>JANRMT010062820.1:34021889-34073741 GCA_026402145.1 Polypterus bichir lapradei
TTTGGATTTGTTGAAGGCTACGATTCTTTTTATTTAAAAAGTAGGAAAGGAATATAAGATCTACGGCTGCAGCGTCCTTTTAACCAGGGTGCAAAACGAGTTGTAAGTGGATGTAATAAGGCAGTAGTCTGGATGGAATCTGCTTTAGGGATTTGGATTGAAGACTGCCAGAAGAAGAACAGCGGCAGTGCTACACAATCGCCTGAAGTGGCTCCTTTACAAGGGCTGTAACGCTCTCCTTTGTTGTGCAGTAAAATTAAACTCATTGTTACCGGACAAGTCATCGTGTCATTGTTGGTGAGTAACCATAACTAATTAATACATTTACTGTATACTATTTTTCTTGCAATGTACGTATTTATTGCTGGTGACCTGTCTATCGTAATGGCTGTAACATATGTGATATCGGAGACACTCAATATCTTTAAAATAATATTTAGGTTTTACTGTATATAAACAGTGTGTGTTTATATACATAATTTCAATGAATCTTACCTAATATCTAAGAGAATACAAAGGGATTATGCTGTATAACGCTGCGGGGAATATTTACAAACAGTGCGGGAGAGTTTATAAGGGCTTAAAATATATAAAAATAACCATACAAACATATGGTTTCTACTTCGCGGATTTTCACCTATCGCGGGGGGGTCTGGAACGCAACCCCCGCGATGGAGGAGGGATTACTGTATTTATAATGAACAAATATTGTATACAAACAAAATAAAACCTAATGCATAAAAGAGAATCTAAAGAAATAAACAGATGTTCACTTCACTTTTGCTTAACTTAATTTTCTTCTTCACTAGTTTTTTTCTTTTTTTTCTTTTTTGCCACACGTTCGTCACTTTCATTCTCAGGGCGTTTCAATAGAAACCTGTCCAAGGAGCTTTGTTTAGTCCTCCCATGTTAGGCAAGTGTCATTAAATAGCGCCACTGCACGACCAGTTGCAACTTTTTCAGGGGTTTCTTTTCAATAAAGTCTGAAACTTTTTCCCACATTGCCAACACTTCCTTTATCTCACTTGAAGAGATGATCTCCTCCGCCTCTGGCTCCTCTGCGATACCGATCTCCTGCAGAACCTTCGTATGTTGCTGCGTCTGTAGTTCCGTCAACTCCTCTGTCAGTTCCTCGGAGTGTAAGGCGACAAGCTCTTTGATGGCTTGTATTTCGAATTTTGGTTCGTAACTCAAGGCAACAAATCGACCTAGTGATGGCTCGTATCTCAAAACACTTGTACGTTGGGGCACTCGTGTCTCAAGGTACCACTGTATATAAAATAGTGCTCGGAGTTCCAGTCTTTGGGGCGCTCATTGGCCATACAACTCATCTGTTTTTCAACAGGTTGCAGATGGTTCACTTTTTTTTTTTTCTTCCATCAACAACATAAATTTGGCTTCTAAATAGTAATAGATATTTTGTCATTATTATTATACACTGGGATCTCAAAGTGTTTCAATATTGTTATGTTACAGCTATGGCAATTTCACCCCAAAGTGCAACAAATTAGCAGTGCACAGCACTCTGGAGTGAGTCCCGAACTTCCATGATTATGGGAGGGCCAACTAATTTTGCAATATGCCAGGGTATACCATGGGTGCTAAAAGGTCCAAGCTTCTTTTGGATTGCTGGGCAGTGTTGTTCAGTGCAGCAGGTTGCCATTTTGTCTTTTTTGAGAAATAAACAGTACTGTGAATAAGACACTGAAAAACAAAAGGATGAAGTGCAGTGTCAAGGATCAGTGGATGTTGCTGACCATTTGCACAACACTCTTTTTCAAAACTGCCTTCTGAGTGTGCCACTTCATTGGCTTACATAAAACAAAGATCATGAAGCACTGCTGTTGGTGATCAGATGTCAATGGTGCTGCTTCATTTTGATGGAATCAAGTTCTTTGTTTTGTTGAATGTACCAGTATATAGACATTTCTTTCCAATAGCACGTTATAAAACAAAATATATGATCACGTGAGTTGTAGACTTTGTATAACGTTATCAGTGTATCTATTCCTTGATTCTCTAACATCGCTATACCTTTATAGGTTTATCTTCTTCTTCTTTTGGCTGTTTCCATTAGGAGTTGACACAGTGGATCATATACCCTTATAGGTTTATAGGGTCCTTATTGTCCTTTGTACAGAGTCCAGTGAAGTTCTTTACTTGCATCTGGTCATCAGCATGCAACAAGTCACCACTCTTCATCTCCATGCTTTAAATATATTTTGGGCATTTTTGTTGTAGTTTATATTAATAACATTTTGAATCTGTCCCTAGATATTGAACAGCCTTTATTAAGAATTGCATCAATTACTTTCCTTGCAAAAGAAAATCTCATAACAATTTGTATTTACCTCAGAAGCACAACAGGCATTTGAGAATATCTCACTATTGAGCATTTCCTTGGATGTTGACCCATCTGGGTTTGGTGTGGGTGCAGTTTTATTAAAGTATTATCCGAATACTGTGTAGGGGCAATCATGTGCCTTCTATTTAAAAAAAAAAAAAAAACTCCAGCTGAACAAAATTATGAAGACTGATAAATATTATACATTGAACTTCTGGATATAGTTGATTTTTCCAAGGGTCACAAATAGTTCTGTGGTGCTTTTCATTCTTTAGTAGTTGCCATTTTTGTGTTTTGATTAAGTATCCTGTGCTGGTGAGCTTTTTCTTGGTGTATCTGCTGCTTTGTTTTGTATTCTGTGTAGGTGGATGTTTGTCTTTGTACCATGTGTGCTGCATACAGACCAGAGTGGTTTAACTTTATGAAGTTGTAATCTGTTGCCATTGTATGTCATGAACAGTACTTTCTGTGGAGATCATTTTGATTCTTGCAATCAGACAGTTGACAGACACAGCCATAGCAGTATATAAGAAGACAAATAATTTGGCAAAGGAGGACACCATTCAATTCTTCTTTCACTTTGTTTACATCAGGGGTCTCTCGTCAACTCTGAATTGGTAGCTTGTTCCAGAATCCCACAACCCTTTTGTAATGAAGTACTTTGTAAATTTTTCCCCAAATGACATACTTCTTAATTTGTATGTCAAGCAGAAGTAAAAGTGGCCTCATCTAATAAGTTGGCAAAAGCTGATCTCTAGCGAGTATGGCAAGCTTTGTGTGCAGTGGGTGTCCAGGGGTTGCCAGACGCAATTTTGAAGTCTTATTGCATGTAATCGATCAGTAATGAAATGCATGGCAGATGTTATTGAATTGTGATGAATAATTAGCTTCCAGTGTGATAACTGTGTTAATAATTAGTGCACTGTTAATTAGCCACAAAAGTCGAAGAGTTTGTGTAGCTGAGCACTATAAGCAGTGACTTCTTTATCTGTATTTTGTCAAAGGAATGAAGGGGGTGAGACTGGGCTTTAGGGTGGAGTGGGGGAGACAGTAGTCCACTCTGTCAGGTCCCAGTGCTTTTGGGAGGCCACCCGGTGCCTAACAGTGGAGTCTGCTTTATCGTTATCTTGTCTGAGGAGCAGGAAGAGAGAGAATTTCTGTGGGTTGCATGCTGATAAGAGCAGGATAAGGGGCGTCCGGTGGGGGAAGAGATTCACGTGTTCTGTGTGATATAGTGACTTGGGCATTGTGCTTTAAGCCCCTGCCACTATGTTTGGGAAAGCTATCATGTATTCTGATCTTGGGTAAAACAAATATACAAAATAACAGTAGCAGGCACAAGGTACTAATTACATCATACGTATGCATAAAGAAACAGATTTGTTTAAACACCCAGTAACACAAAGAATCTCTTAACTGGTCAACATACAGTGAACTCTGAAACAATTCAGACTCCTTCACTTTCTGCACATTTACTTTTATTCAATTTGCCATGTTTTGCCTATAAATCTACACTCCTAATACATAAAAATGTGAAGACATGTTTTCAGAAAGGCCTGCAAAATTTTGTTAAAAATCGAAAACAAAATCAAAATTCTTAGGAATTGTGAAACTATGCTGGAAAGTCATCACAGTGTTGTGTCATTTGTTAACACTTGTTGTTGTAAGTTTGACATCTCCTCCAATGAGAAGTTGCATAACGTGCTACCAGCTTTATTTTTGAAGTTCTGCTGTGAATGTTTATAAAGTTCTTTGGTAGTATTAGACAACCTCGTAGTACCTTGTAGTAGAAAATAAGTAGATAGTCAACATGCAGAATGAGAAGAAAAGTAAAATATCTGAAAACCAGCAGGAGGCTGCTGCTTTATCTTAAGCTAGAATGTGTTTACAGGCACATGTGAAGACTTCTTACTTAGTTTGTAAGTTTTTCATATCATTTAAACTAAGACAATTAAACAACAGCTATCAAGAATTGCCTGGAGCCAACAGTTATCCATAGTCTATATAATAGGTAGACAGTGCCATATGCTCTCTACAGCTCTCTACAGCCTGCTGTTGGCCATGGTTCAACTTTCAACATTGAGCGTGTTTCGGTAGATTCTTGATGTCATTGTTTTGGATGATGCTGCATAGCTGTTTAGCGGTCTAGTGTCAAAAGACTGCATTGTCTTTTAAAGTGAAATCCTCTCAAACCTCCGACTATCTGATGCTGGGGGCCCCAATCTTTGCCTTTTTGTCAGTTACTCAATTTAAACCAAAAACAGAATTACTTGTGACATCTCCACATGGCAGAGATTATTGGGTTTAATAAGGTTGGCACTGAAGGCAGGAAATGAAGCAGAGACACGAGTTGGTTCACCTGCAGCTGTGTTGCACCCAGGGCCACCCACAGGTAGAAACAGTCATCCAGTGCTACATTAGTAACAAAGTTCAAAGCCACAAGTCAGCTGTTTTGCATACCCAGCAAACTGTCGGTTGCCTGTCTGGTGAATTCAAACTTTTTTTTCACACCTTGTGACAGACTACTGCAGGTAGCTTTTTCCAAAATGCATGTCTTTTGTCCTCAGTCTTGCTGTCACTCAGTGTCATTTTCTTCAGTGCTTCCCAGGGGGACAACAATAACAACATATATTTATATAGCACATTTTCATACAACAAATGTAGCTCAAAGTGCTTTACGTAATGAAGAACAGAAAAATAAAAGACAAAGTAAGAAATTAAAATAAGTCAACATTAATTAACATAGAATAAGAGTAAGATCCGATGGCCAGGGAGGACAGAAAAAAACAAAAAAACCTCCAGACTGCTGGAGAAAAAAATAAAATCTCCAGGGATTCCAGACCAGTCCCCTCTGGGCATTCTACCTCACATAAATGAAACAGTCCTCTTTGTATTTAGGGTTCTCACGGAAGGACTTGATGATGATGATGATGGTCATGTAGACTTCTGGCTTTTAGTCCATTAATGTTGGAGCATCATGATGTTTTGAGTAGATGGTGATGGCGCAGGCCGCCACCACAAAGAAACCATAAAAAGAAACGGAAGAGAGAGTAGGGGTCAGTATGGGTTTTAGAGCCTCCATGAAGTTGTTATAATGACAGATGACAGGCTACTGAACTATGAAGTATCTGGTGTCCTTTGTATATTAAATATTTTGATGACATCATTTCAGAGGCCATTTGTCAGAGTGGCACCTTTTAACACATTGACTGCCACAGTGTACATGGGTGTATTTGTTCCTGACACAACTGTTAAATCTGTTTATTCTAATCTATTCATTAAATGCATTTTGTTAAGGAACAAAATTCACAATAAGACTTTTTATTTTGTCTAAAACAGTCCGAGTTACCTCAGAGTTGACGCATGGAACAGAAAATTGTTTTTTGAATACCAGCTGTGCAATAACTAATCATCTGGGTTAAACATGTTTGTTAGTGCATACTTTGTTGCTGTTGGCATTTGTAGTGGTTAGAAGCAAATCTCTGAGAGATACTCAGATGTTTGTAGTGCTACATATGTAAATTGTGTTTGTGAAAAATGTGTTCCAAAATATGACTAATAAGACAAAAATAACTGAAAATGAAGTATTATGTTCTATGACACAGTACTCTTTATTTTTTTCGAATGCCCACTATCCTCTGTACACGTGTTACTCACAAATATGCTTAAGTCAGGTGCTGCATCCCTGAAGACGATTAACAAGATATCTCGCAGGTGGCATCTCTCTATAGATCTTCTGCTACAAATTAACCAATTTTAATGGTTAGCATGTTACTTGATTCGTTCATTTCATTTAACTTAGATGAGCCTTGTCTCTAATAATGACGGTTGTTAACACTTGATGCTTTTTCGTGTGTGTGCCTTCTGACTTGGAGAAGCTGTGTAATGAATTTAAGTGGACTCTGGATGACTGTTGTCATCTATGGGTGTCAAAAACCTGTTGAAAGGGGTGTGAGGCCTCCTGAGAGATCCACATAACAGGCTATGACGTACACCAACCAGCTCAAGAAAGGCTTCAATCCCAGGCAGCCACTCCCAACTATTGCAGGCAGGCTGCAGCCTGTATAGGCCCAAAAATGGGAAGCTGAATTTAACAGTTCAACATGCTGTAGAAGTCCCAAAATGTACAAAAATACCTTTTTAGGGAGAGGAACAATAAACACTCTGGGTAGTTGAGACAAATTCATGCAGAACTTTTTTTTAGCAATAAAGAATGTATTTATATAAAGATTATGATAAACTGCAAAAAGCAGCAAAGTCAAAATAAGTCTGAAAATGGTTTTATATAAAGATGCATTGAGAGCAAACAGACCCCAAAACACAATCAAAACAAATCCAAAAGCAAAAAAAAATCAGAAACCAGTTAAAAATCAAACACATTTACATATTGGATAAAGGCCTCATCCGAAGGTGACTGCATGCTCTCAAAAACTCCTACAACTACCTGAGATCTACTGTTGGGACCCCCTCTCTAACCAGTACATCAAGAAGTTTTAGCAATAGCCTGTACTGTTATCCACATCTGCAGGTATTTACAAACCAAAGTTAGGGGAATTTTGGTGTGTGGTCATCCCTGTTGATGATATTCATAATTATATGCTGCAACTCCTTAAGGCATTAGCTCTTGAATGCTTTCAGAGATGTTACAGTAGTAGTTGGAAATTCTTCTCCTGTTGCTCTTTCTACTACACTAGCCCTTTTGAGCAATTAGTGAACATGGAAAAAGACAATGAAATCATTTACATCACCAGCTTCTATCTGTTCAGTGAGGCAACAGATCCCCTGCCTTATCAACTCTCCATTCTGAAAACACTTGTGATTTGGATCACCTCTCATCTGAGTTGTTGATGTCTCTTGCTGTCTTTTGATGCTGAGTGGTCATTTGATTCTATTCAGTTTTGACATAATTGTGGTCTTGAATCCAAATGCAGTACATTGTGAGCAGCCAGTAGGCGTTGTGCAATACATTTGCTTTATATTTAGTTACAAAACACAATGTATGGACATGAATTAAAATATGTCTTTGTATTGCATTTTAAACTGGCATGAAAATTATGTACAAGTCGATAATTTGATATTTTTCAATTATGAAACTTTGCCTAATCCCTCTACAAAAGCTGAATAAACCATATGCATATGCACTTAAATGTAGATATCACATTGGATTGCTTTAAATTATTTCACAAATAATCATCCTTGGACTTAATCATCAGCTGTTTAAAATGAATACTATACCTGCTGTCAAGAGGGGGCTGAGAAGATAATTATGGCAAGATTTGAAAAGGTTAGATTGCCTAACACACTTTTCTTCCAAATTTGAAGCTTTAGTGTCAGTTCATTTTTAGGAAATGTGAAAAATGGCAGAAATGTAGAAAAAGAGCCCATTAGGAAAGCCGCAAGACGAGCAAAAGAAGCTGCCTAAATAAAATGACCTTTGAGCATGTGGGCCCCTTGTGTTAGGTGGCGGTAGAGTTGTCCCATTTTTCCTGCCCAGTGTTTGACTGGTCTACACATCTCTCTGGTCTGTTTCTGATTTGAGTGATTGTTTGTGTAAAAGAGTGCATTTTGCCTTCTCTCTTAATTGCACTGTCCGCAGTGGGGGTCCTAGACACCATGTTCCACTGTTTCAGTTCATAAGAGGCATTGCTACTTACCGTGTCTTCAAGAATGTAGCCCGTTTAGTATGTCAGAACAGTAGAAGTCCCATAGTTCACGGGTAGAGCTGGTTAAATTGGAAACAACATTTCAAAAGAGGCCTTCAGTGGTGCTGCTTGTTGTTTGAAAGAAAGTTCTATGAAGAGTTTTTATTTTTTTATCAGTTTGAAATTTGGCTTAAGGGTTTGTGGGTTCATAGATGACAAAAAAAGGTCTTTTCTTTCAAATAAATATATACCGTGATGGTGAAGAGAGAGCTTTTGACTTGAAAAATACCAAACTTGTCCTTTAACGTTCTACCTGCTAGGTCAGTGACCTGATGGCCTACTTGCACTGCTGGTACTCTCGCTGAAGATGGCACTATTTTATTTATATTCTGCATTAAGATGAAATGAGAAATTTCTTCCATTTTCTCTTTCATTCACTTTTTTCACACATTTCTCTTTTCAATTCTTCCAGAAACACAAGGAAAGAGACAAACATAAACCGAAGCACAGACGAACAGTGGAGCCTGTTCTTGTCCCTTCTTTGACTGTAACAACAGAGAAGGTATGTTGGTTTTCCTACAATAACACAGCTTAGTCTCACTGCCCTGAGCTGTGCTCCCCTGCCATCTGATAGCTATTAATGGTCTTTCACTGGCCTGTTAAAACAAGACAGTATGAATCCACAGATTTATGCTGTTTATGCAGAATTCTGACCTTAATATCTGCGTGGCCCAACAGAAATTGAGATTTGTCAGTCTAGATAACACTTCGATTCTTTATCTGTCCGGTTTTGAAGATCACATGCCCACTGTAATCTTATGTTTATGTCCTTAGCTAAAAGGAGTGGAACCCAGTGTGGCCTTCTTTTGTATTCAGGGGGTATCTTCTGCACACTGCTGTTGTAAAGGAGTGCTGTCTAAGGGTTTGTGACCTCTCCATTAACTGGAACAATTCTTGCCATTTGTATCTGACCTCTTATGATTAACCAGGGTTTTCTACACTCAGAACTGCCACTAACTGGATTTTTTTGTTTATCAGTCCATTTTCTATTATCTCTAAAGACTGCATTCTGGCATCAGTAATCCTCCCATCACTTACATCACATGCATTGTTCATTATAATGTTTGGCAGAACAGTAATTCAACCTCTTGACCATGTGTGCCTGCTGCATAGAGATTAAGTTGCAGCCACATTATTGATTGTACAGAGAACTGGCCTGTTTGGAGGGCCAGTATGGCAGTGTACTTAATAAAGTCACCACTGACTGTGTGTGTGAATTTTTAAGAGTATGCACACAAAAAAGAATGTGAAAATCATGGACTTCATGAAACCGAACCTCCAAATGCGCACTCCACTTGACTGGCATTCAGTTTTAGACTACAGCTGCCCCTTAGTACCTTAGTTCAGCGTTTCTCAACCTTTAAGTATTTGCGACCCGAGTTTTCATAACAGTTTTAATCGCGCCCCCCCCCCCAACATTTTTTTGAAATGTAGATGCATATTTTATTATACCTACTTAACTTTTACCGACATTTATCTAACTCTATATTTATTTTTCTAGTATCAGAATGTAGTTTAAGTTAATTTGTTTTGGTTTCAACAGATGTCTTTTTCATATTTTTGATTCTTGTTTTCTTTTTTTCACATCTTCGCGCCCCCCTTTTTGTTACTTCGTGCCTCCCTAGGGGGGCCCGCTCCACAGGTTGAGAACCACTGCCTTAGTTTCACTTGTCTCTCAGTACACTGCTCAGTGTTTATTAGAACAGTCTAGACAAGAACAGGCCATTCAGCCCAACAACACTCACTGGTCCTATCCACTTAATTTATCAACGAAGTACAGAGTTAGCCAATGAATAAGCTGTGACTGGTCCAGGCTCCTACCAATGAATGGGCAGAGAGGTGGGTCCTCAATTCAAATAATCATTCAAATTTGAGCAAGTTGTTATTTCATTCATGAAAGTGTTTTTTTCAGATGTGATTTATTTAAGCGTCTTTTAGTATAAATAAACATGTTCTGGACATTGTGAGCCTACAGCTGGATGACTTGACATGTGGATTGTGCAACATGAGTAACATGAGATTTTTTTCATGGATATTTTTGCTAATGTTTGCTTTTTGTCTAGCATTTCTTTACATATATGGCTAATATATCAGAAACGTTATCATTTTCATTTTGCATGAAAATATTAGATTAATTTACTATAAACTACTTGGGATAAGTAACTGGGGGGGAAAAAATAGTATGATAGCTGGACTTCACAGTTGTCGCTGCTGCCATTCCACTCACTTTTAAAGGCTGCAGGGTATTCAGTCTGGCCACCCTTCCTGAGTGCCACTGTCACTTGACTTTATACGTCGTCATCATTTTTTTTCACTCTAGGCTGATTTTGATCCTTTCCCCGCTGCTGTTTTTCCTAACCCACTACAATATGTAAGATAAGAAAAGATGATTTAAGAAGGAAGACTATGTCAAGAGAGATGTGAGGTAGAAAATACAATTAGGACAAGCAAGTGTGAAACCTGTTTCTTGTTTGTAAAGAAAATATGGCAGTAATTGTTTGGTATGTTTTGGCCAGTGCTGGGTATAAAAAGTGTTGTTTCACCTTCAATAATATTGAGCTTGATACCCCTGATATAAAGTGTAAACAAAAACTGTGCCAGCCCTACTTGTTAAAGTGCAGTAATACATTGATTAATAAATCCTGTGAGAGTGAAACTCCTTTTTACCAAAGTTGTGATAAAAAGCACAATGATGCATGTGCCAATTCAAGTGCCAGTCTGCTCAAGTGATCTCATTGTGCAGCTTCCTTCCTCAGAATAGTTGCCTGTTGTTTGATATTTTGTATACTGTGAAGTGTGAAGTTGCAACAGGGTCAGTGAAAGACAACTGGTCATCAATCACCACTCAGGGGTTGGATACAGCCTTGCCAGATGTTAGTGATAATGAGTTTAGCCAAACAGAGATGTGGTGCTGAATAGACAGATGAGCTGGGCTTGGTTGGGCAGGAGATGGTGCTTTTTCATCCAGGTTGCAATATCCGTGAGACATGTAGAGATTCTAGCTGATACCATGTGACCCTCTGGAAGGAACGACAGGTAAATCTACTTATAATCCTCTTATAATCTGCATAGAGCATATATTCAAACCTTGGGACTGAATGATTAGGCCTAGTGAGGTGGTGTATAGAGACAATAGGAGAAGGGGGGCCCAGCACCAATTCATGGGGCAACCCAGTGCCTGCTATATTCTTGACATTTCTGCTCACTAGGGGCCTCTTGTATAAACGGTGCTCACGCACAAAAATGTTGCATACTCCCATTTCCACACTGAAATCGCGATGTATAAAACTTAAACTTAAAGCCATGCACATTTCCACGTTAGCTCATACCTTGTCGTTCGCAAGTTCTGTGCTCGGTTTTGCAGACTGGCGGCACCCAGCATCAAAGCAGTGCTACTGTTCCAGTGTGGTTTGCTTTTCTTTTTTGGATCCACATCCGTGACTCTGCTTTATCAAATACACTTTATTAGTTTTATTAGTTTAATGCAACTGATTGTAATTAACCTGTAACAATATAATGGTATACAGAATGGTCAAACTATTCTAAATACCATAGCTGCTTTAGCGTTGTTACTCTCACTGCAACTTTTTGTACTTTCAGCTGCTCCCGTTAGTGGTTGCCAAAGTGGATCATCATTTTCCATATTACTGTCACTGCACCACTTGGAGTATTTATATCACTGCATCTGAGTGTGGAATCACAGCTCTAGTGCAGCTGACTGGAAAGAGAATTATCAGGATACAGCATCAAGCACACGCTCCCTCAGCCATGCTGTCTATTGAACTGCTCTCATCCGACAAACGTTTCAGAGCCTTTCCTGTATGGACCTCGCGGTTCACAGACCGTTTCATCCCAAGAACTATAAACTCACTCAGTCAGTCCATCAAGTGCTCTTTGTAGAACTGTTAGTACTTATTAGTACAATCACCTCACTGTAAACTTGAGATACAGTTATAATATTGCACAACCAGAGCCACTTTATAAAGCGCTTATTTACATATGATGATACCGTTTTTAAGATGAAATGCAGCAAAATATGTTTATTATATTATATAGAAAAAACTTCATTTAAATAATCTATATTGTTAATAATTAAACATGATAGGACACGGATTGTTCCTGCCTCACGCTGTATGCTTGCTGGGCTGGCGCGACACTGGAAGGATAGATGGATAGAATAATCAAACATGTACTATGAAGATATTTCAATGTTCCTTAAAAGTTTTGAAGAATCTGCGTTCTAAGCTTACAGATGGCTTAACGTCTATTACAGAGCTGATTGGGTGGCGATTGGGGAAAGAAAAGCAAGGACAGGAATTGGAGGTTCGCGCGTTTGAAAGAGACAGCACTGCTGCAATAAATTATTTCATTGAAGGTCGTGCACAATCACTGTGCCACCGTGTTCCCATGTTTAATAACATGCTTTAACTCCTATCATCATGAAAATATCTCGTATACATCTCAGTATTTTAATTATTCAGAGAGCTGTAATATCACGAATGTAATGGATTCTGTGTCCTGTCGGAGGAAGAGAAACCCCGTTTAAGAAGCACGCAGTGATTCACACACAAAGAGCACATAGAAGATCAAATACAAAACAAAGCATTTAACGTGCTACTTTAGTTACGATGGGATTTGAGAAACTAGTAAATTAAATGATTTTAAGATGAAGTTTATGATGTTCTACTATAATGACTAAATAAACTACATGATTAAAGTGGAAATTTCCAGATTAAAGTTGACATTTCGTGCTTTTTTGCTCACTGTGTGTTTATTTTTATTTTATTTTTTTCCTCCTCTGTACCCTAATAAGCTTTCATACGACACTCAGACGGTGGGCTATGACTCGCCTTTTCACAGCGACTTTGATATGTGACAACTTCTTTTTTATTTCGGGCACTGTACGACTTTGAACTTGAGCTTTCGAGTTTTTCCAACACGCTATGTCACTCGATCAACTTCCTTTTGTTGTTTATATCACTGTTTAAATCAACAAATAGTATGTTTTTTTGTCTGTACTTGGTATTCGCTGAAATTCTTCTATTTTCCCTGTGCTTTTGCCATTGTCTTTTCACAGAAGGCTGATCTTAAGGGCTATTTATATTGATTTGCATATTCAAAGAGGCTTAATTCTGGGAGGAGTTGGGGTGGGGCAGCAAGCGCCTGCTCGTGCGTTAGTTTTCACTCAGAACGGGTTTTATGGAGTGGAAGAACATGGAAGTTGGCGTTCGCACAGATTTATGCATCTGGATTTTTTTTGTGCATAAGCACATTTCCGCTTTTGTCCGTACGCCATGTTAGAGTGTGAACTCTATGTACGGCGTTATGCACGAGGCCCCAGGGCTCACGGTAGGATCTGCTAGAGGCTGGATTTGAACCACCTCAGTATGGATCTGATGGTTACTGTGTCAAAGGCAAATTAGAGATCTAGAAGGACGAGAATAGATGACATACTGGAAGTCCAGACTAAATAATTATGGGCAATTCGTGGTGTTCAGTGTGGTCACTCATAATACTAACGGAGCAGTAATAACTGTGGCATTTCCCCACATCGAAAAACATCTAAATGACGATAAGCTGTTCTTGTGCTGTGACCAATGCAAATGCCAGGCAGAGACTTTTCAAATAACTGACATTGTTTCTCTTTAAAAGATGCGTGGGTCAACTGTCCCAATTCATTTTGTGCAGCTTAAGCAGTTCCTTAAATTTCATTCCGTCCATTCCTCCTTTTTTTAATGCTTACTCAAAGTTTGTGGTTGTGTGGGTTGAAGTCAACCATGTTAGAGGCAAGGCATGAATCTGCACAGGGCAGAGCACCGTTTTGAGCAGGCAAGGTAAAGAAATTACATAATTCAATGGAACAAGATGTGTTTCTGGATTAGAACCTAAACTTAAAAGTGGTTGAGTGCTCGCACCATATCCACCTTAATCGATTACAGCCCTCGTTTGTGGCAATACAGCAGTCGGGGTTCTTTTAAAGTCCATTGGTAACAGCCTACAATTCCTGCTGTTCAAATATCTCAAAAGTATAATGACAAACATTTAAATTTTGCTTTTTGTAGTTCCACACTGGTGGTTTTGATGACATTTTCCTTGGCCCATTTTCTTTAAATCATCCACACACATTTGTTCTTCATGTCCAAGTTGTAACAGATAAATGGTCTTGAACTCACCGCTTTCCTGACAGTAATATTACCAAACATAAGGTGCCAAATAATGTACATAATTAACAGCAGGGTTCAAAGTGACTCAATTGTTTGACTGAATACTCTTCCCCCACTTGGCTTTTTTTGTGCTGTCATGGATTTGTAGTTCAACCTGCTGTTTTGAAAATTTTACGTTTCTTCTCAGAAGGTCTGAATGTTTGGTGGAAAATCAGCCAACTTAAAGTAAAGATTGCTTTCTCATTAAAATTTACAAGATGTGCACTGTGAATGTCCTTCAAATCTTACACCAGAGAGTGGATTTTCATTAGTAGAGACATGGTCAGAACTACTGATGATAATGTGACTGACCAGACACTTGCCAGATGGGATTGTGGGAAAATAATTTGCTTGAACGTCTTAGCATTAAAGATTCCAGTCATCCTGACCAGGTCACTGATTCTGTTTGCCGAAATTCAGCCCCAATCTGTCTGTGCTTCATTGTGAGCTACTGACCCTCCATTTTGTTCTCTCCCATTCTTCCACTCACAAAATGCCATTCAAATTTGGACTTGTCAGTTTGGACCATGCAGAGTCATCGCACCCCAATCCTTGCATTTTTGTGAGCCTCTTGTGTTCTGCTTCCTCTTTAGAGGATTAGCTTTTTGGCAACAACCCCTCCATAAATTTTTGACAAGACTTGCCTTGACTGGGTGAATTCAATCTGACAGCCATGTTGGACTTGTTTTCAAAGTAATCAGTATGGCGTATCTCTCATACGCTCCAGTCAGTTTCCTTGATCAACCGCAGCTTTTCTGCTTTTCCACTGTGCCCATTTCTTTGTCCTTGGATGGAGGAGTTTGCACAGCACTCTTGAAACTCCAGTCTTGCTGATGCAGGATAATCACCTTGTGTCTTTCTGCTCTTCTTACTCTTGAATTAATGATGCAAAGTGTTAACCATTCCTTCTGTCACATTCTCGCCTGTTAGTTTGGTGGTCCTTCGCCCAGTTTCAATTCTTTTCCACCCGTTTCTGTTTTAGTTCATCAGTTTGGTTTGGTCATCACATGAAGTTATTGATTGTTGTCACCTCTTTGAATGTCTGCAGTGCAAAGATAACAAAGTCCTTGTGCTTTTATCTAGAAAATGACCCTTAATACTTGAATCTCTTTAACATTTAATTATTAAAAAATGAAATTTTCTCTTTTCAACTGACATATTAACACAGGAGAAAAGCAGTAAACATGTAAGATGAGAGTTATATTGAGGCCTAGAGGGCCAGAGACTTTTTTGCAGTACTGTATTTCAATGTTTACGCTCCAAGTCCAAAGAGAGCTTTTGCTTTGCACCTTTCAAACTTATATGGGCATGTTGGTCTTTTTGATCCTGGTGTTTAGGAATGCGGCCAGTCACGTTTGTTTTTGAAGTGCTTGAACATTCTGTAAGACAAATGACCAGAGAACATCCTCATTGGTCGTCTTATTGGCAAAATGTCAAAGCTACCAGTCACTTGAAGTGAATTCAGGAAAAGCAGTTTAGAGACCATTCTGTGATCATACAAGGCTGAGGTGTGGGTGGAAATAAGGGCAGACATGTCGACTCCATTCAAGATGCCGAAGTCAAGGTGTCGCAGCAGCACATACCTTCGCCTACATCACAGACACACAGGTGAAGTAAGTATGAATGTGAAGACTTCATGCACTAAAGTGATTTGTGTCGAATCTGCCCTCAAAGTATGGCATTGCTGGCACTCGTCTTCAGGAAGCTTTGTCTAAGTAAGCTGTGTTCAAATGCCTTCCCTAAACCCCTTATAGTGACACTGTAACTACAAATGTAATCAAGCACACGGAAAACAAAGAACATTATAGATAATCAAAGTGTAACATTTAAATATAACACATGTCACAGTACAGTCTGAGTAATCTTGAGTATATATCCACCTGATCTCAGTATATATAATACTAAATGGAAGTGTCGGAGATGTACAAAGCAATCAATTAGACTTTTCCATCGGCCACGAAATTTGCCATTCATAGGACCATGAGCTTTCCCTCTCTTTCTCCACACCTTTTTTTTTCCCCATAACTCTAGTATGGGTAAATCTTCAGCTTACTTCCTCGAAAACTGTCCTGGTTTTATAAATTTACTACTTAGCCAACTGTAACCTGGCATTTCTGTTTTTAAGGCTTACCGGTGGTTTGCATTTGTGATTAATTCTCTCAATGTATTTGCAGTCTTCTTTTTATTGTCCTATTGGACACGGCTACACCTACAGTATGTACTGGAGAGGGTTATTGATCTGACCGACAGTTTTAAAGGGGATTTTCGAACATAAAAAAATTTTGATGAGAGCGAAGCTTGCCAAACAATTCCATTTAAATCCTCCAAAAAATTCAAGTTTTGTTTTGAATATCCTCTTGTACACCACACTACTCTCTGTGTGAAGAAAAACATCCTAACATTTGAGCGCAACTTACCCTTTAAAGTTTCCAGCTGTGTCACCATATTCTTCTTGAACTAATTTTAAAGTCACAATCTTGATCCACTGTTTTCATTTAATTTAATTTTGAGCACTTCAATCAGGTCACCTCTTATTTTCCTTAATTTTCCATAAGCTTTTCTGGTAGCTCATCCATTGCAGACCTGGAATCAGCCTAGTTGGTCTTTTCCGGACTTTTTCTCTTGCTGCTATGTCTTTTTTTTTTTTTTTTTTTTCTTCTAATAGCCCAGAGACCAACACTACAGGGTATGCACTCCACACATCTGGGTGCTATATAACCTAACATTCTGTTAGCCTTTTTAATGGCTTCCGACCACTCACGTTGATGTTGTTAATGTCAAGTCCACCATGACTCAGAATCCCTTCAAATTAGCAGTAATTTTAATATTTAGATCTCCAATGGTGTAATCCGATCTAATGGTTTTACTTCTTACATGCAGTACTTCACATTTACTTATGTTAAATTTCATCTGCCGCAAGTCTGCCCAATCCTATAATGCTGTTTAAGTCATTCCATAACATTTAATGGATTTGCGGTTATCTGCCAATCTATCTACCTTGGTATAATCTGCAAACTTAACCATCTTGTTTATTCCTGAGCTCACTTTGAAATACTGTAAAAAACAATTCTTTTTGACAAACCTAAAAATTTAGCTATGTCTCAGGCTGTTTTTTCGAATTTTATTTTATTTATTTTTTAATAATCTAGTCAAATGGTGATCTGCTTTACTGGAATTCCCACCTCTATGGACCAAATTTCAAATGAAAATACCACACTTAAAGTCATGTGTAGGCTTTTTATCAGGTTTTTGTGAATAATGTGCTAAGTTATTATTATAAACGTATTATAAATAATTCTTTTCACTCTCCCTTAATATCCTTTAGGTGGCGTTGATAGGTAATCTCTTTTGTTATCCAAAACAATGGTGGAATCATGAAACAAGGAGTTCCTGTAGTGTTCCTTTATGTTCAAATTCAAAACAAAGGCATCCTAACCTGATATTTTGCATCTTTCTGACTGATGAAGCATAAATGAGAAAATGGATTCAAGTCCGTGAGACAAAGGACTCAATTTTGTTCTCCGCCGTGGAACAATGTCTGTTTGTAGCTGGCCCTCTAACTCCAAAGACTGAATGCCATTTGCATGCTGCCTTAAAATGGATGCTATGTAGAGAATTTTTAGAACATAGACAGAACAGTCTCCTCATATTTGTTCAATTTACTATCTACTTAACACCGACTAAGCTGTAATGTATGTTGTAAATGTAGATGTCCAGCTGAGCCGAGATGAGGTCTGGTGTTAATGTTGTGTCTAACCAGTCCCAATTCTGACTGCTTTTCTAACTTCACTCTTTTCTTTTCTTTTTTTTCCTTTTAAATCTGTGGAATATGTGTGCCTTGCTGTTCCTGGATTTCACACTAATTGTGATTGACACCAGACTTACACAAGCACCAGTACTGGAGGAAGCCCCTTGCCGGTCTCCCTAAAGCGCCTGGAGGAGACTGCTGCACGATTTACAAATGCAAACTTCCAGGAAGTGCCTGCACATCCAGCCAGTGGAAAAGATAGCAGTGCAGAGGTGAAAGGGGCAGAGGGCAAAGGAAAGAAGGCCACTGGTCACAGTGTAGCTCAAAGAGGAAGGAAGCCTGGTGCTGGAAAGACTTCGGCCACAGTTACGTCAGCAGCTGTAGTCACTACCTCCACCAGCCCTTTAAAGCAAGGTAAGCTGAAAGGTTCACAGCCTTTATCTCACCAAATGCTCCACAGATGTGTCATTTTTTTAAAAAAAATGGACAAGTCAGGTTAGTTTTGACCATCTTAAAAGTATAACTTTCCTTTTGCATCTTATTTTCAAAGTATTTGCACTTTATAAATGGCTGTAGGGATGTTCCCATCAGGCTTTTTTTAAAGCCAGTACTAATCACTGATTTCATTTTACTTGATCAGCCAATTCAGATTTTTTCCCCTTTGTCCCTTTAACACTAGAATCCCTGAATTCCATGAAAATATTCGTAATGCCAGGCCACCTTAAATTCCCTTACACCTCATCATCATCATCGTGTTTGTTTTGCAAATGTATCAGACAGCACTGGCCGCAGGCAGCCTACTCACTCATTACCCCCAAAGAAGCAGCTGTTTATCTTGGGAGAAAGGTGTGTGGAATTGTATAGCGTAGATAATATAGCGTTATTTGGAATACATACATTTCACTTGTGCTCAGTGTCTACAACGATATTTGTAAATGTAGGAGGACAGGAAATGTTGAACATATAAATAAAACAATTTTTTTTTTCATTTTATTGTAATATTTGACAAAACGAAAAAAAGTATTCAATTTACATGTCGCTGGTTTAGTGAGTATAAACCGAAGCACAGCTATCAGTCGATACAAAGTAAACACATCTGCTTGGCTGGTGCAGAGGAAAGGACTGCTGTCTCATAATCATAGATGTTATGGGTTTGTTTCAGGGTCCTCCTCGCATTTACCATTTTGAGTACTGAGCTGCTATTGTTACTAATGTATAATAAAATCATACATTTAATTTGAGTCTATAACAGCCAGTGTAAATTTAAGGTCCTTGTAAAAGCTATCACTGAAGGCGTAAAAGCAGACACACAAACGCAGCTCAATCATTTCTTCTTGGCGTCTTATTGAGCAAACGGATACTGCAGTGTCTATGGTGGATGTTACTTTTCCTCGCACACGGACATTCACATCAACATATCATCTGAACGATTTTTTTACTCAAGAATCGAAGAGTAAAACTGAATAAAAAATCGTTCAAATTCAGGTTTATTCAAGAACCCAAGAATAAAACTTAATAAAAAAAATTCATTCAAATGACATGTTGATATGAATGTCTGTATGCTAGGAAAGGTAACATCTTTACAAGTTCTATAAATTTACAAAGGATGTAACAGACTTGCATCAAATGTGTCTTTTTGTTATATGATGATGATAATAGCAGCAGCTCACTACTCGAAGCACTAAATATAGAGAAGATGCGGTACTTGAACCTATTACCTCACCATTGCTAATATGTAGCTTATTATCTGCGCAGCCCCTTGACGGAGCAGTGTTAACACTGTGACAACTGATTGACCATGAAATGCACAAACACACATGTTATGCGAACGTCTTATTTTGTACCGACTGATAGTTGGGCTTCTGCAACATGTCAGTTGAGCAATTTCTTTTTCTTTGGTTTTATGCTTAAATAAAAGCTTACATTTTGCTTTTTTTGTTGCACCTTTTATGAAAGTGTTTCTTGGGATTTTTGGGCTTCACACATCTGTACTTCACATCCAAATTATTTCATTATTACTATAACATAAAAAACATTTTCTGTTTTAGCTGTGTTCAGCATTTCTTGCCTCACATTTTCTCTGTCATCCTCTATTTACACAGATCGTCGTAGACATGGAACACACATAAAATGTATATATTACAAATCGCAATATTTCATTACATTACATTTCATTTTAATTCCTTACAAACGCATCACCAGATGAACACTTCAACACAGATTTGAACTGTGAGGATTGCAGCAGGACAATACCTTCATCTGACAGAATTGAAGGTGGGAGGTGTAGCAGGCTGCGTTCTGCTAAACCACTCATTTGGAAAACAAAACTGGGCTATTAGTGCTGTGATAAGGAGCTATGAGCTTCTTGGCATATGTCAGGAAAATTTAAGGAGGTCAGGGACAACGAAAAAAATCGTAAGCTTCGGGGATTCTAGTGTTAAAAGACTTTACACTAAGCTCCTGCATAACCAGATACATAGAAGTGTTATGCCTTATATTAAATTGTTAACTTCAGTGTTTGTATAATTAAACTATAGACCACAGGTGTTAAATGTTCTTTTTTTATTTTATTAACAAAGATGCATTCTGTAGGCTTATTGTTCAGTGACCATAAAAATACTAAAATAGGTCAAATTTCCCTTCAATACATACTTTAACTAATAACATATATACAACATATATATAACATATATGAAATTTTAATACATATGGCATTAAAGAAAATGCTTCTCATAATTACAAGCTGTCATATTTAAATTTTTCTGTATCTGAAATAAAGTATAACTTAAAGTAGTTTTCACTATTTCTCTGAAAAAAATTATATATACAGTATTTTATATTCTCACACAATCAATTGATAATGGCAAATAAACACTTCTTAAATGTAAAGATGCCTGCACTTAAAGGTTTTAATAATTTTAAATCATTAATTGCACTACAGATTTTTTTTTTCTTCAGTGTCTCAGCTAGACATTTTTTGAGGTGTAATTATAAACATGGATTAATTACCATTTTAAATGTGTAGTACTTGTTTCTTACCAAAACTTGTACTGTATGACACACAGGAACAAATAATAAACACAGTACAAATCTTTAAAAAAAATCCAATTGTTTACTAAGTATCAATCTCAAATTCATCTTTCTTTTCTTTATCCAATTAAAAATGAAAACTACTTTGCTTAAAACAAGCTCGCTGTCCAAACTCAAACAGTGTCTGTTTTAATTTTAAGGACAAAAGGAATAGGTATGAATTATTTAAAGTAGTTATTCTTGTCTTTTTTTCTAATTGCACTTGACGACTTCTTCAATTCCTTTTTTTCAGTTTATTGCTCCACTTTCTTTAACATAAAGGCTAACATTCCAGTCGCCATAAAACAAGCCTCCACTCACTGCTCTTTATTTACACTGCAGGAAGTTTCGTGCAAACCGCTGGCTCAACTACCTTGCGTAAAGGAGCACTGCAACTAAATTATCATAAAGCTTAGAAAAGCAAGTGCTGAAAAATATTATTTTTTGTGATCGGCCAATTTACCTGTCACTGATCGATCGAGGCTGCATTTGAAGAAAAGAACATCTTGGCAGTTTTTAAGTATGGAGTGATCTGTTATGCTTTAGAGTTGTGTAGCTGCTAGTGGCGGAGGAGATATTGTGCGAGTACTGTACTTGGGAGAATGGCATCCACTGAATTTTGACAAATCCTTAAGTAGAATGTCCATTAGTCTGTCAGAGAGCTAAAGCTGGAAAGAAGATAGCTTCTAGAAAAAGACAGTGATCCACAAGGTGAAGGTTTTGGAATGGCCAATCTTGAACATTTTTGGGTAGGTCCTAAGGACACTGCACGTTAGGCTGCCAATGAATTTCTCACAGTACAGCGATTTGCAAGCAAGAATGAGGAAATACATTTAAAAAAAAATCTAATTCAAAGGTCCATAACTTTTACAAAAAGCTTTCTGCAGTCTGTGATTTATTTTTTTTTTCCCCCAAAGGGCCTGTCACAAAGTCCTGACGTATTTGGATGCCACAACTTTTGCAAATGCCACATTTAATCTTTTTTTTTTTTTTTTTTTTAATAACATATTTTCAGTTCACTAAATAAAATGTATCTGTACATTACCATTTTTATGAAACTGCTGTTGTTTTGGACTCTTTGATGCCAAAGTTGTATAGTACTTTTTTTTTTTTCCAACACAACATAATTTTGCCCTCATGTCCAAACATTCACATGGAACTGTATTTATAAACAAAAAGCTTAAACTGAAAATAAGTGAAACTTGCACATGGTGAGTCCCTGAGTCCAAAATGTCCATGTATGTGAGCAGAATTACCTGGTGAAGGTTCATTACCCATTCTTTCGTTTTAAGTTTCTTTCAAGTTTTAGTTCTCCTCTTGTGAAATTACAGAGCTTTGCCTACCTAATTCAGTTATCTCTAGTATGTTCCCTTTTCTTTCTCCCTTCCTTTGTCCATTGATTAAATCATTACAGTTTATCACAGTGTGTCACTGCCGCACTTCTGTAAAGATGGTGTCCACACCCCACATTGCAATGGGGTTTTGCTCCTTCTCATTAGTACAAGAGGCACTGTTTTGAAAGCATCATCCATGACCAACACAAGGAGGCCACGGAAACCATGGCCGGTGTTCAACCAAAATATTATGCATTTTAAATCATTCTGCCATATTCTTAATGTGCCATGGTTTTGACAGTATGCTCTCAGTGACTGAAAATCCAGTGTAGCCTTACTCCAGTTCAGCTGTATGTTTTTAGATGACCGGCACGTGAAACAATTAGCCTGGAAGCACAAACAGTTCATTGTGGAGAGTCAGTTGGCCTTTTATTCTCTTTAGTGCTGTCGCATCAAAAATCATTTTGCTGTGTGGTGCAGTTATTGCTATATTCCTACAGTGTAAAGGAATTCCCTTCAGGGCACAGAGGGACAGTTCTGGGGGATGAACATTCAGCCATAATCTTTACAGTCCATCCCATTAAGGTGACATTTTCTCACAGAGTTAAGCGTGAAGTCCTTGACTATGTGGACGCTGCAAGCCTTATTTACAGTTTTGTCCAAAATAGATCTTTCTTAATTCTTACAGCTTCCCTTCTTATACACTATTAAACCTAACCCTTAAACCGCCAGAACCGGCTATAGTTGGTTCCCAATGCAATTTGTCAGCACGCCGGAGCTGATCAGTCAGTGCCATATATTTATTTAGCAGCCAGCTCATGACCACTGCTGGCCCCGGCAGCACTGCAGCATCATTGTCCCTGTGATTCAGCCGCTGCACTAGACTAGACTGCAAGCATCAGCGCTTGCCTCTTGTGTGTTTGCGTGCAGCCAGTTCAAGCACAGTTGGCTTTAGTGATTTACTGAATTTCATCAATGGGGTCAGTTGCACCTTGTACATGTAATAATAATAATAATTCTTTGCATTTATATGGCGCTTTTCTCACTACTTGAAGCGCTCAGCAATTGCAGGTTAAGGGCCTTGCTCAAGGGTCCAACAGAGCCCTGTTAGCATTTATGGGATTCGAACTAACAACCTTCTGATTGCCAGTGCAGATCCCTAGCCTCAGAGCCACCACTCCGCCTTCAATCATAATCATAGATTGTTGTAGTATTTTTTTTTTTTAATAGTTTTTACAGTTCATTGGTAGTGTGTAAAATGATCAGTGTTGCAGTAATTGTGATGCTCTTTGCATGAAAAAAGTGTTCCATTAAAGTTTCACATTTTCTTTGGGAGTTGTGATGTTTACTTAAAAAGTGCATCAAAAACGTATTAGGCATCCAGGGATGCATTAACCCCCAAGTATGTGGCGGTTTAAGGGTTAAGGTCTACATGTATAGTGCTTTTAAGTTTTTGCCATGTTTAAGGTTTGTTTTTATTGTCCTTACTTTGAAGGATCCTTTAATCAAATTTTCTACCTATTCTTTTTAAAGAAGCCATCTGATAAACACTCTTTTGGTGACAAAGATTTTCTTGTCCGTGCACATCCAGTTTTCCAGAGTGCTTCTTCTAACATTGTTTATTTTAACCGGGTGTCCCTTTTGTGTTTTGCTTTATATTTTCCACAGGTTAGCTCTTTCACCATGCATCAGGTCTCATCTTTGTCTGTATGTGCTTCTCTATTTGTCTGCAAGCCTCATTTTGTTTCTTTCAACTTGTAAACTCTTTTTTCTTTCACAGCAAGCCTTCTGGGAAGCCTTGGAAATGTAAAGTCAAACCCTGGCAGCAGCTCTGTCCAGTTGCCCCAGGAATTTGGGAGCTTTGCTGATTCTGATCTGCGCAACGACACTTACTCGCACTCGCAGCAGATACACGCCAGAGGCTTGTCCAAAGGAGGGGATGCAACGACTCCAGAAGGCCTCAATGCTTTCTCTTCGCTTATGACACTACAGTCGGCTGTCACGTCTAGTTCTGTAGCAAATAAGGCCTATGAAAGTTCTCATGCTGAATACTCAGGCCTAACATCAGCAAGCTATAAGAGACCAACAGCTTCCACTGTCAGTATGGACGAGGACAGCGGAGTAAAGGAGAAGAAGCGCAGAGGAAATAAGCGAAATAAATATGGACCTGGCAGGCCCAGAGGGAACAAGACTCAAGAGACAGCTCCACTACTGTCTGCTTCTTCAGCATCCCCGGCCTCCTCGGTGGCGTCGGCTAGCAGCAGTCTTACAGGAGTGAGCACTGGGGGCAGCAACACACAGAAATCCCCACCACCTCTTCGGAATGGAAGCGTACAAAATTTAAATGTGGCCTCGCCACCAGCTGCATTAGGTGGGTGACACTTGATGGTCATTTAAATGTGCTTATGAGATGGATGTGTCATCCATGTCCATTGAGGCTGCTTAGCTTCTCATTTATCATAGTGTTGGCATTTTGTCTCTCTTTTTTGCCCAGGCTGCAGAAATACAGAGTAACCTCACAAGACCTTGTATTCCTGGGTTTGCATGCCTAACTGGCACTGTGCTGTTGGACTGTTATCTTAAAGCGATTCAAGTTGATCTTAATCTTATATCACACCTGTTATGTATTCTTAGGTTTGAATCGCAATCTGATTATTTGGGTGGGTACCTACCAGGTAACTCTTGTGGTTCAAGGTTCTTTTATTTGCCATTTGTGCATAAAACCAACAGTCAAAGCACATTGGAATTCTTGTGCAGCGCTCTGTCCGAGTCATAGTAAAACATTAAAATAAAAAAATTTTAAAACCAGTAACACAATATAATAAATAATAGATTATACCAGCACTATACAGAAAGTATACTATACATGACAAGTGAAGTGAGGTAGTGTGGGGTTATTACACATACTCAATTTTGTTTTGCCATCAGTCTGACTGTGGCGGGGGGAAAAAGCTATTGAAAAACCTTGTTTTGTGAGTGATGATGCTGTCTGCTCTGCTGTGTCTCAGATTGTACATACTGTTTTTGTGTCTGAGCAGAGAGTGAGCTGGATGGAGTGAGTCCCTGATAATTCCTTCTGCTCTTTTCCGACAGCGATTTGCGTACATATATATGAGCAGGTTCTCAAAAGTCCTTCACAGCACAACCTGCACCAAAATATTTTCTGTTGAAGTGTTCACTCTACATACAGTAGGCTCATGCCCACCACACACTTCCCACATTTTCAGAGAACTGCCCTTGCCCAACATATTGCGGAGGTTTGAGATTAAATGCCTAGTGATCACAGTCAAGTGTGCCGCAAGTATTTGAGAAGTTTGTCCCAAGGAAAATACACTCCACTTAAGTTGTGTCCTTTGTTTGAATATTTATTAAACTTGAACAAATGACAAGTAGCCATCATAAACAAGATGTTTTCCCCTTACAAAATTGTCTTAAACCGCAGAGGAAATTCATTATTTTTAAGGTTTCTCTTGTTGACCATTTCATACCTGAAGCCATGAGGAGGTTTATGTGTCACGCTGGCCTTCAACTGTAAAACCATCTTCTTTTAAATCAGGAGTGAAACTAGAAAATGTCAGTTAAGTATGTCCTCCTAATCTCTCTGCTGGCGTGACACTTTATGGTTGCTTCATACAATCTTCAATTTATTTTAACCACTTGAAAGGTATGAAAAGTATTTTCTTATTATACAATGTGGAATCGTAGCTGGTGTAATTTTTTTTTTTTTTTTTTTTTTTTTTTTTTTAAAACACTAACAGAAAAAGACTTTCTAATGTCAAAGTGAAATTGGATCTCCTCAAAGTGGTCTAATCAGATTACAAATATGAGATGAATTATTTTGTTTTAGAAGTATTCATCAACCCCCCCTCATTCCCCAGAAACCTCCTTCTAGTCTGTATTTAGTTGATGGCAACCATGACAGTCTCGAGCCTGTGTGCTCAGGTCTCTCTCTTTGTGTCTCTCCTCTGCCATTTTTCCCTATTCTCCTCAAGCTCTGACGCATGTCATGGTGATCATGAATAAACAACCTTTTTCAAGTCCAGCCACAAATATTCCATTGGAATAAGATGTGGACTCTGACTCAGCCACTCCAGGACGTTCACATTGTTGTTTTAAAGCCATTCCTGTGTTAGTTTTGGTTTTATTCTTGGGGTTATTGTCTTGCTGGAAAACAAAAGTTCTCGCGAGGCACCGTTTTCTTGCTGACTGCGTCAGGTTTTCTTCCAGGATATTCTGCATTTTATTTCCTTCACCCTCTGAAGCCTTCCAGGGCCCTCTGGAGAGAAATATGCCCACAGCCTGATGGTGCCACTAGCATGCTTCATGGCGGGGTTGGTGTGTGTTTCATAATATGCTGTGTAACATGGTGTTTAGTCTACTTGCCAAAAGGCACCATTTTGGCCTTAATCAAACCTCAGAACTTTCTTCATCTGAGTTTAGAGTCTTCCATAATACCTTTTTGCTGAGATGTCTTGTCTATTTTTTCCCTCTCTGTTTGCTACTCTGGCATAAAGCTGTGACTGTTAAAGGACCTGGGAATAGTTGTCTCTCCATGGTGAGCCGCTGTAGCTTGTAAAACCTTCAGAGTTCGCAGGGGTCTCTTAGTGGCCTTTCACTTCGTATCTTCACTTTTTGTAGATTGTCTGGTAGTAAATTTCCACCTGTGCCATTTTCTTTTCATTTCTTTATGGTTGGTTTAACTGGATATCCGGTGACTTGGAGGTTTTCTTACCTTCATTCCCCCAACTTGTGGTTTTTCGTGGAGTTGCTTAGTGTTTTCTTGTGTCTTCATTGTGTAATAATAATAAAAATAATAATAATAATGCTTTTTATTTGGGTCAGGCCCACAACTCACCACAACGTAGGCCTGGTGATCTCTAATTAACTAATTATGGTGCTAATGAAACCAGTTGGCTGCACCAGTGATGATTTAGGGGTGTCATGATAAGGGGTTGATGACTTACACAATCTGTTATTTTGTGCTTTATATTTATAATTAATTTTGACCACTGTGCAGAGTTGATCAGTGTCGAAAATTCAAATTAAATCAATTGTGAGTCAATGTTGTATAACATTTGAACATCAAACCTTCCAAACCAGTAGATACCTTAGGCACTGCACTTCCATTTTATGCTCCAATCTGGGGTATAAACCCAGATTCCTCAAATCTTTTTCCACCATATCTAAGGTTAGTCCATTGAATTGAATGTGTAGTTGCTGCCTTTGTTGGGGTCTGGGACATGAAACCAGTTGTTCAGCAGCTTTTCTGCCTGTTACTGTCACCTCCATTGCACATCTGGTGTGCTTCCCCAGCAGAGTTGTTTCTTGTCTGTACAGCAAACACTCCTGGGCTGGGCTGTGAACTCCCACATCCCAGAACTGTGTAATTGGGTGGGAAGGGATGGGTTACATTCTAGAACAAAATTATTGAGATGTTTTGAAATGTATTAATCTTGTAGTACTGGGGGTGGAAAGTTGACATTTCTGAGATTTGTAATAAGGTGCTGCAGTATTTAATTTATGGCTGTTATAGCAAACCTGAAATTGCCATATAGTTCAAAATTTCTGTAGCATAATGCTATATATGATCTCTTCATCATTACGGTATCAATGGTTTTAATAAATCCCTGAAAGTTGTTTTTTTTTTGGCTAGAATTAACTTGGTATTAATCTCCCCATGTTGAGGATTTTTCCTCAATTCAGGATGGACATAGCAGAGCATTTCCTGGCCATGCCACAAGGTTGAATTCAACTGTGGACAGGCTGCCTTTATGCACATTGAAAGTTCATTCTAAATAAAGCAATAAACAAACCAAGCTGTCATTTTTTTATTATATATGACATTGCCAGCATTGTAAAAATGTAATTGTTCTTCTAGTTATGTCGTTCTCAATCAACAGAAATGCCCATTTAAGTTCATCATGGCATAGCAGACGTCTTTAATAACATTTTCATCCACTCACTGAACCTGTGTGTGTTTGTCTGTCTCTCCTGACTCACCTTTTGGTAATGTTTGAAGCGGTAAAGCCCAGCATCGCTCGCAGTACTCACAGTACTGAATATACAGTGGAACCTCGGTTTGCGAGCATAATTCGTTCTGGAAACATGCTTGTAATCCAAAGCACTCGTATATCAAAGCAAATTTCCCCATAAGAAATAATGGAAACTCAGATAATTTGTTTCACAACCCACAAATATTTATATAAAAATGATTAATACAAAATCTTCACTCTAACTAACGGAATTCCTGCTGTCTGTTGGCTCACTGGAATCTTTCTTTTTTTGCGACTTGAACAAGGAAACCTATCCAATGACAGTTGCTTTTGCCTGAAGAGTCACTACACTTGGACACAAAAAAAAAATGCTTTACGCACTGTAAGGTTTCTAAACTCTTTTGGGATTAAATGGGACCACACGCAGAAGAGCGTCCCAAAGCAAGCAACCGCAGGCTCCCAGCACTGTAGCAGTTCGCCATAAAAGAGAATCGGAAAAGATCATGGTCAAGCTATAAGCGCCTGCCGTCGATGGGTGATGCAAGGAACATTATAAATGCAAGAGCACAGAATTACTTAACCACTAACCTGGTCACGACCCTGCCTGATTGCTTTGTCTATGTATAGGAGCGCGGTAGATCCCGCTACAATAAATAACCGTGCTGTTCCTGCTTCATGCTGAATAAAGCTGGTACTGAGACTCGGCCTTGTGTTTTGGGCTGCATGACAAGGACTCGCACATTACAGAACACACACACTCACATGGTCACCATGCTATATTAAACAGCATACGCTCATATGGATGTTGACTTTATGAGTGAGGCGCGCTGACTGAGAACGAGCATGGGAGAGACGATTACTCACAATCCCCACGTGACGCTCGGCGGACAAAGCGTATACGTACTACTCGTATTGCAAGACATCACTTGTTTATCAAGTTAAAATTTATTAAAAATTTTAGTTCGTCTTGCAAAACATTCGCAAACCAAGTTACTCGCAATCCAAGGTTCCACTGTAATGACTTTATTATAAAATGGTGCCTCTCAGTAATTAACACTACCCCCAAGGCATTTCAGGTGTTGTTCTGTGAATGACAGTTGTTGACTTGCATCATGGCAGCTGTGTCTGCTGGGGGTCACACAGCATGGCAGAGGTATGGTTTGAACCAGCAGCCTTATGGTTTTATGACTGCTTGTCTTAGTCTCTAGGCCACACATCACAACCCAGCATTAGAATGGAACGAAAGGTGTTTTTTGTTTTGTTTTTTGGACATCCAGCAGTGGCTACAAAATAGGTCAACATCATCTATCCTCCCACATCATACTTCACATAAGCTTAGTACATATTAACACAGATACATTTTTTTTTTAATAGCTGAAATATTTTTGACTAAAAAAATAATAATCTTTTCATAAATGCTGTCCAAAATGTATATATTTAAAAGCAGTGAACCTCGGGTCATAGTGTGGATGAGGAAAATGGAGCTTTTTAAAATCGTTTGGCTGTTGTGTGATCAGGTGCCTGGTTGTCATGTTCCACTCTTGCTGCTCTGTATCCTCTAACAGGCTGACCAGTCTACAGAATATGATAGTGTATGACAGGTAAGGAAAATGGAAGTTTCAAGGACAGGCAGCTCCGCTCAGTAGTAGTGATGCTAGAAAGTGGCTATATTTTAAATATTGAGTCATGTATGAAAGTAAAACCTACCCCATACCCTAACACCTCCCCCCACCACACACACACACACACACACACACACACACACTCTTTTAAGCACTCCTGCCAGTGGATCAGGCCCAAAAGTATTGTTTAACTCCTTAAAGTATCCATTGCCCTGGTTTGGCTCACAAACCTTGCCTATCCATTTGTACTTCAAAACACACAGTCTACCTGAAGCTAAGCATACTTGGGCCTAGCCAGTTTTTGGATAGGAGACTACCTAGGAAAAGCTTAGATTGCTGTGGGAAGAAGTGTTGTTAAGGCCAGCAGGGGGACGCTTCCCCAGTACTCTGTATGTGGATCCCAATGCCCCGGTGCAGTGATGGGTACAATGTGATGAAGAAATGATGCAGTCCTTAAGATGAAACGTAAAAATGAGGTCCTGAATATTTGGGGGCATTAAAGATCCCTGTGCATCTTTTGAGAAGAACAGGGTATTGCCTGATGTCCTGGCAAAGGTGATCACAATAGCCTTGTCCTTCCTAACCCCCTAATCATCCTCAGTATCATATTGTCTTGCTATCTCTCTCGCCTCTTCACCACTTAATAGCTAATGTGTGGTGAGCACACTGGCACACCAAAGGCTTCTGTTGCAGTATCCAAGTGGCTCCACACTGCCTATGTAAAGTGCCTTGAGTAGGTTTGAAAAGCACCTAATACATGATGTAATTAATTATTATAGGATTGCTTTCCCACCTGTTACAGCCAACATGACCAAGGCAGAGCCTGCTGCTTCTCATCCTCTGTGATGCTGTTTAACTTTACTGATGCTGTGGCAGTAAGCCAAGCGCAGTGCTCTACTTTCCTCAGGTTTACAGTCCCATTAATTACACCATTGTCAGCTGCTACACGTGAGCCATCTGGAATGCTGAGGCTGTCTAGCATTAAATAATGCAGACAATAAAAGATTGGGGGTGCAGGTAGCTCAGTATTCCAAGTTGATTTTTAAATAAAAACTTAATTCACTCAAGCAGCACAGGCAGGTTTCAGTTTTCTTACCTGGTCTTGTGAGTGCTTATACCACACTTATTATTAAGCAGACGTCCAGGAATGCCCTGGCTGACACTTGCGTGCCGTTGTGGTTATCTTTTGGCACATTAATCAAAATGCAGTGTCTTCGGCTGCCAGTCTGCGTGCCCCCGTGGCATTTTGCTGTCTCTATTGGGAGTGGGGCTTGGCTGCACTTTCCTTCCGCCGCCCCTGCTTTCAGACAGCAAATATTTAACTTGAACCATTCATTAGTGCCGATTGACTGCACGGACCATTTATTTTCAGCATTTTAAAAATGAGCTTGTCGGTTTCTGATTGATTACCTATTGTGTTCAGCTTGTAGCTTTTATCCTGCTGCTCAGAGCACTTTAGTGCTGGTCAAAGAGCATGAGGCAAGGCCACAAACCAACAGGGCAGGAGTGCCCAGTGTCTGCTGAGCTCAGGGGTTTCTTTGTGTCTTCTGTATTTTTGTTTCAGATAGCGAGGTTAAGAGGGGCTATGCTTGTCGTTATGTTTTATCAGAGTGACATGTAAGCTCCAGTGCGCTCTGGAGTGGACAATGTAGAAGTCGCTGCTGGTGTGACTGGAACATATCATACTGGACTAATAGATGTTGAGTCCTTCTAGGTACCATTCTGTGTTCTGCTAGCAGCATGACTGAAAGGTTAAAGAATAAAATGAAGTGTTTATCCGGTCATGATTTATCTGCGTTCTTCCAACATTTACCAAACAGGACAGACCCCCGAGGGACTCTGGTGGTGACTTCACCCCCCATGCAGGATTCTCCTCTTGTCTTCTGCCCTTTAGCCAATCCAGTTTTGTAAGATACCTCTGATACCAACGGCTTCTAGTTTCAGCGTCAGTGCATGCATTAGTAGAGGGCAGACAGAAAACTCTGCCACTCCATTTGCAAACTTTTTGTAATCTGTCTGTTGCATCAGAAAGTGTCAGGAAGGTTCCATTATCATGCTAGCTTATGGAAGATGGAACAGAATCTTACATTATCTACATGGCCATGTAAAACTAACATCCTGGTCTGATTAAGCAAACAATTGTGTGTATTTAGCGTTAACATTAACTTTCTGGGATTGGCTGTCAGCACAAGAAATGTCACTCTGTAACTCAGCATGCATTACACCACTCAAAACTTGAGAGCTGTAACTCTTGGTGCCGCTAGTTTTATTTTTTATTTTTATTTTATTTTTTTTTACACACCTTGCTGTCATTATTTTTCTTTTTTTTTAGTATTTTTTATAATGCTTTAAACATGTTATAATGCATTTTGAATCAATGAAGACTTTGTCCTCAGCCTTTGAAGCCAAAAAGAGCTATCAGGGCTGATCTCGCACTCAAACCCACTTGTACTTCAGAAGCATAGCGGCGCATTAGAAAGCATGTTACCTTTGTGAATAAAACCCGAGTCAATGGAATATACCATAAATGAACAGAAAATAATGAATAACCAAATTAAAATTCTCTATCTGGGAAAAATAATGAAGGCACCCATTTAAGTGGAAAAATAAAATAATTAAAAATCAGCCAACTTCTGGTATTGCTGTACACCCAGGCTTTCTACTTCTGTACCCTCAGTCAGCCCGTAGGGTAGTACCAGGATGTTCAATCCCATTCGACAAATAAAACTAATTAAAGTCACGCAATTGGACTATACCTACTACTATTCAGTCCAACAGAGGAAAAATCCAATTAAGCCATTCTTCTGGAATTTACTTGTATTTTGTCTGTTAATGACAAATATGTTCCGAGATTTTTCAGGTGAGGAATACCGTTCTACTCCCTGATCATGACACCAGAGACTGACAACATGTAGCTTTTGATTAGCACTTGCAAGTAAGAATTTGATAGGACTCTACAAGTGTCATGATAAGGACCCTATAAATGAAACTATCCTCAAACCAAAACCCACCCGACCAACACTCCTGCCCGACAATCAAGCCTAAAAACTCTTATTTAACCACTAAGGCATCTGCAGCTCCGTTTTGTTTTTCCTAAAACTAACAGACCCAGGCAACAAGCCTTGATTAGACCTTACCCTCATCTTCTCCTCAGAAATGCAAACAGGTTTCACATCAGAGCCTTGAGTCCCTCAAAGCCAGTCAGTCCCATCAGTCAAGGGAGGTACAGCTCAATGCATGCAATAATGAGCATGACATTCTAGGTCACATCCGCACATTTCTGTGCTGTTTTTCCAGGTCTGGTGTGCAGGTACAGAGTTATTTGCACTTCTTTTTTTTATAGTTAAAGCTCATTTTAAAATTTAAAATTGGACCTTTTTTTTTTTTTTTTTGGTTTAAAGTGCAAGGCCTCAGGCCTTCATCTTAAAAGGTTAAAAGCTGCCAAACATAGACAGTAGGTGGGCCCTTGGGGTGAGACACTGGCATGGAAGACACCCTTAAAAGAAGCCACTTTTGCGCCTTAGATGTGTCATGTGGCAAGAACTCTTTTGATTGGTTGTGGGTTTTTTTTTTTTTTTTTTGCTCTTTTAATGCAGTGACATTCAGTGTCAGGCCGGTGTATTGACAGTTTGAGACACCATTTGATAAAGCACAACTTCATTCTCACACAGTTTCTGACCGAAGGTTTTTCACTTCATACTGTTATTTTTGTTGGGTTAGGCTGAACGAAATTTCTGTTAAGGGACAAACTAATTTTCCAACAATTTTCACAAGCAGCAAAAGACTGGGTGATGCCAACTGAAATAAGATTTGGTTGGAGGTGAGAAACAAAGTAGTAACCAGGAAATCAAAATGGGCCAAGAATATTGAAGGCAAGACAAAAATCAAAGGTCAAGGATATAAGTGAGAATCGGGGAAGATTTAAGATTCTTAAGCTGCCTTGTGTATAAATGCACATATTACTTGATCTGTCCAGTCAGGTCACCCATATACAGCACACAACAAAACAATTACAAGACGATACAAATTGAATACAGAGCACTTCCAGTGCATTCCGTGGTAGCATATTGAGTGAAGTTTAATATACAGTTCATGTATTCTGACTTTGCCTGTCTTTTTTTTTTAAAAGATGGACTGCAGTGAGATAAAAACTCTTCTTGCACTGGGAGGCGCTAGCTTTAATACTAGCATATCCATGGCCTGACCTCAGTTTGGAAGACAGATGTGCCATGATGGTATAAATGAACTCTGTTGTGAGAAGGATAGAGACCGTAATGCCTTGTAGTGTTGTCTTCTCGTGGACTGTGGTGTGCCTATACCAGACTGTGATCCCTTCTGTCCGTACAGTGTCCATAAGTGCTGTGGTAGAATCTCATCAGTTTTCTGTTTCCACATACCACACTTCCTCAAGTGTCTGAGGATGTGAAGGTGCTGCTGTGCTATTTTGATGATTGGAGTGGCACTTTGTGACCAGTTTCTCTGATATGTGTAGACCAAAATACTTGAAACTGTCCACTATCTCCACCGCTGTCCCAGACTGCAGACTGGGAGTGGTTCACCAAAATCACTTCTCTAGTTTTGTGAAGTTCAAGGTAAGGTTGTTGGTGTAACACCCATCAGCCTGACTGCTAATCTTCTGATGGTATTCTGTCTCATCACTGTTCTTAGTAAGACTAATGACTGTTGTTATCAGCAAATTTAATAATATGATTAATGTCCCGTCTGCCTCAACAGTCACAAGTGAATAGTGAATACAGATTTAGGCTCAGAGTAGCGTCCCTGTGGAGCTTCAGTGTTTAGCATTCATGGTGGTGGTGTTTTGTTGCCAGTCCTAACTAAGTGAATTCTTCCTGTTAAAAAGTCCATTATCCAGTTACACATGGTTTGGGCAGGTGAAGTGCTTTGAATGTTAGAACCAGTTTGACAAGGATGCTGGTATTAAAGACTGAGCTGTGGTCATTAAATGGCATACTAGCATATCAGTTTAGCTGGAACCAAAAATCTACCTATCACAAGGGCCCAGTTGAACTAGCAAAGTGCGGTAAATCAAACGTCATTTTACCTACCAAGGGAGAGTGAATACTGAAAAGGTCACATATTAATTAGCATTACAACTGCAACATCATTCATATGATTATCAAAGCCACACAATGCTTCCAAACAAGATTTAGGCCAAAAAAAAGTTTCCAGAACAAGATCCAAATGAAAACCATAAAAGAAAGTGTGATCTTCAGCTACAAAATACACAAAACATGCCCAGAAAAACTAGTATAATAAGTTTCATTGTTTGAAATATAGGCACTTTTTTATTTTTTATGTAAGAATCATACTAGAGACTGAAGCTCACCAGAAAATTAATCCAAGTTTTCTCTAATTGTTCACAGGTGCTTTCCAAGCCACTGATGCCCCAGCAACGCTACCAAGCACCATTTTGGGGTCAAATACTGCTTCTCTGCCAGTCTCCCAAATACCTCCGCCATCTGCCAGCCATGTGCACCAAGCAGTCCCTTCATTGGCTCCTCCTACCACAACCCAGGTGAGCTTTTGGAGCTTTTTAGCAAGACCTAAAAGAATCAGCCTTGCTTTTGGGGTCTCAAAAGTCATCCTTGCTGCCTATCCCGGTTTAGTGGTGGCAATATTACTATCTGTAGTGCTGTGTAGCTTTACAACTTCCTCCTAAAGAAAATGCTTAAAAATGCTTGCTTTTTCTGTTGGGGTGGAGCAATGGCAATGTTTGTCGATAACCAAATGTAAGTGCACTTGCTTCTTAGAACCGTTCTCTGCTTCACACTGTATGTTTTCTCTCAGCTCATACTCATTTTTTATTCTTTACATGTCTGTTCTGTTAGGCAGCAAGGTTCAGTATTTCAGTATCATTAAGATTCAATGGGAAGTAAGAAATGTGTCCTGAAGCAGTTGACAGATTAGCATGTATCAGGAGACTAGTTTTTCTCTCTCTCTCTCTCTCTCTCTCTCTCATCTTTATGGTGCAATCACCTCATTTATTCATTTTACAGATGCTTTTATCCAAAGCAACACATGTTACAGCACTAGGTTACAAATACTGACTAAAACAAGTGAAAAGTAAACAACCATTAAATGAAATGCTTTTTAAACATTTGATCTGGTCACTGGCTCGGATGAATGTTGAGTTCACCTTACCAACTCCACTTGAAGTCTAGATTAACGCCACATGGCGGTAGTATGTTTTAGCATTGAATAAGTGAAACTTACCGGATTCTTTATGGAATGGCTATCTCTTGTCCACTGACTTTTTAAACATGCACACCATAACCACGTAGGCCGTTTAGGCATCACTTTTATAAGCGCAGTGAGCATAGAAAAGACACTTTATAAATTAAATATATTATCGTTATTACCCCACGGTACTCCACATAGGAGCTCACTAGCTTTGGCTTGAGCAGACGAAACAAATGGCCCCAGATATGCCTGACCTGTGGCCTCTTAGGGTCTGTTTATACTTCACCCTCTGAATGCGTAAGTGGGTGTATCATGGCTGCCATACATTGCTAGCATTCATTTGATGCGTCATCTGAGCATGTCCTCAGAAATGAATGCAATGCTTTAATCGGGGAGCGCAGTGTGTTCAAGTTGGCATGTGACGTCGGAGTCCTTATTTATTATCAACACGTGACGGCAAGCTGCTTTGCAGATCCCACAGAATCAATGTGTGTGCTTTGATGCTGGATGAATGGTTCGATGTGGTGAAGCAAATCATCAAATTTAAATGCCGACATACAAATACATTCGTGGTGATTTTCTTCATCTGTTCCACACATAGGTAATACATGCATTGCATATTTCCCATTGTACTGACGCGATAAAGTTTAAAGGTCTCACATACCATCGTCTGTGCCATCTTTTTTTGTTCCTCTTTGAAACAGCATCAAAATGTACAGAGGTGTATTTGAGCCTCTAAGAAAAAAAAAAATTAGAGACACAGTGAAGAAAACAAGGTGTATTCCGTGATTAAAGTAGAAATTGTGACTTTAATCTCGTAGTTTATTTTCTCATTCAAGTACAACGTCAAAAACGGACCCAGTTGTTAATGTCTGTGTACTTCTGGGGTTTTCTCCTGCGATTGCCATACAGAACACATTAAATTTATAATATTCCAGCTCTCTGTACAATTAGAATCCTTAGATGTATACTTGATATCACTTTCTTGATCAAACATGTTAAAGCATGTATGTAGCATTTTACACTTCATTTTGTTAATACTGTTAATTACACACATGGGGGGGCAGAACAGTAGCGGTGCTGCCTCACATTAGGGAGTCATGTCCCTATTGTTCCCTGCCTTTAGTTTGCATGTTTTTCTGGTGGGTTTCCACGGTGTGCTCTGGTGTCCTTCCAAGGACATGCAGGTTTGGGGATTTGGTGAGGCTAAAGTGACATTAGCGTATGTGTGTGCTTGTATTCACCTTGCAGTGAGTTGATGCCCTGTCCAGGGATTGTTTCTGTCTCATCCCCGATGCTAGCTGAAATGGGCCCGTCCCTGGATTGATGGATGTAATCATTGAACATCCATCCTTTTCAGAGAAATTGTGGCAAGGTGTCTTTGGAATTTAATGGATATTTTGGGCAATTCACAACACAGCATAGCCGAGCGATTGTTTAATCATCATGATGATATCTCACACTGCCACCTTGTGGAATCCTCCAAAATTTATATAAAGTATGTGCTAAGTATAAACACTATACTGCTTGCGTAGGAGTAGCGTCCGCAGTCACACGTGTCTCATGAAACATAAACCCAGCCTCAACAATGGCGCGTTACTTCATCCAATGTTGTTTACTACTAATGGTGTTGCCCTTCAGCCACTAACTCATACAGAAAGAATTTGTAACGTATCCACATCCGGTGCACTGCATTTAATTACCCAGAGTGTGCGGACAAAGCATAATAGTTTTAAAGCAAAGACAAATATGTTCAGATACTGTATATGAATAATATGGAAATCTACATGATTTATTGTAATTGAGATCACATCTCACCTAAAGAAGGGGCCTGAGTTGCCTCGAAAGCTTGCATATTGAAATCTTTTTAGTTAGCCAATAAAAGGTGTCATTTTGCTTGGCTTGTCTCTACTTTGTAAATATTAGAAAAGTTTGGATGTGAAGTCCCTATGGCCATCCAAAGGCTTCACACCAGGCAAATGAAAAGGAGGATAAGGATATGAGAACTGAAGGACTGTGTCAGCAGTACCAGCTGTGCGAGGGAATATCCGTGAAGGTGATTTGTTGGATTTTGGAAATAAAGCTGACTGACTCATGGACAGTTCCTGTTAGGTCCAGCTGCACGGAGTGTTGCTTACCCTTTGGTGGTCCTTCCTTTATGCTGATATTCCTATTGTTACTCACTGATAATTGGATAGTTGTTCTAATGATTGATTGCTTAGCTCAAGAAACTGTACTTGGCAGATTATGTCTTGTCTTATTACCCTAAAATGTGGCTACATTCCCTCTGTTCCTTTGAGGCATTGATAATTTGTCAATCTGATTCAAAATTCTTGGTTACAATACATGCATAAATCTAGAAAAATGCTGAACTATGCTTAATGACTAAGCAAAAGTTCATATACAGTTCACAACACATCTGAGCATCCAGTAGATGAGGGAAATTGCAGTTAACTCTTAAATATAGTTCCCACTGCCCCAAAATGAGGATTGTACTCTCCTTGACATGGCATCTACAGACGCTGTTCATTAGCAATCCCAAGTGGACAAAAAGGAGCATTAAGACATAATGAGGGCCTCCAAATCAGTAGTAGGAACTACAGAATACTGTGGTGCATCCTGCTACGCAGAACCAGGGGAGTGACCTGAGAAGGTTAATGACCTGCACCGGTCTCAGACTGGTTAAAAGACATACTGCTGCTGCATTTTGGAGCCTCTGAAGTGGCTTGGCAGCACATGCTAGTAAGGAGTTGCAGTAGTCAATCCGCATCATTAACAGTACTTAGCTGATACTCCGTTAGGTTTGGTCTGACCTTGCATGTGTTGTACTGACTGAGTATGCGTGAATAAGCGACTGCTGCAGTGTGATCAGTCAAAGTTAGCTGGACGTCAATAGTCACCGTAAGGTTATATAGTGACTTAGCAAATGCTATTGCTAATAAATCGAGCTTTACTGAGATGTTGTGTTGACTCAGAGGACTTGCAGGGATAATAAGAAACTCAGACTTCAGAAAGGTTGATTTAGAGAATGGTATTCCATTGTCCAACTTGAGATTGCACTGAGACATACTGAGATTATAGCTTAGACCCTGTCCTTCCGGTGGAATGACTGGTACAGTATTTATATAAGTATAATGTGCATAACAGTGATATAAGAAGCCAGGAGACTTGATGATAAGGTCTAGTAAGGCAGTGCACAAGAAGAGGAGGTGAGGTTCCAGCACCAATCCTTGGGGCATCCCAGGGTTTTCCAAATGTCATTTTTGTACAGCTGCTACACATTTTTAACACAGAAATGTCCTTTGGGTCACCATTGACCTTTAATGGATTTTCCACTGCGTTGTTGGTTAGTTTGTTCGCAACCAATAAAAACTGTTGTAAATGCCATATTTTCAGCCCTGAGACATTAGGACTTAATAAAGTGCACTAACTTTACAAAAAGTAAAAAAGTCACATTTTTATACAACTTCTACACATTTTGATTATTGCCATGTCGTTTGAATCCATTTTGACCCCCCGTATTTCTGTATCTTTTGAGCCTCTCTAAAACCTAAATTTCCCTTTGAGAGAAATAAAGTTGGAACATTAGAAATGTTGTGACAAGAACACAGACCAATTCAGCCCACCAAGCATGTCCATCCTATTCATCTAGTTTGATTAAAAAAAAAAAAAAAAATCAAGTGATCTCCCGTAGACTTTCTCGTATACTTGGATATGGAGATGGATATTTGAGGAGTAACCTGCAAGACGATGATTATATTTTTATATTATGTATAAAAAAAATCAAATTAATAATATATTTATTATAAAAGTAAAGTTGAATAAATCGGGCTCTGCAGCTGCATGAATAAAAAAGAACCACTTTCAGTTAACAGAAATAGCCCAAAACTTCATAGACATTTACGTTTTGTACCTAATACTTGTATGCAAAATTGGGTTGTCTTAAGTGAAAGCATACTCAAATTCTTGTGTTTACATACACGCACACAGACATAATTCCAAAAATGGTATTTTTGGACTCTAGGAGGTCTGAAACATCCATTCATTCCAATACTTTACCTATACTTCATATATGAGAAATTCAGGGAGGTCTAAAATGTTGATTCATCAAAATCTCAACATTAACTCCTTGGACGATTACTTTGTATACTAGAAAGTTAAAACATCAGGTTAAGATTTGAAGGCCCTAAAGTCCAGGGGCTTTATTCATAAACGGTGCGTACGCACAGAAATGTTGCGTAAGAACGTTTCCATGTTCAAATCGCGATGTATAAAACCTACACTTGGCGTGAAGCCACGCACTTTTCCACGGTACCTCAAACCCTGTTGTACACAAGTGCTGCGCTCGGTTTTGCAGACTGGCGGCACCCAGCGTCAAAGCAGTGCTACTGTTCCTGTGTGGTTACTCTTTATTTCTTAGAACCACATTTCTGACGCGGCTTTATAAATACACTGAAACTAAGCGCATATTGTTTATTAGTGTAATGCATCTGATTGTAGATTACCTGTAAAAATATAATGGCCGGGGGAATAGCCATAGTATTCCAAATACCATAACTGCTTTAGCGTTGTTACTCTCACAGCACCATTTTCTTCTTTTTCTTCTTTCAGTTGCTCCCTTTAAGGGTTGCCACAGCGGATCATCTTTTTCCATATTACTCTCACTGCACCACTCAGAGTATTTATATAACTGTATCTGAGTGGGGAATCACAGCAGTAGCTGATCGGAAAGAGAATTATCGGTATACAGCATCAAGCACACGCTTGCCGTTCAGCCACGGCAAAACATTTCAAAGCCTTTCCTGTACGGACTTTGGAGTTCAGAAACAGTTTCATCCCAAGAACTATAAACGCACTCAAATCAATTGCTCCTTGTAGAATTGTTTGTACTTATAAGTACAATTACCCCACTGTAAACTTGCACTACAGTTATAATATTACACAACCTGATCCACTTTATAAAGCACGTATTTACATATGATGATGATATCATTTTTAAGATGAAATGCAGCAAAATATGTTGATTATATTATACAGATAAAACTTTAACTTCATTTAAATAATCTGTATTGTTAATAATTAAACATGAGGATACGGTGCTGCAGCGCTAGCAAGTTCACGTATTGTTCCTGCCTTGCGCGCTGTATATTTGCTGAGGCTGGCGCGACACTGGAAGGATAGGCGGATAGAATAATTAAACATGTACTATGAAGATATGTCGATGTTCCTTAAAAGTTTTGAAGAATCTTCGTTGTAAGCTTACAGATGGCTTAACGTTGTGTGGCGATTGAGTATTTGGGGAAAGAAAAGTAAGGACAGGAATTGGAGATTAGTACGTTTGAAAGACAGTACTGCTACAATAAAATATTTCATCGAAGGTCGCGCATGGCGCAGCAGTATCTTGTGTGAGACATGAACAATCACTGCGCCATCGTTTAATAACATGTTTTCATTCCAATCATGAAAATTATATCACGCATACATCTCAGTATTTTAATTATTCAGAGAGCTGTAATATCACGAATGTAATGGATTCTGTGTCCTGTTGGAGGAAGAGAAAGAACGGAAGCACTTAGTGATTCACACACGCAGAGCACATTGAAGATCAAATACAAAACAAAAGCATTTAACAGGCTACTTTAGTTACGATGGGATTTGAGAAACTAGTAAATTAAATGAATTTAAGATGAAGTTTATGATCTGCTTTAATGACAAGATAAAACTATGTGATTAGTCGACGTCGACTTGTTCTTAACTCAGTTTTACTTTTTGTAAAAATTAATTGATTTGTATAGAATGATTGCAATAAAATTAATAAAACTTCAAAAAAAAAAACTACGTCATTAAAGTGGAAATTTCGAGATTAAAGTTGACATTTTGCGCTTTTTTCCCCACTGTGTGCCTTTTTTTTTTTTTCTTTGGTACCCAAATAAGCTCAGACGGTGGGCTACAACTTGCCTTTTCACGGCGACTTTGATATGTGACTTTTCTATTTTTGGCACTGTGTGACTTTGTGTACTTGAGCTTTCGAGTTTCTCCGACACGCTATGTCACTCGATCAGCTTCCTTTTGTTGATTATATCACTGTTTAAATCAACAAATAGTATGTTTTTCCTTTGCCTCCACTTAGTATTCACTGAAATTCTTCTATTTTCCCCTGTGCTTTTCACATTGTCTTTTCACAGAACGCTGAGCTTAAGGTCTATTTATATTGATTTGCATATTCAAAGGGGAGGAATTGGGGCGGGACAGCACACGCGTGCACGAGCGTTACTTTTTACGCTGACCGGGGTCTATGGAGTGGAAGAATGTGGAAGTGGGAGTACGCACAGATTCCTGCGTTTTTCTGTGCGTAAGCACATTTTGGCTTTTGTGCTTACGTCATGTTATAGTGCGAATTCTACGCACAGCGTTATGCATGAGGCCCCTGGTCTCCACCACAGTACTTGGTCACTCACTCCATGTGTCTGTGGTTCACTGTGTGAAGAAAATCCTCCTGATGTCTGTGTGAAATTTACCCTTGACAAGTCTCCAACTGTGTTTCCATGTTCTTGTTGAACTCCTTTTAAAGTTACAGCCCTGATGTACTGGACTAATTCCTTTCCTAATCTTTAACACTTCAGTCAAGTCTTCTCTTAATCTGTTGGCTTAAACTGAAAATGCTCAGTTCTTTCAGTGTCTCCTCTTAGCTCACACCTCTTAGTCCCATAATCAGTCTAATCGGGTTTTTTTTCCTGAACTTTTTTTTTTTTTTTGGAATGTGAGGACCACAGCTGAAAAGAGTACTCTAGGTGAGGCCTCAGCATTAGACAGATCAAACTTATGCTTAAGCTATCTGTCTGTCTAATTAGTGGATTTTATCCTCCATTTAGTGTAATATTTGCTTATATCCCTTAAAACCATCCTAAATGTCATCTGTTATAAGACTTTGGGTTATCATTACTGCAGGTGAAGATGGTCAGTCAATACAAAAAGGTTCATGGTGAGAAATATGACATCCAGTGCACCTAAAAAAACGGCATATGAATTGGGTCAAAAAACATTTAGAAGGTGCTGCATTGAGTCAGCACTCAAAGACATTGTGAGAGTTAAGTTGAGCTTGTTATCAGAGCTTTGGCAGTTTAGATTCCCTCACATCTGCAGGGAGAATTGATTGTCAGTCGCATCCTGTTATCCAAATTTTGCTCTACTCAGACTGCTTATAGGGTGCAACCAGAGTTCTGGCATTTTCCATATTCTTGCCAGCACCCACACACCGCACTTGGTGTCATTATGACAGACTCCAGTGTGTTAAGGGATTTGGAGTGCTGTGGCATGCTGGGAAAAAATGTCACCCCCCCCCCCTTCCCCTCCTATCTATCTAGCACTTTCTGTGTGTTGCTGGGAGATTTTCTTAGAATTAAGCTATGGCTTATCTCAAGCTGCTGTAGCAACCATGAGTCTCCCAGCAACTGACCTCTTGAGCCAGTTGTATAGCAGCCTGCGCTGAATGTGAGCAGCACGCTTATCCTGGATTTAAATGTTCAGTAAGATGTGAGATTGTATTTAGTCTTCACATCAGAGTGAAATGGAGACCCTTTGTCTCTTGTTTAAAAAAAAAAAAAAAAAAAAAAAAAAAAATAAAATTTTGAAAAGTATTCTTTCCATATTAATATCATGTTTGTGTATTTCTATTTCAGTTTTCATCCTCTGTGATTTTAAAATAAAAGTAAAGTTTTGATATTATCACAAGAAGCCTCTTGATAACAGAAATCTAATCTTGTCCCTTAGCTAACTGTGGTTTAAATAGCCTGCATTAGACAAAATTGGTAATAAACTCTGTCTGTTTTGACATGGGCAGGTATTATAAGTATGTCATAAACACAAGTCATAGGAAAAGGTACAGGTCCACTGCTGATTTGATTAAAACAAACCTCCTGAGGCAGTAGTAGTGAGGGGTCACAGTCAGAATGGGGAGCATTGTAGAATGATCAGTTAAAATCTCTCACATGCATTTTTGGGATTTGGAGCCTAAACTAAAACCCAGATTCAGTAGACAAGTGCAGGACACACAAACAGACGATAAGCCGTCCACACTGGATCAGTGAGATGACAGCACCGATTGCTGCTCCATTGTGTCATTCTTGATGTAAAATAAAGATGAATTGAATTCTACTTGGCACACAGCTAAAGCAAAGCAGGAAGTATTGGTTGTGCCCAGTGTTCATGTGTCACTTGAGCTTTAGAGGTGCATGTGGCTCAGGTTTCCAGTTAATTACAGTCGTCATCTCCGGAGTTTGTAAGTTTGAGTCCACTTTTACCACATGCAGGGTCAGGACAGCTGTGTGGGTGTGTCTCATGCACACACCTGTTACAGCAGCCATTTTATCAAGGAACAGCAGCTCCCACCAGTGGTCTCTGTCCTGGAAGCACATGCCGCACAAAGTGTGTGACATGGGCTCAACATAATTATGCACTGGACGGTTGGTTTTGTTCAGCTGTTTGAGTCAAGTACAGAGGCTATCGCACCTTTCATGCTGGCTTGGTTAGTCCTTTTTTTGTTTCTTTTCAGATTGGTAACTGTACTCGCACATTTTTGACATCTTGGCCAGGCCCTTTCTCTTCACACTGTCACCCGTGAGTGCCTGAAGAAGGGGCCTGAGTTGCCTTGAAAGCTTGCATATTGTAATTTTTTTAGTTGGCCACTGAAAGGTGTCATTTTGCTTGACTTCTCACTGAATGCTTCACTACAACCAATGAGGCATCTCCTCCATGATTGGTGTATTTAGAATGGAGCCGGCAGGCATGTTTGTCTGCTGTCGTCCGTCAGGAGATGAATCTTCAGTCGCATTCGCTTCAGGTTTGAAGCGCAAGGAGGGGGATTTGGCTGAAATGTCTCTGTGTTATGCTCCACAGTTTTGTTTTGATGCTCGGTGACTGGTGCAAAGATTGATTGGCTTCTTCTCAGAATATGTTTGCCTCCTTGAAATTCCTTTTGTATAATTTACTTCTGACTTCACATAGAAGAACAAAGCAAGGGAATGGGGGGCGAGGAAGAGTGTCTTCTAGATATTGAGGAGGAGGGGCAGGAGTCTGAGAAACTGCAGATGGCATGATTATCTCTCTGTACCATTGCTACCAGATATGACATGGAGTACCTGGGCGGCAGAGGTGCCTGGTGAGGAAGCAGTGTGCCCTGAGCAAGTGGGACGGGTACAGTAAACAGAGCCGTGGGGAAAGCATTTTTATTGCATGGGATTATGCAAGAATCTGGCTGCGCTTTGCTGCTTGATCTGTTTAAGGGTTCATTTTCGCTTGTTTGGCATGGCGCCCAGCAGAGGCCTTCGCAATTGTGGTTAGCACCATGAATGAATACAAACTTTAGACAGCTTCTCCAGTAAGTAGGGCTGGCCGACTGCCAAACTTGCAGCTCTTTGGCTGGGGTCAGGCTGTAGCCAGGCCCCGCGTTATGTAAAGCACATACTTGCCGTGCTTGTGTGCTTCCCAAAAAGACTTGTCTGACTTCCAGTTGTGTCAGGAAAGGAAGCAGCAGCTCAGCGTGTGGCGCATGCTTTTTTTTTTTTTTTTAATATAAAAAAAAACCTGACTCGGGAGCCTCAGTGTTTTGGGATTCCCAATTTATACATACATAAGGAAGTGACAAGCTCCATGCCAAGGGTGTACCCACACCTACTGCTACTGCTGCTGCTGCTGCTAAGGCCACTGCTTGGAAAACCTCAGTGGTGTGTGCTGAAAAAGTTCCTCGTAGGACACATTGCTTCATTTTTCACCTAAAGTCACAGACGTCAGTCTCCGTTTTTTGACTTTCATCCACAATACCCTGGTGTTTTTAACCCTCAAAAACTGAAATTTTTGAAATTGTTGTCCAATGCCTTATATTTTTGTAAACGCCAGCTTTGTGTAGTAGTATGGATGAGTGAGATTGGAGAATTTTGATCTGGTTTGGATTTATTGGTGGTTACCTAGGAGCCTGCTCATTATAACATCTTATTCCCTGACAGATCATCCTTCACAAAAGAAGATTATATTACAACATAGCAGACAGAGGAGTAGTTTTCCACAGCACTTATTTTGTTGCTTTCCTGAATGTATCGAAATTGCATTTTGTAGTCTGAATGCTGCATACACATGCAAACTACAAATAACTTGCAGTGCAGTTTTGCAATAAATCCCATTACTGGCAATGTTACCATCACTTCAGGAATTTTTCTGCCGATGTGTATGTGCCCACTGTAGGCAAGTGTCTTGATTTATGCCCTTTCATGTCGTATTAGGGTAGGTGGAGGTAATTTCATGTATGGTGTAAAAACAGTTGAGGACGTAGCTTTTAATCTCTTGTAGATGCCTTCTAAAACTATTGTGATTTTCTTTTATTTCCATTATTTCTGTACATTTGGAACTATAGTTAATTATTACAGGTTTATCAGGTTGTTATCGTTACATGCACAGAGTCCAGGGAAGTATTGACTTGCATATTCTAATCAACATGCAATGTGTGGAGACTCTCTAGTGCTATGATTAATGATAAATCATTATAAAAAGGCACCATATAACAGAGGGAGAGTGAGATCTGAAAGGCTCTGTATAATAGTGTAACAGTACCTTTTTGGTTTTTTTTTTTTTTTTTTTTTTTTTTGAGCCAGGAGAGCACCCATTTTGGTCCAGCATGTACCTTCCCCAGAGATAAAAAGGCCCAACTATAAATTTAAAAGAAACAATTTACAGTCACAAGACACACATATAAATACTTGCAAAATTTCTTGCAGAATTGCGTGGCAACAACTAAAGATTTGACAAACACAAACATAATCCACATATTTAAAAAAAGTGAAGTCACAGGATGGAAAAATGCACAGGTAAGCTGATGTTTGGAAAAATGCTAACTTTGTCTTATAATGATCCAAAATGGAGGGAGTGCATTCTGTATGATGGTGACTGCAAACCCAGAAATTCAAATAAACACACCAGGCAATGTACAGAGGACACACAAATCCAGGAAAGATCTTTAATCTTTGTGGGCAGTGATGAGGTTGCAATCCACAAAAAAAGTACAGGGATAATGATTTGCTAAAGTTGTGAATAAAAGGGGGGTGGGTTTGGGGAATTAACTAGATCCTTCTGTGTGAACCAGTATCCTGCCATCAAGGCTTCCTCCTGTTAGTCACTGCGCAGCAGGCCAAGGAAGTCAGGTGGTATGGTGATCCCTCGGAATACTGGGCATTGTAGTCCCTCTTAAGTAGTGCTGCTTCATCATCTTTATAGGATCCTGATTGTCCTATGTACTTAGTCCACTGAAATTTTTTCTTGCATGTGGAGATCAGCATGTGGTCACCTTCTGGCACTTTTATAAGTGAGTAAAAATGCCTCACCTCTAATCTAATCTTAGATATTTGCAGTAAATCTTTCACATAAATAACCGGTAAATTATGATCAGGAAGGGACTATTAGTAAAGCAGGTTTATATACTTCTGTAGCAGAGATTGGAGGTACAAAATACTTGAGTGACCAGTGGGGCTGCAGTAAATTGTTTTGTGTCAGCTGGCTGGGTGGGGCTAGATAGATTACAATCCTTAATGTCACACATAGAAAATCCAGTGAAATTCTTAATTAATTTGGGCTCATCAACATGCAGCACATCACAATTCTATGGTGCCAGTAAATAGAACTGCCCAGTTAATGAGTGGAACTATATGCTGTGTTATAATATCCAACAAGTATCTAAATTTCAAATGCTTTATACAGGGATCTGTGTCCCCAAGGCCGTACTGCCAACCATACCCAGTGATTCTATGCATGGAGGTAAACTAAAATTTACCTTTTAGTCGGTTTTCATTTATGCCTTTGTGTTCTTGAGGAACTCATTCCAAAGTAGCAGCCAGGAGCCACTGTACTATTATCCTTCGTAATTTTGAACACTTCAATCCTGCCACTGCTGAATGAATGTAAACATGAAAGGTTCAACTTGTTCAGTCTTTCTATAGCTCATACACCGTAGTCCTATGGTCCATCTTGTCTTTTTTCTAGTCCCTTTCTCTGGACTTTCTGTAGCACTGTTGTCTGTGTTATTGACTATGCTAACTAAAACTGCACACAGTAATTACTCCAAGCACTCGTGTGTTATATAGTTGAAACTGCACATATCGGGGCACTATATATCCAGACATCCTATTCGTCGTCTTAAAGGTTTCTGTCCACTGTCTTGATGGAGATAGTGACCAGTCCACAAAAACTCTCAGGTTTGTCTCATGAGGTTTAAGTATCACATTGCATATTCAAGTCTCACATTTTTACTTTACAGAAATTAAACATTTGAGAGGTTGGGAGGCTCTTCATTGTTGGCCTTCATTTCTTACATTGACTTCTTGAAATGAGCTGCTAGTAACCAAATATGAATGTATGCGTTACCTTACCCTGTTGCACGCTTTCTCGATGGGCATGCAGGTGCGTGGCGTGTTTTTTTTTTTTTTTTTTTGCTTGTAAGGAGTGATTGCCTAAAGCCAATTTCAGATCCAACCCTGCCCTCTACATTACATGTCATCTACTGATAAGTAATGTAAGGTAGGCTTGTAGGTTTTTCTCCATTTGTTCCTTACTTTTTTACTTAAATCTTCTGTTTTTTATTGCATTTCAGGCTAATGCTTTACCAGGGGCCACATTTAATTTTACCCCATCACACACATTTGGGAACCACTTGAATCCCAATCCTGCAGTCACCCCACTGATTGCCCAGTCAGATAACAACCCTGCAGGTAAGAGGTCTTTGTTTTTTCAAAGCTGCAGCATTCCACACAAATGACTTTTAAATGCCTTGCTGTCAGCTGTGTAAAGTTTATTTGGGTGTGTGGGGGTCTTCAACAGTAACTCATTTGTGATGCTTAATTAAAAAAAGCCAAAGATGATCATCAAAGTTATGACAGTTTGATGTCCAGCTAGCTCAAATTTTCTAAGTTTAAGTGCAGACAATTGAGCCACTTGAGTCAAAATTATTTTTCTTTTAAATAACAAAGGATTATCTGTTGATGTATAAGTAAGACTGAAGAAAAGGTGGGGGAGGGTTGAAGGATTTAGTAATTTAACCAGAAGGAATTCTTCATGCCTGCGGCCCCAGAGGGAGGTCAGGATAGGTCACATGACTCACAATTGCAGAAAGACAACACCTTTTAAAGAGGCCTCAATGGCTTTCTTTTCAGAGCTCCCTCCTAGGAAGCCGCACCCTGTTTCAAATTGGAACTTAAAAATAAGATGGACAAACAAGCCTGCATTGAGGCTTGTTTTTTTATATAAAAAAGTGCACAATTTTAGCTTATTTTAATCTGGACTTGATGAAATCAAAGTGACTTGTGTAAGAGCATTATGCACTGGCTGTTTGATGCACAGTTCCTGCATGGGTGATAAGAGTCCCCTGATCTTTAAGGTCAATCAGTTAATCAGTCTGAACCCCTAAATGAGTTGCATATGCTTGAGAAGTGCATTGTGACTAACCCCGGGCTTGAATGTGTTAACAAGATGATGTCTCTGGGACTGGCTGAGATGTCGTATGAATGAGCACAGCACAGATGTGATTCATTATATTCCCCATAGAAATTAAAAGTGGTTGTTGGGAGGCCAAAGTCAGGGCTTGAGGAGTCACAATCCACACTTTCTTTCCTATAAATAAGTAAAAGCAAAGAGATTGGCCGCGCACTTGGACCTTGTGCACTAGCTTCGGTATATGTTTGGACATCAGTGCCACAGTCTTGTTACTGATTGAAAGGAGGCAAATTGGAATCTTGAACAACTGCTACATTTGCATTTCAGATCAAGAAGTTCAGGACAGTAGTCGAAGCCTTACTGTAAGAAGCAGTTCGCCTAGAGGAACACTCTCCCCACGGTAAGCCATGGGCACTTCATTTCAATTTTTTTAATTTCACTGATTTATTTTATGTGGAAGTGGAAGAGAGTCAGAGGATTTTATACTTAAAAATCTGTTTAGAGCTTACTAAATAAAGAATTTTGATTAGACAGAGGTCCTAGTTAATAATGAAGCTGAAAATCTTAATGGTAAACTGTCAAGCCAGCATCTGAACTAAAGACAGAGGGCAGTTTCTGTGTAGCTTTTAATCTAATAACAGTAAACAAACCAGAGAAAGTGGTCACCTGATCTAAACACAGTGCATCTTTTATACAGACCACTTTCTGTATTAACAAAAACAGAACAGTAGAGTTTGTATGGATAATTGTGTGTTATAAAGAATAAATAGGCGGTTGGTAATTTACACAGACGAGCAATGGTCCACATGCCACGGGGAATGACGCAGGTGCCATTTTCTGTTCGATAGGTCTCCGGCAAGCGGCTTACAGGTCCGGTATGACCAGTCGAGCAGTGGCAATTTGGAACATCTTCCACCTGTTGCAACAAGCATAGAGCAGCTGCTGGAGAGGCAGTGGAGTGAGGGGCAGCAGTTCTTGCTTGAACACAGCACAACAGGAGATAGTAAGTATGTGTGTGTGTACAAGTATGCTCAGTTCTAATTGTGAGTAAATTGGTAGCAGCCATTAAGGGTGGCAATTGCTAGTAACTACCAGTAGGTTAATATTGGTCCATTCACCAATGTTATTGCAATGTTACATTTTAAAGTACAGTAATCCCTCGCTATATCGCACTTTGACTTTTGCGGCTTCAGTCTATCGCGGATTTTAAATGTAAGCATATCTAAATATATAACACAGATTTTTTGCTGCTTTGCATGTTTCTGCTTGGGCAATGGGTCTTTTTACTTCTGGTACATGCTTCCTCAGTTGGTTTGCCCAGATTTCATACAAGGGACGCTATTGGCGGATGGCTGAGAAGCTACCCAATCAGAGCACGCAGTTAAGTTCCTGTGTGCTGATTGGCTCAGCGACGGAGCGCCGAATTCAGTTGCGTTGCGTTAACCAGGTAGTCTCGTCTCGCTCATTCAGCATCAAGGTGTTTCGCTGTGTAAAGAGTTCACTTTTGTGCTTTTTTGTGTTTATCTTTGTGCATAGTCGAGCCCTTCGTTATGGCTCCAAAATGATCTGTCTATCGTAATGGCTGTAAAATATGTGATGTCGGAGACGCTCGATGATATTCAGGTTTTACTGTATATAAACAGTGTATTTACATACATAATTTCAATGAATCTTACCTAATATCTAAGAGAATGCAAAGGGTTTATGCTGTATAACTGCGGGAAATGTTTATAAGAGTGTGGGAGAGTTTATAAGGGCTTAAAAAATATAAAAATAACTAGCAAAATACCCGCACTTCGCAGCGGAGAAGTAGTGTGTTAAAGAAGTAATGAAAAAGAAAAGGAAACATTTTGAAAATAATGTAACATGATTGTCAATGTAATTGTTTTGTCACTGTTATGATTGTCGCTGTGATATATATAGTAAAATACCCGCGCTTCGCAGCGATGTCGTGTGTTAAAGAAGTTATGAAAAAGAAAAGGAAACATTTTAAAAATAATGTAACATGATTGTCAAAGTAATTGTTTTGTGTATTTGGTGGCAGTGTCACGAAGTTGTTTTCGTCTAGCTGCATCAGAAAATGTACCACGACGTCTGACACGCCCCCTTTTTACTGTTTTCTCACAGCTTGGATTGCTGCTGTCATAATGGGTTTGAGTCATATAT
>JANRMT010062820.1:34073841-34091254 GCA_026402145.1 Polypterus bichir lapradei
ACTAGCAAAATACCCGCGCTTCGCAGCGGTGAAGTACTGCCTTAAAATTTTTATTAAGAAGAAAATTAAACCTTTTTAAACTGAGGGAAAATATACCAATAATTATTTGTTAAGGATCTCTTTGTATGCCACGTTGTCAGTTCGACCCTCCAGTTGTAATATGACCAAGCTGTAGCTGTGCGCTGAGCTTACTTTTGAGCATGTAACTTACAATTGGCTATGTGAACAGTAATCTTGTTTCAAATCTCACAGCTTGGATTGCTGCTGTCATAATCGATTTCAGTTTCATGGTTTGTTTCAATCACGACAGTATTTGTAGGACTTGTGTTGAAGAGACATTCGGCATCTGTCAAGCGTTGTAAGTATACAACCAGTTTCATTGATAACTTCACATCCAGCTTTTGAGAGTTTAAACATTCATAAACATCAAAGTGTCCACTACTGAAATCGTCACCTGTGAATCTAAGATGTTTAAGAGGCATTGGCGGTTGTCCAAAGGTGTAAAATATTTGGCCATTTCGGTACACTTGAAAGCGACAACCGAACAATTCAGCAGCAGCCATCAACTCACATGCAGAACCATAGGTGAAGGGCTTAAGCATTTCGCTCTTCTAGTGCTCCTGTGTAGTATAATTATCTCCTGTACCGTCATCAGTCCACACCTTGAACCTGTCCCAGTCATTCAATACATAAGACACAATGTTCCTCCAGATATCAAGAGTGAGCCTGATATGGCCGTGCAATATGTAACAAAGAGAATGGAAAAGGCAGGTGCCATCTCCGGGCATGGAAACCACTTGGTAAGTGACAGTTCTTTGATCGATGGTGATCACCTCGATAGACATGTTAATGGGGGTACGGTTGGAATGATAAAGGAAATGGGTACCTGAACAATGTAAAGTAAGTCTAAAATACCTATACAATAACTATAATCATAATAAATGAACAATAAAACAGCGGAGAAGCCGTGGATTAAATAAAAAGGCTGTAGTTATCAGCAGGGAGACATGAATAACGTGGCGAAGCAAGGAAGGGAATGTAGAGACTGGAGCGACAGACGGCCTTATATAGGCAGGCAGCCAACAACGTGGGAGGCGTTGGGATGGGGGACCCAACGCCGCCTCACACGGTGACCAATCTGCAGGCTATGGACGTATATATGTACGTAAGTAGGATTCAGTTAGCGTTGGGAACCCGCGTACCAAATTTCTTGAAGATAGGCTCATAAGTAACAAAGACCGTTGAAAAGTTCAATATCACATCACCGAAATAAGTACCAAATTTCAGCCTTCTACCTATGAATAAGAAAGTCCAACATGCGCAGGGAAGCCGCCTACCAAATTTCGTGAAGATGGGGCCATGAATAAGAATGTTCAACATGGCGGACGTTGTCGCCCGTTATCGACCGTTACGTGTAGAATTTCGAAATAAAACCTGCTTATCTTTTGTAAGTAAGCTGTAAGGAATGAGCCTGCCAAATTTTAGCCGCCTACCTACACGGGAAGTTGGAGAATTAGTGAAGTTCAATATGGCGGCTGACAGTGGCGTCATACCACCGAAATAAGTATGTACATTGGTTTCGGTTAGCGCAGGGAAGCCGCCTACCAAATTTCGTGAAGATGGGGTCAGCCTTCTACCTACACGGGAAGTTGGAAAATTAGTGACGTTGGAAAGTTCAATATGGCGGCCAACAGTGGCGTCATACCATCGAAATAAGTACATACATCGGTTTCGGTTAGCGCAGGGAAGCCGCCTACCAAATTTCGTGAAGATGGTGCCATAAATAAGAAAATTCAACATGGCGGACGTTGTCGACCGTTATGACCGTTGCGTGTAGAATTTCGAAATGAAACCTGCTTAACTTTTGTAAGTGAGCTGTAAGGAATAAGCCTGCCAAATTTCAGCCTTCTACCTACATGGGAAGTTGGAGAATTAGTGATGAGCCAGTGAGTGAGTCAGTCAGTCAGTCAGTCAGTCAGTGGGTCAGTGAGGGCTTTGCCTTTTATTAGTATAGATCATATAAACATATATGGTTTTTACTTTGCAGATTTTCACCTTTCGCGGGGGGTTCTGGAACCTAATCCCCGCGATAGGTGAGGGATGACTGTATTGTGACTCACTTCTGTAGTTTTGCAGTTCATTGTACCCCTTTATTGGACTGTATGACAAAGTTGAAATTATTTTAATATGAATACCAATGTGCTCATCTGTTGTACCTAATAACAAGAACCCATAACTTCATCTGTTCCACTTAAATCTTTATATAATTGTCGAAAAGTGTTTCAGATATCTGATCCATCACCATAACAACACTGACAGTACTCTGAAATACTGATAAAAATTCATGTTAATTAATAAAGGAGTGACACCATCTTTTTATTTTTAAGAACATTGGCCTAAAGTAATTTCAGCTGATTTTTCTCAGTCCTCCAGTTTCTTCTCTATTACATCAGTTTGTGTATTTTATGTTTATAAATAAGCCTTCTGCTCCTCCTGCCAGCTGGAGTAGGATAACTGGTCCAAGTTCAAAGTCTACAGCTGTACTTGGCATCGATATGAAAATGCTTGCAAACAGTAAGTTTCATTCATATTAAGTTCTTTCTTCACTTTAACTTGAAGAAAGCCAAAATGAACACGAATACTTAATGTGGACAGAGTATTTAATATAGGAATAGCAGTGCACCATCTGTTGGAATGCGTTTCCTTATGCATTTACCAATAAATCTAGTTGTTTTCAAACTCCCACAGAGGACACACTTTAGCATTGCTGCAGAATTGTTTTTTACTACTACACTGCAAAAAAAAATTCTGATATGTGTCCTCAGTGTAATAGTAATATATCATGACCAAAAATGTTACAAGACTCCATAGTATTCATTTTTTTCCTCCTTTCCCTCCCCACGTCCATCTGGGTCTAAAAGTTTTAGTTGAGACTAATGTGTATGGTAAATATCCACTGAGTCCAACACAACTGTTCTAGTTTAAAGTCTGTCTTGATCACCTGTGAATTAAGTGGTGATGACAGAAGGGATGAAATGTTCCCTCACTTTTTCAGAGGGAAGTTGTTTGTAGCAGGAACATATAAAATGCAGGACATGGTTACACAGTTACATGAAGTTACATGGACACTTTCAAGGTACTGGTCCTGGTCTATATAAGTTCTCTTGTACCCACTGCAGTTTGCCTGTCTGCTCCACCAGGCTGGAAAAAGGGGACAGCACGGTCAGTGGTAAGCTATGAGATATGTAGGTGGGTAAGCCTGTGGTGTCCTGGGTAATGGATAATCTGTCAGGATTCCCACTGTTTCTGAGGCTCAAGGGTGAGCAACATCGGAACGCCACAAGAAACAGGACTGTCACATTTTCTGTTCACCCTGGACTATAAATATAACGCCAGGTCATGTCAAATGCAGAAATGTTACACTAATGACATGTATTGGCAAGGAGGATGAGATCAAGGATAAGAACCTGGTAGAGAACTTTGGAAATTGTCTACAATGCAACATCAGCAAAAAAACAAACTTTCACTGCACCCAAGAACCTCTACTTCTGGTCAACATAGTGAGTGGATGTAGCAGTGGTACACTGTTGCAGGTACTTGGGGCCCACATCAGTGGCAGGGTGGACTTGTCTAGTAGAATAGGAACTATAGAAGAAAGGGGTAGAAGAGACTATGTTCCTTTAATGTAGGTAGTGACACCCTTTTGCATGTTCTAGAACTCTGCAAAAACCAGTGCTATTTTCTGTGCCAGTGGTGTATCAAACTGTTAACATTACTTCATGAGAACCCCACTGAATTAACAAGTTAATTAGGAAGGCAGGCTCTGTTAGAGGATGCACTTCTGGCCTGCTGGAGGTAGTAGTGGAGTTAAAAGTGAAGACAAAATGGAAATTGCAAACAGTGCTGCATATCCTCTCACTCACAAACTAGCAATGAGGACTTTTAGCTAGTAAATTATTCAGCAGAAATGTGTGTCAAATGCTACTGTGGCACTTTCATTTCAATGGCAGTGCACCTTTATAATGCCTTGATATGGCTGGTCTCTAATCATTAGCCAAGTCAGAAATGTTTGTGATTCTTGTGTGTTTGATGGTTTTACTGGTGGTGGTGGTGGTTGTTTGCTATGCTGTTTTTATACTTGAGTTTCTGTAAAAACTAATTTTCCCCTTGGGACAAATAAATTTCTTCTTATCTATACAGAAATATAAGCCAAGTGACAACATATTACAACCATAGTTGTATTCAACTTCACACAATGGTACAATTTCTGTATATAAGAATAATGAACTCTAACAGTACACAGTAATGATTCAGAACACTGCACTAAAATTCAAATCACTTAGAGCTCTGGGGATAAAAAAAAGTCCTTAAATCTGCTAGTCTTGACCCCTTGGGAACCTAAATCTGCAGCCTGTTGGCAACAAATGAAGCGCAGGAAGCAGAGGATGGCTAATGTCTGACAGTCTTCATTTCCAACTTGTTTGTGATACAAAGCAGTGAGAGATGAGTACTGCAGTTGAACAGCATTTGCACAGAGCACAGTGAAATTCTGACTTGCATGTGACAGTTAAGCTTATTAACAAACCAGTCGTTTGCCACACATTTTGACAGGGGTGTTCAGACAGTTCATATTCTTCATAAAATGACGGCAATGATGTTTATGATGCTCTGTGACTCATTGGTTAGCATTTGTCCCTCATGGCTCCTTTGACTTGATTGACTCACTGAGCCAGCTGAAGAAAACTACACATCAGTATTGCATAGTTACTTTCCTGATATTTGGCTTATTTACTGTGTCTGGATTTCACTTGTGTCCGTGACTCTGCACTTGAGGATATGCTGTGTCCTGCCAGTATTTGGTCAAGCACCTCCAGAGGTCCAGAAAATGAATGATTAAGAGTGAAAACAGAATTGTAGTTGTTGTTAATCCCTTCCATGGGCTTGCCTTTATCCAGAGCAACTTGAAAAAGTTAAAAAAAATAATAATAATAATAATAATACATTTGAATGATTAGAAAGTAAAAAGCTAACAAGTAATGGAGAAAATGTATAGTAGAGCTCATGAAGTTCAGTTCTGTCATTCCTAAGAGTCATTGAAAACTCTAACAAACAAAAGATGCGTGTATTGCTGATGCATCATCTCTTAAGTCACATATCCAGCAAAACTTTATGAAAGCCTCTTGTGCTTGCACCTCTTGGGTGGCGTATGTGCTTTTAGCGTATCCCTTTATCTTCTGCCCTAAAGAACATTCTTCTAAAGAGCAGGGTGCCCATTTAGGCTCTGTTTGCAAGTACGCCAAGAGAAATATTGTTGGCTGTTCTCACACAGGATGATTATATGTGAAGTCTCTTGCTACCATGCTTCCACATTGCCTAGGCAAGGGATCTTGATAGGTTCTGTGCTTTTGTCAAGAGTGGTACCTGAAGAGGTAGGGGTCAGGCTGGTGTGTCGACTTTTGACTTTTTTTTTTTTTTTTTTTTTTTTTTTTTTTTAAACCAAAACTCAATGGCGCTTGGTTGTCTTTGAAAGGTGTTTTATAAAGTAATGACTGTGACCAGAGCTAAAGGTAAAAAAAAAAACCATCATGGCAAGAAGAGGCTGACCTGGGATACGTGTAAAAGAAGGCATACAGACAGCTGTTATCTCTGACCTTTGTTTCTTTGCAGGCTTCTTGATGCAGCCACTGCCTCACCTTAATACTGAAGTGTTTCTGGCAAGGCGGTGTGTTGCTATCTTGCATAGCATTTCATGCACTGGGCACCAGATGCACTGCAACAAGTTCATTTAATGCCTTTGCCGCCTGCAGGCCGAAGTACTTATGTGGAATGCTCAGACACCATAACGGCAGAATTGTTCAATTAGTTACTGAGCAGAGACCAAAAGCTCTTCCTAACCCCTTTGCAGTTTCATTTTTTTTACATTTCTAGTGTGCAGCTGTTCTTGGGTTTTTGCATTTTGCTCTCAATCCGGATATTTTCTTGTTGTGTTGGACGCTGTTTTCAGATGTATCTTTATGAATGGCACACTGATGAAAATGCTAATTTTCAGGAATTGCATGCAGGGATAATCCTTTCACCATGATAGTTGGAGGATGGTTTCAGTGATCCTTGATTGCATCTCATTTGGCCTCTCCCTGAGCTTCTTTGTACTCTCTCAAGAGATAAGATGAAGAGCTAAATCCAGCGGAAATGACCAGGTGCCTGTGTGCTTGTGGATGCTGTTGGACAAGTGAAAGTGGCGCTTCCCTTGCTCTGCCATCTCTGTAACACTTAGCAAAGAGTGAACTGAAGCTTTAGGTTCCATCGCTTCTTTATCAGATTCAAGTGCCTGATGTGCCCCATTCTTTCACCCTGTTCCTTGTCTGCCTGTCCTTGTTCTCAAATTTATTGGCACTGTTTTTTGGTCCAGGTTTGGTGTTCTAAATTTTTTGTGCTGGATATTCTTAGTAGGATGGCCTCCAGCCAAACTCTTGATATTTTGGTGGAAGCATGCCTCACAACTGGAGAACAGGGAATCCTTCAGCTTTTGGTCCTTGTGACCATCACCAGAACATACATGTGGATGTGATCCAGGAATTAGGCACAAGAAAGCCTTCTTGTACTCTTAACTGCTTGTGGATCTTCTCAAAAGAAACATGCTTTACTGGAGCACATAAGGGTAGTTAGCTTTTTAGTACAAAAAATAGTTCACTGTGTTGCCATACCTGCCTGACATTTGCAACGATCCTTGCAGCTTCTGTTTCCACATCTGAGTCATGTGGTCAGACAGCTGATCTCACAGATGCTGGAAGATTGATTGTTCAGTGAACTGATAAGTAAATGGCCTTCGTCTTGTTCCTTACTGTCTCTTTTCTCTTTCCACAGTCCTTGGAATGTTGAAGTCTCTCTATCAGCTTCAGGTAGAGAATCGCAGACTAGAAGAGCAGATCAAAGCACTGACTGCAAGGAAAGAACAGCTTCAGCTTCTGAGGGCTCAGCTTTCACTTCCCTTTGCCAGCAACACCCCCAGCTCCACCTTGTCACCCCAATTGCATGCTTTCTCTTCCCAAAATGGTGAGCATAACTTGCTAAATTGAGTGTCCAGTGCTTACTCAGTCAATGTTTTACTATACACTGCAGTCAGACCATATGGTGGCTGCAGAAGAGACTTTACATGAGAGGCTGTAGGTGCAAGAAACCATGTAAGGCTTCCAGAGCAGGAGGCTGTAGTGTGTAGCAGCATGGTGTAAACCCAGAGATTTGACAGTTGATGCCAGCCTCATTGCATTTAGAGTCATGATAGTGGATTAATGAAGCAGCAGGATATCTATACAATTTCATAGTTAATGACTTTGTGCTGTTTCTGTCTTGTCTTGTTTTCTGTTCTGACCAGAATATTTTGGTCATTGCCAAAGACATCCCTCTCGCCTCTTTTCTGTTTCCACATTCTTTTAATGTTCCTAAAATGTCAACGGGAATGAATTTAAAATATATGCACTTTAGTAAACACATAATCTGTATTAAAGTTACACACAAGGCTGGGTTTATATTTAGTAGGGGAAGAGTATTTTAAAAGGTAGGCCTTTTAAACTTTAATGTAACAACCAAATGAATGTTATTTTAAGGCTGAATATAAGCTGTGAATCTATGCAAACCAGCAAGCCACATTTAAATATGTACATGTGTGTGATGGTATTCGTCTGCTGTAAGGCATTAGGCTAATTAGTCCCACTGAAGTTTTGCCTACCTCCTCTACTGCTTTTGTGGATTTTACTAATATTGAATTGTCTTTCTCTAAATGTTCCCATTGTTTTTTTTGTTTGTTTTTTTTTTTCCCCCCATGTTGTAGATGTTACGAACAGCAGCAAGAGCCCTCATCTACCCGGCAGTTATCTCCCCGACTCGTTGCTTCCAACGACAGTTCAGGTAGCAGCCTCTCTCATCTTGTTTCGTGTGGCACAATTATTAAGTGGCATGCCATGTAGCATTATTGTTTCCAGTATTACCATCCATTGGGTAAAAAGACATTATGAATCAAGTGCTCTCCCAGTACAGGTTCTCTGATAGGATCCCTGGCCTTCCTTTGGGGTGGAGTGCCCATTGTCCCCTGCATGGTGGTGAACTCGCTGAGTTAGACCAGTGGTCTCCATAGCCTCTTTCTCCTATCTATGATTGTATTTGCCCTGCTGTATCCAACAGGTGCTCATGCTCCCTGGCAAATGGTCTTTTTCAGGATTGTAGCTCATACAACCTATATCTAAATCTACTTTAACTATGGTTGAAATATTAAGGCAAGAGAAACATGGTACAAAAGACAAAATCTGTTTAACTTGTTTTAAAAAGCAGCTTCTCTTCCTAATTTACTTCGCAGTATAAGCAGTTGTTATACACACAGCAAAAGGGAAATCGTTGGAAGAGTACAATTGTCTTGCAGTTCTTCAGTGCTGTCTTTGATGATTGCATTTCGGTCTTTTTGGTGGCGCATGTAGGCATTCATTTTGAGACAGAGTCAACAACACTACTGTACTAATGGACTTCTATCTGAGTACCCACACTTTCAACTGCCTAATCCAATGTATGGATGAGGGTCTCTCTTACCAATTTAACATATTAGAAAGCTATTTACAGGTTTTCCTGACCAAAGCTATGTATGGATTAGGCTGTCTAGGACCATTCTGTCATGTTGGAACCGTGCACTCTTACTGTAGCTTGTTACATGTACCTTAGAAAATTGATTTTTTTTTTCAGTGTTCTATAGTTAAAAAAAAAAAAAAAAAAAAAATGCATGTAGGCTAAACACAAAAAAATAAAACCATACTCATAAATCACAGTATTACACAGTAACTCTGATTACACCTGCATTCACAAGCTTTACTCCTAAACAGGTTTATAATTGTTTCTTTTCTTTCCAGGATGCTTGCTCTAGTGCACAGAGCACTACCAGCTCCTCTGTATCAACACCACCCCCTGTTGGTCAGAGCCCTCCTCAGCAGAACTCAACAGTGGTTGCTGGAGTCCCACAAGTCAATGGTGTGGCTGTAGGAGCACTGGCCAACAGTCTGCAACCAGTCCCATCCTCCATTCCCTCGCTTCCAGGCGTTGGAGGGCTTATGGGTACTATCCCAGGAAATCAGCTGGCAATCAATGGGATTGTTGGTGCATTGAATGGGGTCATACAGACACCTGCGACAATGGGCCTGCCTGCTGCACTCACAAACAGGCAAGTAATTAGAAATTTCTGAAAGACTGCGGGTGAGCTGGTGTTTTTCTGTGTGTCTGATGGGTGTAGTCAAGAATTTGTAGTGAACATGTAGTCCAAAGCCGTGCAACGTGGGTATGGAATCCAAACCAAAACTCGGCCATTAAGCTATATATCCAAGTAGTAAGAGCCTGTTGAGGGCAGTCAGACCTCAAAACATCACCAAGGCCACATTAGAACACTAGAACTATCTATGTGAGGAGAAATTATTCAAACCAAAAAACTCACCAGTCCTATCCCCCAAATTTCTCCAAAATAGCATCAGGTTGAGCTTTGAAGGTCGCTAAATTGTCCTATTCTCTGTCATACTATTTGGTTATTTATTCAGTGTCCCTGTAGTTCTGTGTGTGATCATTGTATCATCGTGTGCTCAAGCCATTTCACACCAATCTGACCATCACTAAACTGCTGCGGTATAAGCCAGATGTCTGTGTTACATGACAGTGAGGACATTTTTCAGCACTTCCTTATTCAGTCAAAACGACACTGTGAATTATTCCGTCTCCCACACAGGCATGTCACCAGTGTGATTTTTGATATTGTTTTAACACAAAGACAGATTTGGCCTATTTAAGAATAGCTTACAAAGGGTTAATTGGTCTGTGTTTCGTAGCACATGCCAAGTGGAGAAGATAAGGCATTGAGTCTTTATGTGGTGCCTAAGCGAAACAGGAGACTAGTGTTAACTGTGAAATATGTCAGCTTTGACTTTCAGCTAGATCCTTGTGCTGTGTTAGTGCTTACAGCCCCGTTTCCCTGTTTGTCAGATTTATAACTGAATTGCCTTCATTGTGGAATCAGAGTCTACTGTAAGGAGATCTGCTGGGCAGCAGTTCAGTATTTGAGCGTCATTGTCTTCTTTTCATTGCAGCACTTCAGGCCTGGCGTTGCTTTCTGATCAGCAAAGACAAATCCTGCTTCAGCAGCAGCAGTTGCAGCAATTTCTTGCATCCCAGCCAGCCCCTCCGGTGAGAGATTTCCTCATAGATTCAGGTCCCTTGTGTAGAGCTTAGCTTCTGCTGTTACTGTCATTTTGACTTTTTTTTTTATCTCATAAAAGGATCAGCATCAGGCTCTCCTCTACCAGCTCATGCAGCAGCAGCACCACCAGCATGAGCTGCAGCAGCTTCAGCTCTCAGCAGCAGCGCAGCTGCCTATCAATAGCCTGCTCACCAGTGGCCAGGCTCCAGGCCAGCACACACTGGGCAACAACCCCTTCCTAGCCATTCACGGGGACCCATCTGCTCAAAAAGTTGCTGTAAGTATTGCTTCCTCGTTTTTCATGCATATTTATTTGGGTGGTGTTAAGGGTAACTTGCTGTCTGGAGACTCAACAGGGACAAGGGTGTTACAGAGGAAGAGTGAGATCCACTGACAGCAAGAAAGGTCCTGCAGAATGTTGCAGCATCTGGGTCTTCTATGCAGTGATCGGCCTTGTGTGTTTGTGTGATGGCGTAGAGTTTCTAGAGGAACACAACACCAGTATAACGCGGAGCTAAGGAAGCATTTCATGCTACTCCAGGGATGGTAGATTGGTAGGTGTCAGGGTGCATTTTTACTTTAACTTGGAAAGAATATGATTATGGAGCGTTTGGAATGAGATTTGAACTCTTTGTTAATTGTATGGTGCTGCACATGGTTCCAAGTAAGGCGGGAAGTGACTGTGTTGCTCTTCTTAATGATGTCCATTTAGGAAGATGAGATCTTTTTATCGCCTTAAAGTAGACAGCGTGGAGTCTGCCCGATTTGTTCTTATTCATGACATTTAAAAAAATCTTTCACTATTTGGTTTGGGGGTGGGGGGGGTTTGACACTGCACAGTTAGTTCTCTTTGTTATTTTCTATAAGGTGTGGTTATTAAAGTCAATTTTATTTTTATTTTGTCAAATGTTTACTGGGTTGCCATTTTGTTTTCTGATGGACATCAACTTTCATGATACTGTTGGATGCAACGGTCTTCTGCTATGGGTATGCTTGCAGATGATCGGTGGTGGTACATCACAAGTGCGGCAGTATAAAAGCCATTTACTAAAACTTTGCATCATTTGAGACTGCGTTTAAATCAGAATACTCTCAGGCATTCTGTATTATTTTCTTGAATTCTGTTTTTTGATTGCTATCACCGTTTCTTCTGATTTTTGATTCCTAGTTTGCATTTGGGTTTCAAAGACTGTTTTTATAACTTTCAGGTTACAATCCCTTTTTTCATATAACAATCCATCTTCTGGCCTTTTTTTATGTCATTCATGGCAAAACACTAATTGGTTCTGTCCTTCAAGGGCAATGGAAAGCTTAGTCTGGATAACATGGGTATTCATGCCTACAGTAAAAGTTATTTCACACCACGATAAAAATGTTGTAAGTTTAGATTCTGAGGATTGAAAAGAGGCAGAGAGTCCACTGACCATGTCTTATTTAGGTATCTTAAAAAGCATATATTCATGATTTATTCATAGTAATCCGATTGAAATCGTCTTTCACTTCAAGTATTCGTGTATGTTAGTGGTGTATGTGTAGTGAGCATATACCCAGTATGCTTCACTAAAATGAAGTGAGTGAACTGAACAAGAAAGCAGGCTTATAGAGAAAGACAGAAGGTGGGTGAGTGAGCGAGCGAGCGCACAAGTTCTCGATTGTATTTGGTTTGAGGCCAAGAGAAGCCATGACTAGAGGCTAGTTTAAGAAGGCCCAGAGAAGCCATAGGTGTTCTTGTCTTTGTCATTTACTGTGCACTGTGTTGTGCAGTGTGTGTTTGTCAATAAAGGTGACATGATCTTCTGTCCATTCTGGTCTCAGTGCCTGGCTTTTCACATCCCTCACAATTTAAACGACAAGTCTTGGAGCACAGAGAGTTCTTCTCTCGGCAAATGAATGTAGTGCCATTTTGCATGACCCCTTTCCTTCCAGGTGGGAAGTGTGTTCCATTCAGTAATCAATATGGGAGGGGGATAAGGATGGCAATCAATCTAAACAAGGCCGTCTTGTCATGCCCTACGATTTTGTGCAAGTGCTCCTTTCTGCTCTTTTTTTCATACAATCCCAGTTTGCCTTATCCCTGGGGTCTCATTGTTGTGTGCTATGGTCTTAAAAAAATATTTTCCTCCTGTCTGTCCACAGAGACTAAGTGACAAGAGTGGCTCCAGCACACAGGACAAAAGCTGACCCAGGATTGACTGCGTCTTTGAGAAACCCTCAACCTTTCACACAACTCTGGATGTATGGGAGCATCACTGACTTCACTTGACTCGACATTCCCTGACCGTGTCGGGTCTGCACAGGTGTCATTATTTTGCACTAAACAGCTGTTAATCAACTCTAGACTTCAGGGAACATGTGTCCAAAGGATTTTCGGGACAGCGCCCTGCTTTTCTGGGTGCCACATCTTGCATCTTGGTGCCAAGTCTGGGAGACATGCACTAAGGTGGCAGTGGCCTGTCATCGAGGTCCACTGGCCTGAAAAAGCGCTCTGATGGAAGGATGGCAGCGTGTCTTACTCTCCAGCATCTCTCTGGCTTTTTGTTTATGCGTTTTGTGCAGCTCAAGCAATCCCTTCTGTTCAGGATGTTTTTAAATTTTAGATTTTAATTCGTTTACAATCGCTTGTACCTACTTGATTTTTTTTTTCTTTCCCTTTAAACTTTGGTTAAGAATGTTAAATGCAAGCTGCATTAAGCACCAGTCATTTGCGACTCCTTCCCAGTGGGTCATGAGAATAGAGGGATAGCCTGGAGGCAGATGGTGCAATGGTGGCCGCCACAACTTCAAGCTGATGGAAGAGCAATATTTAAAAGAAGTGACCGGACAGAACAGTGCTACTAGCTAGCGGGCCGGTCCACGTGGGTTTATTTTTTTTATTTTTTCTTCTTCTTCTTCTTCCCTGAACACAGATTGTAAATTGAGTGAGTAGCGCCCGCTGTCTGCAGAGCTTCAGGCATCTTGTACTCGAGCCAGTGTCTCGATTGCACACTTTGTACCTCGCAAGTCTGTAAATAATTATAAGAGACTGTCCGTGTATGTTGAACTCTGAGCGGCCTCGATTTGTAAACGACAGCTGAGCTATGACTGGAGACAAAGTATTATTAATTTATTTTTATATAAGCAGGGGATTTTACATTTGTTCACATCATTTCCTACAAATAAAAGGAGCCGCAAGCTTTATTTGGGTTTGGGTGATTTTAAGCGGCCTTTGTCCAGAATGAATGAGTGCAAATACAGAAGATACAATTATATTTAACGATCATATCAAACACAACCAATCATAGGATTGTTTTTCTATCAGCAAATCCATTTCTCTTGTGTCTGCCAAGTCTCATTTTTAAAAATGGCGTATGATGTACAAGAAATGTTTCTAATAATAAATTAAAAAGCAAAGTCTGCTCTCTGTCATGTCTTCTGCTGAGGAATTCATGGAAAAGTTATGTGAGATGTTTGTGTTTTCTTGACTCAGAAATTACTTTCCTGTCTGTCACCTCATGTTTTATGTGGCAACACCAGGGCCAAGTGTTTTTTGTGAATGTTAGCAGTGGGCCAGATGTGACGCAGGCCATGAATAAAAGGTTGATGAAGAATGAAAGGGAAATGGGAGATGGCAAACTGGCATCCACCGCATGAAGCAGCAGATGTTTTACATTGATTTATGTGTGAAGCAATTGCTTGGTGTGCCTTTCAAAAAACTGCGTTTTTTTGGAAGAAAATATTCAGCCCTCAAAGAGTTAATTCTCGGACTCCTCAAACCTCGTTCCATCAACCGGCAGCCATGGGCTCCTCTAACTAGCCGCCCAGCACTCTGATCAATCAAAGAATTGATGCCCACAAAGCAGGAGAAGGTGACCAGAAGATAGCAAAGCGTTTTGAGGTCAGTGTTTCCTCAGTTTGTAATGTTATTAAGAAGTGGCAGTTAACAGGAAAGAGGCGGGCAAGAGGAATCTGGAACACCAAGAAGACTTTCTGACAGAACTGCTCATTGGATTGCTAGAAGGGCAAATAAAAAAAACCCATCTGACTGCAAACGTCCTTCAGGAAGATTTAGCAGACTGTGTGGTGGTGGTCCACTGTTCTAATGTGCAGCAACACCTCATCAAGTATGACCTCCATGGTGAAGTCCGCAGAAGACCACCTTTCCTGCATCCTCACTGCAAGATTCAGTGCCCGAGGCTTTCAAATGAACATCTAAAGAAGCCTGACATGTTTTGGAAACGAGCTGTGTGGACCGATGGAGTCAACTTAGAACTTTCTGATCACAATATGCAAAGGCATGTTTGGGGGGGTGCGCGAAATCCAGGAAAAGAACAAGTCTCCAGCTGGATCGATCAGGCTGTGCACTTGTAGCCAGTGGCACAGATGGATTCAAATAAATAGCAGCAATTTCTGAAAGCAGACATCACACCATCTGTGTTTAAAAAAAAAAAAAAAAAAAAAAAAAAGGGTCCTACAAGAAGATAACGATCCAAAATGCACCTCCAAATCTACAATGGAGGACCTCAAGAGGCCTTCACATTCCCCCGACCTCAACATCGTTGAAAATCTGTGGAGAGACCTCAATAGAGAGAGCAGGACGGCCCAAGACTCTTGCAGAACAAGATGAGGATGAGTGGGCAGGAAGACCCCCGAGTAAGAAGTGAGAGACTCCCAACTGGCTACAAAAAGCCTTTACAAGTTGCGATACTCACCAAAGGGGGTCTTAGTAAGTACTGGCCCTGTCTCGCACTTTTCCTTCAGGCCCTTTTCAGATTTTTTGGTTTTATCTAGCTGTGAGTGATGGAAATAAAAATGTAATGTGGCTTAAAAGACTAAAGAGATGGGACATCTTGAACTTGATTCTTGGATTTGTCGGAGTGCTGGGCGGCTGCTTAGAGGAGCCCATGGCTGCCGATTGTTGGGACGAGGTTTGAGGAGGCTGAGAATTGCTACAGCTTTGAGATTTGCATCACCTGGGGTTTCCTAAGGCTGTGAGCAGCCATCATCCTAATGAAGGTCTGGGACCTCAAATATCTTGGTGAGTCCAAACTTTTGTATGGAGCTCCTGGACAACTGTATAAAACACTGATCTTGTATGAACAGCGACATCGTCTTTAACTTCTGGTGATGAGTTTATCTTCTGCTCGCTTAACTGGTCACACTAACGGACATTTTAAGATTTTTGGCTTGTGTGTTCAGAATAATAGCAGTTTGGCGTCACTAACCTGACCAGTCACTGTTTTTGGTAGAAATGATGTTTCTACACGACAAATAATTTACTGGCAGGTGTAGTAGAGTAAACAGAAAGCCAAAAGTAATGACGTGCATCCTGCTGATTCTGTGGAATTGAGTCATTCACAATAACAGAGTGTGGAGTTGAATTAGTGAGGTCGTCCATTCTGCGTCATTTAAGGAAGGCAGTTATTCAATTGGTGCCCATGCTGGTCAGGGTGCATCTCTCTGAAAATCGGAGTAAAGCGGGTCACTCCAGACATTGCTCAGAACAACAGCGTACTTTGATTAAGAAGTTGATTGGAGAGGAGAAAACATAAAGAAGTGCAGAAAACGACAGGCTGCTCAGCTAAAATGAGCACAAATGGCAACCAAAACCTGAAGGACATGCAAGAAAATGAAAAAACGCCATTGGAATGGATCAGAGAACAGCCAAAAGGGCAAAGACTCGGCCAAGGATCGGCTCTAGGAGGATCAAAGAAGGACTAAAGTTACCTGTGAGTTTCAATCAGAAGAACCCATGTGAAGCCAAGCTAGCGGCAAGAAGCCCCCAGCCAAGTCCTATTGTTAAAACAAAAAGAGACTCCTGCTGAAGAGGTTAACACACTGAGCGGCCAAAAGAGAAATGGCACAACATTTGGTGGACTGATGAAAGCAAGATTGTGCTTTTTGGGTCTGGGGGCCACAGAGGACCCCCAAACACTGAATTCAAGCCACAGTACACTGTGAAGACGGTATGGAGATGTTTCTCACACTGTGGTGTCAGGCCTGTTTATGACATACCGGCGATCAGTTTGAATACCTCGAGATACTTGAAGAGTTCATGTGGCCTTGTGCCCTTGAAATGGGGGCTTCAACAAGACAAGGACCCCAAAGACACCAGTAAACGAGCAACAGACCAACAAGATGGACGTTCTGGAGCGGCCAGCCCAATTCAACTGAAAACTTGTGGGCTGACATCACAAATGTGGAGGAATTGTGGAATGGAGTTCAATGATCCTGAGCTGGCATAAGACGTCGGGCGACTCCATTCAACACTCAAATGGCGGATATTCAACGAAATATCAGTTCAGTGATTCAAAGGAGGGTTAAATCTGGAAACACTTCAGTTTACACAGCGAATGTTTGAGTTTGCAAAGAACGCTGACACAGCAATTTTAATATTCCCTTCTGTAACGGAGTAACGTAAGTCTGATGAATTTGTCTTCATGTTTGGTTTGGAGTAGAATGGGCCATGTCCCCAATAAGTTTGATTGAATGGAAATTAAAGCTCTGCTAAGGATTTTGAGCTTGATTCACTCTTTTAAACACGCGGCTGCTGTTCTGAACACAGCTGTGCACGTTGAGCTGACACTTGAGTGTTTGTCGTCGCATCTGCTGTAGCGTTGAGATCCTCCTGGTTAGGCGCACATCTTCACTAAATTAATAAAAGTTACACACACATGAACTTTAATGACATCCCCTTCTTAATTTGGAGTCGGCACACCCTTTGCTGCTCTGACAGCTTCAGCTCTTCTAGGAAGGCCTTCCACAGGGTGTGTTGATGGGAATGTGTGACCAGGAGAGCCTTGCTGAGGTCAGGCGCTGATGATGGACAAGGTGGTCATGGCTCACTTGCTTGCTCGCCATCTTCAATTCATCCCAAAGTTGAGGTCAGCCCCACCAAACTCGCTCCTCCATCTCTTCATAGACCCTCTCTTTGTGCCCAGGTGTGTGCGCAGTCATGTCGCTGTCCCCAAAGTGTCCCCACAAAGTTAGGAGCCCCAATGGCTTTGTATGCTGAAGCATTAAGAGTTCCTCTCACTGGAACTAAGGGGCCCGTCCACCAAACTGTACACTTGGCACAATGCAGTCTCCTGGGCAGTGCCAAACCCAGGGGTGGGCGGGGCCTAGGGCTGACCAACCCCACGTGGACCCCCCGTCACCGGTCTGTGTGGACTGTTTAAACTTATAATAAAAACTAGCAAAATACCCGCGCTTCGCAGC
>JANRMT010062820.1:34096254-34142538 GCA_026402145.1 Polypterus bichir lapradei
AGTCAGTCAGTGAGGGCTTTGCCTTTTATTAGTATAGATAATGTTAACATACATGGATTTTCTCATTACGGTATTCAGCTAAATGTTTGTAAGATAACAGGCGGACTTTTATCAAAACATGACGATCTGATCGACTAAAGTGCCATTCCTAATTCGTGACAATACCACGACGGTGCAAAATGCGATGAGGTGTCACGTGGAAATTAGCAGGGCCTTCTAGAAGAGTCTCGATGTGCAGGATGTCCTCATCATCACTCACGTTGACGTCACGCCCACCGGTTATCGTGTTTGGGGCAGGAAGTGTGAGATTAACATAGCGTATCGTCTGATTGGAGAAGTTCTTGATGGCATCTTTGTCGTCTAATCAGGATCTGCAATGTCTTTTTCTACAGAAGCCAAGCCGGCGACTAGTGGGCTCTACCTATTTAGGAGGGGATTACACTGGCGACCCTTTTCAGGCGATGAAGGTGGGCTATTGAATGTTAGAAAGACATACGGAATCTGACATTGAGGAGGGATTTTAAAAGGGTTCTTCTCAGAAGCATCTCAAATATAAATATAAATACACTGGAGACAATAACTTGACAAATCCACTCGAATGGGACATGCGGGACCCCCTTAGGCGTGGTCACCCCACTTGCTACCCCCAAACGCCGCTCTTGTGTCTGTCGGATTGTGTGATTCGTCACTCCAGAGGACACATCTGCAATGCTCGAGGGTCCAGTGGTGGTGCGGTGGGCTTTACATCTCTGCATCCGATGCTTGGTGATGTCCAGCTTGGCTCCATGAAGCTCTCTGTCTACACCGCACTGTTCTTGAGCGTTTGGGGGTCTGTAGCTATGGACTGTGCAGAGATTTGGCAACTCCTGCCCACCTCTGCATGCGCTGTCCCCGCTTGGTGATTTGACATGGCCTACCACTTGGTGGCTGACTTGCTGTTGTCCCCAAATTGCGCCCACTTTGTTAGATTGCCACTGACAGCTGACTGTGCAGTATTTAGCATCGAAGACACTTCACAAATGGCACAGGTGGCATCCTATCGCGGTGCCACGCTTGAATGTACTGAGAGCAACCCATTCCAGTCTGCAAGCCAAGGGGCTCAATGTTATGCCATGGAAGGGATTGGACCACCGGAATTCAGTGATTTTGGGGGGTCCCGATATGTTTGGTAATATCGTGTATGCACCTCCCCACGTGCTTTCTTTTTTTCGATGTCGAGAAGCGGATCTCTCTTTCTAAATGCACCGAGTTGCCGTTGGTAGGCAGTTCCATTCTCTGTTTGTACCTCCACATCGTGTTATGATTTTTTTTTTTTTTGTTCATCTCCATTCAGATACACAGCAGGGGGTGACGAATGGTGGGATGCTATAAGGAGTCCCAATGGCTGGCGAACTTTCGCACGATGCGATTAACATTTTTAACTTCTGTCCTTTTAGCGTCTGGACACGGTGACGTAGTCGGCCCCTTTATTAACCGAAGCTCCAGCCAGACTCTCTAAACTCCGATCCAAACTGCAGCAGAGTTCAGCACCCCATGTGACCAGCGGTCCGTGGCAAACTTCCAAACAAAACCGGACCCCACGTGGCATTGGGGCGTTTACACCAAATCGGTGTGGGGGTCCCATCAGAATGGCTGCTTTAGTCGATGACTGGTAACAAGAGTCGCTCTGGTCACAGCCTCATCTTGCCCAAAGCGGACATGACTGTCACATGTCATCGTGAAGCCAAGAGTGGAAACGTAAGAGAAGAACAGAAGCCCTGTTACTGCTGCGGGCGACGGCCAAACGTCGCTTTGTTTCATACAAGGTGAGCCAAAATGAAGTGCCCCACTTCTCAAGATCGGCCGAGTGGGTTCAGGTGAATGGGGGTCCTGTGATAGGCAGTCCCTTATAGTTTTCTGGTGGTCACATGCCTTGGTCTGGTGTGCAGCGTGCTTTTGCTGTCGATGTGTTCTTCAAAAACGACGAATCCATCGTCACTTCACAACATGCAGGGCAGGACCACACAGGAGTTGTGGGTGGTCCTCGGTGGCTCGTGAAGAGTTTGAGTACTCGAGAATGGGACGTGGCGCTGAGGAGTGGAGTGGCACGAGATTAGCGGGTTTGTCGTTTTATGAAGCGTTTCCTGCGGATGTGCCGTGAGGCCCACCCCATTGCTCGCTGTTACGTGGTAATTCATCTGCACGACTTGCTGTCTCACTGCTTCTGTGCGATTGCCAGTTTGAATGGAAGAATCGCAGCACTAAAATGGCTTTGGCAGCCTACTGGAGGGAAGAGGCTCAGCGGGGTGGCCTCGAGTGACGAGTGACAAAGCCTTCATGAGAAGTGGCCGCTTGGAGAAGTCCCACTGTTAAATAAACCAATAGCAAAATCCACTATCATGAAAGTGAACAATGCAGACGGTCCAAAATAAGATGATGATTGGAGGGCCGTGAAAAAGTATTCACCCCCGCCCCTACCCTGACCAACCTCCCGCTGGTCTGTTTGCTCAGAACGCTGCATTCATTGTTTCAGATTTCTAAACTTGTTTAGGGGAACACAACACACCCCTCTTAAATGATCATTTGGTGTAAGGAAGGAGAAAAGCTCACCACAATCACCCATGTGAAAAAGTAACTGCCCCCCCACTGCAGTCACTCAGTCATCCAGTGTAGCAAATTGTTAATTAAAGGTGACCCACTCAGGTTTCATGGCTGCCAGACCACCCGAGTCTTCACGTCACTTCATCAGGACCTTTCCAGCGATGTGAAGTTGACTGAGAGACTTAAACAAGCAGCACACCAGGCCTCAATCAAGAGAAAGGAACTCCATTGGAAAAGTGTGACAAAAGGGGAAAATGTCATGACGTGGTAGGACAAGAACGAGGCCGGCCAGCCCCCTAAGGACTGTTCACAATGCACTCGGTGTTTGAGATGGGGACGTCACTAAGCCTTGAGCATCAATAACACGAGGGCCACGTTGATCTTCTTCTACCTTCTCGTTCACGACCTACAATGAAAAATAGAAGAGCACAAAAAAAACCCGCGTCTACTGTCCTGAGTGTTGGTGATCGTCACCTCACATGAAGGACGTCAGCAGTGAGCACTCGACGTGGCTGTCCCACTGTATTCATGGTGACGTTTTTGGTATTTGCACTTGGATTCGGTTTCTCTTACACGTGAGAACATTGATTTTTTTGTAGTAAAGTTTTATTCTGTGGGTAAACACAACACTGAGGACGTTTGAAATGTGGACCCTCGTCTCCGTTTTCACTTTTCATCTGTACTCCGCTGCCATTTTTAACTCCCGAAAACAGACTTTTGAGAACGGTGGCTCAGCCTTGCAGTGTCGATGGCCAAATGTGGAGGCCTTTGAAGAGACAGCCTCGTAATTGTGCTCCGATTGGCTCCTGCTTATCACGTGGCCCTTCCCTGATTGGCTTCTTCTTGTTCCATTTTCTCTGCTCACCTCTCACTCGTGTGTGACTCTCACTAACGATTCCACTTTGTCGTCTGCACAAGTTAAATTTATTTATTTATTTTTTTGTTTTTCATATTTGCCGTTTCTGCCCTCTGTGTGGAAACAAATGAAACTGCAAATGAAGGACTTGCACGGCGGGCACATCATCCTCGTCCTGTTTCTGCTGTGGCGCGTGTGCCCCGTGGAGGCGAATGGCGATGTCCTGTGCGTTGTTTGCTCGTTTTCGTGTGAGTGATGTGAAAACTCTAGCGTGGATGGCGAGTATTTCTGTTTTAAAAGCGAAAGCGCAGCCTCCATTACTGTTACGACACTCTGTGATGCCAACTGGTAGAGTCTGTGCGTTGATTTAACAATAAAAAACGAATACAACCATCAGACTGCACAGCGTGTGTGGGAGGCCAGCAAGGGGCAACTGACCAGCATATGCGGCCATTGGACACACACCAGTGTGATCGGCTCGCCCTCCATCAACCCACCAAACGACATGCGGACCACAGCATCACATGGGAGACGACTGGCTGGAGACTTGCAAAGGACAAGGTCACCAGAAGACGTCTAAATGCCAGTGATTTGCTCGACATCCAGTGGCAAAAGTGACATGGAAATGCAAAATGTCACTCGTCAGACTTGTGCCAGCAGCCTGAAATGTTCACTCTGTCCAATCTTCCAAAGGGGGTGCAGAGCCAACCTGGAGCAACACTTTCATCTCACACACGTGGAACACGCGGGCTGCCAATTTAGCAACATCAGTCCACCTAGACTGCACGTCTTCAGAGACAAAGCTGGAGAAACCCAAAGCCCTTGGCGGACTCCCACCTGGACACTTGCCATGATTATACAAGGCGACGTCTGCCTGGCGTTTGATAGTAAGAATGTCAGAGGTACAGTAGCTACAGAACATCCACCATGTCTGTGGCCCGAAGCTCACGTATTGTTGGAGTGCCGCAGCAGGACAAGGAGCCAAAACAGGAGGAGCAAAGTGACAACTGAGTAGCTCAGAGGACTTGATGTGATCGAGTCAAAGTGCTGACTTGAACCCAATAACTTAAAAGGCGGTCCTCCCCAGTGCTTGGGCCTCTTCGCCTAACATTCTGTCTGGTGGTCCACACATGCAGCATTACACGGCCAAGAAGTGCTGTTCCAGCGAACGTCAAAGAAGACTTGAGCAAACGCTGAAGAGTGAGATGTAGACGTGCCAGCTGACTTCAACCCCTCTGGTACTCCACACAGGGCCGAGTGCTGACCTCCCCCAAACACAGAGAGGACCTGGCACAACACTCACAGTCTCTGCCAAGCAGGTGCCAATCAAATAGTAGGAAAAGTCCAAGTGTGGTTACTGCTACCAAGAGGGTCTTGTGGCTGTGGGGGCAATTACTTTTTCACAGGGCATTGAGTCACTTTGGTTCTTGAGAAAAGTAAGTCCTGCTTTACAAACTGTATGGCGTCTTCCCTCAGGTTCTCCTTTAATATCACATTTTGCCTGAAGGCCATGCATTGTGTAAAATATCGAGATTAAAGGCTGCTCTGCGCTCTTCGCTTCGTTCCCTGCAGAACAGGACGCCGTGCCGATCTGCTGCCATCGTGTTGTGTCCTCGGCCACGTGACATTCTTTCTGTTCAGCGTCTTCAGTCCTCCTCCAGATTTCTTTTCCTTGACTCTTAGCTACTTTTGGGATGCGGTTGTTGTCCATCTGGAGGACGTGCCCAAGCCATTTCCGTGACCACACTATGCCTGTTGGTGGTCTTCTATAACTCAGCATTTGAGGTCTTTTCTGGCCAGGAGATACAGCAAATTCTACCAAGGCAGCCATTGTGGAACACGTCAGCGTTCCTCCCGTCGCTCTTGATGGCACCCGTAGAACAGGACAGATTTGACGTTGCTGTTGTATGGTGTGGATTTGCAGGTGGGCTGGAAGTGAGCAAATGCACTGGGGGCTTCATTTCGGCTTGCCTTCATTTCCTTGCTGAACAGACTGCCAAGGTAGGTGGACTCCACACCATCATCAATAATGGGTTCATCAAATCTTGCATTGGGTTTTGATGGTGATGACATGAAAGCCCGTTTTCTTGGCAATGTTGCCCAGTGTATTGCAATGTCTTGTATAGATTACAAAAGAGCAACGCCATCTGCACCATCAGGGTCTTCAAGCCATTGGATGAGAGTCCACTGTAGGCAGCGAGGCTTGTCTGATATTCTCCGTCTCACAATCCAGTCAATGGCTACCCCAAACAGGATGGGTGAGAATGCAGCCTTGTCGTACCCCTGACTTCACTGCAGACCACTCAGATGGACTGTCGTCTAGGATGGCATTACACTTGCACTGCAGATAGAATCGTGTGGTAGGAGTAATCATCTTCTGAGTGACGTTCTGTAACGTGAGTGATGGTGTAGGCTGTCAAAGGGGACTGGGTAGGGGGCAAATAGTTTTTCACAGCACAAAAAAAATGTAACGTGGTGCTCCATACACCCAAAGGAAAGAAAAGAGTGGGTATCAACTGCATTGGGTGCTGCCATAGATGGATAGATAGATACGTTATTAATCCCAAGGGGAAATTCACATACTCCAGCAGCAGCATACTGAGTGTGCTCGTCTCTCTAGTCTATGTCTTAACTTTGTTTTTCTGTCTTATTTCATCCCAACGATCACTGTCCTATGATCGGGAGTCTTTACTTAACATATTTTCTGGCCTACTTTCCTCTCAATTTTCATCTTCCGATTGAATTTTTTGTGCACCTCCACCTTTGTTTTATTCACCTCCTGACTTCTTCACCTGGACGCCGGTGTTCACCTGTATCAGTCAGTTGAATGCTCCTCGGAGACGCAAACGCACCCGCCACCGTCGTGGGAAAAGAGCCGGAATTGCTGTTAAACAACGCCGACTCAAGTCCCAGAGCTTTGTTTCCCGATGCCTGCGAGTTGTCTATGACCCATCTGCTCCTGCTCAGGAATCCATCACTGATTCATGGGCGCTGGACACCGGATTTAATTTGTCCATTTCAAGACAGCATCACTTTTCCTCGGTGTGCAATCGGGCAGTAAACGCTGGTAATCTTCGCACTCTCACCCGTGCTCATCCTGTAACGAGCTCTTCTTCTTCTATCAAGGCTGCTCACCTGAACGTGAGATCAGCGTCAAATAAAACTTTTATTCTGCAAGACTTCATTACATCAAATAATCTGGATTTCTTCTTCATCACTGAAACTTGGATTTTAAATGGTGACTCTTCATGTTTCACTGACTTGGTTCCATCAGGTTATTCATTTTTAAACTCTCCTCGTTTGACTCGTCGTGGGGGGGGGGGGCATTGCCACTGTTTTTAAAAGTATGTTCTTGTGTCGCAGCCTTACAAGGGGTCCGTTTAGCAGCTTTGAACTTCCACTTTTCGAAGTGTGCAGCTCCCCTTCTCTGCTGTTTGCCGTGGTTTATAGACCTCCTGTAATTAACGACACTTTCATTTCTGAATTCTCTGATCTCCTGGCTGACATCACCCTCTCCCATGACAAAATATTTATTGTTGGTGATTTCAACATTCACGTTTGTTGTCAATCGAAACCTTTGCTCAAAGACTTTTTATCACTATTGGACTCATTTGATTTTATACAGCATATTAATTCGCCAACTCACTCTCTCGGTCACACCCTTGATCTCGTTCTTACTCGTGATATTTCAGTGAATAGTATTGATTTATGTGATGTTTCTTTCACTGATCACTTTTCTGTAACGATGGATCTGAATATTACTGTTGATCTCCCGACTAATAGTTGTCCCCCACGCTGCTCGCGCTTTTTAAATTCTTCTACTATATATGATTTTAAAACCATTTTCTCTAATCTTTATATGCATGACCAAAATAATGATATCGATGACTCTGTCGTAAAATTTAATTCCTCCTGTGAAACGGTTTTAGACGCAATTGCTCCGCCCAGGATACGCAGTAATAAGGTAAGACCTGCTCCCTGGCTAAATGAAACTACGCGATTACTGCGCCGCGCCTGTCGACCTGCTGAACGGCGTTGGAAAAAAGATGGACTGACTGTCTCTAAACAGATTTTCAGGACTTCTCTTTTCAATTTCCAGGCAGAAGTTAAGAAATCGAAACATGACTTCTTTGCTGATTTAGTATCCCGCCATTCAAACAATCCTAGGGTTTTATTTAATTCAATTAATGCGGCCATTCACCCTCATTCTACGATGGGGTTAAATAGCACTGTTCATTCATGTGAGCAGTTTCTATCTTTCTTTGTCAGCAAAATTGATACTATCTGCTGTGGCATTGTTCAAACTAGCTCTGAACTTCCTACTGTTAATCATGACATTGTTCTAGATTCCTTTGATCAAGTCTCACTTTCAATGCTAAAGAGAACTATTGACACCCTTAAACCAGCCTCCAGCCCCCTCATGTTGTACCACCATGTCTCTTAGTGGAAGCCTTTGACGTGTTGGGCCCATCTTTACTGGCCATTATCAATGATTCTATTAGTTCGGGGGTTGTGCCCTCATTTTTTAAACATGCTGCAGTCCGTCCCCGTCTAAAAAAGGCAGGATTAGATCCTGGAGTTTTAACCAACTTTCGTCCAATTTCCCAGCTCCCATTTCTGGCCAAAATACTAGAAAAAATTATTTATAATCAATTGGTCAATCACCTTAACTTCAATAATTTATTTGAGACCTACCAATCTGGTTTTAGGCGTTATCATGGTGTTGAAACGGCACTCCTGAAAGTGTTCAATGACATCTCTCTTATCACTGACTCAGGTGATGCGGCGGTCCTTGTCCTCCTTGACCGGTCCGCTGCCTTTGACACCATTGACCATGAAATATTGCTGATGCGGCTCGAACATCTTGTTGGGCTTAAAGGGGCTGCTCTTAACTGGTTCAGGTCATATCTAACTGGTAGACACTTTTCAGTGACTTTAAATTCCTCTTTTTCGTCTACTGTTCCTCTTAAATATGGTGTCCCTCAGGGATCCATTTTAGGTCCTATTTTATTCTCTATATACCTTCACCCTATTGGAGCGATTTTTAGGAAATTTAACATTTCTTTTCACTGCTATGCTGATGATACTCAGGTTTATATTCCCATCTGCAACTCTGCAACAAATCAACTCCACAACTGTCTGTCTGAACTAAGATCCTGGATGGCCAATAATTTTCTTGATCTAAATCAAAATAAAACGGAGGTGCTTATAGCGGGTCCACCAGCTAAACCCAAATTGGTCTTGGACTTCTCGGCTCTTTCTCTGCCTTTTCCAAACCTCAAGTCCGCAATCTTGGTGTTACCTTTGATAGCAGCCTCTCTTTTGAGAAACAAGTAAATTCTGTTGTCAAGAGTTGCTTTTTCCAACTTCGTCTGTTAGGTAAGATCAAGCCTTTTTTTATCTTCTAAAGATCTTGAGAAAGCTACTCATGCTTTTATTTTTTCTCGCCTCGATTATTGCAATTCGCTGTATTCTGGGATTAACAAATCTCTGATTCACAGGTTACAGCTGGTCCAAAATGCTGCTGCTCGCCTTCTGGTTGGGGCAAGGAAGTATGGCTCTGTTTCTCCTATTTTAGCTTCGTTACACTGGCTGTCTGTCAGTTTTCAAATTGATTTTAAAATCTTGCTGCTAGTTTTTAAATCGTTACATGGACTCGCTCCTGCCTATTTATCTGAACTGTGTGTTTTACACCAGCCATCCAGAGTGCTTAGATCTTCTGGTCAGTTGTCTCTTGTTGTCCCTCGTACCAAGTGTCAAACCAAGGGGGACAGACAGGACTTGTGCAGCTGCTGCCCCTCGCCTGTGGATTTCTCTACCTCATCGTATTAAGGAGTCGTCTACAATTCAAAACGAGATTAAAAACTCACTTCTGTTCACTAGCATTCAGTGACCTTCAGTAATACTGATGGTTTTCCTCTTTGTGATCATATAACATCATTCCTATTTATTATCTATCTTATTTTATGTTTATACATTTTATTACTATTAATGTTTTATTGTTTATTGTTTTTTCTTTTATTCTATTATTGTAAAGCACTTTGGCCGCAGCATTACTATGTTGTTTTAAATGTGCTATATAAATAAAGTGACATTGACATTGATAAAGAACAATATTAAATTAAAGAGTGATAACAATGCAGGTTTAACAGACAATAACTTTGTATAATGTTAACGTTTACACCCCCGGGTGGAATTGAAGAGTCGCATAGGATGGTGGATAGGAGCCAAGAATGCCACATAGCCCAGAATCTCAAAAGAATTTCTCATGGTGTGCCCAGGCACTTGTTGGCAGAAGCTGCCATCCTTCACATTTTCTCAGGTGGCACCGTCACCCGCTCAACACAATTTCAAAAATACTGCAAATTTACTAAGCTCTCTGATTTAAGAGTAGGCGCCTACCTCAATTAACAAGCTTCTAGGAGCAAAAGGCCCAAAGCAGACAGATTGCACCGATTGTGGGCCGGATAAACTCAAGGGGCGTGTCTTATAAACTTGAATTGACCAGTGCGCCATCACGTTTTTAATGCTTCACTCTGGGAATCGACGCTTTCTACTGAATTTTATTTCCTGTAACAACAAACATGCTGTGGCACTTTTTTCAGGTAAGGAAGACAGAGGTTTCACGGTCTGGACGTTGTACTCCTTAATCATGGCACCTCGGAGGGAACTTCAATGGACTCTGAACACATAGAAATGCCAGCGAGTAATCTCTAAACCAGTGACAGTCGAGGCCCTAGAGGGCGCTGTAGTCAGATAGTGATGGGCATTGGGGTTCACAGGTGCCTTTGACGTACGTGACTGTAAAAACACGCGCCACTTCACTGTTTCTCGAGCGAATCGATTCTTGGAATTTATTTGATTTGATTTTATTGGGGAAAACGTTAAGTCCTGGGGGTCTCCCCTCTGATCATGTCTCAAATTTGTAATTTAAAGATTCATACGTTATTTTGAACATGCGTACGTAATCGGCAACGACAAACATCTGTCATGATGAGAATCCATACGACATCACCCTTTTTCCGCACACGAAACATGACAAGACATTTAAGATGCATAACTGAAATGAGACGTCACATTAGAGCAGCATGTGCATGAGAATCACGTGACTCACCCGTGGGTAACGAGTCCATTCTCAAAATCAACGAACGAGAATCGTCCACCAGACTCTCGGGTAATCGTTTAGTGTGAACTGAAAGGGTAACGATGCACGTGACGCGCCACACGAGTCACAAAAAGAGGGCGCTACACTGAAGTTGAAAGCAGCCGCTTATGAAAAAGGAGAATGATATTCATAGAAAGGGTCCGGTTTGCGGGACTCTACACCAACGCATACATTTTCGTTTTGTGTTACGCATTTCAGTTGAACACAATGCCAACAGTGAACTGTACAAAGCAAACCGATCCACGCCTTCTAACCTAGACGGGTTGCTCCCATTTCGTTCTTGTATCTCGAATCAGCCGGCACATCGCTCTCGTTCGCCAATTTCAATGGTTTGAACTCTAAAAGAATCGGAAGTGAAGCGAGTTGAAACCGGTGGTTCTTAGAGCGGCGGCTCTTCTACCAGCGTCGGTGAAACGAAAGTCGCTGACATCATCACGCAGGACCCACACCAGCACTCCCATTGAGTCTTATGATTGCTTGAAGAGGCGCACCACCCACCACTCGTCATGGAATTGACTGGACTCATTACTGGACACAATTGGTCATTCATTTCAAGGGAAGGACAGAAGCCCTGAGAGGAGGGGGTCTACTCGCTAATGAAGGTCAAGTGACGTGCGACATGTTGATTAGCACATGCAAGTGACAGTCACATTGGGCCCCTCACTATGTGATGAACCTCCTTAAAGGTGGTGGCCTTTGCTCTGCCACATCAAACATCCAAAATGAGTGGACTTCTTGGTTTGAGACCACCCAGCTGCACATATTCACTTGACAGCCCATCCCACTGCATGAGACCCCGGCCCAGCCTGAGCTGTCAGTGAGGTGGCAGGGCTTGACCGGCACTCTGTGATCATTTGGTGTAAACCCAAGGTGCCATCACTGTGGTGGGCTCCGTCAGTCACGAGCCCTCGTTGTCCCACAACACCCACAATAAAGCACAGCTCGGCTCAGGAGAGTTTGACTCATGACAGCTTTATTAAAGCGTTGTTGTCTTCTGTCCCTCCAATCCCACAATGCCTAGCCATTGCAGGCTATGGTGGCCTCGGCTTTCAGGCCCAGATGCATTTCCTCTCCACAGGGAGTCCATGCTGTAAACATTAAAAACCAGTCAGTGGCACACAGGTGGAGCTCCAACGTTCAACAGGAGAGAGAAGTTGAGGCACCAAGGCGAAGGTAACGGGCGGGCGTCTTCAGTCGGGAGTCCACAGCAGGTAGCCGCCAATGAAAGCACGATGCACGACAAGGTAAGTGACGGTTGCCACCAGATGCCATCAGCTCTGGGCTTGTCTTCTCTTTTGGACCAGTTCTGCCAAAAGCTTGTAGCGTGCCATACACTCCTCCTGCAACGAGAACAACTGGCATGAAAATGGCACAGAACAGACCCGTGCACTGCCAACTCATCCTTTACAGCTTTGGGTCGGTGTCTCGACTGACCTGGATGGGTGTCTGTCATTTCAAAGCTCTCGCATAGCCGGTTAGGTCCCCCCAGCCCCCCCACTCCAGCCAGAGAAGGCTGCACTCCCAATAAAGGGGAGTCCATAATAATCAATGCTGCCTGTGATGGGGGGCCCAGGGCTTTCAAGGTTCCCCTCTCCCCTTTCTAAGCAAAACCCCTTGGGTTCCTTTCTGGTTGAGCGAGGCTCACGTTGATGTGTGGCCTCACTGGAGGTCTAGTTTTAGGGGTGAGGCCTCATTCTGAATTTTGTACAACAGAACACCAGAGGCATGTGGACAGACCCTCAGCTGATCCCTGATGCTCAAAACACAAAACATGAGGAGCATAAGGCACATTTGTGGATAAAATGGCTCACGCAGACCATGACAGAGGTCAGCAGGACTGAGAGACTCACCGTGCACACCCGCGGTTTTGGTGACACTTGCGCGCACACACACACGATAGTCAAGATGGTTGGGCTTTGTACCTTGGACTTCCCGGGGACGATTTTGGCAATCTTATCCCACCGCTCGGCCGTCCCCCTAGGATACTGCTGCAGGGCAAGCTCTAGAAGCTTCTGCTGGTTCTGCGTCCACACCTCCTCTTTGGCTTTCTTCTCGTCGCCACTGTCCTCGTCACAAGCTGTGCTGTCATAATCTCTTTGGCGCCGGCCTTTGGGCTTCTCGTCCACCTCCTCTTTGACCACAGTCCTGGTGGAGGTCTTTCCCGCTCTTCGTCGTCGAACTCTACTGTCGGCTCCCCCATCTTCACAGGAGTCGCCGTCTGCAGGTGTGAGAGAGTCGTCATCGTCCTCCCGCCTTGTGATGATGTCATCGGGTAAATCAGCACTCGCTACTTTCGAGCTTTTCACCATCTGCACCGAGGATTTCAACTCAGAAAACTTGACCGTACCTGCAAAACAAAGACGGACGGGTGAACAGAAGTGGGAAACGAGGAGGGCCAAAACACAGAGAGGTGTCAACTACATACCTGCTTGGCTGGCGACGCAGTCCTTGACCTGCTTCACCTTGGAGGTGACCTGCAACGACGCAAGTTTTGGATAAAGTCAAAGAAAGCAGCGTGATGGGGTCTCAGCGAGGGCACCAAAGCATCCAGAAAGGTCTGGAGGGGGAGGCCAAGCCTGCTGGACTCTCAGCCTGTCCTGCACGGACCAAAGCAAGCGCACTCTCTCTAGAACCCCTAGCTGCTATTTAAGCAGGCCTCCTTCGTCAACTGTCTGCCCACTGGGGGTCCATTTGAGAGGGGTTGGGGAGGGGAGGGGTTGGGGAGGGGAGGGGGGGGGGGGGGGGGGATTGCTGGTACCACACCAAGTGACAGATAAGGGGACGGAAGGGTAAAACCGTGGGGACAACGGGAGGCCCGAGCAGGTCATGGACTGAGCACGAACTCTGAAATGCTAACGCTAGCAGAAGCAGAACTGAGACGTGCGTTCAGGTTGGCCACCCAATCAAAAGTAAGCTTATTGGTGAAGGACCAATAGAGACCACGGCTAACTGTTAAAGGGCGAAGTTTGTGCCAGCAGCGCCGCGCAACCGACATCCCATAATTCCATGCTACCCCAACACCAACGTTAAGGGGAGACTTACATCTGCCACCGAGCGTCCCAGTTCATGCGCAATCTTCTCCCATCGACCCGGAGTGCCCCCTGGGAACTTGACCATGCTCCGGGTCAGCTGACTCAGGTCCTCGTCTGTCCACTCGGGCACCTGCAAGGACACAAGTCGCCACATAAGTTAGTCGTAGTCAAGATGCCCCTTTCGTGCCACAGCAGCTCTTCAAAGTCACAATTCCCACTGGGCTGCTGCCCGAGGGTCAGAGATGTGGGCACTAACTGGCCACACCCCCAATCACAATCAACTCTCCCACCCCTACACCCATGCCTACGTACTTTTTTCTTCTGCAACTTGCCCTTCTCGTCCAGCCAGTCATTCATCTGCGCCTCGACTTCTTCGATGGTGGCCCCCTGATCGTAGGATGGCATAAAACAGTCAGCCACACTGTCGGCGTACTCGGGGAATTCCGTTTTGGTTTTCTTCACCTTGGGCTTTTTCTCCCCTGTAACGAAGAAAGGTAAAGATGAAGCAGCGAGAGGTGGCTGGTGTGCCCAAGACTTGTGGTGGAGTGCAGCTGGAGGGTCCTGGTGGGTCTCGTCCACCTGTAATGTGCCAGGCCTTCTCTGGCATCATAAAAACAGGCAGCCCAGCCACTATTTGTCACCAGTATTTCTGAAATATCATCATATTGGCCAGACTTGTTCTTGTGCCACCCACCCTTTCTCCCTTTTAACCCTTCGGTCATAGCTCAGACCCTTGGAGTCCCCAGATCGGTCACCCACGTGACTAAAATGGGACACAGGTATTCCAAATGAGGCTTTGAGTATTCAACATTACGGGACACTCACAAAGACCCCCAACCCCCCCCGTCAGGTGCATGGCGACAAGCCCCTCCTGGACAGTGGTCCAGTATTTAGGGTCATCACCGGACAAAGAAGATCTCTGCATGCTTTGGGTGGGAGGACACTATATAAAAAGTGGATGGCCCTGTGTGCCCGTCGTTTGTTCTCTTTATTCATAAGACTTTAATATGGCGTCTTCTTTACTTTAGATTTGCATCTGATGATCTGGTCAGTTACTTGCAGTCAGAGGTCAGGGGTCCAATTTATGACATTTGAATTAAATGGCGTGCATTGGGGGGCTTCCTCGCTCTAGAAGAAACACTAAATGCAGCTCCATGTTTAAGGCCCTGTATGACAGCAGTGGGGTATCAACAGTCAGAAGACTGGAGGACCCCCAGGCCACCAAATACATCACGGCATCAAGAGTCTCCATGTGCCCCAGTGAAGGGCACACAATGGTGGGCGAGACACACATGCCATATTTATATAGCGCCTTTCACAGCTCACAATAGGATGCAGTAATACCTGCCCTAAGCCACCCCCCCACTCAGGCCCAGCAGCATGCCCCGCCCTGCCCCCATGTGACGGCACGGGCACCTACTCTGTGCGGCCTCCTGCTGCGCCAGTTCCAGGGCCGCCTCCCTCTCCTTCATCTTCATCTCCTTGTAGTCTTCATAGAACTGCCTGGCATCCTGCAGGACAAAACAACAAAATCAAACAAACGTATCCAGCAGGGCGGCGCCCAAACAAATGGGTGTAGTGAATGTGACCCGGGGGGCCAAGACCACAGCAATGCCCACTCCAGGCCGCTTTCTTCGTCATTTTGAGTTTTTTTTTTTTTTTTTACTTTGCACAGCACCTCAACAACCTGCTTTCTATAAAAGGCGCTATATCGTGGAATCTTATATTCATCAACAGCCTGATCAGATCTGCCCGGAGGTTCCATTATGTTTATTACCCAAGTACCCGAGCTGTGGGTGATGGGAGGTCTGAAGATTGTGCATGTGTCAGTTGTGAAAGGCGCTATATCAGCCTGTGAAAGTCGTCACTTACCTGAATCCGCTGTGGCAGCGACTTTAAGAAAAAATAAAACCAAAGTCCAAGTTTGACGGGCAAGACGTCGTACCACCGAGGTCTGTCCGATAGCCTGGAAGAGAAGAGGAGAAGCCGTCAACATTTGAGGGGGGCATCCTGGCAAAGGGCAATCAGCAGGGAATCCTTCGTAGCTCCGCGGGCTGACCCATGTGGTGCCCTGAAATGAGCCAAAAGAGAAACCCACTCTCATCTCGGCATCAGATACAAGGCAGGAACCAACCCCGGAGGGGGCACCGCACCTGTATGTGAGCCCAGGACATATAGATGCCAAGGCATTAGCCGCGCAAAAAAAAAAAAAAAACACCTGTGGCTGCCATGAATGATGACCCAGGCAGCTGCCCGATTGCCAACTTCTTCTGGCTCCAAAGCCGGTGAATGGCACAGGAGGGCACCACAAGGCTAGTCAGTGGTTCGCTAAACTGCAACACAAGTCCCTTAAGCTTGGCCATCAATGGCACACTGGTCCAGTTGTCCCAGCCATGTCCTTGGGCACACCCTAGCGAGGGCTCAGCCCTGCTGGGTGAAAGGCGCTACAAACACAAGCGGGACGTGCGCGTTTTTACCTGTCGCTTCGCTCCTGGGCCGGCTTGGCGTCCTCGGTGTTCCGGCTGCTTCCCTTTTTCCGTTTCTCCCGTCTCTTCCGACTGAGCAGCTCGTCCTGAAAGCACACAGCAGGCGGGTTACAGGTGGCCACGCACTCCTCCATGTCCACCACTCAGCCCCGCATGCAAATCGAGCGAGAGCAGGAGCCTGGAACCATAATAGGCGTCGCCGTGGTAACGGGCACCACTTCAACCCCGAGGCCTGGCGTCCGACTCAGACGGTTCTCTGCATCTCCATAGCAATCGAGGCTCCGTCTAAGAGAGCCATTCAGGAGGGAGGCCGGCGGGCCGGCTCGCCAATTACGCGCCCTGAAAATCCGAGTCCAAAGTCCTCAATGGCTAATTAGCTCCCCGAAGTGAAGGTGGCCGGCGCCCGCGCCCTTTAGTGATCACGGCGGAAACAAACAGCGGAATGCGGCGAACGCGGGCACCCGTCCGCCTCTCAGGACCCTCTTTGTTCCATAAGGAACCAACCATTGTTGGTCTGTGCAATTAAACTGGAAAGTGGCAGGCGCCATACAATGGAAGGAAAAGGGCGGGATGGGCACAGAAATGGAGGGGCACTGGTGCTCTTTAAACCAGAACCCTGATGAGATGGCAGCTAAATGAAGAAAATGAGCCATGGGGGGAGCGAGTGAGTACGTGGGGGACATTACCCCGGTGCCAGTCGAGCTTCGGAGGACACCTGCCCCACACTTGTCTGTGACACTCTAAGTGGACGGACTGGTGATGCTGACCCCTGCCAACGAGCCTCCCATATGGTCATTTGTAAAGGTGCAGCTGGGCACCGACAAGTCTGGTCATTTTTGGAGGCACAAACCGCATTTAAGGGGTCAGCTGCTACCCCCTAGCATCGACTTCACTTTCAATATGGGCACCTGGCACTGTGGACAAAAGGAAGGTGGACGACAGCAAATTCAAAGAGCCATCGATGCAGTTCGACACAGGACAACACACTGGCATCAGCGGGCACCCACAGGGCTCACTTGGAATCGATTAATCAGGCAGACACAAAGAGTTCAAAGTCATCGGTGGTCCGTCCTCACCCGTCGTGTTTGAGATGTCGATCCTCAAGTTGTGAGAAAATCTGAGAAATCAGCGCAAAACTCCAAAGCTGTGACGACGGTGGCAGAATTCTGAGCGCCCTCGAGGAAGATGGAGACGAGCACAAAGTGCTGCTGGAGGGCAAAGGGAACGGTAATCACAGAAACAAGATGGGCGACGCCGCCCTCTGAAAAGGGCCACATTCTCATCGCCATGGCAACAGACTAAAAAAAGTGCATCAGAAATGGAGATGTTCAGGTCAGCCCGTAGGTGGCGCTAATGAGACGGCTCCTCTAGGGCTAAGAGAGCCAAACCTCAGGGGAAGGCGATATGAGGAACTCCTTGAGGTCTTCAAAATTCACCAAAGCATCAATAAAACTGAGGAGGACACCTAGTGGAGACTAAGAGTACTGCAGCCAAAGAGTGGTGAAACTACGGAGTGATGGAGTGGAACAAGACGGCAAACAAGAGTTTGAAGGGACATCGGTGACCCGGCGAGCAACACACAGATTGTCAAGACTCGTTTCTGTCTAATTATCTACAAGTCACCGCTTGTACAATCATAGATAGTAGGTAGAGAGATACTTTATTAATCCCAAGGGCGAGTTGGAGGTGGCACTAGTCGCCCAAGCAGTCGTCCATTTTGTTTCGGTGTTGGTCCCCCACTTTGCTTTGCTCCGAGTTCCACGTATTCCACACGGTAAGTCCATGAGGTCACCAGGGAGGGTTCAACATTCATCTCAGTCCATTCAGAGCACAACAGAGTCTGGCTGCAGACCTCAAGTGACAGACCCCTCGGTTTGCTGCTCCAGCCACAGAACCCTGTGAGGTCATTGGCTGAAGAGTATGTTAGAAAGAACGCCAGCCAATGAGACGTCTCATCACATGTGTCACCCCGCTTAGCACTTTTGACCAGCATATCGATCTTCTCTGTGGGCAGTCATTAAAATGAGGGAGGGTGGTGCCCACGCTGTCTCAATGACTGTGCCCGCCAATCGGCTGCTCCACTTACGTCACTAACGCGGCCGGAACTCACCAGTACGAAACTCCTGATGCCCAAAATCTCTCAAGCACTCGGGCACACAATGGCTGCCCACAGGATTCCAGAGGTCTTTGTGCCCACACATAATGTCACAAATATTAAAAATGTCGTTAAATGACAGGGGTCCAGTGACTTAGCTACACAGCCACCTTCACAAAATCAACTCACTTGCCTTTCACCAAACTTTTGAGGGGAGCAACCAGCTCATCCACCAGGGGGCAACAAAGAGCCCGTGGATGCCTTCGCCCGTCCCACTCGGCATATTCTGTTCCACTCCCTTGGCCCCCATATGCATGCCACATTGACCTTCCCCTTTCCCGTCTCATCTCCTGCCATCTCTTAACTAATTTAGTTCAAACAGGCAATAAGTTGCTGCCCTCTGATGCGACCCTTAACAAACCCTTTGACATGCTGGCACAGAAAATGGCAAAATGAAATGTTTACCCAGAGCAGGAGACAAGAAGCACCAGCACTTTTGGAAGGTGTTGGAGGTGCCCGCTGCCCTAGACGAAATGCCCTCAAAGTGGCCACTTGCTGTGACCCCACCGTGTCCACCACAGGCGAGTTCAGACCATGTCTCGCTGGGCATCGCGCCCTGCACAAAATACAGATGGCATAACAGTGGCACTTCCAGCACCAAGCATTGATGGGTGATGCTACCAACTTTCAAGTCCAGTTAAGAGACCTGAGAGTAAACAATAAGGCTGGGCACACCAAGGGCATCGACAACAAGTGATGAAAGACGGACGCCCATCTCCAACCCACCACTCACCAGCTGCTTTTCCAGGTACACTGACCACATGCCAGCATAGTGGCCAACAGTGAGGATGATGAAGAGCAACAGGCCCAGCTCAGCATTGCTCATCTTCCTCACTCGCCTGTAGTAGAAGACGGGCTGACGCCAGTCGGGCAACCCGTGGAGCAGAATGTCGTCATACCTGCAGGGAAACAAAGAGGGAAGTGAAGAAGAGCCGAGTGTCACATCAGGGTGTACCACTAGGGGGCAGCACAGCTCCCGAGATGCTTGAACCCGCGTCCTTTACCGACGTGGGCATCTCGACCAGAGGAACATTTCTGGACTCAAATCCAAACTTGTGAGACTGCCAGCTATGAATGGCACTAAACACAAACCCGCTGCCTTGGGTTTTCATATAGCGCCTTCCTGTGATGTGTGCAGACCGACTTTCTGAACTTGCTGCCTGAACCACTAGGGACCCTGTGATGCCACAACATGGTGACAGGAACATGGCAGGGGTCCCAGAAGGTGACAAGCTGTGTCCTTTTACTGAGCCCCCTAAACGACTGCTGTCCAGTAACCAAATCAAAAGCCAATCAACACCCGCTGGCCTCCTGTCCTTCTTACTGAGATGTCAAATGTCATTTAATATGGCGCCTTTCAGAACACACCCGTCACTACACCCTCATCTTCTGCATCTCTTCTGAAAGCCTCTGCCCTCATTTCTGATCCCCCCAGGCTTGTAGGATGCAGCGCTGCAGACACTTGGGTGACACGTCACCGTCCAGTAGACCTCCGGACCCCCACATCTTCTGGGCCATGAGGGGCCGTCACATTCATCCGGCTGTTCATTTCATGAACCCGCTCATCCAGGGCAGCTGGAGCCTATGGCAGCGGTCAATGGGTAGAAGGCAGCAGTCTATCACAGGGTGAACACACACACACACACACACACACAGCGTCACCAGTCCACCTCACCTGCATGTCACTGGACTGTGGGAGGAAATCCACAAGCACACAGGAAGGATATGCCAACGCCATGCTGGAGGCACCTGGGACTTGAACCAATGCCAGAGTCCGGTGTCTGGAGGAGCCACTCAGGGGTCCGACACTGGAGGTGAAACGGCAGCGCTGGGCGCATTGCATTGTGGGAGTTTTTGGGATTTATTTGTCAAGTTTTTGGCCCGTCTGTTCACGAAAAGGAAGGTCTGAGCCCTAATCTGTTCTCGTTTATCAGACCGTTGGTGAGACGGGCAGTGAAGATCAACACCAGCACGACCAAGGCTGCTGATCCAAGTGTCTGCCACACCGGCGTATAGCGCCACCCGCCTATCAGTGACTCACATGACACTGGAGGGTCTGATGTGTCCACTGGACTGTGTGCTTGGGACAGTACAACTGCTGTGGTTATATAGTGCCTTTCACCCACCCCCGCCCCCGCCCGCCCCCGGCCCCCCGTGATATGGCCCATCATATCATACAAGGCACCTCTGTCACATACGGCCCTTCTGAGGTATCTACCTTCTATATAGCGCCTTTCCTGCATGTTACATAAGTAAATTTATGTTTTCTTGCAAATTAAAAGAAAGTTCATTGTTTTAAGAAATTTTCATTTATCACGACCCAGGGGTGACCACATGTGGCACGTTGGTCAGACAGACAAAACGACTACCACCATCCAGCCAGGGTGGGGAGGGCAGCTGGAGCCAACACCAACAACTAAAGGGCACAGGCAGGAACTCCACCCAGACAGAACGCCAGTCCACCACGGGGCAAACACACCAACGCACACACCAGGGACAATTCAGCAAGGCCAATACTTGTCTATTATATAGCGCCTTTCACTCAGTGTAGTGGCTAAGGCTTTGGACTTCAAACCCTGAGGCTTTGGGTTCAAATCCCTCCACCGACACCAGTGTGTGACCTGAGCAAGTCATCTGACCTTCCTGTGCTCCAATTGGAAAACCAAGAGAGAAGTGTCACCATGTGAGTCATAAATGTTATATAAATCACCTTGGGTAAAGGCGTCAGCCAAATAAGTGAAAATTATATAGCGCCTTTCCTAACCATTACTTAAGCTGATCTGTACTGGAATTAAAATCAATTTCTGCATTTCAGCAATACATTGGTATTAATCATGGCGCTATATAGTGGTGACATTAGTCACCAGCGTCACAAAGCCTCATTTTATATTCACAACTGAGCGTCGCCCTGTGGTGGCCCGCACCCTCTGAGCAGACAGACCACTTGACGCATAATGAGGTGCCAGCTTGATGCCACCAGCCACCCCCTCAGAAGCAGCATGCCTATGTGTGTGCCCTGTGATCCTGGGCCCGTTAGGACGGACAGACAGGAGCACCTCCGGCCACAGCGGACTGGACGCTCATCTTTAATTCATCGTCTGCCCGTCAAACGCAGGAGGAGATCAACTCACCGCTGCCGCCGCTCGTCGTCCTTAAGGACTTCATAGATGGCCACCAACTGAAGAAAAAAAAATGTCATCAATTAGAAACAGAAATTCAGTGCCGCCCGGAACAGAACGGGCCGGTCCGAGAGAGAGAGACAAAGAGAAACGCCATTATAGCGCCTAGACGACAGCCGCTGTGAGCCAGCGGACCGTTAGACGCGCTCACCTGCCTAAACTGGACCTCGGCATTCTCGTCCTTGTTCTTGTCCGGGTGCAGGGTCAGCGACAGTCTGCGGTAGGCCTTCCTGATGTCCGCGGAGGAGGCGTCCTGCAAAAACACAAAGGCAACCCGATGTGAGGCGAAGACGACGAGACGCTCACCGTCCAAGCCGTGCCACAAAATGCCCACCTGCTTTAAAAATGGGAAGAAAGGAAACCGACTGAGGAAAAACAATGAAAGAAAGAATGCGCACTAATTACACTGAAAGAGGTGAAAGGCGCTATATCGAGCAAGTAAATAAATGAAAACTTTTAGTCAGATGTGAACGGCACCATATCAAGCAGAGAAAGAACAACAGAAAGTGGTTTTGTACTGCTGGCCATTACAATAAAGAAAGTCAGCGAACGTCTCGGGCCTCATTCTGCCGGCGCTGCTCCTCCTTCCTCCGCATTCAACTTGTTCCCTTCAGTCGGCGCAGAGCTGGAGGCCAGCGGCTTGTCTCCGATGGCGGCTCCGAAGCGCCACCTACAGGCGGGTATGCTTTCAACGCCAGCGTCGCTTGTCTACTCTGCATACCGCTGCCCTCTGGTGGCCGGCTGAGGAAGCTGCGACTACCTGATGCAGCTGGCGGTTTCTGAAGTCACAAGCGCTGCCAGCAGGTCACAGGCTGACACCCCGAAGCCCCGCCCATACACCGAGGTCGAGGCTAAACAGATTAGCGGGGTGTCTCGTGGTGGGCACCCGTGGAGGGGCATTGCCCTGTAACTTTTTTTCGGTGACCGATTCCGGGACTTGGCCTGCTCAATTCTTTTATTTTTTATATTTGGGCTGTCTGTGTATGGCTGTTGGTGGGCTGTGGACCACCCTGACCAAACACTGACTTATCTAGAATCGACTACCCAATTTCTGATGAGTCCCAAATAATGGCAGCATTCAGCTCAATGTGTGCAGGCAGTGTAATAGAGGACTCGGACACCGGTGACATTCATGGGGACTCCCTGACCTCCAAGGTGGGGATCGACCACTCTGAACAGACCATCGCCGATATTCCTGTATGCAGGGCTGTTTTGGGGGTCCCTATGCACTCTTGCTAGGTTGGGGTCCCACTGTATCTCCTCTGTGTGGTATCCAAGCACTTCAAGACCCCCGTTTATACCAGGAGGTTGCTGTGCCCTCATGTGCCATCTGTCACACCCATGAGCTCCACTGTTTCCTTCGTCTGGTTTTCTAACCTGGCAGGAAATCTTCAAATGCAGCCATTGAACTGGAGGCCTTCAGAAACCCGAGGCTCACGTGGAACAGGAGACCACCTCTGTCCTGGGGCGGTCACCTCCATCAGGGTGGCAATAGCACTTTAGTGGGCATGGTGCACCTGCCACATTGGCCCAGAGGCTCATCTATCACCAGCTTCCTCTTTTTCCTTCTACCTTTATCTGCCTTAATTTGTGTTTTTTGGTGAACTTCATTTTCATTTCAAATTGTGCAAAGTTGAGTGACATTGTCAGGTGAAGTGTGGCCTTTGAGGTGCCGATAAACAAGTGGCAGACACGCCACCACTGCCTGGGGCCAAGGCTAGTGACAGCTACAGATGAGAGGGGCTGGACAGATAGGAAAGGCACTATATAACAGTTTGAGATGAATAATGCGATATAATATAGAAAGATAGACGTGAAAGGCACTCTATAATAGGGACACATTGATAAAGCAGTACATGATAGATATGTGAAAGGCACTATATAATAATTAAGAAAGGAGACCAAATCTTAAAGAGCATTTGACCCCAAGGAGAATTACCTACGTATGTATGTATGTAATGGGAGAGACGGATATAAAAGGCAATACATGATTTAAAGACGTGAAATAACACGGGCAGCACCATACAGCCATGAAAGGCACTATATAATAGGAATAGATAGATAAGAAAGGAGCTATAGAATAGAATGGTGTTACAGAATATAAATATATAGATGAAAGACACTGTATGAAAGGGACAGATAAGGCACTTCATGATTGACAGATGTGAAAGGCGCTATATGATTGACAGATGTGAAAGGTAGACAGGGAGACAGATAAATAACTTCAGCTTTCGAGTTTCTCCCACACGCTATGTTACTCGATCCATTTCCTTTTGTTCTTTATTCCACTGTTTAAAACAACAAACAGTACGTCTTTCTTTGCCTCCATTTGGTATTCGCTGAAATTCTTACATTTTTCCCTGTGCTTTTGCCATTGTCTTTTCACAGAACGCTGAGCTTAAGGGGCTATTTATATTGATTTGCATATTCAAAGAGGCGTAATTCTGGGAGGAGTTGGGGCGGGACAGCAGGCGCATGCACGAGCGTTACTTTTCACGCTGACCGGGATTTATGTAGCGGAAGAACGTGGAAGCTGGCGTTCGCACAGATTTATGCATCTGGATTTTTTGGTGCGTACGAACATTTCTGTTTTTGTCTATACGCCATGTTATAGTGTGAATTCTACGCACGGTGTTATGCACGAGGCCCCAGGTCACCACTCACCTGTGCCACATTTGTGACAGATAGATGAAAGGCACTATATAATAGGGACAAATAGATAAAGCAGTACATGATAGATATGTGAAAGGCACTATATAATAATTATGAAAGGTGATCAAGTCTTAAAGAGCATTTGATCCCAAAGACAATTACCTACGTATGTATGTAACAGGAGAGAGGAATATATAAGGCACTACATGATATAAAGACGTGAAAGGTGCTGTGTAACTGAGACAGTCACAGTTAGGTCCATAAATATTTAGACACAGACCACTTTTTTCTCATTTTGTTCTGTACATCACCACAATGAATTTTAAATAAAACAACTCAGATGACGTTGAAGTGCAGACTTTCAGCTTTAATTCAGTGGGTAAACAAAACGATTGCATAAAAATGTGAGGCAACTAAAGTATTTTTTGAACACAATCCCTTCATTTCAGGGGCTCAGAAGTAATTGGACGATTGACTCAAAGGCTATTTCATGGCCAGGTGTGTTCAAGTCCGTCGTTATGTCTTATGAATTAAGAAGATAAAAGGCCTGGAGTTGATTTGAGGTGTGGTGTTTGCATGTGGAAGATTTTGCTGTGAACAGACAACATGCGGTCAAAGGAGCTCTCCATGCAGGTGAAAGAAGCCATCGTTAAGCTGCGAAAACAGAAGAAACCCATCTGAGAAATTGCTACAATATTACGAGTGGCAAAATCTACAGTTTGGTACATCCTGAGAAAGAAAGCAAGCACTGGTGAACTCAGCAACGCAAAAAGACCTGGACGTCCACGGAAGACAACAGCGGTGGATGATCGCAGAATCATTTCCATGGTGAAGAGAAACCCGTTCACAACAGCCAACCAAGTGAACAAACAACACTCTCCAGGGCTTGGTCGGCGTATCGATATCCACGTCTACCATAAAATACAGAGGGGGCACTGCAAGGTGCCAGCCACTCATAAGCCTCAAGAATAGAAAGGCTAGATTGGACTTTGCTAAAGAACATCTCAAAAAGCCAGCACAGTTCTGGAAAAAACATTCTTTGGACAGATGAAACCAAGATCAACCTCTACCAGAATGATAAAGGCAAGAAAAAAGGATGGAGAAGGCGTGGAGCAGCTCATTATCCAAAGCATAGCACATCATCTGTAAAACACGGTGGAGTCGGGCAGTGTGATGGCTGCCAGTGGCACTGGGACACTAGTGTTTATTGATGAGGTGACACAGGACAGAAGCAGCCGAATGAATTCTGAGGTGTTCAGAGACATACTGTCTGCTCAAATCCGGCTAAATGACGTCAAATTGATTCATGATACAGATGGACAATGACCCAAAACATACAGCCAAAGCAACCCAGGAGTTTATTAAAGCAAAGAAGTGGACAATCCTTGAATGGCCAAGTCAGTCACCTGATCTTAACCCAACTAAGCAGGCATTTCACTTGAAGACGAAAATTCGGACAGAAAGGCCCACAAACAGACAGCAACTGAAAGTAAAGGCCTGGCAGAGCATTAAAAAGGAGGAAACCCAGCATCTGGTGATGTCCACGAGTTCAAGACTTCAGGCTGGCATTGCCAGCAAAGGGTTTTCAACCAAGTATTAGAAATGAACATTATTTCCAGTTATTTAATTTGTCCAATTACTTTTGAGCTCCTGAAATGTTAACAAAATGCTTTAGTTGCTTCACATTTTTATTCAATCGTTTTGTTCAACCCACTGAATTAAAACTGAAAGTCTGCACTTCAACGTCATCTGAGTTGTTTCATTTCAAATTCATTATGGTGATGTACAGAACCAAAATGAGAAAAAGTTGTCTCTGTCCAAATATTTATGGACCTTACTGTAAATAACATGGGCAGCACCATACAGCTATGAAAGGCACTATATAACAGGAATAGATAGACAAGAAAGGAGCTATAGAATAGAATGGTGTTACAGAATATAAATATATAGATGACAGACACTGTATGAAAGGGCACTTCATGATTGGCAGATGTGAAAGGCGCTATATGATAGATTTTTAGGGTCATTACTGTCCTGTGTATACAGTCCAATGAAACTCTTACCGCACAGGCTGATTAAAATGCAGCAGGTCACCACTCACCTGTGCCACATTTGTGACAGCAAGATGAAAGGGCCAGATAATAGAGACAGTTAAAGGCCCCGCAGATTGGATATCTGAAAGGCACTAGATATCAGAGACAGACAGATAAGATTGACTGTTTAATAGACAGACATGAAAGGCGCTATATAGGAGGTTTACAGGGTCCTTGCTGTCAGGTGCAGAACGTGAAGTTCTTACCAGCTTAGGCTAATTTACATTTGTCATCAACCAGAGTGCTGAGGTGCCGTTATGTGCTGTATGTCAAGGCGCTATATGACAGGTTCACAGCATCAGTACTGTCACGTGTGTGGAGTTCAGTGGAATTTTTTCCCGAATCGACATGCAGCACCAAACCACCAAATGACATTCAGCGACACCCTGAGGTTCTCTTTTTCTACCAGCGGCCCTGGAGGGTCCGAGGCGAGGGGATTATTCTGAATGATCTCAGACACAAAAAGTAGAGGAGAAAAAATTAAAATGGAGGGAAATCTCGAAGACAAACTCTAAAATCCATCTCAGTGCAGATGCAGCCGCAGCAGTGCTACTGGAGAGTAAAAACTTCATCTCCCAGCAGTCCCTGCAGTGGCTCTGGTTGGACGCCTGCCAAGAGTGCAGGGGCTGCTGGGGACAAGGAGTCAGTTCTACAGACCCAAGCTCTTCCTAGATGGTCTGGGGCTCAAACAGGATTATCTTCGGCTAGGTGAGCCATTCTGAAGTGCGGGTGGGATGGATGCTGGCTAGCAGATCATCACCTCCAGTCCACGCACTCTCTGGTGTGCCATTTCCATTCAGTCATTATGGCCATCATTGGGTTCAAGGCAGGAATTGACCCTGCATGAGGTGACTGTGACATAGCGGGTCTGTGGCAGGATAGGTGCCAGACTGTACAAAGAGCCCAGGGACCCAAGATGGAGAAGGACATTTAACAGACTGGACTTTTTAATAGTCATTTTTTATTGGTTGGTTTTCTTGTTCTTTTAATGTCCTGTTTTTACAAGGGGGGCTTGGGTTGGTTTTAGTGATTTTATTGATTTGTTTTGGGTGCAATGACAGGGCCAAGCCACGGACCTGGGCCGCCAGTTGCACTGGGTTGGTGGTGGTGTGGAGCCTTCCCGTGCAACTAGTGGCTTGGGCGGTGGGTCCGCAGTTCTAAACGAATGGCCAGCTTTTCAACTAAATTGTCACCGCACTCACGGCTTAAGGAGGGGGCGTGGTAGTGTGGCAGCAGCGGCCACTGGGCATCGGCGTTTCCGCTCGGACGTGCACAGGTGTGGGACCCGCTGCTAATCGCCACACCTGTGCCACATCCCCATTTTAAAGTGCAGAGGGAGAGAAAGACATCGAAGAAACAGGCGGAGGTTAAGGAGAGAAGGCGGCAGGAAACCGTAAAAGCCGTCGCGGGAGCGAGTGAGAGCCCCTTAGGAGGGGTGTGTGGCCAGCGGTCACTGGAGCTGGAGTGACCAAGAAGGTGGTGTCCTCATTGCACAGCTCATTATTGACGGTGCCAGGTTTGGAAGGGAGAGCATGGAGCAGGACCACGACAGGGAGGACCCCGCTAACACCAAACAAGTCCTTCTAGAGGGCGTGGATGGAACCAAAAAAAAAAAAAAAACAAAGAAAAAAGGGACAGGCCAAGTCACGTTCACAAAATGAAAATGATTTCTGGAGAAAACGCCATCCCATAATGCAAAGCAGCCCTCAAGATTACAAGTCAGCTGGCAGATAAAATGAGTAGCAGGAACCAACACAGCGGAGGGTGTGGCGATGGCCTTCAGGAGGGGCTGCCGTGCCAACAGGACCCTTCCAGCTCATCACCCGACATTCTTATCGAGGTCACCGGTGCTTCTCAGCCGCTCTGCGGAGAGTCTGGGGTTTGTCAGGCAACGGGAGCCAACGCTGCCTTCACGGGATATCTGGACAGTCGGACATCGCGTATGAGCGCCCTACAAACTCAGAGTCGGACAATTCAGAGAAAACAAAGCTGCCTGAAGTCTCCGAGATGGGACAAAACGCCTTCAGGCCACGTCACATGAGATGACTTTTCCAGTGATTCTAAGTCGTAGCCTTCAGTTGCACATTCTTAGCGAGTTGGTGGTGGGCTTTCGTGAAGATCAGTCGTCCAGTCGGACATCCTCAGTGACTCGGCCCAACTAGTCCACGACTCGCCGCTCAGTCGGGTTTCATCGTGTCTTTGATCGTTGGGGTGGCTGTGAGTGCAATGAGATGAGACCACCAATCAAAGTTCAACCGGTGGTACAAATGTGTAGAATGCCATGATGAGGGATAAGAAAGGCGGGCATGTTGGACCTCCGAACAGAAGAGCAGCTCATCTGTACATCCTCATGAGTGCCCATTGGTGGTCAGCACACACACACACACACACACACACACACACACACACATAGAGAGCCCACCACAACAACTAAAGACAGAATGAAACCTGTGTGATGGTGGAGACGCAGTCTGGGTATGTCACACTAGACGACTGCCTCCAAAATCAGTAAGAATACGTAAATGAAGTCTGTGATTGAAAATTGCTGGACACGTCACGTAAGGTAGCACATTTAAGTGGGGCGGTGAAAGGTCATAAGTCAGGTCACCGAACACTCTGGTGGCACATCACGAGGAAGGACAACGTGGGGTCAGCTGCTTTGTGTTGTCTATTAATGGGGGGGGGGGGGGGTAGCACAGAACTCTGGGCCCTTCTTCTCAACCCCCCTCCCCCCAAGTAGGACATCCATCCATCCATCCATCCTCTTCCGCTTATCCGAGGTCGGGTCGCGGGGGTAGCAGCTTAAGGAGAGATGCCCAGACTCCCCTCTCCCCGGCCACTTCTTCCAGCTCTTCCGGGAGAATCCCAAGGCGTTCCCAGGCCAGCCGGGAGACATAGTCCCTCCAGCGTGTCCTGGGAGGCATCCAGGAGGCATCCTGATCAGATGCCCGAGCCACCTCATCTGACTCCTCTCGATGCGGAGGAGCAGCGGCTCTACTCTGAGTCCCTCCCGGATGACTGAGCTCCTCACCCTATCTTTAAGGGAAAGTCCAGACACCCTGCAGAGGAAACTCATTTCAGCCGCTTGTATTCGCGATCTCGTTCTTTCGGTCACTACCCATAGCTCATGCCATAGGTGAGGGTAGGAACGTAGATCGACTGGTAAATTGAGAGCTTTGCCTTACGGCTCAGCTCTTTTTTCACCACGACAGACCGATGCAGAGCCCGCATCACTGCGGATGCCGCACCGATCCGCCTGTCGATCTCACGATCCATTCTTCCCTCACTCGTGAACAAGACCCCGAGATACTTAAACTCCTCCACTTGGGGCAGGATCTCACCCCCAACCCTGAGAGGGCACTCCACCCTTTTCCGGCTGAGGACCATGGTCTCGGATTTGGAGGTGCTGATTCTCATCCCAGCCGCTTCACACTCAGCTGCGAACCGCTCCAGAGAGAGCTGAAGATCACGGCCTGATGAAGCAAACAGGACAACATCATCTGCAAAAAGCAGTGACCCAATCCTGAGTCCACCAAACCGGACCCCTTCAGTAGGACGTGGCTAATCATTTATCCCCCCCCCCCTCCCCATTATGAGACCCATGTCTATTAATGACAATTAAGTTTCAGATGTTCTTCTCTTCATGTCTCTCACAGCACACAGAGTGGTGACGTGCCACACGGGCCATCACAGTGACGTGAAGAAGACTACACTAAAGTGAAATTGAAGTAAGAGCGCCGTCATTCTCATCCCATCATTAAGTTGCCTTACGCCTTTGGCTTTATGATCTTGGGGTACACAGGAGACACGGCAGCCCCTCGGCGCACTGGACTTGACGGGCATGAGACGCGGCTCTGGAATGGGACATGAAAACAGGGAGTGGGCACTGGGACACTAAGGCCCATCTCAGGTCTTCAGGAAGACGAACCTGAATGTGAAAAGCCATCGCTCCCCCCATGGTGACTGGGACTAAGCCAGACTTGCTGGATTTAACACACACACTGCCATGGTGGTGAATGTGCCCTCATTACTCCGATGATGTCCACACGCCTGGTAAGCTAAAGGAGATCCCAATGTGAGGTCAGCATGTCAAATTACTCTTTGAACGTCTGACACACGAAACAAACGTCAAGTGTGACAAGAGGAGCAGAAGGCCACACACACTTAATGTGCAAAGGTGACCTCCGACCACAGCCAAAGCAGCACCATCCTCTGCACAAAGGGATGACCTTCCCAATCTGAATGTGGCCCACCAAGTCCCCAGCCTTTCAAGCCCCCTGGGTTCCGAGTCAGTGACTTGCCATGAAGAATTCATTCAAGCTGATCTCAACACCACAGATGGCTCATCTTTAACGAGGACGTGCGTGGGCTCGAACGGAGACGCTGAATCAAAGTGCTCTGGTGAAGTGGGCTACTAAACGGACCCGTGGCTTACAAAGGAGAAAACCAAACACGCCAAATGTCGGCGGCCCCGAGGTCTTTTGCTGGATGCAGGCTTGAAGCCACCGTCGGGGGGTCTGGCTCGGTCGGCGCGCTTTGCAGCCCATTTCGTGTCTTTTAAACTTCCCGGTAAGGCCAAACGTATTCCACTGTTTGTTTGTTTTTGTTTTTTTTTTGTTTTTTTCGGACGAGTCAAATCGCATGGCGCCTCGGGGCTCCCTTCGCTTTTCCAGCCCGGCGCTGTAACATCTGCAGGTAAAGACGCGACGTAGCGGGGTGGGCGCACGACACGTCAGCATTGAGGGGGCCGCACGTATCGTCCCGTCCACACAGGCCCCTCCACCGGCGGCTGGCTTCGTCATGCCGTGGACAGGCGAGGCGAGCGCTTCTCGTGGAGCGCCAGGCCACTACGACGGCGGCGGCGGCGACAACAGCAACAAACCGAGGACCGGCGATCGGACAGACAGACAGACGGCACTCGTACCTGCTCAACTGACAGAAACTCGTAAAAGTTCTGCGGCACCTCCTCCACCAAGTCGAAGAGCTCCAAGTCGCTCTCCCAGCTGTGCACCGGCAGCGGACTCCAGACAAGCAGCCAGCAGGCAATCAGCAGAGCCTGGGGCGGGCAGAGCTTCTTCATCGTGCAACGGCATTAAAATCCACTAGGCCATCCAAACCAGCGTTCCTTGTCCAGTAATAAATGGATCAAGAAAAAGCAGCCAACTTCACTTCCTCATTTCTTTACGCGTACCGTTTTCTTCACAGGAACCCTGAATGGACGTGGCCGGCGCCTTAAGGGAGCAGCGACCGAGCTAGCACAGGAAGCGCAACCCCGCTGCTTTGACGATGGCGGCAGCGGCGTGCGCGACCCCGACGTAGTCGCTGGGCAACTAGAGGCAATCGACAACGCGCATGCGTTTGGCGACGTCACCTACAGTCTGCGCGAGGTGTTCTAGACCACGCCCGCAACGGAAACGAGTCGTGGGGTGCCTTAGCGAAAGAAAAGACTCCGCCTACTCTTGTGCTTCGTTAGTTCGAAGGCAAATCGCGGACTCGCGTGTGGTGGAAGTAACACGCGAATTTAAACGTGGCCGCAATTAGAATCGTGGCAGCGACCTGGAGTAACAACAACAACATTTATTTATATAGCACATTTTCATACAAAAAAATGTAGCTCAAAGTGCTTTACATAATGAAGATAACGGATGGACCCAAAGACGAAGTTTCATTTAGAAAGTGAAATTGCCCACAGCAGTCCATCTGCAAGACGTGGATGGAAAGTAAAACAAGACCATATCCATAGATTCATCCATCCATTATCCAACAAGCTATATCCTAACTACAGGGTCACGGGGGTCTGCTGGAGCCAATCCCAGCCAACACAGGGCGCAAGGCAGGAAACAAACACCAGGCAGGGTGCCAGCTCACCGCAGGGCACACACACACCAAGCACAATTTAGACTCACCAATGCACCTAATCGGCATGTCTTTGGACTGTGGGAGGAAACCCACGCAGACACGGTGAGAACATGCAAACTCCACACAGGGAGGACCCGGGAAGCAAACCCAGATGAGTCTCCTAACTGCCAGGCTGCAGCGCTACTCACTGCGCCACTGTGCCGCCATATGAAAGAACAGCATTTTACAAACAGAAACATAATAATACATAAGTAGAAGACCATTATAGAGAAGAAGTTACAAAAAGACACAAGACAAGGAACCTAAACAGAGGCCGGGGAGTCCAGTCCAGCAGACACACAACACAGCCGGTTGGTCTGTAATGCTGGACAAAGAAGCCATTTGATTATCTCAGGACCGTAATGGCTGGCTGCTCATTCTTAACCGTTAACTGGGTGTATGGATGTGACTTTATGCGCTTGGGCCGTCTACAACGCCGAGGCCTGGAGTGACGGGACTGTCCCCTGAAGCAGAGCAGGACGTAAACATGGGCAGCAAGGAGAGGGGAACTGTTTGAGAATTAGGTGACATTAAAAATGTCCCTCAGGGGTCAGTGCAGAGGCCACTGCTCTTTTTAATAGTCATAAACGACCTGGACAGGAATATAAAAAAACAAGCTGGCTGGGTTTGACGAAGTTTTCCAAGGATACCCCATTCGTGGGAAAGGCAGATAAGATGGAATTAGTCGAGTTATTCTAGAGGGACCTTCGGCAGAACACGAGGCTGGGCAGATGAAATGTAAAGAAAAGAGAAACGTGAGATCTAAATTCACAATGTGGGGTCTGAAACCTGACAATGCGTCGTCTTATGAGAAGCACCTGGTGACACACGACTGCCCGGGGTTTACCTGAGCTTTTCTGTTTAAACCTTTTGTTATTCTCTGATTGTTCTGTTATTTGTCATTTAGATAGAGAATTCCATTTTTACTTTTTATACACCACCTGTCAAAAGTTTGGACGCACCCAGAAATGTCCATCTTTCTGACAGCAAGTGATTCCTTTTGTATCGAGATTCCGGTAAACTGATGTCAAAATACCGAGAAGAAGACATCACTTGTGAATCTAATGGCCATTACTGCTTCAAATGACTGATTTGTCGTTCCTGCAGTGTCCTTAGCTTATCTTTAGTTGCCGTTAAATGCAAATTGGTTATTAGAGAAACCTTTGTCATTGCAGTAGCGCACCCTAAACCTGTCGCTCTGTTGTCTTGGGCTCATAATCAGGTTTCATTTTTGCAGCTGTCATTTATTTTTACTGTCTTCACCACCAAATTTTAGGCCCATTGTTGAGGTTGAGTCGCACGTTTCTAGGGGTGTGGCCTATGAGGTTGCGACCTCCGGTTCATTGGCGTAATGCGGTAAAAGGTCAGCGAGGAGATCTGCACATGCGATACCTAAAAGGCTCTGCAGTACAATTGCTACTCTTTTGTTTGCGTCTCTCTTGGTTTTGAATTCTTGTCTCATTTGGACTTCGGTTCTTGCCTCTCGTGTTGTGTTCCAGTTGCTATTTTTCATTTCTTTTTGTCCTGCTTTCATTCTTATCTCCTGGTTTTTGCATGAAAAAGTTCATCTTTCATTTCTGAGGCAGCATCCTAGCATTCCTACCCTTCAGTTTTTGGGTTCACAAAATGGCCAAAGTGAACCCCACTTTCTGAAGAAACCTATCACTCTGTTAAAAAGATTCCATGTGACAGACTGCCGATAACATGTCCTATAAAGGTGTCTGTTTTGTCTTGAGAGAGGGCAGCACACTGGATTTAACCAGAATAGAAAAGAAGGTCAAGAGGAGAAGGGCATCAGAGAGTGGAGTGTGAGAAACAAACGCCTCACAGGTCCTCGGTTGGCTTCTTCATTCAATACATGGTTAAACAGTTTCCCTCTTTTCCATTCTTGAATCTTTTGAACTTTTAAAGCCTAAGTCCCATTTTGGACCAGTTCAGGTAGGAAAGACTGCCAGTTGAGTTTGGGGTTAGGCTCCCTGGGGGTGAGGTCCAGAACTAGGGTTAGTTTGTCCATCCGTGTGGATTTTTGGAGGCCTGCTCCCTGTTCTGTGCTTAAGTGACTTCCATTATGGGTCAGAGGGAACACCATGTACCCTCACGTTTTACTCCATGAGCTGATCCTTCCTCATGCCAATGGACTTTCCATGTAAGTTGTGGTCTCTAAGTGCTCAGTAATCTCTGTCTCTCACACACACAGACACACACACACACAACTTCTTTGCAGGTCTTCTCAGGCTCCGCCCCTTCTCACCACGGCGCCGGGCCCGCCCCCCCACCCCAAACTGAGTTGACTTACAACATGTATAATACATTTGGACATTTAGTTTTCCAAGTGGCTGGTCCAATGACGTGCTCAGGGTCACACCTTGTCAACAGTGATATTTGAACCCATAAGACTATTGAAGTCCAAAGCATCAATCACTACGCCACACTGCCTGCATCTAATTACAGAGTTCAAAATCTTCTTTTTTTCATAGAAATAAATTCACTTTTATTTATTTGGGAACCTGGCTGCGCTTTGGATTAGGGAGCCTGCCAGTTAGGTTTGGGGATAGGCTCCCTGGGGGTGAGGCCCAGAAGCAGGGTTAGTTTGGCTGTCTGTGTGGATTTTTGGAGGCCTGCTCCCTTTTCTGTGCTTACTAAGTGACTTCCATTTGGGGTCAAAGGGAACACCATGTACCCTCACGTTCCTCTACTCCATGAGCTGATCCTTCCTCATGCCAATGGACTTTCTATGTAAGTTGTGGTCTGTAAGTGCTCAGTAATCTCTCTGTCTCTCACACACACACAACCTGTTTGTAGGTCTTCTCAGGCTCTGCCCCTTCTGACAGCCCCCCTTCTCTCTCATCCTTGCTTCTTCCAGGCCCCACCCCTTATCACAGCCCCTCCCCCTTCTCTCTCAACCTTACTTTCCCACAGGCTCCGCCCCTTCTCTCCGTGTGGAGAATTTTCAAGTCCAAATGGCCAGTGCTCTTTGTTAATTATCAATATTTAGATACAATGAATAGATGAGACGCCACAAGACAAAGTGACTTCAATGAAGACAATTTTTGTAAATTTCTTCTCTCCTTGCTGCGCCTTTCAATAAATGGAACAAGAATGAGCTCAACAAACAATGAGATCATAGATTTGAAGCTGGCCTGAGCTGAGGCCCACCGGCACACTTCATCAAACAAAAGGCCTTTGTGGGACTTGCTGGAATCTGCAGGGCTGGCCGGCGGCCCACCCCAGTCACTAACTCGGTTGACTCTGTCCCTTCTTCTACTGTTTTCTGACCTCTGTGTCCCCATACCGCGTTTCCGCCCCCAACCCCCCCCCCCCCCCCAGACGTACGGCTGGACCGTTTTTTGTTTTTTTTTGTTCCTATTTCATTAAGCTGGGATGGTGGAATTTGGGTGGAATTTGAAACCCCGATCTGAGGAGATATTTCAGTACAGGGTGGAGCAGACCCTGTACCCAGAATGACACCTGTACAGTGCAGATAAAGGTTAGGAAGGACACAAGATACACAGGTGGTGATGGTATAGGGGTGAAGCAAAATGACAAAGCCTGGGCACCCCAGGCCCACCCGTCCTCATCCAGGCTTCCTCTTCCTCCTCGTCTGACTGAGGAGTAGCTCTGGTGCCACTTCATCCTGATGTCTGGGTGTTGTATTTGGGGTCGTTTTAGGAGTATCATTTTATTCAGTTTATAGTTTGTTTTTGTATGTTGAGGGTCTCGTTTCCATGGTTTAAATTTTAAATGTCTTCATTGTTTCAGCATCTCTCTCCGCGCAGTGTCATGCGACCAATCCAGTCACGTCATTAACGTCATTGTGTTTTGTTTAGGCCGAAGTTCCCCCCCGACTTATATTTCACTTCCTCTTTCATGTCTCTTTTTGTTCATTTTTTATGCTTTACTTACTTCTGTTTATGTAGTTTTATTTCTTGTTTTGTTATTTACTACACCCCCATATTTTTATGTTGTGATTTTTTTAGTTTCTATGCATGCTATCCTGTTCTCTGACCCAAGCTGGGACACTCACGGCACAAGCCAGGGGGCCACAGGCCTCCCAAGGCACGTAAAGCACACGCTGAGAGCTGGGACTGTTGTATTTCATCCCGGGTCCGATGGCTGGGGTTCAAGTGTCTCGTTTATGTGTCTATTTTGTACTCTTTTATGTTAGCTGGGTTGATTATTTAGTTCTTAGGTGTCGCTGTGCCTTCTGTTATGTTCTTGTGTTTTGGGGGAGGTTCCCCCCTAGGAGGCGGAGTCACCTGCTCCTCACCCAATCATCCACTCCGGAGTTCCAGTCTGAACTGCCTGCCTAAAATGTGATAGCAAAAGATCACCGTGCCAATAAAAACACAGAACTCACTAGAGCCCACCCACTCAACTTGGACAGGTGACAATGACACTTTTAATATGTCACTTTGAGTGTGGTGCCACTGGAAGAAATAAATGAGGAAATAATTAAATACATGAAGAAATGAGCAACAAAAAGATTTGTCCTACGGCACAGTTTATAATGCCATCTCAATGTGACTTTATTTAATTAGTGTTGCATTTCACAAATAATTTATTTCAGTAATTTTGTCTGCGATGTTAAGTGATGAAATTAGGCACTGGCTGCCATTGCGCATTTTATTCCCACCAGTTTCTAACTTCGAAGCCAATTGTTGCTGCTGGGTGAATCTCCACTTCGGCTTTAATTCCAGTTTATTTGAAGCTGATGTTTGAATTTACTTTCAAACGGCGGCGTTCAGAGTCTTGACTAGCATTTCTTTTGTCTGCTGCCAATAAATGAAGGCAGGAGGAGCCCACCAGCTCGGGACTGCGCATGCAAAGGAATATTTCGAAATTGAAAAGCAAGACTCGCTAAGTCTTAAAGTAATGAACTCCGGTCCGCTGCACAGTGGGAGGAGAAACACAGAAAAAGAAAAGAAAAGCTGCCATATGAAGAGAAAGAAGAAAGAGTCAACAGTAAGAACTAACCTGAATATCTGACACCTGTAGGAAAGCAAAGCGCTGCGGGGTCATTTAAGGTCTGTTTCGTCCTTTAATGGCACACGCGACACCCACATTTACAAACATGGCCTACTTCAGCCGAAGTCAGTCCAGGCCACAAAGGGTAGAAATTCAGCCCGGGCGGGATGCCGGGCCATCGCAGTGCAATCGGATGCAGACGCTCATCCGCGATCACTCGCGCACTCACCTCGACGCCGCAGTGGAAGAAAAGCAAAACTCGAATACCAGCGGCGGCGCGCACGAAACGAGCGCTTGTGACGTCACTGGGCCCCGCCCCGATCTGCTCGCTTCCGCGACAGGCTGGAGCGCGCGGTCCGTGTGTGGCTCAATTCGTGCTAAAGCAACATTGGCTCAAGGTGGTCTCTCTTTAATGTATGTATGTGTTTATTTATTTATTGCCGTTTCGTGTCTCTCCAAATAAACAGCGACCTCCACAGGCCTTTTTTTACCGAGCCGATTACTTTATTCAATACAAAGCAATGAGATGACAACTCGCAGTTACGTCGCAATTCAGCCAACAATGCCATCTTCAGCGGTTCAAGAGCTTAGCTCTGCCGCCTCCCACCTCAAGGGTCATCATACCGGAGCAGCTTGGGCACCGGGCGTCCTCACACTTAGGTGGCCTTGCTCGTCGCAGTTTGTCATTGTCACTCACACCAGCCGATTCAGGGCCAGGCTATAAAACCGAAGACCAGATAAACATAAGAACAGATGTTGTGACATAACAAACAGTGTGTATAAATATATGATATTTGCAAATGCATATTGTACATATTGCATATAATTATAGTGACCTTCCACGTGGATAGAGGACGAAAAAAGGACAACGTGGATTGTTGAAATAATAAAAGAAAGTTTTATTCTCCTTAAAAGTTACTGTACAAATTAAAACAAAAAGAAGAATCCACACTGTCAAATGTCACCACCTTCACAGCAGTTAGGAAACTGCATGGTGTAATCACAGCAGGCTAAGCCATTATTTGACTATAAATTTGCATTTGGACGGCTCTGCATTGCATTGTGGGACATTTTCAGTTCGTGCAACTTCACACGTCCATCACTCAAATGTGCGTTAAAACGACACTTAAAAGTGACTTCCTGGCCACAGGGTCACTGATGGGGACCTCTTTGATAGCCTCGTGAATGAAGTGAACGGTTTCATTCACACAGAGAAACACAGGCACGAGCAGGAGCGGACTGGGTCTCCAAACCGACCCGGGCATCCTTCAACGAGTGAGGTGATGAGGTCGACCCACTCGGCCCGTTAGTCATTGTCATTTTAAAAAAAAACTGTGATGAGTACGCGGCTCGCTACTTGCTATGAGCCTATGATATGAACTCTATTTAAACTGTTGCTAAACTTAATGTGTACACCGTTGTTTAGACACAACTTAAAATTTGACGAAAGGCTTAGAAATAAAATTGAATGAAAAATAAAAATGTAGTAACACGGCTTACACGTCATTGGAATACACGTCAGATGTCAATGTCATGTCCAAGTGCCAGTACCCCAGCAGGCTAGTAGCTGCTCATTTACAATGGAATGAAGAAATGATAACCGAGGTGACAATGAAAACCTCACGTGATTGAAATGTTCCTTTAACTTAACGATAAACTAGAAGCGTTCCGTCCTACTATGAAAAATTCCTATCCTGTGCTTTATTTCATCATACGAATAATCGCAGCGGAAAACCACAAATTATCGCTCGCGCCGACGAGCAGAGAACAATGAAATGCATAAAACATAATCTACACTAATTATAAGTACCGAAGAATTTAAATACTAAAATAAACAGCAATAATGTATATGCTAACCGAAATGTAGCGGCATCGAAACAGAAATCGGCCAAAGGCAGTTTTGACCAAACGTTGTGTGCTGACGACTAAAACAACTTGATGACGTAATGATGCCCGGTGGACCGCGGACTCTGGTCTGGTCATGCAGGGCTGGCCGTTTCATAAATACATTTTATGCGCTGGTTACTGTTTGACATTAAAATTAATTTTCTAAACTACTAAGCATTATCTGTCCGGTACTGCGATTTCTATAATATACCGTATATGCCCTAATGGCCAATCCGCCCCTGGACACGAGGGGTGAGTGACCAGATAGTGAGGTGGACAGGAGGAGGAGATCAGAGTAAATTTGGAGGAAAATGTGTGAAACAATCCTACAAAAATACATTAGATTGACTTGTATTTATACAGTCAAAAGACTTATACAATCAAGGTTAAAACAATAACTTTAAAAATACACATAAACTTAGATTTAAGCTGTGTTAGTATCAATTAATCGTTTCAAGGTGCAATGATATACTGCTGTAAAGTCACAATGGCATGCACAGAACACTCAATTTGCATAAGTTGGTCTATTTGCATATGGAACGCCCCTTTGCTGCAACACTGTCCCCTGTCCGGATGACCCCCCCCCGCCCCCCCCCCCCCCAACTTTAGATTCTGAGACACAAAAACGTAAAGCGGGCCAGCAGACTCGCGTCCTGTATGCGTGCCGAAGGCTGCTTTGTCTTTATCAAGCTGATTTACGGTGGTGGGTTTTGTGTTTCTTTTTTTGATGAACTGGTGCACTGGCAGCACACTCAACATCACAAAAGCAACCTTTAACTTTCCACCAGTCAGTCAGTCATTATCAAACCTGCTATATCCTAACACAGGGTCACACATCACATGAAATAATTGTGCTTAACTCTGAAACTGTATCACTGGTTAAACATGAAGTCGTTTTAAACAACTTCAACTGGGTGATGTTGTGAGGAGAAGATGCTCAGACACAGACAGGGAAACATCCAAGGCCAGGCTGTGCCATGCAGGTGGAGACCATTACATGAATATTTTTTGGGAAAGCAGCTGGGCACAAGGAGTGTGTGGGAGGATTACTGGAAAAGGTAGAAGATGTGGTTGATGTGTCTTATGATTTAATTTTGAGAGGTGAGGGTCCAGTAGGCCAAATGATCTCAAACACAAAGTGAGCTACCAGAGCTGTGCAGATGACACAGAGCTTTACTTATCGATAGCCCCTGATGACCCCGACGCTCTTGGCTCTCTGATCCCAATGTCTTATTAGTATTTCAACTGGGTGAGCAGTAACTTTCTCAAACTAAATAAGAAGAAAACAGAAATCTTAATGATTGGTAAACATGGACATAGCAAGGGCATTAGAAATCAACTCGATCCCTTAGGTTTAAAAGTCAAGATGGCGGTGAAGAATTTAGGGGTGATCACTGACTCTGACCCACACTTTCAATTAACCAGATTATGAGGACTGCATTTTTTCACTTAAGGAATATTAAAAGTTAAATTGATTATAACTTTAATATCTGTGTAAGACTGTGCTGTAAAAAGCCCAGGCTCCTAGAAACCATTGAAATGGTCAGACAAAAAAAATAAAATGCAGAGTCGGCGGTTTTCATCTTTGCCGATGTGCTCGCCCCCCTCGTCTATCAGCGGCTAAGCGAGTTTCTCTCTCATTTGTCTTTCCTCGGAGGTTTCACTTTGGTGATGGAGTCACTTTCTTTCAGCTTCATGCCGTAGCCTCGCATTTCTTTCTTCTTCCAGCTCGTTAACTTGCCGCCTTGCCGGCTCTTTAAGCTTCATTGCTGTAGCCTGGCACTTCTGGGCCGGACAGACAGACAGACAGACACACACACACTTCCACGCATAGACGTTTATATATAAGACAAGGTGCTGAAAAATAAGTTCACTCTTTTATTTTTAGTCAGCTAAATTAATGTAATGCCCTCCTAACAGGACCACGTCAGAAACATGTCAGTTAGTGCAGAAGGCAGCAGCGAGAGTCTGAACTAGAAATAGACAATCTGAGCCATCACACCAGCCTTGGCATCATTACACTGCTTACCCGTCTTATTTAGAATCGACTTTAACAGTTAACTACTATCCATCCATCCATTATCCAACCTGCTATATCCTAACTACAGGGTCCTGGGGGTCTGCTGGAGCCAGTCCCAGCCAACACAGGGCACAAGGCAGGAAACAAACCCTGGGCAGGGCGCCAGCCCACCGCAGAGTTAACTACTAATGGTTTACAACGCCTTCAATAATCACACCCCATCCTATAATTTGGTGTGCCTGTCCCCCTACACTCCAAGTCATATAACCTTAGATCTTCTAATGGTGGTCTGCTTATAATTTTAAGAGCTACCCTGAAAAGAAGTGGTGTGGCGGCCATTTGCTGTCATGCACCCCAAATCTGGAATACTTTACCAACAGAAATTTATCAGGCTGTAATACTGTGGAGCATTTTTAAAAACTGCTAAGAAAACATTATTTTAATGTGGTTTTGTTGTAATCCTGATATTGGCATAGAATTATCATTTCCTTCATTACTAATCTCCACTTTTCTCTGTTGTCCTTTCCGGGTCTATGCCACGTATGCCACCACCATCTGATCAAGTCACCATGCAGATGATGGAATGAAGATGGGCACCCCAGCTGTCCATGAGACCAACTTCATGAAATCCTATCATGTGAAGCTTGAATTAATTCAGAACATTCATGTTAGGTAGAATGACCAGTGGGGGTGGGCAGGTGGTCTTTTGACCCCCTTGAAGCTCTGCAGATTTTTTTTTCCATCCGTCCATTATCCAACCTGCTATATCCTAACTACAGGGTCACGTGGGTTTGCTGGAGCTAATCCCAACCAACACAGGGTGCTAGGCAGGAAACAAACCCCAGGCAGGACGCCAGCCCACCGCAGGGCATAAACACACACACCAAGCACACACTAGAGACAATTTAGGATTGCCACTTCACCTAACCTGCATGTCTTTGGACTGTGGGAGGAAACCCACGCAGACACGGGGAGAACATGCAAACTCCGCACAGAGAGGACCTGGGAAGTGAACCCTTAAGGGTCTCCTAACTGCGAGGCAGCAGCGCTACCCACTGCGCCACCATGCCGCCCAGATTTGTTTTTCTCCAGCCTAACTGGAGTTTATTTTGATTTTTATTTTTTGTGCTCCCAGCCATCTGACTTCATCACCGGGCTCATCTTTAGAGACTTACATCATGACACTGAATATAAGGATGCTGCTCTCCTACTTAATATTTTTCTGCTTTACTGATTGTTTAGGTTCTTTTTTCTTCTTCCTTTGTTACTAATTCTTTCATATTATTGCCTAATCTTATTTGTTTTTCTTTTTCTCTTTGACCTCCTGTTTGTGCTCCATTGTTTGTATGAAAATGTGCTGCAGAAATAATTGTTGTTGTTGTAGCAGGGAATGGCAGGAGCTCAAGGAAAGCCTTTCCAGTATGGATGAGTGCCAGTCTGGCAAAGAAGAGGATATGGCATGTCAGGCGTACTCTGAAAAAGTGAAGTGCATGTGACGAGAGATGTGCAGCGGGGACAACAGAGTGTGAAAAAGGAGCTGGAAGGGAAAGTGAAGGGAGACACGAGGAGTGAAGACTAGCAGCTGCTGGGGAAGGAGAACTGGGCGGGTCTGTGGAGCTGGGAATGGGAAACGGGGCATTTGTTGGGAATTGTTTAATAAGCAATGATAAACATTTGTGAAATGGACGTTAGTCATATATTTTGGCAAAAGAATGTTTTGAGGTATGTAAAGTGAACTGCGGTGGGCTGGCACCCTGCCCGGGGGTTGATTCCTGCCTTGCGCCCCGTGTTGGCTGGGATTGGCTCCAGCAGACCCCGTGTTAGGAAATAGCGGGTTGGATAATGGATGGATGAATGTAAAGTGAATATGGAAATATGAATGTCTTTCAACAAGGATATCAGTAAAGGAGCGGGACTTGGTCCAGTCGCGGCGGCTGAGTGATGATGTACGTGGTGGGACATTTAAACAATTTAAAGTTGCTCGGTACTTTGTATTTTGTACTGTTGAAATAACATCTTTATAATAAAATAATTGTATGTCTAATGGCACAATGACTGGCAGTTCATTTAACAATCTGGTTACAAACACGATTTTACCGCAACGTCTTTTAGCTAAAATGGAGTAAACTGTCATTAAATGACTGACTCCTGCATTGCAATACAATTACAGTTAAGGCGTAGAAAATCAGGAAATGACTGTAATTCAGCAGAGGCGACCCGACACGACACGTCCCGTCCATGCTGTGGCCCACTTTACTGCAGTGCAGGATTCAGTTTTGGATGTAATAGACCAGGAACGTGTCACTCTCTTAAAAGTCAAAGTGACAGAGCGGTCCTTAGAGCAACGACAGAGGGGGACCACGTTCGAGTCCCAAAAGACCAGACCACGTGAAGGTTACTCGCAGAACCTTTCATTTATTGAGATCCGTAACGGGCTTCATCCAATAATCACGAACGGAATGTGTGAAATACCGGAGGCTCAGGCTTTTAAAAGGGCGAAGCAACGTGCGCCTGTACGCGGCTCCGGTCCTCGGCGATTCGCAGTTATCCACTCCGTTATGGTGTATAAACAACGTTCAGTTTCCAAGTTATACATTTCCACAGTTATAACATGACACTTAAAGACGGACACGTTAAAGTAACTCGCGTGTTTCTGCCACTTTATCAGTCCACGCAGCCACTTGCATTACTTCCGGGTTCTCATTAACTCCTGCAAGCCCGCACCGCTTCTTAAAGAAACAAAACACCCCACTGAAACAGAATGATTATCTAACCCTGGTCTTAAATACCGAAATTAATCGGGCTACAAAATCAATGTAACATATCTTCGGATGAACAGAACATAACAAAGTTAAATTAAAACTCGCGCTGCACACGTCCAGTAACTCAGGCGGGGAACTGCAGGTCTTCTTAATCTGTTGCTCTCCTAGTCACTCCACACATTAAAGATTGGATTTATTTATTTATTTTTTTTTTGAATATTAGGAAATTTTTCAAAGCACAAAGAATCAATTTCAAAGGCAAGGAACCCGCCCAAAATGAAACGGTGCTTTGCCAAGCAATGAAGAATTAAACAGTGCAGTAAAGAATTAATAAAGTGCCATTAAAGAACCATATCATGGTCATGAAAGCAATGCAATCAGTAGCCAGTAACTAACTGAAAATTAACAGTCAATGTTTTACAGTGCAGTCATTTTACAGTAAGAAAATAAATAAACTCAAACTATTGACATCCCTGACTGCTATACTGCTCCATTGTTGTAGCCATAGAGAAGACCCTGAGTGCTGCTCTGGTGATTCATTCGGCCATTCAGCCCCCGACGTACGCCGTCTCGTTCTCCTGACCTTCACGATTTTTTTTCACTTTTTCAGTGCCATTCGTTACTCGGTGACCTCAAGAACGACCGTAGCCCGCCCAGTTTACCCCTTGCCTCCCTTTGCCTAGACAGCCTCAAAATGGGCGAACCTCATTGGTTGCGTGGAGCCCAGTGAGCTCCGCCCCCAGTTTGCTTCGGCGGATTGATTTGCATAGGTTGAAGTTCGCTGGCCGCTGACCACGACCACCGCCATGAGCCACCAAAGCTCACAGAAGTGCCACTTGATAGCCGAGACACTACTGCATACACAAGTGTCACTCGTGTCACTGCGTCCCACCGGATGCACTTTAAAATGACACTATTAATAGTTAAAGCCCTAATCTTCCTCAAACGTATTTTACAGATCGTTTTCACATCGGTCTTTTTATTATTGTTGATTTTGTAAGGTGAACTTGAGTGTAATCAAATAAAATGGTTTATCATCATTCTTTCCAGTTTTCTGGATTTCACAGCTCTTTTTCAGCTGATATTAAAACTGTGCCCCCTCAGGAAACCTCTCCAGCGAACATTATTATTATTATTATTATTATTATTATTATTGATTTTGATGATTTTCTGTATGGCACACATTTCAGCAACGTAACTTCTGAAGTAATCGAACTCTGATTCCAACAGACGGCACTTGTGAGGTGGGCTAAAATTTTTGAGATAACAGTGACGAGAGGAGTCTTTCTTTCTTTCTTTCTTTCTTTCTTTCTTTTTTTCTTTCTTTCTTTCTTTCTTTCTCTGGAGGACGGGGGGCCCCTCTCTTACCACCGATGTTGCCACCTGCGCAGTTTCGGTTTTCATTTAGTTCGAGTGAACCCCCACCATCACCTTCCGAGGTGGGCGTATACTCTTTCAATGCCGCAGGCCTTCGCCTCTCGCACATTATTTTTGTCCGCTAACGGCGGTGTGAACTACACCTCCAGGCGAGTCTTTGAGGGCTCTGCGCTTCTTCACTTTCTACCCACACATAACGAACTAACCGGCCAACGGACCCGGCATCCTTAAACAAGCACGAGCAGGTAGGACAATAATGACGTCGAGATGTCAGCCCTCATCAGCCCGAGAACAAGCTGTGGGGACAGGGCAGCCGAACACACGCCACTCGACTTCATTCGTTTCAGCTGTTGTATCCGTAATAAAATCTCTCTGAATCTCATATCCTGAATCGTTAACTCCAAGGAATGCTAAAACGTTGAATTTTAATTAGCAGATATCGATGAATCTTCTGGGTTTTTTTTTTTTTTTTTTTAAAGAAAACACCCAGGCGTCTTTTTTGTATAAAGACAGTCACCCGAAACAGCATCAGACACAACGCCGTCATAAGCTGACTTTCATGGCTGCAGTTCCTTCGTTGTCGCCTCCAATGTGTTATCGGCACTTCAGTCAAAGTCAAAAACTCACTCAGTTCAATTTTGTGAAGCGATCTTCACTTACCCATCCATTTTTGAACCGGTGTAATCTAAAACAGAAAGAAATAAAGCCGACGAGAAGCGCGGAGCCTCGCCATCCAGCGGGGACTGCAGCGCAAGCAGAGCGGCATGAGTGCGGCAGTACACACGGTGGTCTTGAGATGCCGCCTGGAGCTCCGTTTATTAAAGGCTCTTGTCAGAGTCACTTCCTTAACGAAAGAAACCAACACATAAAACACAACGGGATGTGAACATAGTGGCTTTACATCACATGGAGAGGCTAACTAAAGCGAATTCCGATTATTTCAATTTTAATAAAGCACATTTGCAAAGGTTACTATTGGCTTTTTAAATACAAATATGGGTTTTACTACATTTCATTCTTAATATACATTTTATGGTGCCAACAGTCAAAATTATTTCTCTAAATATTTATGGAATTGATTTATAATTGTTACTGCTCTTTTTATCTTTAGCCAAGTCAGAAGTTTCAAATTATTATTATTATTATTATTATTATTATTATTATTATTATTATTATT
>JANRMT010062820.1:34143054-34181583 GCA_026402145.1 Polypterus bichir lapradei
CTATCTATCTATCTATCTATCTATCTATCTATCTATCTATCTATCTACTGTATTATATAGTGCCTTTCACTCTATCTTGGTGACGTTGGTCAGAAATGGAAGTAAGAATTTCACTACATTCTGAACATGTGACAGCACTACTACTATTATACAGCGCCCTCTTAATGTTGTTTATAGTGCCTTTCTATTTATCATGTCTTTGATTGACATGTTTATCTTTTTTATAATATTCACAAATATAATATTTTAAAATATGCACAAATAAAGTTCTATCTAATATGGCAGATGAAAAAGCACAGAGCAGATGTAAATTTGTCCTCACCTTTGTGAATATTAGATGAGTCGTTAATTTGGAATATCATTTTGCAGTGTTCACTTTTAGAATCTGCTTTTTTTTATTTTGGTTTATTTAACAAAGAATCACCAAGGCTGGAAATTTGATTTACAAGAACTAATAAATAAAAATGACAAACTGCCCCAGCTCTGTCCAATAAGGTGGCTGGTAAGTCCTTCAGCTTTACATTTATCCGATTTTTGACATATACTGTATTTATATGTTTTGCTAGATTTAAAAACCTAAATCTCATTTGTTGTTTTTCCTGTTAATTTTCCTGTGGAGTTTTCTCCCTTAATCTCATCCCGTCTTTCCAAACCGCCTTTTCTAGTGGGTTCAGGGGCTCAGTGGTAAGGAATGAAAGGTGTAAAGGACCAGAACACCTGGAAAGGCAAAATGAAAATTAGCAGGTAAATACACATTTTAGAAAAAGAGTCAAATATAAACACAATAAATAAATCGATAAATCGACAAACAAAACAAATAAATAAATAAATAAACAAATAAATAAATAAATAAATAAATAAATCGTCTCCATGCAACAAGTAAAAATGCGTGGCACCATATAATCGACGGGACTTAGTAATTTGTGACATAAAAACTGAGAATTCCACCCGTGTAACGAGGCTAAAAAAAGAGAAGAAGATGAAACTGCAAGCAAAGTCACCGCGCTGACACCACAGAGACCTCATGGCGCCTCTGCCTTCAGGGAGCACATCTGTCTGTCTGTCCGCCTGTACGTCCGTCTGTTTGCTTTAAGAGGAAATTTCTGCAATTTCTTATGAGATCAAGAATGTTTCATTGCACATATTTTTCTTTGGCAGGCTAATTTGTAATTTGTAATTTTAGTAAAGTCTATTAGCCTGCATGAACTTCTGATGTTTTACGGTTAAGGCAGATTAAAACAGAATTTGCATATCAGGAATGTATTGATTCCTGGGGTGTTGAGGAAGCGCTGTGCCCTGTGGCTAAAGGGGTGGGGGTTACAAAAAGGGACAGCTGAGGACGGGGGTTGGTCTTCCTCTTATCGAATGATGTCAAGTTTTATTTTCATTTGTTGGTTTGAGATGATTTTCAGTTTTGTTTCTTAGGTTTAACGTGATGTATAACTATTTCTACTGTACTTTCGTTTGACAAAGGAAGTACTAAAATAAAAATAATACATATAATGCATTATCCATCTATCTGTTTGTCTGTCCGTCTATCTAAGGAAAACTTTTTATTATTCGATACAAGAAACACATTTTAAAAAAAAAACAAAAAAACTATTATATAGTGAATTTCATTAGCTATTTGTCCATGTAAAAGTTAATATTATTTGATTCAATAAACACGTTTTAAAAATAAAAAATATCTATTTACAGTGCCTTTTATTATCTGTTTATCTATGCAAAAGCTGATATTATTTGATACAATAAAGGCTTAAAAAATAAATAACATCTATTTATCTGTTTCTAAAACATTACATTTTCATGCTTGAATTAGATTCAATTTAAATCATTAGAATACATTTCCAGTTTATAAGAAATTACCCAAAGTACCTGTCATCTGAGTCATAGATTTGTTTAAAATGGTTTGACACTAAACAGGAAAAAAATGTCAGTGAAGTGAATGATAAGAAAATACTGTGAACAGTGAAGGGAAAATGGCAGATCTAAAACAAAACATTCAAAGATATAAAGAAATAAATAAACAAACTGCGTGACGTAATCAAGAAATGGTATTATTTACTTGGTAAACTGGATTTTTATTTCCAAAAGCCAAAACATATACATTTCATTAAATTTACTCCCTGGGATTTAAATGGAGCCATTGGCTTCTGAGGAATCTGCGTTTGAATACACATTCTGATATAATAATTGCTAATACTGTGATTTGGACTTTTTTATTTGCTCTTAATCGTGACATGCACTGTCGCACTAACGGGTTCACCTGATTGGCTCCTTTCAGCCGGTGGGTCCTCAGGTCCCCAGACGGACGTTTTCCACGCTCAGCTGCTCCCACAAACATTTACCGAAATTTAACCAACGTAATTAAAGATTAAAGGGCGCTTCTAATATTCAGTGTATTCCTAACAACTCACCTATAAAAACATTTTTAATGGACATGTGGTGCTGAGGTGTCACCCGTCGCACGGCTGAACTCGGGTTCTAAGGTAGGATACTGTGGTGGGTGCGACAACGCGCTATATCAGCCATTGTATTCTGTATATAAGATGCAGTCGCACGACACAGCTTTTGTTTATGTGGCCATTTACTGTCAATACATCACATAAATTAATAGGCAGATATTTAAATAATAAGTTTATTATTTTTTGCAATTGTCAGTTTCCACATCTGGATTACAAAACAGTGCTTTTCAATTGATTTTCTCAAACGCAGTAATCAAATTTTTTAATAAAAACACATTTTTTAATGGGCAGCACGGTGGCGCAGTAGTAAGGAGACCTGGGTTCACTTCCCGGGTTCTCCCTGCCTAAAGTTTGCATGTTCCACCGGGTGCTCCGGTTTCCTCCCACAGTCCAGCCTTGCGCCCTGTGCTGGCTGGGATTGGCTCCAGGCTATAGCGGGTTGGAAGAAGAATGAGTAAATGACTGACATTTTTTAATTAGAAAATTTTGCATCTTAAGAGTGGAGAAATTGTCTAAATTCGGCAATATTTTGGACTATTATTTTCCATTCTAAATACAAAAAGTGCAAAAAAGTAAATCAAATCCAGTTTAACTGAACCGCAAAAGGTGGGTACATCGACATTTGCACCGATGCCACTCTCAAATTGCCAATAGCAATGCCAGTCCTCGACTTGATGTTATTTTAGAAGAACGGATTGGAGACGACTGGCGAGCTTTGTTGGGCTGAATGGCCTCTTCTTGTCGTGATTGTCCCAACGTGCTAACGCGCGGGGCACAAATGTAGCGGGTTAGGGCAAGATGGGCTTTAAGCGACTGGCAGGCATCACCCGAGACATCCGAAGGCTCCCCGAGTCTACGCGCGTCGCCCGCTTTATTTCCTGCATTCTCCGCTTTCAATTCATTACATACTGACATGTCTGTTGGCATCGCAGATCGGCCATCTCGTGAGCCCCCATTTGTGTTTTAGTCCCTCGTGTCCTCAAGAAAAGCGACGGTCGGGAAACAAACGGAGGAGCTCGGCGGTCGGAGCCGCCATCGAAGGAACAGAACGCTGCCTGTCCGGTGATTCTTCGTGCATTCACCAGCAGACATAATTAAAAAAAAAAAAAAATAATAATAATAATAATAATAATAATAATAATAATAATAATTACGTGTATATGTAAGTCGAGCTGCAGGTTTTCATGCACTGCCTCGCCTTGGCCTGTAGTTGTTATGCGTAACAGTACATTTAATTTTAGAGAGCACTGATAATAAAACTATATCTGATTATATTTTTTACATAAAATAAAATATAATTATGTAGAACAAATATAATTACGTGAAATTAGTAATTATTATTATTAGTAATAAATATAATTACGTGAAAATAAACTACTACTACTACTACTACAAATATTTTTTTTTAACAATAATGACTCCAATTTCTTCCTAGCTTTTTTCTCTTTTCTCGAACTTTCTTTCATGACGTTACTGTATAACGATATGTCTTGTCAACACTTAATCACGTAATTAGGTTTCCCTGTAAAAATGAACAATACTAAAAGTATGAAGATAAAACAAGTCCAAATATGTTTTCTCTTTTTTTCGGTTAAAGCAGTAATAAGATAAGCGCCTGATGGCCCGTTTTGCAGCACATTTTAAAAGTGATTGCCGAGAAATGCGTGAATGTCGTAATTTTCTTCTCCAAACATTTCGAAGGCAAGTCAGGGGTACGCACAATAAACACATTCGCATTTTGATCTGACGAGGTTTGGACTGAAGTGAAAAATAAGCCATAAGATTGGATTGGTGGGCCTCAGAGACGAGTCGAAGGTGACACGAAGGTTCAAACGAGTCACATTGAGCGACACTTCGCTTCTCAAGGGCCGGTTAATCTCAGTCCGTTCTTTCTTGTTTTATCTATCGGTTAGGTATTTTATTTTACTAACGTTTCAAAGCCAAGCAGGCGCACACCGTGCAAAAATATCAGAGTGCATTTATTTCGAATAATATTTTGTGTTAATGACCAGCATATATGATTTCGTTTTAATGCGTACAAATACACAAAGGCATTTTGAGAAATAAATAAAGTGATAAACACACAAATTGTTCTTTCGTTTTTGAGCGGCGCCCATCCCAGCTGCACACAGCGCCATGCAGGATCTGTCGCGGGCTTCGTTAAACTCCACGTCAATTCCAGACTAATTTGCGGTTTCTGAAGCCCCATGAGCGGAGATGTGCTCTCCTGACGGGTTTCAACACTGAAATTAAATCAATTTATACAATGAATAAAGCGAAATAGGCGAACTAAACGTATAGAACCTTGGAAAGCGCGGTGGCTCAGTTTCAGTGTTCCTGTCTCAGAGACCCGGTTTCAAATCACAATCTGGGGGCACAAGATCTACTCCGGTTTCTATCCTAAGTACACATTAGGCAACTGACTGAATAGGTTCTGTTTTGTACTTCACGCTTCTGACAACTTCAGTGTTGGCTCACCAAAATGGATGGACTTCGGAAAAAATGAAAAATGAGACGTCAGCGTTACCTTTACTTTCTGCGACTGCGCACATCACTACGCCGGCGGCAAGCACGTGATCTGTTCCCTGCTGGGGGTCGTCCGACTGATTTAAATGAAGAGGAGACAAATAATGAGATCACGAGGTTCGACTATCTTGGCACCGCCCTAGTAGCTATTGAGTTAGCGCGCGTGCGCTTGCGATCAACGCAGAGAGAGAGAGAGAGAGAGAGAGAGAGAGAGAGGAGGGGGTGGGACTTAGGAAAGCCTGTCGTTTCTGCCGCGCGCTCATCCATTTTGTGCTGTGCTGCTTCGAGGCGACCTTACGCTCAAGATGGCCGTTAGCCGCTCAGCTTGTCGTCACACGTCGTTATCATTCCGTCCTGTCGCATCTTTTTATCTCATCGGTGCCATCGAATCATTGTAATGGTCAGTTCCGGATCGCTTTATCAGTAATAGAAGCCATTAATCGGACGCAGCTGCAGGATTTAAACGGCTGCGCTTGGCAGCCCGTCATAAACGTACGTGGTGGTGTAGAGGGGTGATGAGGCGGTTACGAGTGCCCAGACAATGGGGGAGATTATTTCATATAACGTCTCTCGTTTAGGAAATTGGCAGTACATTGCAGATGTACTATGGGGTTGATGGAAGACTGGCAGAGCAAAGTTCACAGACTGAGAAATGAGCAACCCAGGCACCTCAGGGATCGGTGGCCCAGTGCTAAGTGAAAGTGGCACCCATGCCTCCATTGACTGAATCACTAATCTAAGTTACTCAAACCACCTTGATCCAATTTAGGCTCATGGGGTGACTAAAGCAGCAGTTTCAGGTACCACAGCTGGGTGGGGTGCAGGTCCACTGCAGAGCCAACTGAGAACTGCCAATCACCCCAAAAAAAATATACCCCAAAGAGGTATGGGGAGAACATTCAGACACCATCCAGGTAGCCACCAGGTCCACGATTTAAACCCAGCATATTGGCTCCATGAAGTATTGATGCCAACTATTGTGCCACCATAATGCTCTCATGAAAAGTAAAGTAGTTCTGTAAATCTAATTTGTTCATGTTTTGTGGCACATTTCAAAAGAAAGACTATAGGAAGAATTATCAGCATTATCATATTAAAATCTAGTAGAAGCTGAATTAAACATTAAAATATATAAATAACTTTCCCGTTGAAACTTTATTCTCAATGGCACACTTGAAACTCTGTACATCCATCCAGCCATCCTTCAGATTTGTTTAATCCAACTAAGTGTCACCAGTCAACAAAACTGATCACCAAGTGCAAGGCAGGGACCAACCCTGAGTGGAGTGCCCATCCATGGCAGGGGACCCTGGGACACACCCTCACTCGCTGTCTCACCAACTGTCTGAATTAGAGGAGAAGTGGAACTCTCAGAGGAAAGACCCACCTGTGGAACATGGCTGCCGCACCCAGAGCTCTTCTTCTTCTTTTGGCTACTTCCGTTAGGAGTTGCCACAGCGGATTATCTTTTTCCATATCTTTCTTTCCTCGTCATCTTGTTCTGTTACACCCATCACCTGCATGTCCTCTCTCAGCACATCCATAAACTTTGGCTTAGGCCTTCCTCTTCTCCTCTTGCCTGGCAGTTCTATCCTTAGTACCCTTCTCCCAATATACCCCTCATCTCTCCTCTGCACATGTCCAAACCAATGCAATCTCGCCTCTCTGACTTTGTCTCCCAAATGTCCAATCTGAGCTGACCCTCTAATGTCCTCATTTCTAATCCTGTCCATCCTCGTCACACCCAATGCAAATCTTAGCATCTTTAATTCTGCCACCTCCAGCTCTGCCTCCTGTGCCACCGTCTCCAGCCCATATAACACAGCTGGTCTCACTACCGTCCTGTAGACCTTCCCTTTCACTCTTACTGATACTCGTCTGTCACAAATCACTCCTGACACTCTTCTCCACCCACTCCGCCCTCCACCTCTCCTATACATCTCCAGGGTCTCCTCCTCCTACTCACTAATCTCACTACAGATCACAATGTCATCAGCAAATATCACAGTCCACAGGGACTCCTGTCTAATCTCATCTGTTAACCTGTCCATCACCATTGGAGATAAGAAAGGCCTCAGAGCCGATCCCTGATGTAATCCCACCTCCACTGTCACTCCTATCGCAGACCTCACCACGGTCAAACTTCCCTCGTTCATATCCTGTACCACTCTTACGTTCTTCTCTGCCACTACCGACTTCCTCATACAATACCACAGCTCCTCTCAGTCACTCTGTCATTTGCTTTCTCCAGGTCCACAAAGACGCAATGCAACTCCTTCTGGCCTTCTCTAAACTTCTCCATCAACATCCTCAGAGCAAACATCACATCTGTGGTGCTCTTTCTTGGCATGAAACCACACTGCTGCTCACCAATCATCACCTCACTTCTTAACTGAGCTTCCACTAGCTCATGGAGGAATATTCTGAACCAAATTAAATAAATCCACACATAAATAAATGCACTGTGCAGTGTATCAATAAATGGATAAGAACAAACTTTCATTCGTATCCAGACATACGCTCGGTCACAAAGCTTGCTTAAGTTGCCCAGAATGACTGCGTGGACTGGCAACTTTAACTCAAGAAGCCCTGAGCTCGTCAGCAGAGGTCTGCGTGTCAAGTGTCTGCTCTAAACATGGTGCTTGATGGCCAAAGAGCACTCCACTGATGAGTGACCAATCAAAACACAGAAATCCCTGGAGCTCCTCCTCTCCACTTTAACAAAGAAAATGACAGATTCCATGTCATTGTGTATGTTGTGTCTCACAAAGATAGATAGATAGATAGATAGATAGATAGATAGATAGATAGATAGATAGATAGATAGAATTACAAACTAACAGACAGACGTACCACCCTGAGAAGTGACAGCTCCCACCCCAAGCATATAAGGAGCTCCATATTTTCAGCCAAGCAATACGATACAATCGTATTTGCTCAGACCCGACAGACCGGGATAAAAAACTGCAGGAGCTCAGACAAGATCTCATCAGAGAAGATTATACCCTCAAAACAACAGAAACTCAAAGAAGAAGAGCTACTGCCATACCCAGAGACCACCTTCTGGAATATAAAAACAAAGACAGCAAAAACCGCATCCCCCTTGTTGTCACCTGCAACCCACATCTTGAAGCACATTGAAAAATTATAAAAGAACTTCAACCACAGCTAAACAATGACCAAATGCTGAAAAATGGATTTCCTGAACCTGCCCTCCTGGCATACAGACCACCACCAAACCTTCAGCAACTAATTGTCCGAAGCTCCCTAAGTGAACCTACAGGAAATGGCACAAGTCCCTGCCTACAGAAAAGATGTCAAAGGTGTGCCCACATTTATAATACAGACTGTATAGTTATACCACACTGATGACTAGATCATCACATAAAGGGACCATCTTCCTGCAGATCATCTATTGTGGTCCACCTAATTCTCTGCATGAAATGTCCTGACACTGCACTCTGTGTGGGAGAAACTGGACAAACACTCCGCCAGAGGATGAATTTCCACAGGTGACACATTAAACGTGGCAACACAGATGTTCCTGTAGCAGCCCCTTCAACAGTCATGGACACTGTGAGAGGGACTTTAAAGTCACAAGCCTTATGGACAACTTCAGAACACAGCAAGAGAGAAAAGAATGGGAAGTGAAACTGATGCTAAAATTTAATACATTACAACACGGCTTGAAAAGAGACAAGAGTTTTATGGCCAGATATGAAGATTGTTTGCTTCTCTCAGACTGACAGACAACCTGACTACAGACTCACATTGTATGGAAAAACTCATCAGAAACTTCCAAAGACTTTGTTGGACAGTCATCTTATCCAAAGATCTTGACCATACATTGTTCTTCTCTCTTGCTAAATGAACCTTAGCCTTAAGGGGTCTATTAATTTTTTACATTTTAGATTTCTCACTTAAAGATTTACCAATGTTGTTTCTTGTCCTAGTGTGTATATAAACACAGAGAACTCCAGTCTCTGTATTTACATCTTCCCTGAAGAAGGGGCCTGAGTGGCCACTAAAGCTTGCATATTGTAATCTTTTTAGTTAGCCGATAAAAGGGGTCATTTTGCTTGACTTTTCACTACATTCATAATGGCTAACACAGTACAACACCCGAGTACTAAGGATTAATAAAATAACAGTGTGGGGTTGAGTTTTTAGTTACAGGCCTCCAAACCTGTGGAATGGTCTCAGTGCTACTATAAGAGATGCCCCTTCTGTCTCAGTTTTTAAATCTCGGCTGAAGACTCACTACTTCAGCACAACCTGACTAGAGCTGCTGATTAACTCATCTCTGCTTGTTACTCATTAGTACTAACATTCAAGTAATACAATATTTATAAACTGTTACAAACCTCCTATGTTCTGTTTCTCTTCTCAGTATCCAGATGTGGCACTTGGTGCTAATGTTTTATTTCCAGGCTGATCTCCTGCATATGGAAATGTCACCTCAGATGAGGGAGCACTGGAATCATTGGATGAAAAGATCAGATTGCTTTGGAACTACAGACTGGGATATCCTGCAGGGGTCACATAGTGAGAACATTGAGGAGGTTGTTGACTGCACTACTGATTACATCAACTTCTGTATGGACATTGTAGTTCCAGTAAGAACAGTATGCTGCTATGCTAACAACAAGCCATGGATTACAAGTGACTTCAAGGGCCTTTTGAACCAGAGCTTTTAAAGGTGGTGATCAGCATGAGCTCAAGCACGTGCAGAAGGAACTCCAAGTCCAGCTCAGGGCGGCGAAAGAGCAATACAGGAGAAAGCTGGAGCAGAAGTTGCAGAATAACAGCATGAAGGAAGTGTGGGATTGGATGAAAATCATCACTGGCTGCAGCTCGAAGCGGGGTGCCACCATCAAGGGAGATGTGGGGAGAGCAAACCAAATGAACAACTTCTTCAACAGGTTTGACCACCCTAACCCACTCTCACCTCAGAGTACTGCACCCTCCACCCATCCTTCTGCTGATACCAGCATAGGAGAGACATCCCCACCTACAATTACAGCAGCCCAGGAGAGCAGAGAGCTGAGGAGACTTCGAACCAGCAAAGCAGCAGGTCCAGATGGAGTATTGCCACGACTGCTGAAGGCCTGTGTGCTGGAGCTGGGGAGTCCTCTACAGCGCATCTTCAACCTGAGCCTGGGACAGGGAAGAGTCCAGACAACTTGCATCACCCCAGTCCCAAAGGTATCACATCCTAGTGAGCTGAGTGACTTCAGGTCTGTCGCACTGATATCACATGTGTTGAAGACCATGGAGCGGCTGCTGCTTCACCACCTGAGGCCACAGGTCCGTCACACCCTCGACGTCAGTCGTCAGTCATCAAGTTACTCAAGTTATTGAAAAGACGAGCTGCCAAAAGCGCTAAGGAAGCAAAGAAACTGCAGAAACTTCAAGTATCTCAGAGTACTTCAGAGTGCAAAATCAAAAGGCACCCGGAAAGTGGGAAGAGCTGGAAAGGCTTGGCAGTGCTGAATGAACCACACAAGTATTTAAAGGGCTCCTGCTTATGCTGTAACATCGAGGCCCAGCTAAATGAGGGTCCACATAAGAAAGCATCCACTTCAGCAGCCCTCAGAGGACTTGGGGAAGTCATGCAGTAACTCAGACACCTTTATGAAGGCCTGCTTGGCTTCCCAAAACAAAGGCAGAGTTCTGAAGCCAGGAAATCAATTATCACCACAAAAATGGCACACTAACATGGCGATTATCAGCAAAACTCAGTTGAGAACATGGCCACCATTAATGATGTCAGATGCCCAAAACAACATCTTCGCAATGGAGACATCCATATACAAACAAGATGGCATCATAGCTTATTGCTCTAAAATGTTTTTCCCTCTCAAACCATCTTAGGACAAAACAAATGTTATTTTCACAACTGTTTGGTTCCAAAACCCCTAAAAACACATAAACTTTCCTTAAAACAACTCAGAAAAACCCACAAGACATGGTCAAAACTGCTCGTCATAATAGTTAGGGTTTGGAGGGGTATGCTGGCTGTTAGAGCTGCTGGCCAGCGCCAAGTGACAAGTCTCCTAAATCAAAGCAGCTGGCACAACATTCTCAGGTGGCACGCTAGCCCTTCTGGGGACACAGGAGGCACCCCCTTACATTGTCGTAAAGGGCATTGTGCCCTGGACGGATTGTTCCTTCTTTGAAGTGGAAACCTTTATAATGGATGGATGGAGGGTGGCAACCTCTCAGGGCCAAAGTGCCCCCCCCCCCAACACTATAGGTGGCAGCACCCCCATTGTGGATCTCTCATGTGTACCCTCACAGGGCTACAGTATGTGGGAGTTGAGGTACAAATGAGGGGTTTCTTAGGAGCCACCAGGGGAGCTGTTTTAAGGAGAATCCACCTAACCTGGAAGTACAGCATAAAGGAAGCTGCTCTTCTTCACCCAGGAGAGTTGGGGTCAGGAGAGGAGATGGACAATGCTTGCCTGGGGATGAGTGGAGGAAAAGGGAAAGGGAAGAAAAGAATGATTGTTTAATAGTGGAAAAGCCTCCCGAGGATATCCTGCTAATAAAACTATAAAAGTAATTATCTGAAGTGGTGTCAGGGCTTTGGGGGTCTGCTCTGCCCACTATAGGTTACAACATCCACGCTTTGTCAGAACTCTCTGAAGCAGAAGGAACATGAAGGAGGGTGACAATGTGACAAGGACAGTCCTGTGACCTTAAGCCCACTGAACTGATTTGGAATGAAATGGACTGAAAGGTTCAGGCTAAAGAGCCAGCTGGTGCCAACCATCTGTGGGCATTTCTGGAACAGACATGGGGTGAACATTTCAGAACAATATCTGAAGTTTATAATTGTCAGAGGTCACTGAGTTCTAATAACAGGAAGAGGACCCTAATTCAGGAGGCTGTTTTTAACTACAAAGATGATATTTGCAATTGTTGAGGATTTCTTCTTAATTGCCATTCTGCTTGTTTTGTATGTTGGACGTTTAGTGCATTAACTACAATAAGACATGAGAAACACATTGAGTTCAAAAACTTCCTAGTAGCAATTTATGCAGAATCTTTCAATAACGCAAATATCAGGAGTGCGTCTCGGGGTCTGGGGAAGGAAAGCACTGGGGAGAACGTTAAGGCTGTTGCATACTCACTAACTGCATAGCAACATCAACATCTACAATAAGATGCTGCAGATGTTCTACCAGAAGGTTGTGGCGAGCGCCCTCTTCTACGCGGTGGTGCGCTGGGGAAGCAACATAAAGAAGAGGGATGCCTCACGCCTGGACAAACTGGTGAGGAAGGCAGGCTCTATTGTAGGCACGGAGCTGGGCAGTTTGACATCCGTGGCAGAGTGACGGGCACTGAGCAGGCTCCTGCCAATCATGAAGAATCCATGGTATCCACTGAACAGGATCATCTCCAGGCAGAGGAGCAGCTTCAGCGACAGACTGCTGTCACCGTCCTGCTCCACTGACAGACTGAGGAGACCCCACACTATGCAACTCTTCAATTCCACCTGGGTGGGGTAAACATTAACTTTATACAAAGTTATTTTCTGTTATACCTGCATTGGTATCACTCTTTAATTTAATATTGTTCCTTATCAGTATGCTGCTGCTGGAGTATGGGAATTTCCCATTGGGATTAATAAAGTATCTATTTACAGTATCTATCTAGCCATTTCTATCCTACAAGTGGAGAGGAAGACAGCAGAAAATGTCTGAGTCATTGCCATGCTGCTGCCACAAGCCCCACCCCTTTTGGTGCCAGTTATGTTTAAATCAACACCTTCTCACCAGAAGCTGGCATTCGTCACTAGACCAACTTCTGTGAAGAACTGACCACCTGAAGAAAGGAGCTTTATTACAGAGAACTAAGCATGGTGTGCGTTCAGGACACCCCAAGGACCCCCGGCTCTTCACCTGTTTGTTGTGTTGTCATTTACTGTACAATATACACTCCCTGGACACTTTATTAGGTACGCCTGTTCCCCTGCTTGGTAACACAAATATCTAATCAGCCAATAACATGGCAGCAACACAATGCAGTTTGGCATGTGGATGTTGTCAAGACAAGTTTCAAAATCTGGAAGAAAGGTGACTGAAGTGACTTTGAACCTGACATGGTTTTTGATGCCAGACAGGCTGGTCTGAGTATTTCACAAACTGCTGATCTACTGGGATTTTCACACACAACCATCTCAGTGGTTGTAAAAAATTGAAAATATCCAGTCTTGTTGATGCCAGAGGCCAGATGAGAATGGGCAGACCGATTTGAACTGTTAGGAAGGCAACAGGAACTCAGATGAGCACTTGTTACATCCAAGGTATGCAGAAGAACATCTCTAAACACAAAGGCCCTTGAAGCAGGTGGGCTACAGCAGCAGGAGACCCCACCGGCCGGCACTCCTGTCAGCTAAGAATATCCAACTGAGACTACAATTCACAAGGGCTCACCAAAGTTGGACAATAAAAGATTGGAAAAACGTTGCCTGGTTTGATGAGTCTCAATTTCTGCTGCAACATTCAGATGGTAGGGTCAGAATTTGGCATCAACAATATGGCCCCTTAGTAACAACTCAGCATCACCAAAATGCTACAGCCTATCTGAGTATTGTTGCTGACCATGTCCATCCCTTTATGACTGCAGAGTGCCCATCTTCTGATGGCTCCTTCCATGTCACAAAGCACAGATCATCTCAAACTGATTTCTTGAACATGACAATGATTTCATTGGACCCAAATGGCCTCCACAGTCACCAGATCTCAATCCAGTAGAGCACCTTTGGGATGTGGTGGAATGAGAGATTTGCATCATGGATGTGTAGCCGACAAATGTGCAGCAACTGCGTGATGCTATCATGTCAATATGGACCAAAATCCCTGAGGAATATTTCCAGTACCTTGTTGAAATTATGCCATGAAGAATTACAGCAGTTCTGATGGCAAAAAGGGGGGTCCAACCCGATACTAGTAAGGTGTACCTAATAAAGTGGCCAGTGACTGTATACTGTATATACACACAGACACACATATTGAATGATACTTTATTTATGCCCAAGGGACGTTTAAAGACTATGGTTATTATTGTCACATTTACAGAGTACAGCCCAGTTCTTACTCATGTGTGCTAACTGACACACAACATGGCACCACGATTAGGGAGCAGATCTGCCTGGCCTTCAAATTTCTGTGTTGCTTACCTGCAGCTGCTCAAATCATTGAATCTCATGCGTGTATTTCTATTAAACAGTTTGAGCCAAGTGGTACCTGCAGGAGTTGCACCATATCAGCAGACCAGTCGTGGAGCACGGCTTCATTTTAGCTATGCAGAATGATCATGGCCTGGAGGCTGAATCTCAAAATGTTAATCTGATAGCCTATGGTGGATTCAGAAACTGTTCAGACCCTTCAATTTTTGCACATTTTCTTATGTTGTAGTCTTGTGCTAAAATCATTTCCATTCAGTCCACCCCCTCATCTCCATCAAACAACACTCAATACCCCAGAATATCAAAGCCAAAACAGGATTTTAGGAGTTTTGAAAACTTACTGAAAATAAAACCACTGGACTCTCCCATTGACGCAACTGTTCACTGACGCTTCAAAACTGGCTCAGGTGCATCCGTCACATCCTATTGATCCTATCGTCAACATGTTTCTACAACTTGTGTGGAGTCCACCAGAGGTCAATTCAGTTTATTGGACTGATTAGGGTAGGCACACAGCTGGTGCACACAGGTGAGCAAAAGCCAAGCCATGACGTCAAATGAATTACCCACAAGGCTTAGTAACAGGATTGTGCAGAGGCTCAGATCTGGGGGAAGGCTGCAGCAATGAAGGTTCCCAAGACAACACTGGCCTCCATAATCCTTAAATGGAAGAAGTTTGGAACAACCACAACTCTACCTAGAGCTGCCCATTCAGCCAAACCAGCCAATCAGGAGAGAAGGGCAATGGCAACAGAGATGACCAAGGACCAAAAGGTTGATCTGGCTGAACTGTGAGGAGATGGGAGAAATTTTTCAATTGGACATCCACCACTGCAACACTCGACCAATTTGGACTTTATGACAAAGTGGCCAGACAGAAGCCTCTCATTAGTAGAAGACACACAAAAAACCTGTTGAAGTTTGCAAAAAGGCACCTAAAGGACTGTCAGGCTTTAGACACAAGATTGTCCGGTCTGATGAAACCATGAAAAGCAAGTCTAGACTAAACCAGGTGCCACTCATCACCTCTGCAATACCACTCTAATGGTGAAGCCTGGTGGTACAAGTATCAGGGACTGGGACACTGGTCAGGGGTGAGTGGAAGCTGAACGGGCAAAGTATAGAGATGTTCATCCATCCATTATCCAACCCACTATATCCTAACTACAGGGTCACGGGGGTCTGCAGGAGCCAATCCCACCCAACACAGGGCGCAAGGCAGGAAACAAACCCCGGGCAGGGCGCCAGCCCACCGCAGAAGTATAGAGATGTCCTTAATGAAAACCTGCTCAGAGCACTCTGGACCTCCAAATGAGCTGAAGGTTCACCATCCAACAGGACACAGATGACACAAGAGTGGCTTTGGGACAACTCTGGGAATATCCTTGTGTGGCCCAGCCTGAGCCAAGACTTGACCCAATCAATCATCACTGGAGAGACCCGAAAAGAGCTGCTCACCAGCGGTCTACACCCAGCCTGGCTGAACTTGAGAGGATCTGCAGAGAAGAATGTCAGAAAATCCCCAAATCCAGGAGTGTGAAGCTCGTCACATCAGACCCAAGAGAACTCCACACTGGGATCGCTGTCACAACTAAGTACTGAGGAAAGGGTCTGAATACTTGAGTCAATGGGATGGCTCAGTTTTTATTTTTAATAAATTTCTAAAAAAGTCTCAAAACCTGTTTGGTCATTCTGAGGTATTGAGTGTTGTTTGATGAAGAAAAGATGAATTGAAATGATTCTAGCAGAAGGCTGCAACATAAAAAAGGTGAAATGTGAAGCGGGTCTGAATACTTTCTGAAGGTGCTGTATAGTATTTTCTCATACATTATCTATTTTTTTAACTTGACAATATTTCTTAGATAGAATTAGCTGCTCGGTGATCTTATGACCCGTAGATGGACTCTGCCCTGCAACTGAGTGGTGCAAGTGCCATTGGGAAGGATTGGCTGAACACTTTACTAACCCTGCTGGGCAGTGTGGTGCTTGTCCTGAGCAGAAGAAACTGTGGAAGTAAAACCAAATTGGAAATTTATATTATACAATTAATTAACTCGAAGAACCAGGCAGGGGGAAGCTTGTTCACTGTGTTTTGGAGAGGAATACACTCCAACATGGCAGCCTGCGAAGGAATGGTCACAGAACAAAGTTACAGTCCCATGGTTATAGGCAATTGAGTTTACATAACAGTGCTGAATTGGGTGGCATGGTGGCGCAGCTGCCTTGCAGTTTGGAGACCTGGGTTCACTTCCTGGGTCCTCCCTGTGTGGAGTTTGCATGTTCTCCCCGTGTCTGCATGGGTTTCCTCCAACAGTCCAAAGACATGCAGGTTAGGTGGATTGGCACTTCTAAATTGCCGTTTGTGTGTGTCCTGTGGTCGGTTGGCACCCTGTGTGGGATTATTTCCTGCCCTGTGTTGGCTGGGATTGGTTCCAGCAGACCCCCATGACCCTTTGTTTGGATTCAGCGGGTTGGTAAATGGATGGATGGTGCTGAATTAATGCTTATGCATCACTTTACTCTGATTGGTTCAGAAGACATGAGATGTTTTCAGCAGAGAGCACACTCACTTTACTGTAAATTTTCAAAATAAAAGACTCCTTCTACTACATTTTTGTCCATCTCAAACATTTTTTAATTTCCATGATTACCCTCCTTTCATGACATTTCTGTGTATGTGACAACTGACAAGTCTTACTGGGTACGTGACATCAGCCAGTTTCTTAAACCACCTCCTAGAACATTCTCTCTCCTTGTTGCTCACACACCCTGGCTTTCCTAACCCTTCATACTACTTTTAAGATAAATGCTTGATATTAATATGGACAATAACTACATTCCCCCTAAATAATTACATGACCCCTTAGATAGCTATATTATTCACGCTGCTGGTAATATTCTGTGCCACCTTCACCACCCTCTGTACTACCCCAGAGCCCAGGTGCTATGTCAGGATGTTATCAGCCAGTGAGGATGGACTCCACTGTGCACCAGTAGATGTTTATGGGAACACAGGGAGGAATCTGAGCTGTGGAAGTCAAGGTGTTGATGGGCCTTCTTGACTAGAGGCAAAATGTGTCATGCCCCCCTCAGTTCATCAGTGATAGTCACTCTAAGAAATGTGAAAATGCTTGCCCCCTCAGCGTCTTCCATGCCAATCTGAAGTCACTGATCATCTCCCAGTGTGCCGTTGTTGACCTGGCATCATTGAGTCCAAGATGACTCATAGGTATGCATGGCAGAAAACTGGAAAAGGGCTGTGAAAAGGAGATCCTGCACGGAGAAGCACAGTCTGGAGAGACTGATAGGACATGCTGTCACTTTCATCAGAGGTTTATTTAGATCCCCACACTTTACTGGTAGTTAGCTGCCTTCTTGTCACTGAAGCTCCACAAATGTTTGCTGTTGCTCCAGCATCAGTGTTTTGTGTTAGTATAGGTTTTGTATGGACCTGAGTTTAAAGATAAATGACAAGTATAAGCTATGACCTGGCCATGCAGCTACCATGTGGACCAAGTGCCTTCCACATACAACGTTCAGGTGACAGCTACACAAGAACAAATGCAAAATAAAAAAATCACGGCCTGGTAAATCACTTTGATGAATAAGAAAAGGAAATCGTCACCTGTGACACTGTGACCTGGAGCAGCTGGGAAAGTGGCAAGTGCAGAGGTACGGTGACACAGGCTGGCACCTCCTGAGCTTACACCTCCTCCAATATTTGAAGGCTGACATCCTAAACTCTGAGGCCAGTGTGTCTTTTCATGGTCACTACATAAACGTAGCCAGCAGCCATACCACCTGCACTTCAGAACTGGCAATCCGCCTGAAGTTATGTGAGGTTTGGCCCAACCAGGAGGTGGACGGGAAGCCAACTAAAAAAAAGCTTGGGTGCTGATGGAAGAGATGCTGGCGAGGCCATCCAGCATCACTTACTCTGTGGTCTGTGTCTGGATCTCAATGCCATACTGCAGCAATGGGGACAACTGTGCTAGACAAAAATGGTGTCAACCTTTGGATGAGGCATAAAACTGAGGTCCTGACTCTGTGTGGTCATCAAACACCCAAGGGCATCTTTAAATAAGAATAGGGTGTATCTTGATGTTCTGGCCACATTGTCCATTCTGACCTCATCCAGTCTGGCCCTGTAATAACCCTCTTAACTGTCTCTCTCACCGCTTTGCCAAGTAATATGTGGTGAGGGTAGTGGCAGAAAGATGGCTGCCATCGCATCACCCAGGTGGATGCTACCCATTGGTGGTGGCTGAAGTGGCAACCCACTTTCTATGTAAAGCACTTGAGTGTCCTGAAAAGTGCTGCATAAATGTAACCAATGAATATTATCATAAATGTGATGGACTGTCAGCTGAGCACAGGCAAAGCAGTCTGACATAAATGAGCACATAGTTGACAAGCCACTGTAAACCTGATCGTCGAAAGAAAACCACCCTCATGGACTGTAGCGTGATGAGCTAAGAAACAAATCCAAGGTGGAACGACAGCAGAAATCAACACTGATGAGCTGAGATGACTGGTTGAATTCACAAGTTACCTGATACTTAAATTGGGAGTATGGCAGACACTGAGGAGGCAGCAGAAACGACTCAAGAAGATCTGTGCCAGCTTCAGAACTGGGCAGACTAATGGGAAATGGAATGTAATGGAGAAAAGTGTAAAGCGCCACATGTCAGTAATAAATACGAGACAGGAGACACTGACCTAAAGGAAGCCACCTCTGAAAAGGATTTACAAGTTCATGGGACTAAGTAGTTAAAAAGACAAAGAAACTTTTAGGGTACATGGCAAGAACTTGAAGAGAAGTCAAGGGACGCTATGCTCTAACTATGCAATGCACTAGTGAGACCAAATCTGGGGTGTGGGGTGTGCAGTTGTGGTCACCACGTTACAAGAAAGACAGAGTAGCACTTGAAGCTGTGCAGAGGAGAGCAACCAAGAGCATCATGGGACTGAAAGACATGTTCTACTGGGACAGACACAGAGAACCAAACCTGTTTAGTCTGAGCAGAGGAGACTGCATGAGGACCTCGCCCAGCTCTTCAAAATCCTCAAAGGCATCCATAAAGGAAACCTTTCAAGTACCTGGTGAATCACGTGCTCCAGGACGTCTGTGGAAATTAAGGGAATTTAGGACTGAAGCACTTCTTTACACAAAGGAATCCGAAACAAGCTACCTTCACAAGAAGCTCAGGTTTTGCCAGGTTGAGCTGCAGATGGTGGTCCTTCATCTTGGTTGAGATATAAGTAAGACATGCAGAGACCCTAGATGATGCCATGTTCTCCTCCGGAGGGAACGACAAAATTCAATAAACATAAAGAGAACAGGATAAGATACATCCATCCATTATCCAACCCGCTATAGCCTAACTACAGAGTCATGGGGGTCTGCTGGAGCCAATCCCAGCCAAAACAGAGCACAAGGCAGGTACAAACCCTGGGCAGGATGCCAGCTCACTGCAGGGCACACACACCAAGGACAATTTCAGATTGCCAATGCACCTAACCTGCATGTCTTTGGACTGTGGGAGGAAACCGACACAGACACGGGGAGAACATGCAAACTCTACACTGGGAGGACCTGGGAAGCGAACCCGGGTCTCCAAACTATGAGGCAGCAGCGCTACCCTCTGCGCCACCCAGTATAAGATACATAGAAACTAAATTGAATAAAATTAGACAAATACTAAATGAACAGAATGATATTATAAGAAATTATAGAAAAAAATGAAGAAAAATGAACAAAGAAGACAAAAAGAAATGTAAATATCAGCTGGGAAGGAACCCATAACGCCAGTGCCTGAAGCAGAGCAAACCAGTGGCGCCAACTCGGCCCTTCCATTGATTAACCAACAAGAATTTACAACTCCGTTGAAGATGAGGGTGGCCAGACCCCATAACTGTTATATATATATATAGATATATATATGGTGAGGTTTCTGAACTGTTTTGGGACTCCCCACCAACCAACATGACAACACATCAAAGTGCATTGGCACGTCTGTGGAGGGCAGCTTGTCCATTGCCGAGGCAACCGCAGGTTCACAGCACTGCAGCATAGCGCAGCAGAAACAAATACGAGCCGATCGCGGCCTGTGGCCGATGGGTGATATAAGGGACATTAGAAATGCAGGGAACAGGATTACTTGGCCACTAACCTGGCCTGGACCTTTCCTGATCGCTGTCCCTGTGTGTAGCAGAGTGACAGATCTCACTGCAATAAATAACCATGCTGTTCCTGTTTCAAGTTGAATAAATCTGATTTTGCTAAAGTACTGAGACTCAGCTTCATGTTTCGGGGTGCAAGACAATGACTTGTCACAATATATATACTGCTCAAAAAAAATGAAAGGACCCCTTTTTAGTGAGAGTATAGCATCAAGTCAAAGACACTTGTGGGCTGTTGATCTGCTCAGTGAAGTAGCAGAGGGGCTTGTTCTTCAGTTTCAGCTGCTTTGGTGCACTAGAGGTGTGGGGCAACAATGAGACGACCCCCAGAACAGGAATGAATGGGTTAACAGCTGGAGGGAGGCCACTGACATTTTTACCTCCTCATCTGTTTTGTCACTCATTTTGTATTTGGCTATGGTCAGTGTCACTACTGGTAGCATGAGGCCATACCTGGACCCTACAGAGCTGGCACAAGTAGTCCAACTTCTCCATGATGGCAGACACATCAATACATGCCATTGCCAAAAGGTTTGCTGTGTCTCCCAGCACAGTCTCAAGGGCATGGAGGAGATTCCAGGAGACAGACAGGCAGTTCCTCTAGGAGAGCTGGACAGGGCATCTTTTTGAAGGTCCTTAACCCATCAGCAGGACCCACCAGCATCAGCTCCTTTGGCAAGGAGGAACAGGATGAGCACTGCCAGAGCCTACAAAATGACCTCCAGCTGGCAGGCAGGCCACTGGTGTGAATGTCTCTGACATCTCAAACAATCAGAAACAGACTTCATGAGGGTGGCCTGATGGCCCGACGTCCTCTAGTGGGCACTGTGGAGATCGATTGGCATTTGCCATAGACTACTAAAATTGGCAGGTCCACCATTGGCAGGTGCCCTGTGCTTTTCAAAGATGAGAGCAGGTTCACCCTGAGCACATGTGACAGATGTGAAAGAGTCTGGAGAAGCCATGCAGAACATTATGCTGCCTGTCAAATCATTCAGCATGACCGCTTTGGTGGTGGGTCAGTGATGGTCTGGGGAGGCATATCCATGGAGGGGCACACAGACAACTACAGGCTAGACAACGGTGATGCCCTGGTCCAGATCTGGGAGGAGATCCCCCAGGACACCATCAGTCATCTCATTAGGATGTTGTCAAGCATCTGGGATGGCAAACAAAGTACGATTTGGAGTTGCTGCAATGACATTTCGGCCAAATAGATTCGCCTGCCTGCCTGTCTGCCCCATCATTTGTTCCATTCGATTTTTGGGGTGTCTTTGAATTCAGCCCTCTCTCTGTTGGTTGATCATCTTCATTGCTATCCTTTTGTTCCTCACACGTCACCCTATCAGTCCATAGCAGTAGAGAGCCAGCAGGATGTTTTTTCCAGTTGAGATCTGATGGGTTTTCAAAGAGTGGCTTTCATTCTTTTGAGCAGTTTATATGTGTATATATATGTATATATATATATATATTGTATACAGGGTGACTCTAATGGGTGGGGGCCCCAAGTTATGATGTATTACTGTCTTAATAAAGAAGCAATCCAATCAAAATGACAATCACAGTATTCCTGGATAAATGTACAAATAAGTGAGGCATGGCGCTCTTCTGTCGAGACTGTCGGCGGGCGGCAGGACATCGGGTCCTGTCTGCTGGACTGGTGAGCTCCTGTGTACACCAAGGTACCCCTCTAACTTCAGTACAAGGACCATTTCCAAAACTGAATGTGATTGGATCATTCACACATCAATCAGGGTATGCACTGTATTGATTTCATTTCTATCGCTTTATTATTGCGTGAGTAACACGTCGTAACTCAGGGCCCTGCCCATTAGATTCTCCCTGTATAAATACATGTACTCTCTATGACCCTGTAGTTAGGATATAGCGGGCTGGGTAATGGATGGATGAATAGTTCTTACATTTCATGCATTTATCACTAAATAGCAATTAGCAATATAAGCAAATCATTTTCTTAATAAAATTGTTATGAGGGAAAAATGCAAAAACAAAAATGTATTGAACGTTATTGTTAATCACCCAGCCAAATAACGTATAGGCACGGGTCCGGAACGTAATTTTTAATTTTGAAAATCCTCTGTCTAACAGAAATCAATGCTGGTGGACAATAAATAAAAACAAGGCTATATTTCATGATTTGCACAAACAGATATGATATCTAATGACACCTTTAAAGCAACCCTTTTAATGGAGTACCCCACCCAAAAATTATTTTTATGTAGTGCTGGTCAAAGACATTTTTTTAATCTCATCTTTGGCTCCTCTTATATCATAAACTTTGTTTTCTTCTCCATTCTGCATGAAAATATGAGGTTAATTTTCTTCTCGACCACCACTACAAACTACAAGGGGTAAATAAAATATACAAAGATGTCATTTTTGGGAGGAGTTTTCGATTAAACTTTAGTCACTCACCATGCCGGAGATTACTTTAACAATGCAGATTAAAGCTGAACTTGGCAGATATGAACAATTACAAAAACTGGAACGAGCGGAGGGCGGCAGTCAAAGAATTAGGGGTGTGATGGCTGATGGGGACCCCCATCCCTTGGTGCCCAAAACACAGCCTTACTTTGTTTAATGCTTAATTCACAGCTGTAACTGTCTCATCAGGAAGGACACGGACTCTCCATAAATATAAATCTATTCATCTATCCATTTTATAAATCTGCTGTATCCTGAGCAGGGTTGCAGGGAAACTGGAGCCCATCCCAGCAAGCATAGAGCACAAGGCAGGAATAATCCTTGGATAGGATGCCAGTCCATTGCAGGACAAACACACACACACATACATACACATCGGAGCTAGTATAGGGTCACCAATACACCTAACCTGTGTGTCTTATGGACCGTGGAAGGAAACTGGAGCACCGGAGGAAACCCACATGGACACAGGGAGAACATGCAAACTCCACACAGAGAGGACCTGGGCTGTGATCTCCGGTGTCACCCACTTGCAAGACAAAGAGACTCAGAAATGGAAGGTTTATTCTTGTTTTTTTTAGACCTCGTGGTCCTTTTGTTTTAACGCACACTCATAAAGGTGACAAAGTGATTCCCTAAAGATCCATCTGCATGAAGGGTTTAGAACGTTCCTTTATTTCCTCACATCTGTAACTGCCTCCATAAACAGCCATGAAGACACCATAACAGAGTTGTGAAACAGCAATGGCTTCATGATTTCAAAAGGACAATAACACAAAGTTCAGGTGTTCTTCTGCATCCTGCCAGGTTTGCCTACTGGTTTTGCCCACATATTAAGGATCTCTTCAATGCCCAATGAACCTTTACTACAACTAAGCTCTTTTTGGTTAGAGAAACTACACAACCCAGTGAAGCGCCACTACAGACCCAGAATTTTTAAGAGTGTGGTTAGAATTTGAAAAGGTGTTAAGTGTGTGACTGAACATTCCAGAAGCCCAACAGGTAATCGCCACGCTCAGCAGGTGTGCCGTTCATCTTTGAAGTACAGGAGTCTGGACGGGCCAAACTCCACCGTGGCGCGTCACCCGAATCTGCCAGGCTCGAGAGGTTCGGCTGCTGTCTGTGGGCTTCTTAGTCGAGATGCAGAGATCGTACTCGGATTTCCATCTCGTTCTCGGCTAACTTGATATTTGCACCTTCTAATCATTTTTGTACTGTATTCAGTATGACGTGCTTAGGTTAATTAATGTAACAATGACGCTTACTGTATTTCTCATAGCGGCAGCCTTGCATAGAAATCCTTACTACGGTGGTGTTTACGAGGAACGGCAACATGAGACGGGGATGCGCGCTCCACTCGCACGAAATCTTCAGTTCCACAGTCTGGCGCGCGGACAGGGGGCGTGCCTCACCAGCGCCGAGATCAGCTGGGCGCGGGCCACGTGATTCGGTGTCAAAGGTCACCGCCACCACAATGGAGCTCTCCGAGCTGGTGCTGCAAGGGCTGCGGCTTCTAGCCGAGCCTGAGCCCTTCGATAGCCGCACGTACGCGGCCTTTGTTCAGATCGCCTTCCGTGGCCTCGTCTCTCCGGAACTCGACGCCGCACTGCTCGGTGAGGCGGATGTCTTTGTGCTTCGTTTCCGCCCGGCTAATCGGCCTCATCGATGCGCGAAGCGGTCTTTGTGAGCTCACACGGCTGGGCCCCAAATCCCCGGGCGCAGTTAACTTGACTCACCAATGCAGAGAAAAGCGCAGTCGAGAACCTGCGGCGAGTTAGACTGGCCGTCTGGAAGGAATAAATCGGTGACGCGCGTGCGCCTGGGTGGATCGACGTAAGGCAGAGCGGCGCTGCTCTTGCGTGTCCCGAGAAGCCCGTGCTCCGTTGTCAGACCACACACACACACACACACCTACACGTCATATTTCATGTGTGACAGCATACGCTACAAACAGCGGCTGTGTCATGGCAACCCATCAAAAACTGGCTCGGGGATCACAGCAGCCGCTCATTTTCTCAAGACGACATTTGCATATTAAGAAAAAGTCGGGCTTGGTAGCTGAAGTCCTCCGTGGCACATGTGTGCAGGGGGATGGCCCTTTTAATGAGGTGTATCGTGGAAGGGCCGCGCAAGGGGGGTGATTTTCTGCGCCCGCTTCATCCCAGACACCCTCATGGCTGTGCACGCAGACATAACGGCTTCGGAACTCAAATGGCACAACCTCGGGTCCGCTTATTTTAAGGCAGGCACGTCTGGAAATTCTTTTGTCATATCGGCATGGTTTACTCTTTTGTAGGCGACCCCTTGTTAAAGCACGTCGCCCCGATGGTGTTACACCAGTGTCACGTCGCCGCCACAACCTGCATCGTGGAATTTGCCAAAGTGAATGCGGACAAGTCGACCATCGGGTAAAGTTCAGCGGCTACGGGACTGCATGACTTGGACGTCCTTAAAAGTGGTAACTTGTCACAGTGGGTGTCATCGTTTCCTTTTTCAGAGCCTTCCTTGAAGACTGCAAGTTTGACGGAGACAGAATTGACATTTTTTACGAGGAGTACCAGGTATGGTGTTTGCTTTTGACAATTCCGTCCGAGGCGCCGATGTGGTGAAACTTCACAGCTGAGGGCTCGCGTCACGCGTTTAGGGGTCCGCCGGGGCGACGGGCGCTTCCTGACGTGCTGCTTGTTTTGTCTCCGTTTACAGAAAAACAAATTAAAGGTGGAAGGCTTGCTAGGAAGGTGAGTTGATTTGTACTTGTTGTTCTTTTGCAGAAATGGCATTCTTAATATGCACCAGCGTGGTAAATGACAGGCACTTTAATATTGCACCTGACTTTATTCATTCTAATATATAGATATAATGTATAATTCTTGAAGGGTTTAACTAGTAATTTCGAAATCCATGCCTTGTTTGCATGTCATTCATTGATAGCGTTTGACAAACGTTTAATCAGTGTGTTAAAGATTGTAATATTAGGCACGGTTTGCCTTTTTTTTTTTTTTTTTTTTTTTTTTTTTTTTTTTAATAAAAATTCAGTTTAGGAAGATGTCCGCCGCACGTCTGCGATGTCACTTGGCGTCTGGATTATCAGATCAAGGTATGCGTTTATATTGATTATCAAATAATGGAAGGACAATCAGAAAACCGAACTGGGCATCTGCTTAACCCTGGGCTCCCTACTTTTGTTCTCGTTTGTTTAGAACAGCCACGTGCACCGAGTGGACGAGCCCTTCTATCTGATTACACTCCAGTCCGAGGTGAGGTGGCTCGGCTCGTGAGCGCGCTCGCCGCCTGGAAGGTCCAAGCAAATGTCTCAATGCTGCTTTTATTTTTCAGAAAAGGATGTCGGAGCCCACGGATGAAATTAGTTTTAGCTGCACGATGGAGCAACTGCAGGTATAACTCAAATGGAAAAGAATCCTGACTCTTAATTTTAACAAGAGTTTTATATTATTGCCGTGTGCTTCAATGACAGAATGGAGCGACTTGTCTGTGCTTACGGTGCTTTATTACCGAAAATGCTCTTCGCGAAAGGAATGTTTTTAGTTTTATTTACTGTAGTGATTCTGTCAATTGACAACATCAGACTATCGTTGGTGAAAATCCACCATTATGACGTCGCTCGGCGCGCTTTTTTATTTCGTTCTCTGTTGCTTTAATGCTTGCAGTTTAATATTCGTATGAGTTATAACTAATTAATAATAATGATGATGAGGATAACAAATAATGGTAAATGAAAGAGTGAATGTTTTAATTTGACGGTGCGTCTGGCAACTTCAAAGAGGTTTTTATACGTGAGAGCAAAATATTTATAATAATAATTATTATTATTGGAAGATGGGAGCTATACAATGAGACAGGGCGTTGCCACACCCAACACACGACGAGCCATTATTATTAGTAAGAAGAAGATGAAGAATAGCAATTTATTTGTCCCCAGGGGGAAGTAAGGCTTTTTCAGGAAGTTCAATAAATTATTAGTAGTAGTGGTATTAATAATGATAATATAAATGCTATAACAAAATAAGTATTATTGTTGATGATATTATTGTTATCATCACCATGACGAAGAAAAGCCTTGTCAATCCATAAATAACTGAAAAGGAAAAAAACTGACCTGGCAGACACAGTGAGGCTTTATAAATGAAATAATTTTAAGTACTCGTATATTTTGCTAATTATAGTAGAAACGTACAGTGTGTGTGTATAATATATATGTACGTATGTTATATGTATATTAATATATATAAATGTGTGTGTATAATTATATTTATATAAAACACTAAAAACGGCCTCCACTGTAGTGACTTGGTTTGCTTAACTGCATCTCATTTTCGCCGATCTGTTCGGATTTTTCTTCCCCAGTCACTCAGATGGCGGCTTGTCTTTCTTTGTTTTATCAGTTTGGCAAATCACGAATCATTAATCTGCTGTCGCCCTCTAACTCGGTAACTTTACGCGTACAGCTCTTATGGTTTGCCACACTGATCATTTATTTTTCAAAATGTTGACATTCTTTTGTTTTGGAAAGAAGAAACAGAAACGCACTTTTGAGAAAGAGAAACTAAAAATGTTACTTAAATAGACACCAGTTATTGCCAAATGATTTATGCGCATAAAGGCAGACATCTGTCAGTTTTCGTTGTGGAGCACGTCTGCCATATTCCAAAGTAACAATTAATATAAGATGTGAAGCACGGAGTCAAATCAAATTTGGTTTTTTAAAATTCTCAATGTCTGTCTGTCTGCTGCCTTTCTAAATTGAACTCGGAAGTTCCTAAATTATGTTGACGCTAAGGACCGTTTTACCATCAAAAGTTCAACATTAATGATTCATTTTTAGTTTTAGTTTGATAGTCCTGGGGTGGCACTCCGATGCGCCTCGACTTTGTTTGGGGGTTTTGTGTGGAGGTTTTTTTTTTTTTTTTTTTTCCTGTCAAATGAAAACGGGATTTGTGTTTTTTCGATTTCCCAGCATGCAGTAGCACTGGACCCTACACACTGCATGAACACCACAGACATAAATGGAGGGATATTTTTTTTCAGTTGTGTGTTATCGGTTTCTTAATTTTTACATGAACTGTTTTTTTTATTTTACTAAAACTTTTAAAACGGATGTACTTGGGCTGTAGATGATCACACTCATTACATGAATCGTTTTATGAAGCTGAAGAATTTTTGAAACTGAACCAACACAAATATAATTTAAATATCTAGTTAAAAATATTATTTAGGAAAAATGATGTAATTCACAAAATACGTTGGTCTAAATTTTCAGAATAACAATAGAAACACCGCCATAATAAACTTCGGCCCCTGAATACTGCAACTTGATGATAATTTATATTAAAAAAATGATAAAAGGGATTAGCACATTAGATGCCAGTTGTTAAAGACTTCAATTTAATGTAACCAGAACACATGGAAACTTAAGGGCAGATTTCCTACACCTGTTAGAACTTTTTTTTTACTTCACACGATGAGCCGCCCGGAATTAGTGAACGAGTAGTGGGGTGCAGGACGCTCGAATGACGCCTTGACGTTTTTGGGACAATTTCTTTGTTGACCTGCATGACTTGCACTTTTTCTAATGTTCTTATTAACATTTACTATTTATTATCAATAATGCTGTTTAAAATTATATAATAAAAATATATAATACCAGTATAAAATAAAATATATAATAAATACTAATATTGTGAATTTCCCCTTGGGATTAATAAAGTATCTATCTATCTAATAGGAATAATAATTAATAATAATAATAATAATTTTATTTAAAGGTTTACCCAATGAATGAAAAGGTGAATTCTGCAAATGTCCCATTGTCTCCTTTTTAACTTGTATTTAAAAAAAAAAAAAAAAAAAAGCCCCTAATCAGTTGAGTTGATTTTTATATAGCGCCTTTCACCGAGCGCAGACACAGGGCGCTGCGACGAGTTTAAAGGTGAAGTGCAAAAACGAAATGTACAAATTCCTAAACACAGAATTAGTGCACACTCAAAAAATTATTAGGTGTGTTCGATTTAACTTATTTAATTTATTTGGGATCAAAATGATTGTTTGCTATTAAGTCGTACTTCACTCTTTCTAGTTAGTTCAACTTAAATCTCTTAGATGTTACAACAACAAAATTAATTAACGTTGAAATAAAGACCTCTAATTATGTTTTTATGTTTTGTTTTTTCTCAACAGAAGCACAAATCCGTTTCAGGGACTGCTGTCATGACCCGCTTATTTTAGGCTCATCTTACTCGAAGTAAAACTTTTGTAATCCTCAAAACGTGGTGTTCCCATTTTCCCAGCACACAATTAACTTGCTTTAACTAAGTATATATTTTTAATTTTATGTAGACGGCTAACTCAGATTTGTATAATGAACCGCCCCTTGTGTTGCAACGCGCTCTACAGAATCTGCACATCTTTGTACAAAAGGGAAGAAAGTTCAAGCCCTTCGCGATTTGTGTCAGTTGATTTTTATTGTGGAAGCCGATTTGATTTTTTAACTTTTTTTATATAAATGTTGCCCACCTTACCTCAGAAAATAAACTTTTTCTTTGTATCCAACACATTATAATTAAGAAACTTAATTTAATTAACAACTTCTTGTTAACAAACTTCTGCGGTAATGCGGAGCTCCGCGCGCTCAACTAGCCTTCGGTGTTCGCACCATTAGCCGCGGTTTTCATTCACACTCTGTAATGAAATCGGGTTTGATTGACTGACTTAAGAAAAATCATACAATAATAATAATAAAAATGTGTAATTTAGGGTTAATAAAGGGCACTCGGTTACTTTAATTCCACATGAAGAGTTGCATTTAATTTATATGAATTGTTTTGTTTTCTAAACACAAAATGGAGGCATCAACTTTAAAAGATTTTATTTTAAAAACTAAACTAATTGTATCGATCCACCGTCCATGATTTTATTAACTTAATTTTGAAAGATATTTTTGAAGTGTAAAGACACCGATTTGTTTAAATGAATGTTGACAAAAATCCTGCAGTCCCGGTCAGCCTTTCAATCTTATTAAACATTACTGTTTTGTATTTTTTTATTTGGATTTTTCTATATTTTGCACACACAATACAGACAGAGTTTAGGACGCTGATCTGTGTCGTCATGTCGTCGTTCTGCTCGCTTTTTAAAAATGGTGTTCGTCATTACTTCCATATTAATTCTTTGAGAATAATGTGCTTTGTAGGTCGCCTTGGATAAAAAGCCTATAAAGAATAATAACTAATGTAGTATTAAATGGAAGGTATTTCTTAATTTGGTGTATTTTTATTGTTGGTATTTTTTTTGTTTTTATTTTAATCGGACAGAAGTTTATATAGAAAACGTTTATATAAAATATAAATATAAATGTTGCCTGAAGAAGGGGCCTGAGTTGCCTCGAAAGCTTGCATATTGTAATCTTTTTAGTTAGCCAATAAAAGGGGTCATTTTGCTTGGCTTTTCTCTACATATAAAATTAATATAATGTATATATAATTTCGAAAGAAAAGTAGTAACGTTTCTTATTTGTATTTACTTAATTTCAGGATTTGCTGGGGAAAATGAAAGATGCCTCAAAAGCTGTGGAAAAGGCCGCTCAAATGTGATGAAGACAAACGGCGCATGTTCATGGACTTTTTTTTGTATTAAATTCTATTAAACGGTCCACTTTTGTATGGATGCTGTGAAAACAACACTGAATTAAAAGCACATAAAATGTTTTGTAAAACGAGCAGCTCTTGAGTTTTATTCCACATTGTGTCTGTCTCTCTGTCTGAATTCCACTAAATGAATTAAATTCAAATCCCATGTCCAACATCAAGCGGGCTTCGAGTGTTGAGTCCTTTTTAAATATTAGACTCCATTTTGTGAGCCCGAAGGAAATGAATTGGAAGGAAACGCGAAGAAAAAAAAAGATGTGCGGCATTCGTGAAAGGTGGTCCTGGAGCAGCAGCAGCCGCCGCGTTTGAAACCACAACGTGCCGAACCGGGGGGCGGGCTTTTTTCTTTGTACCCCCGGTCGTGTTGCTTTTGAAGCTGCCAACAGACAGTCCCCGATTGTGTCGTGTTCGTTTCGCCGGGGTTAAAGGCCGGTGTTTTAAATATTTATTCATGTATTTATGTATTTATTTATTTATTCGCGCTGCGGCTCCAACGACTGAAGGACGTCCCAAAGATTTTCGATCCCAGGAAAGGCTTCATGAAGTGCCACGGTGCCCGTTTGAGCACAATGTGCGCCCACCTCTTCCACGAGCTGACTTTTCATTTCTGCAGTTTTTCGAGGTCGCCGTGTCTTTTGAGAGTTTGTGGCGTGAGGGGCTTGCCTGTGTGTGTGTGTGTGTGTGTGTTTTTTTTTATTTTATTTTTTTACTTTTTCTCGTTGCAGCCCGCGAGGGGCGGCACCGTTCATCTAACGGGAGTCGCCTCCAAAGGAGGAGGAGGGGGCGGCGGCGGCCGGTGCGCTGGCCTCGGATTCCACCGACACTAATTCCCAGGCCACCCTTAAGGAATGAGAGCACGTGACCGCGCGGGGCGGTCGAACTACGAGCCATTTTGGGGACGGTGTCAGTTTCCAGTGAACCTTCGGCGTTGCATTTTTCAAACAACTGAAGTGAAGGCGAACGAGACGCCGAAGGGAGCGCTGCGGCCGGCGGCTCCGCGCGTACGGGCAATCGGAGCAGGTTTCGGCGGCCCTGTGGCACGGCGAGGCAGGCTTGGCGAGGCACGACGGCGCATAAAGAAGGTCTTTTTGGAAGTACGAGGGAGAGGTGCCGAGTGCCGCCGCTGTGCCCTCATTGCAACTGACAGCCGCGTCTGCACTCATTCAAGATGGCCGCTTGGCTCGCATTCGTTTTCTGCTGATCCGCTTTGAAGTTTCATTGTTTGAAAGGAACCGGCGGGCGAAACGGGAGCCCAGTCGCCGGGTACGTATGCTCTAAACGGTCTTCTTACCAATCGCCGAGGTACGGGCGGGCCTGGGGCGCGACAATCGCTTGTTTGTTTGGCTTTCTGTGGCCGCGGCCCCCACGGGCTCCCCTCGGTTCGTGTTCGCCTCTACGCTGTCGCCGCCGCCGCACGAGCTTTTCAAATTGAGTTAATTTCTCCGCGGGCGATGGGGCTACTGGGCTGCTGACTTCTCAAGCTGGTGCGCCGGTCTTCCCTCTGTCGTTTTGCTGTGGAGGATCCGCGCCTGGTGGCGAGGCGCTCTTGGTATTTTTGGTGAAAGTCGGGCGCTCGGCGCGTTTTGGAGCGGCATGGCTGAAGTGCTGCGAGCAGCAGTCGAATAAACAGCTCGCATGCCACGCTTCCCGTCAACGAATCGCCCCCAAATTATAGAGGCGGGATCCGTGTGAAGTGAGGGACACGACCCCGAGTTCGCATTCCGGCGACGACGGCCCGTCCGCGTTTTTAGAACTTAAATTAGGCGGACAGTCCAACGAAAGTCGCCGTTAAAAATGGCGATCGAACCCAGTGACGTGCTGTTCGCAACTCTTTTTTTTTTTCGTTAATCAAGTGTCATCCTCGAAACGGGGCTGCCAGAAAACGGCGACCACCCTGAACGAAGCCGCTACGCGCATCTCGGGTGCCGTCAGCACGAGGGCTCATGGAGCGGACCCGTCGACGGGCTGCTGCCATTGTGTGCACACAACTTTCTCATATGCGCTTCTACTTCGGAGCTATGATTTATGACAAGTGGCTGCACGGTGCGCCCATTCAGAGCCGATTCACGAAGCTTCGAGTCGGCGGGCCGCTGTCAGCTCATGGTAGGGACCCTTGGCACAGGTGCCGGTGGTCGCCATCCCGGGGAACGAGGACTTATTTTTTATTTTTATTTTTTTAAACTAATTGTGGAAAGAGAGAATTCGAATAGAATGGCGGGTTTGGCGTCGTCGGTTCATAAGTTTCAAAAGGGGGGCCGCGGCGTCAGACCTTTCTGTAACACGCCGAGCTTCGCTTTCTAAGCATTCCAATTTGGAAAAATCTCGGGATGCGTGTGGATGAGACACGTTCGGCCAAATCCACAAGTGCTTGGTGGAGGGCTTCCGAGATGCGCCTTGCTGTTCAATCCATCCAGAAGCCCCTCGAGCCGTTTGCGCGTGTTCGGTCCAGGAGGCGCTTCGTTCTCACTGACAGACCCGTAGGTTTCTCTTATTTCGGTCTGGACAGCAAATGTTTGTATAAAGCGCTTTGTGGTGGGCGTGACGCGCACTCGACCGAATAACGGGTCTTCAATGGCACTTTACTGGTTTGTGTGGTTCCTCGACAAAGACCCTTTTCATTCTGAGACGGGCTGTTTGTATCCGTTTGGTTTCTTGGGCTTTATAAAAAGATTCCTAATTTGTGGACCCACAGAAATCTTTTATGTTAAGTAGGCTGACAAATCGGGCGCGTCAGGTTGTAGGTACAAATCCCGCTGTCGCCATTGTGTGACCCTGAGTATGTCACTTCACTTTAAATTGGAGTTAAAAAAAAAAAAAAAATTTTTTTTTTTCAAATGTAAGTCGCTTTAAAAAAATTAGGTCCGATAAATTCATAAGTAAGAAGACTGACGGGGTCGGGGAAACTTGAATTTACTCCTTGGTATTTATTGAGTCCTTTGGAAATCGGGAACATTGGATTTTCACAAATCTTCTTCTCGTGGCCATTGATGTACATAATTAAATATCCCCTTCAGGAGGATGGTCTCCCCGTGGCTCTTCTGTCAAGAAACACTTTGGCTGTTTAATTTTTAGGAGTGCAGTCTGAACTAAGCGTGTCCGATTCAGCGCACGCATGTCTTCTCCTCATTAATGGCGTTTTGTGGTGCTTTACGGGGTTGTGTGGCACCATTTCATTTTGGGAAGTCTTCTTTGCATATGAAGTTGGGTCTTTCTACTTCGAAAAGACATCCTAATATTAAAAAAAAAAAAAACCTGAAATCTTTAATGTATGGTATAGGCTACCACTAACGGATTCAGTAACCCCAAACTCGGCCGGTGCTAATGCATGCAGCGAGGCTCCTTTAAAAAAATCGGGAGCCATTGATATTTCACAAATGTGTCGCCATCTATTTATGCGTATTTATTATATGGAGCCTGTGACTAATCTAAATAAATGAAGCATCCACAAATAACCTTTATGTGGAGGAGAGTTTTGTGATCCAAAAAGGATTTCCCCCATGACGTCACTCTGAAGACCCACCCTGGCACCTGTATGCAGGCGGCGTGGCGCAGGGGTGAAGGTGTTACAGAGTGAGACCCTGGCTGCCGGTGCTCAGATAAAACAAAACAAGACAAAAAAGTGGAGCAAATGGTTCTGAATCAAACGTACGCCTTATAATAATAATAATAATAATAATTAATAATATGATTTCAAGCGGTTACATTAAATGACATTTCTGGGCTGCCAAGGCCACATTTGTCAGTTTAAAAAAAATGCTCGAATATGAAGCCTCTGACCGGGTTGACTTTCCGTGGACTTGCGACTGACTGCACTAAAGCAGAAAGTGGCCGATTTTTAAATGGGCTTGGACGACAGTGAGTTTTGGTGGGCTTGAGGCCAAGTTGTGTTTATTTCGTTTTTGTTTGCGTTTTCATGGAAGTCTTTTGCTTAATGAAATATAGGAGACGATTTCACATGTAACAGTCGTTTGTTCTCCATTATGTTAAAATACGGTATATTGTCCTTGAAGACGTAGACATTGAAACGCGGTTACTCCTGCTTACCAATCTGATTGAACCAATAATTTTTAGCGCGAGTTTCAATGGCGATAGAGAGAAATTTAAATAGAACATCGAAGATAGGAAAGAGAGAAAACTGGCTGTGCATGGAATCCCGTTACGATCTGGGAAGGGGAGACCCCGGTTTGAAGTAACATGCCCACCCTGTGTGTGTATGTGTCCCGCGCTCGGAGGGTCCACTTTACACCCGCGAGCAGGCGGTTGCCGCCGATTTCCAGCCGCGGTTCCTCCGCCGCTTCGCTCCAGTTTCAGTCTTTGGCAAAATGCCAACTGTAACCTAAGTTGCTATAGCAACGGTAAGAATGACCGTGTTTGGGCACCCGCGGACGTCAGCGCCCCGTCTTTCGCGCATTTCACACGGGCTGCGGAGCGCTGCTGCGCGTGGAGGGTTCGGGTGGCCCCGGAGCGCCGCCTCGGCGGACGTTCTGAATCTGCGTGCGGAATTGAAGGACGCCGTCGCCACGTCTGCCAGTTTCACTCATCGACTCTGTGTCTCCCGTTAATTCCGGCTCGTGAGGGATTACCGTCCGGCTATTTCAGTTTGTAAAGATCGTCATCCGAAATCTTGAAAGGACGAAGATGACGCCTCACTGTCTGGCGTTGCGTTAGGAGGTGCAGGATCTCCTCCGAGCGAGTAGTGCCGTGGAAGGCGGTTCTCCGAGGCTCACATCGCCAAGTGGACGCCCCTCGGGCTCGCTTCATTCCCCGCTCTCTTCTCTTGCTGTCACCCAGCCACCTAAAGTCACTCATCCTTTTGTGTTTGTACCCCAGGCTTCCCCCCGGCGCCTCCAGCCAACGCCATGCATCGAACCACACGGATCAAGATAACGGAGCTGAATCCGCACCTGATGTGCGTTCTGTGCGGCGGGTACTTCATAGACGCGACGACCATCATCGAGTGCCTGCACTCCTGTAAGTGACGGACCCCCGTGGGCTTCGGGGAGGAAAGTTGACGAGAAACGCCGCCGAGTTGAGTGCCCGACCTCTGCTCCGCCGTGACGTGTTGTTTCCTTTCCCTTCCAGTTTGTAAAACGTGTATTGTCGGCTATTTGGAGACCAGTAAGTACTGTCCGATCTGCGACGTGCAGGTGCACAAGACGAGGCCTCTTCATAACATCAGGTAAGGAGTGATGGCGGAGAGTTTAGACCGCCCAGCATCTCGTGGGTTTGCACTTGTCTCTCATTAGATGCTGGAAGTGTGTTAAGTCCTCAGATTGTCGCCTGCAAAGGGAAATCTAAAAGAGAGTGTCTGCTGTCGTTTTAGGTCGGACAAAACCCTACAAGACATTGTCTATAAATTAGTGCCGGGACTCTTCAAAAGTAAGAACCTGCAAATTGTCATCTTAACCAGCAGGAGTGCTTTTGTAATTGAGGATTTACCTCCCATCTTTATTTTATTTTGTCCTTTTGTGTTTAGATGAAATGAAACGAAGACGAGATTTCTATGCTGCTCACCCTTCTGCGGATGGTAAAGTAACAAAATCGGATTCTGTGCACTGCTTGGGTTTGGGTTTGCCAAAAAATCAGAGACACCCTTTTATAGATTTGAGGGGGCCAAGTCCACAACTGGCCTGTCGCATCCATTCTGAGAGATGGAGGTCTACCATGAAAGACACTAAATGGGGGGGATAAAAAGTAATATGTTTAATTATTCAGACATGAAAAATAATCTAATGATTTTAAGCGTAATTATTACTTACAGGGAGACGTCACGTGGTGCTGTGTGCTTTGTTATTTTTCTCCCTTCAAATCCTCTGAAGGTGTCTGCTAACATGGAGCGGCTCCACCGTAACCTCTGAGGGATGTCCTGGCAGACCCTCTTCACAGACTCGCAACATAAACCGCCGTCAGTTGTGCCACACACTCCCATTCCATCACGCTGTGTCGATTTAACCCACGGGCAGACGGTTTCATGCCAGCCTGCAGTCCCGGTGTGGGCAGAATGACGTTCAGGTGCATCCACTCCGTGTCTTTGACTGAAAGTCGTTTTATTTTAACTTGAAATGAATTCATTAGGCAACTAAACAAAAAAAAAAGAGAGTGTAATTCATTGAGAGAATTTTAAATTTATTGAGATGTTGGGTGCAATTAATATTTAAATACTCCTTTATACTCGGTCAGCGCCAGCCATTAGAAATATGGAAGACTTGTACCTTTTATTTTGGATGGTTGCACCTTTTGTGTAAAGTTAACATTAGTCATGTGGGTGTAAGGGAGGCAGAGGCTTTTGTGGTGTGCGGTGGGCAACAAGTTTGCTGGGTTGGGGGGGGGGCACCAACCCCAAACGCTTGGTTAAAAAATAAAATAGTAAAAGTCTCAAAACTTTCTTTGTAGTTCTAGAAAGACACAGTGACCCCTGAAACTGCAAAGCAACAACGGGGTGCCCTCTTAATGCAGCTCACAGGATAGTTGCGTACAGAAATCGCGTTTACGTGAATTTCATTCAATTGTGTGCAGTGAAATTGGGCAAACTTTGATGTATATATTTCAAAAAGTGTTCATGTTGAGTGCGGCTGACTTAATTGGTGAGTGAAGACAACAATCCCCGAGTCTGATTACGCTTCTGTCTAAAAGAGCAGAACTGATTGGCTTTATCTCAATGTGATTTAATTGGCTTAATGTGAAATCTGAGAGTTACGTCTTAGTAAATAGAAAAAGCTGCAAAATATCAGCAAACCTGGTTACTTTACGTTAAATTAGTTAAATAAGTGCACGCTTATCACCGACTGCTCCCATGTACTTGTTATCCAAATGTGAGCGTAGCAAACAGAATTGTAAAGCAGCATCCTCATAATACATTTTATGTATATGGTGCCTTCCCAGTGCTCAGAGCGCCGTATTGCACTCACTTTAATAAATAAATCGAAGCTCATTGGCTGTACGTTTACAGTAAACCTCTGACTAGTACAGTAGCTGGTCCAATCTCTCCTGTTACTGTGTATTACAATAAAAAGCAACTCTCTATGGTGACTTACGGGACCACAGAATTCCTGAGGTCAAGCAGCACCCTTGTGTTGAGATCCACTCGTTAATCTTTTCAAAAATTCGTCTGCTGTGTTATTACAGAACAAATAAAAACTTGGAAGCCAATAATTCACTGCAAATTTACATTGAAGTAAAAATGTTAAATAGTGGAGTTTAAAACCGTCTTGAGGAAGGCCTGCCACTCAGCCCAGCAAACTCATCTCATTTGCTCTGCAAAAAACACTGGTTGTAGTTTAAGGGGCTATTTTTAAATTAATTAATTGATTTAGTTTTTTAATTTCAATATTCAATACAATCACCTAACTCCACCTTCTCCACATTAGCATCCAGTTGAGTTTTGAAGGCCTGTAAAGACCTCCTGCTCACTTACTGCTCGTGTCCGTCGGTCTCAGTGACTGCCTGACGTTTGTACAAAATCAGACGAGTCCCTCAGTGTCCCAGTAGCCTGGATTTGACCTGTAACTCTCATTTTACTGTCCCTGTCCATGAGAGTGGCCCACAGTGCAGCTGGACAGGAAACTCGCTGTCTTATGACAGAAGATGGCTTGGCTTGTCATGATCATAGGACACAGTTTTCAATGCAGTCGCTTATTGTGAAAAATTACACTTAACGCCGCTAAAGTTCTGCCAGGAATTGAGATTGTAGGTAGGAGGAGAGAAGCCCCTCGACTTGCTCCATGTGGCCGTTGGCCTTTGTAGTCCCAAAAAAAAATTGTGATACACACGGACTCCGATGAGGCCCAAGCTGTGTGGTTTTGGGCAGAGCTTGGGTTTGAAGTTTGCATCTTTGAAAAGCTCCTGGATGTGAGGTCCAACAAAGAGATGCCACGTGTGTGTGTGTGTGTGTGTGTGTGTGTGAGTGTGTAGTGGTATGTCATGGTGTGATGCTTTTACACATGTACAGATTATTTTAAATAGATTTCTCTCTCTCTCTCTCTCTCTCTCTCTCTCTCTCTCTCTCTCTCTCTATATATATATATATATATATATATATATATATAATATAAAA
>JANRMT010062820.1:34181983-34210712 GCA_026402145.1 Polypterus bichir lapradei
ATGTTTGGTGTCATTGTTTTCAGAATGTATTGAACTTTAATGTGATGTTAAATTTTCAGATTCTTATTCTATTTTTAAATTACAAACTAAAATATCAAAGTCGTGGTTTTTAATATCAAGAAGGCCGTGGTTTTTATTTTTGATCGAGTAAACTTTCTTCCACAAGAACAAACTATTAAATGAAATGATCTCTTCATGACACCAGTGTTTGTGTTTCGGTGATTTAGTTCGCTGAAGGTCGAGTTACGATGACACATTTCATACCACTTTAGTGATTTTTCCTGTTATTTAAATGAGTTATTTTTTTATTTTTTTTTTTATCTATGAGAATGTCAGTTTAAATGAACATCATCTCTTATAAATACTCATAGTTCACCTCAGTTTAATGGGAATACTGCAGTCGGTAAGAGAGTAAATATTTTATTCTCATTTCATGATTTTTACACCATTAAATAATAATTATTATTTTTTTACATATTTATAGAATTTCATGATTTTTGACTTTAATAATTTTCTTTTGTACATTTCGAGATTTTAGTAATATTCTGGCCACAACTGGGGGTTGGGTGCTAAAGGTGCCGGGGGGCTTGGGCCCCCCTAGTATGTATATAAACCCTATGTCAAGTAATGTGAGGACACTTCTGCCTGAGGTTTCTGACTCCTTCCTCTTGTGCCTTCATTGCTTTGCTTCGGCCTCAGGTTTAACTTAAGTTTGCAGGACAACGGATGAACCTGACTGTGCGTATTTCTGTAAAAAACATTCAAACTGAATCCTCTGTCTTATCTGGACTATCATAATGCGTCTTTTTTGCATTCTAAAGTAAATTTCGGGCTATTTTGAAGTATTAAGAAGAGCAGGTGGGGGTGGGGTGCGAGCACAGAGCGAGGGGCAATTCTTCTTTTTTTTTTTTTTTCGGTTGTTTCCTTCTCCGTTAACATTAAGAACAAGGAAGGCTGCAATTTTTCAGCTCAAAAAACCTTCAAATGATGTTCTGGACATGAAAGATCCTTAATGACGTAAATAAACGGGACGTGTTTTTTCAAAGCTGTGTTTCTTGATACCTTGTGGAGGCCGTTTGCTGCGGTGAAATTCCCATTTCTGAAATGGATTCCGCTCCCCTAAATCTATAAAGCAGATCGGCTTTGCTTTTCTTGTAATTCTGCGTGGGAGGATTTGAGTGCCGACCTCCGCGTATTCTAAGCTTCTGCTGGAAATAAAAATGAATTTGCTTCAAAGTTCAGAATGTTCAATTTTACTTTTTCGTATACAAAGTGTAGGGAAAGTTTTGGACTAAAAAAATTGCTTTTCGAGATTTTGACGAATCTCGATGTTTTAGACCTCCCTGAGTCAGAAAATACCATTTTTGGAATTGTCTGTCTGTGTCCATCTGTGTGTGTGTGTCTGTTTCTCTGTCTCTCCATCTGTGTGTGCGTAAACACGATAACTTGAGTCGCTTTCACTTCAGTAAACCAAATTTTGCATACAAGTATGAGGTATAAAACGTACATTTCTGTCAGCTTTTGGGTTCGTTTCACTAGCTGGAAGTGTTACTTGAACTTTTATTCATGCAGCTCTAGAGTCTGATTTATTCAACTTTGATAATGAACAATTATTATAAATTTGATTTGTTGTTGATGGTTCTTTTAATATACGCAATATAAAAATCTAATCGTTGTCTTGCGGTTTACTCCTCAAATATCCATCCCCTTATCTGAGTATACGTTGACGTCGAGGGGAGAGACTACACTCCCGGTTTGTTCATGTCTTGATTTCTCTTTTTCTTTCAGCTACAAATGGCTCAAATGAAGATCGGGGAGAAGTCGCAGATGAAGACAAACGCATAATCACAGATGATGAAATCATCAGCCTTTCTATCGAGTTTTTCGATCACAGCAAGTAGGTGTTTGTTGTGTTCGTTTTCTCTCACCTTTCTAAATTCAAAGGTGCCGCCATCTTTAACCTTGGAATTGGAGATAAATACGGAGACGCATCTCTGAAATAATCCAAAACACCTAAAGGTTATTTTGTTTTAAAGTGGGACCTCTGAAATTCAGATTTTCCGTAATTCCGTTCTTAAAATAATTTTAACACACACCGGTGAGAAGCCCCTCTTTGGCGCCATACACTTTAATGGCTTCCTCGTAGCTCCATCGCTTGACAGGGACAGGTTTCGTTCTGCCGAGGTTTATTTTCACATGAAGTTGGCTCTTTGGCCTTTTTTAATGTTTGGGCAAAAAAAAGAAACCTTTCAGGTCCGGTCGGCAGATGAAGTCGCCCTGCGCTGAGCCTCTGTGTTTGCTTGCATACTGAGATCAGGAGTCGATTGGGACGTCTCGTAGCTGCCGTTATCCATTCATGGATTCACACAGAGAAGCACAGACACTTGGATGGAATAAGTGACCAAGTAGTGTGGTAGGCAGGAGGGGACACTTCAGGGACCTTCAAAACTCGATGTCATTTAAGGAGGAGTAGGTGGCCTCTTCTTGTCCTGATTGTTTTAATGGCCATCTGTGGGTCTAAAGAACGAGAGGCGCTTTCTGGAACCTTCCTTTAGGAACCCAGAATGTTTCTCCTACGGCATCACTTGCTTTGTATGAGTATGGAGGAGTGTGTGTGTGTGTGTGTGTGTGGTGGGGGCGGCTTATTAAGGTGGTGCCTCACTTTTAGCACATCATCATTTGACCTTTCACTCTCATTACAGAACAGAAAAGCAAGGAAGCACTGAGAAAGCCAAAGCCAAAGACGAGGTAACGTTTTTAGTCTTTCCTTTTGTCCGGAGTTCTTAATGTAAGAGTCGTACCGAGCCACCCCACTGAATCGGACGTCTTGTCGCCCTCCACGTTTCTTAGGCCAATGACAAGCGGTATCTGCGGTGTCCTGCAGCCATGACCGTCATGCATTTGAGGAAGTTTCTGAGAAGTAAGATGGACATTCCATGCACCTTTCAAGTAAGAGATTGTTTTTTTTTTTGTCCTTTTATAATACGCTCCCAGTTCTTTTATTTATTTATTTATTTATTTATTTATTTTTAGTATTATATTCTGTGATAAAACAATTGAGCTTCATCTCTTTGTAAAGTTTGGTGTAGACCCCTACTGGTACCCTCACTTCTGCCTCTGAATGTTTCAGATTGAAGTTATGTATGAAGACGAACCCCTAAAGGATTACTACACGCTTATGGACATTGCCTACATTTACACATGGAGAAGGGTAAGCGGACCCCGCCGTGTGCTCGGGCCGCCCGTCGAGTTTCGATCTGCTGGCATAACTCACTGTGTGGTCTCCATATTGGCACGGGGCGACTCGGAGGGGCTGACAGAGAAGTGCAGCCAGTATGTAAAGCGAGTGCGACGCTGTAATATTTAATAATTCTACATTTGATGGTTCAGAACTTTTAAAGGGTGGGAGATCTGTGACAGTCCCACCTCCAGACCACAGTGGGGGGGGTCTGTCATAACATCATGTCCCCAAATTCTTGGCAAAGTCCCAAGAGGAATTATTATTTTTTTTTTTTAAAACTTTATTAATCCTGAAGGAAATTACTTGGGGGCAGCATGGTGGTGCAGTGAGTAGCGCTGCTGCCTCGCAGTTAGGAGACCTGAGACAGGCATGCAGGTTAGGTGCATTGGCGATTCTAAATTGTCCCTAGTGTGTGCTTGGTGTGTGAGCGCCCTGTGGTGGGCTGGCACTCTGCCCAGGGTTTGTTTCCTGCCTTGCGCCCTGTGTTGGCTGGGATTGGCTCCAGCAGACCCCCGTGACCCTGTCGGGTTGGATAATGGATGGATGGAAATTACTTTTTTTTTTTTTTTTCGCATACCCCTTGGGGTCAGAGCGCAGGGACAGCCATTGTACAGCCGCCACCGGAGTCTTGCTCAAAGGCCCAGCAGAGTAGGATCTCATTTGGCAGTGACGGAGATTCGAACTGGCAACCTTCTGGACACTAGCGCAGATCCTTAGCCTCAGAGCCACCACTCCCTCCGCCATCAGTTGGGGGCTTAGCCCACCTAAATGAGCCCCGGGAGGTGGGCCTGATTTGTGACGCCTTTCGCTTGTCACAATGCCCCATTTTTGAATATCTCAGGTGTGCTTCCCAGTTCTGATCGGTGGTCTGTTGTGAGGAGATGGTGGGGTGGGGTGGGGTGGGGGGATTATGCGCACACACCTTTTCATTTTTGCCTTTTCCTCTCTTCCACTTTTAGAATGGACCGTTGCCTTTAAAGTACAGAGTGCGACCAGCCTGTAAAAGGATGAAGATCCACCATCAGCAGCAAGCCGGGCCGAACAGCACGAGCGTCGACATGGAGAGCGACTCTGGCAGCGACAAAGCCAGCAGCCCGGCCGGAGTGCCGTCCACGTCGTCGTCTTTACCCAGTCCTTCCACCCCAGTCCAGTCTCCCCATCCACACTTTCCGCACATCTCCACTACGGTTAATGGTTCCTCGGCCGGCCTGAGCCCAAGTCACCAGTCTCCCTTTGCTAACAAAGCTCGAAAAGCCTCCCTTAATGGATCCTCGACGTCTTCGGGATGATCTTTGAGTGACTCTTTGCAGGATGACGGACAGCAATGACTTGGAGCCTCGATGCCATTACAGCTCTTATAGTAGAACCCTCATTTTTTTTGTAATCCGAGTACATTTTCTAGTGAGATTGCTTTCTGGATAGAAGCAGCTGGACACTTCATTTGTATTTGCTGTGACTTCCGTGTTTCTTGATGTGTAAGCAAAATGGCCTTCATGAGGATGACTTGCCGTTACTCGAAGAAGAAACTAAAGACAAAGTAATGGGAACAGCTTGGCCATCCCCCGCACCCTGTAACTTGGCATTTTGTTTTCTGTGCCCGGACGTGGTGGCACCACTGCCATGCAGTTTGCTTCAAACTTTGCTGAGCCTCTTGAGTACGTGTGTGTGTGTGTGTGTGTGTGTGTGTGTGTGTGTGTGTGTGTGTCACTGATCTTCATCCATCCATGTGTCCTAAACGGAAGTGTGAAAAGCACACCCTGGTCAACTCTGTTCATTGTCGTGTCGCCTTAATTCGGGGCTCAGCTGGCGTGGCATTTCTGGGGATGATTGGCTTTGGGCCCCGCCAGTGTGAGTTTGTGTTTCACGGCAGTGCCAGCCTGTGATGGAGTGCAGGACAGTATTAACGCTGAATGAGGGGGCTTCTCAGTAATCGAGTTGGCCTCCTTTGAGAAGTCGGACCTCATCTCACTTTTTCTAATATGACCAATGGGGGGTGGGGGCTCAATTGTGGATGATAAGCTTTGTGAATAAAAGAAGAATACTATTTTTTTTTTTTTTTTTTGGAAAACATGCCGATACTCGTGTAAATGTCCCTTTTTCAGTATAAAATGTACAGTTCATTTTCAGAGTTTTCACTTCTGTTTTATTGGTTATGCGCGGGAGAGCCTTGGAAAGCAAACGGGACCCCGAGGGAGGCGAAAAACGCAAAGCCCCCTCTCGGCCGGCCGTCTTTCCGTCAGGGTTAGTGGGGTCCAAGAGACGAGAGCCACTGACATGGAAAACTCGAATGGAGAGCCGGGCTGACGACCCTGGTGGGTGGCACAGCCGAGCTGTCCGCGGTACAAGGCGCTATAAAGCTTTATGGACGTTTACATGGCTCCGCAACCTCAACGTCTGCTCGTGCTATTTAATTATTAAAAGTACATTTACTTTATTTGGTCACCTGAATAGTAGTAATTACAACTGCTGCTTCAGTTATATATATATATATATATATATATATATACACACACACACACACACCATTAATGGCGCACTGCTATCACGATAACGTGCAGTGAATCCACTTGACTTGATTATTCCTACAGGGTGGTCCAGATCTAATTCTGCAGATCCAGATCGTCTGGATGACTTTGGTCGATTCCAGTTCGGGGTGAAGACGATTCTTCATGTCGTCGGTTCGAACACTTCTCGATGGTCCGGGATTTTCCTTAAGTTATAGCGTAATGAAAATTGCATACTTAGATCTGCACCACCCTATAGTTTTCATCCTCTTTCTTTCTCTGTACGTTAACCATTCGTTTGCTCAGAGGTTGAGGTTCTTTTTTTCCACACTAGCGGCCGCTTCTTCTGTCGGCATCTTTTCGCGTTAAAACTGATTATTTGCAAGTGTTTGTGTTGCAATTACTAAGTACGTTTTCCTTAATTTGTCACTTAAACTGGCACTTAAGTGTTCAATCTGCTTCCAGAATGATTTAAGAGATGAAGTAGAGGACGTGATGGTGAAGGTGGTAGGGATGAGAACGGCATCCGTACGCATGCGCCGCAGTGCAGTCCTGCTGGCCGCTCCCGAGAGTTGATTCTATAATTAAAATAAAATAAAATAAAACGAGGAATATCCTTGGAGGTCGATCATCACACGAAAGCGGATAGTAGACGTCACGTAGTATATGTGTACCAAATTTCAGATCAATAGTTCAAACGAGCTGCAGGTGATTTAAAATCCTGGACAGATAAACGAACAGCCACGGTAGAGCATTACATAAAGATAAGGAAAGTTTGGAAAAATGGAATGGCACACTGAGCTGAACTGCAGCAGTTTCCCATAGGATATCGACGGGTCCATTTAAACCAAAAATGGTGAAATTTGACGGGACAGATGACTTTGAAGAGGAGGACGCGTGTTCTGCCATCTCCAACGGCTTAGACCCCGCTCGATGACAGGGCAGGGCTGGGCAGGGCAGGGCCCGTGGCGGTTTAACGTACTTTATACACACACTGGCACGGAATAAACAGCCGGCAGTCCGAAGCCATACAGGAACCAGGGAACCATCCAGATGAAGGTTCCAGAAATTATTTTTTCTTTCTTTCTTTCGATACATAAGAGGCCCCAACACTAGTCATGGAGATAACCGGCTGGTGCAGTCCCGGCGGGTTTCTGGTTTTTAATGCCCTCTTTGCTGCTCACGGGCTCACTTGAGGTTTTCTTCATCTGTAGCCCACTCCACATTAACTCTTTCTGTTTTGCCCATTTCATTTCTTAAAGACGCCGTCCTACATTTAAATGGCTCTTTGTCAAGCAGGCCACATGCTGTTATGAAAGTGTAATCTTAAGAGGGGAAAGTCCCGTTACGAAAAAGAAAAAAAAAAAAAAAATCACGAAGGACGTCCGTTCTGATTGGTCGAGAAGGTGGTCCTTTACGCCCCACGGAGGTTCACCTCTCACAGTCTGGACATAAAAATGAGAGGACGCAGCAAACGGCAAATTCTCACCCCGTCACTAAAACATGCCAGCTAGAACAATCAACCTAAAGAGTCTCATTTATCAGCCGGGAGAATCGAGTTGCTTTTAGGACCCTTTATACATTGTGGTGTACGATGGGTTACATAAGGCGAGGCAGGTGCCTCCGTTTTCTATTTCACGACAGCCTTGGCGGAACAAGGACTTGCTCTGACAATTCCGATTTCCGCTCCTTGACCCACTGCAATGAAAGGCCCGCCGTTGTGTAGTCGCAAACACGCGAAGCTCCGCTTTGACTTTACTGTCTTCAGCCTTCGGGTTCATTTGAATTAATTTGAAATGGAAATCCCTGATGCTTACCTAAAGAGTAGGCAGTGGGTCAGGGCCTGAGTATAAAGAGACACGGGTGAGGTGCCATGCTCGGGTCTCGTGATGCCATCTCTGCGGGGTGTCAAGTCTCAATCCTGCGTGTGGCTCCCAGGTGGTCGAACGAGCTGCCCACCTCCACCGGTACTGCTGACTCCCTCAGTGTCCTTGAGATTGAAGACTCTTCTGTTCTGTGAAGGTCCGTCTAATTGATAGGAGGAAAAAAAAAACAAAGTTTGTGATATTTTATATTGTTTATTGATTTGCTGTTGCATTCATTTTAATCGCTTTATTAATTGTAATCCATAATTGTAAATTTTATTAGTCATTACGTCTTTTCACCTGCGCCAATCAGCTTTTGTTACCTATCCTACTTGCTGTACAAACAGGCCCGAGCCTAATGTTACCTGAATATGTTCACCTCCTTTGTAAGTCGCTTTGGATAAAAGCGACTACCAAGCAAATCAATGTAAATGAAATCGTTGGTGGAATGAAACCCCGGCATGATGGCTTATATGAACAGGAGTAACCGTGAGAAAGGAATTTAAATGAACGACACCTGACGCACCAAAGGCCAACGAGCCAAGAGAACGGGGGGCCACAGGATAGCAGATTCTCGACGATCAGCTCAGACGGAGAAGGAACGAAAAAACCGGAGAGATGGCCGATTAACGGGCCGGCGGTGTGTTTGTTCAGCGAGCTGAGACGACACGTTAATCAAATCAGCGGGTCAGGACCAAAGCGCTGTAACGGACGGGATGTTGAACCTTTCATTTAGGATTTTTCGAAGGAATTATTGAAGCAGAAAGTTTAGCGGTGCTCGACAAAACCGAAACAGCCCGTCTTTCTTATTCAAGACAATGGCGTATTTTTATGTAAAGCCTTCCGGTCAGATTGCACGTACTTATTGATGCGATTTCCATTTCTTCGTGGATTGCCGTCTCTGGTTCCTTTTCGGGTTATTCCTGGACTGTGTGTGCTCCCATACTTGACAAAGAATCATTTTATTCTGGCAAGCGTCCTTTACATTTGAAATGAGTGCTTAGCTCTACTGAGAGCCCCCCTAATGCGTGATCGAAACGGACATCTTTAATGTATGGTAGACACAGTGATGGACCAAGAAAACCTGAGGCGCTGAGTCCTTTCACAATCAGGGGGGCAATTGGTGTTTGACAAGTCCATGGCGCCCACTGCAGGTCTATATAATGAAAGAATTTTTGGGGGGACCGAAAACGGCTCCCCTATGATGAACCTGCACTCTGGTGGCTTTCATTTTAAAAGTGAGTCGCGTTTGCTTTACTCAAACAAACGAGTAACGAGCGTTGGCCCAACCTGAAAGCATTTAAATAGAAAAAAAAGGGTGCAGGGGGTCCCTGGCACAGGGGAGGGGGTCTTGAGAATATGAATGGCAGGCGCCAGCTCCTTTAACGAGTATCGACGGCGCGGCTTGGACTGCCTGAGGTCACCTCATGGAGATTCGTAACGCGACGACCACCACTAAAGAGGGTCGAGCTCTTTGGTGAGCCCCCTCACGGACACGTGCAAAAAAAAAAAAAAAATCAGGGGACTTTCAGCCAACCCTGCAGTAGAGGTGTGGTTGCAAGGTAAATAAGTGAAATGTGACGATTTGGTTAAACTTTCAGCATTACGAAGACTATTTATGAACTTGCGCGGATACAACCTGCTCGTGCGAAACACGATTGATCAAAACTGCGTGCCAACAAATCACCACAATAATAGTAATACTTGTAATAATAAGAACAACTTTAAGATACTTTGGTAAATGATTTGAACTTCATCTCATCGTTCATTCACTGATTAAAACACAAAAGCGATGTGAGTGAGAGATGGGGTCCCGCAGGGCTCAGCACTCGGATCGTCACTGTTGTCACTTTACAGGCTTCCACTGGGGTCCCTCATTAGAAGACATCATGTTAACGTTCACTCGAACGCAGACGACACCCAGTTAAGTTAAACCTTCTTGTAGCCTTCAAGTTTCTCCAATGTTGTCTTTAATTAGTTGTGTCAGTGAATTAAAGAAGTGGATGAATGAGAACGACTTGTCTTTAAACACCGATAAGACAGACATGTTAATTACTGGGGCCAGCGCGGTGGCGCATATTGCCTTGCAGTAAGGAGAGCCGGGTTCGCCTTCCCGGTCCACCCTGTGTGGAGTTTGCATGTTCTCCTCGTGTCTGCGTGGCTTTCCTCCCACAGTCCAAAGACATGCAGGTGAAGTGCATTGGCGATCCTAAATTGTCCCTGGTGGGTGCTTGGTGTCTGGGTGTGTGTGCCCTGTGGTGGGCTGGCACCCTGCCCAGGGTTTTTTCCTGCCTTGCACCCTGTGCTTGCTGGGATTGGCTCCAGCAGACCCCTGGGACCTGGGAATGACTGACTGGCTGTTAATTATTGGAGGGAGTGACGCTGATCACAACAATATTTAGTCATCATTTAACTCAGTTGGAATCGCCATTAATGTTACTGAATCAGCCCTTCAGTCTAAGAGTTATCTTTGACTCTAGCATGACATCAAAGCACACATTACAAAGCTGTTGAAATCAGGCTTCTTCCATCTTAAAAATGTTGGGAAATAAAGGCATTTTGTGAATAAACAGGATTGTGAGAAATTAATTCCTGCATTTATCTCTAGTAGGATTGACTACTGCAATGCGGTGTTCACTGGATGTTCAAACTGTTCTTTATTTAGCCTCCAGTTAATCCAAAATGCTGCTGCCAGGATTATTACAAGAACAAGAAAATACGAACACATAACTCCAGTTTTTAAATCCTTACACTGGCTCCTGGTTAAGTTTAGGGCAGATTTCAAAATCCTCCTTTTAACATATAAAGACTTAAATGGCGGAGGTCCGGCTTACTTGTCTGAACTTATCATGACTTACAAACCTGAGCGCACATTAAGATCTCAAGATGGCGGTCTGCTTCTGATTCCAAGAATTAATAAAATAACAGTGGGCGGTCGAGCTTTTAGTTACAGGGCCCCTAAACTGTGGAGTGGTCTGCCTGCTACTATAAGAGATGCCCCTTCGGTCTCAGCTTTTAAATCCCAGCTGAAGACTCACAACTTCAGTTTAGCACACCCTGACTAGAGCTGCTGATTAACTGAACAAACTGCATCTCTGTTGTTAGTCATTAACACTAAAACATAAGTAATATGATCATTATAACTTGTTACTAACCCTCACCTATTCTGTTTCTCTTCTCAGTACTCAAATGTGGCACTTGGTGCCACTGCCCACCTGCCAAGTTGTTTTGCCTGCCTAAGGTAAAGTCATCTCTGACTCTGGAGGATCACAGGAATCGTGGGGTAGATAGATAGATAGATACTTTATAAATTCCCATACTCCAGCAGCAGCATACTGATAAAGAACAATATTAAATTAAAGAGTGATAACAATGCAGGTATAACAGACAATAACTTTGTATAATGTTAACGTTTACCCCCCCGGGTGGAGTTGAAGAGTTGCATAGTGTGGGGTCTCCTCAGTCTGTCACTGAAGCTGCTCCTCTGTCTGGAGATGATCCTGTTCAGTGGATTCTCCCTGATTGACAGGAGCCTGCTCAGTGCCCGTCGCTCTGCCACGGATGTCAAACTGTCCTGCTCTGTGTCTACAATAGAGCCTGCCTTCCTCACCAGTTTGTCCCTCTTCTTTATGCTGCCTCCCGAGCACACCACCACGTAGAAGAGGGCACTCGCCACAACCGTCTGATAGAACACCTGCAGCATCTTATTGCAGATGTTGAAGGACGCCAGCCTTCTAATGAAGTATAGTCGGCTCTGTCCTCTCTTGCACATACAATCTGTGTTGGCAGTCCAGTCCAGTTTATTATCCAGCTGCACTCCCAGGTATTTATAGGTCTGCACCCTCTGCACAGTCACCTCTGATGATCTCGAGGTCCATGAGGGGCCTGGGCCTCCTAAAATCCACCACCAGCTCCTTGGTTTTGCTGGTGTTCAGGTGTAGGTGGTTTGAGTCGCACCATTTAACAAAGTCCTTGATTAGGTTCCTATACTCCTCCTCCTGCCCACTCCTGATGCAGCCCACCATAGCAGATAGGTAGAGGGGTCCTTTCATCAGATTGGCCCAGCGCTGATTCAGCCAATAGCAGAGGCAGCTTGATGGCCGCGGTCTCCAGGACTGTGAACTAACCTGAATTGTATTATGGGATATCATCTACTCTTGAATTGTGCTCTTCTGCTTCTTGTAATATTTCTATTGTACTGTTGTATTGTATTGAGGATTACGTGGGTTTCTCTTCTGTGTATTGTGTTGTATTGACCCCCTTTTTGTTTTTGATACCCACTGCACGCCCAAAGGGGTCTCCCATTGAATTGCCTTTCCCAAGATTTCTTCCATTTTTTCCCTACAAGGGTTTTTTTTTGCCTTCTTAGAGAGTCAAGGCTGGGGGGCTGTCAAATGGCAGGGCCTGTTAAAGCCCATTGCGCCACTCCTTGTGTGATTTTGGGCTCTACAGAAATAAATTGTATGTGTGGTTAACTCCATCAGTTTGGTGGGATGACGTGATTTCTCTCCACACTCTTAAAACTGGTGTTTCCTTCACAGGTTTCTCCTGGGCTGTGCGGTTCCTCATTGAGCCCCCCACTTGATAAAGGACCCTTTCATTCCTGGTGGGGTTCTTTGCATTTGAAGTTGCTTCTTTGGATTTTCAGAAGGCCCCTGCTATGTGGACCCACCAGAAATGGCTCCTGTGTGGTGGGCGACCAAGCAGGATACGGACAAAGCGAGAGGGGTGTGAGCGAGTGCCCCCTACAGTCAGGGACCCTCAGGTGTCTCACAGATCTGTGACCATCTGTCCATGCGGTTATTTAGAGATGATCCAGATCATTTAAGGTTCCTTCATGTGTCGTTCCCGCGTGGCCTACACGGTGTGGTCGTAGACTCTTTGGGGGTCACGCTGGGAGTCAGCAAAGGGGCAGAAAGACCGAACTTGGACTTTTACTGCCGATAGCAACACTCAGATATTGACAGAGGAGAGAAGCAGAGCGGACCAGTGGTCACTCCGTCAAGTTCACGTGCATAGCTAGCAATTGCACTTTTAAACAGAATGGCGCCTGCGTTCTTCCTCGTAGGCCCGTGGCTGGACAAGCAGACGTTTCATTCCACATCTTTACACGTGAAGTTGGTTCTTTGGGCCATGAAAAGCCTCCTAATTTGTGGACAAAACAGAAATTGTGATTAGGAGGAAACAACAGATAAAGACCTAAAGGTGAGGTGAGCCTGTGGGTTCAACTCACAACTTGGAGGAATACGTGACATGAAAAATTAATTTTGCGTAACGTCAGACGTCAGTTAACCCAACACGGTTTTCAGAGTTTTGATGACTCGACTTGTGCTCAGATAGTGGGAGAGCACTGAGATCTTCAGGCTTTGCTCAACACTAAGGCACCTTCCATATTTTGGAGCCGATTGATTCTTAAGCTCTTTTCTGTACATGTCTTCATAAATGTCACTGGACTGAAGCTATCAAGGCGACCTCTGACTTGAAAACACAAACCTTTAATGTTCATCATGGTGACGATGACCGGCGCTGCCACACTCAGACAAAAGAACGAACGAATGGGGAGGTTCACCTTATAATGTCATTTAAGGCAGCTTCATCGGCATGACTTCCTACATTTGCATAACGTGTCACATTAGCATAAAGACCCGCCGCTTTTTGTGCAGCTGGAGGAACACCGAAGCCTTTTAGTAAAACGTGTCTTCAGATGCCGTGTGACACTCTTATGGTACGCCCTACATCAGTGACCCCCAAACTCGGCCCTGGGGACCCCCTGTGGCTTGCAGGCGTTTGTTTCAAGCAGATTCACAAATCATTGATCATAACTGGTCTCACGAGATCAGCTGGGCTTTTATTCTCTTGTCGTCATCGTCTTCTGCGTTCTTTGATTTTTACATCTTGAAGACAATTACAAACATTTCTGTTATTCCTGTAGCTCTTGTTGTTTTCCTGAAATTTGGCCCTTTTTCTGTGTTGTTTGCTCCCTTTATTGTTTCCCAAACAGTGACAATTAAAACAAGCGGAGCAAACACCGGGCAGATGACACGAATGACGAAAGGCGACAACTCCTTCAGCATCAGACCCCCTAATTAGTATATAAAGGGTTAAATAACTAGAAGACCTGGAAAAGCAGAATGAAAATCAGGATGAAGATCTTCATAAAATGAACCCACAGACCGGATTGGTACAATTTAGGGAACATTTACTGAACTTCGTTTGGGCACTTGATCTCAAAACACAGCAACTGGGAAACAACAGCTGACTTCACTGGGCTAGGAGTCCATTTGAAAACAGACAGTAGGCACAGGGGGTCCCCAGTTTGGGATCCGCTGCCTGGCGTCACAAAAACATCCCTCCTCTTCTTCATCATCTTCACCAATGGGACGCAGGAGAGGAGGCAGCTGGAGGACTTGGAGAATGATGAACATCAGCAAAACCAAGGAACTGCTAATTGATTGTCACCGCACCCAAGAGCCTCTACACCCAGGGCCGTCTTAATGCATGGGCACGCTGGGCAGTTACCCGGGACTGCCCACGAGCATAGGGGCTCCAAGCTAATCTGTGTGTGTTGTGACCTGCAGAGTGGTGGTGTAGGTAGGGGCCCCAGTGCACTGCTTTGTCAGGGGTCCTATACGGCTGTTAAGGTGGCCCTGTCTACACCCGGCCACAAGTACCCTGGGGGTCCACATCAATGACAGCCTGGACTCGTCTCAGAACACAGAGGAACAAGAGAACAAAGGGCAGAGTGGCATCTTCTTCCAAAGGAAACAGTGTCACCTTACTCTGGGAAGTGACATTATTCACATCTTGTACAACCAGTGGGGTGTGCTGGGCTGGTAACATCACCTCAAGATAGGACCACTGAATTAACAGGCTAATTAACAGGACAGGCTCGGCGATTGGATACACTCTGGACCCCCTAGAGGTCATAATGGAGGAGAGGATGAAGACGAAACTGAGTGAAATTCTGAACAACGCTGCACAGCCCCTCCGTGACACATCAACACCGAAGACTTTCAGCCAAAGAATCACTCAGCAGACGTGGTCCAGAAATGCGACTGGGGGTCCTTCAAACCAACGCCATGCAGAGCCTCACTGGGACTCTCAAGTCAGGGGGGTTTTCTACCTTCACCATCATTCTGGTGTGCGTTCAGAACAAAGTGTGTGCATCTCTTTATCTGTCTAAATACACACTGCTGATGCTCTATTTTTTATATTGCGCCTTTCACATCTATCTACTAATTTTAAATTATTACAGAGTGCCTTTCCTCTGTCTATCTAATCCTACCTTCTAATATTAAATTCTCTCTCTTTTATATAGCGCCTTTCACATGTATCTGTCATATAGCGCCTTTCATGTATCTATCCATCTATCTCTCTCTTATATAGTGCCTTTCCTCTCTAATCATTTAAAGAGCTTTTGTAAAAAGCCAAGGTCCCGCTGGTGACAGGTAAAGCTCTAGACATCTGCAGCATGGCAGTTTCCTCTAAGAGTGCCCAGAAGGTGTTATTATTGAAGTTGATCCGTTTATCTTACACAGCAGCACAAGCACCTCTGCACATATTTACAGTTAATTCTGCAACCCGTACGGCACACAATGTGCATATTTGATTTTCTCCATAGTTTTGTGGGCTCCACATTAAGCTTTTTGTAACTCCAATGTCTGATCCCCTTTTTCAGCTCTCAGATTCTCTTAAACAAACTTCAAGTGTCGGGTGACTTCAGCTCACCCTGATTAATTAGCATGGCGGAGCTTTAATGGTTTCATTGTTTAAATACGCCCAACACGTCATGTTTTTCAGTGAATGGAGAAGGGCAGTGGAGGAGAGAGGACTGAAGATAAATAGCAAGAATGAGAAAAAGACAACAGAATGTCGACGGTTTAACAATGACCAGGATTCAGAAGTGAGCCTGCAGGGAGAGCCGCTGAAAAGTGGAGTGGAGACGTTTAAATATGGAAGATCCCCAAGGTGGAGAATTAGATGTAGAGATAACCCACAAAGTCCAGTCTGAAAGGAACAACTGGAATTAAGGAAAACCTTAAAGGTGAGTTTTCTAAGAATAAGAGTGATATACGGAGCTGAGACATGGATAGCAAAAAGAGCAAAGTAGGAGAAGAAATTGGATGGGGCAGAAATGAGAAGGTTGAGATGGATGTGTGTGCTACAAAAATGACAGAAGAAGAATTGAGACAATCAGAAGTACAACAAAAGTAGAAGAGAAAGGACAGGAACAGCAGCTGAGGTGGTAAGGACATGTGATGAGGAGAGACAATGAAGGTGTGATGGACATGGAAGTCCAGAGGAAGAGAAAGCAAGGGAGATCAAAGCAAGGGTGGACGGATAAAGAAGATCTGAAGGTAAAGGACTCCACTGGTGAGGAGGTGCAGGACTCCGCTGAATGGAGAAGGTTGACCAAGAACAACATCAACTACACACAGAAGAGGGAAAAGATGAAGAGGAAGACCACCTTTTTTTCTCCTTAAGTGCAAATTGACCTCCTTGTCATCGATGACGTCCATTTAATTAAAATTAACTCCAAATGAGCATCTTGGCGCTCATCTGCGCTCTCCAGGACCAAATATCGCGCTATCTGCGTGCACAGCGAGCGGGGGTCTTGGGAGTTCAGGGCAAAGTCCTCCCTCCATTCAAAGACATGGATTTGCCACCCGCACGACTTGAACCCGTCGCCATTCGGAGCTCCAGCCCGTCACGTACACGCGCGTGAAACGCTTTCAGGACTCGAAAGTTTGCACATGAGGACGGCTCACGTGTCGCGACATTTTCTTCAATGTTCGATGACTCGTATGCGACACACAAACGTGTCATAAATCTCTCTCTCTCTTTGTCTACGAAGCTCCGCGCCGTCATTTCGTTTTCTCCCGATGCCCGTCACCGTAGCTCTCGTTTTATTTGATTCCTTTCCCGTTGCCCGCGGTTCTTCGTTAACACGTGACTTCTTGGTGTTTATTTCTCGCAGGCTCGGCTCTCCAAAGGACCTTGTTGATGGTGCACGGTGTGAACTCGAAGCAACTCACTGCAGCTAATGTGAAGTCATTCAACAAAACTGGAAGGAACGGAAGACAACCGGGCGGATCCCCGTCCCAGGGCGCCAGCACGTGAAGGGTTATTCTAAGACCCTGGTCTTTATAAATTAAATTTATGGGATACGCATGCACGTAAATACGGATGTTCAATATGCGTTATTTTATTAAGGCTGACTTTACATCAATATTATTCTAGAAATACAATTTTCTTTATTTGAAAATCTAAACGGGCTCAACGTAGCGGCGAACTGGACGCGCGTCTTTAAAAGGCAGTCGGACCCCCCACACATTCTCGAAATATTTTTGTTTAAAGAGTCGCTCCTTTAAACTCGGCGCGCGTGCACTGCCAACAACGGAGGCGCGTCTTCCTCTTTCTTAACACGAACGAGCAGCACCACGTGATTAATTAGCTTTAGCCACGCCCATCGTTAATACAAACCAACCTCCTCCCATTTAAAGAGATGAGCGAAAAACGGACTCCCCCCAGGTCAAAGGGGTCGGCCGTAGCTGCGAAAGCCACCGTGCAAGGAAATTACCGGAAAGCCAATCGGTAATACGAGGGGGGCAACGTGTTGAAGCTTTCTGTCTCAACACCTCGATTGTGAGTTTAAGCCAAACTGAAAATGTTAACAAATTTACAAAGGACAAATCGCTGGGCTCCGTTTGTGTTAATCCAATTTAAACCCATTCATTTCCCGCCCGTGCTGGCGTCCTGCTCGGGGTTTGTTTCCTGCCTTGCGCCCTGTGTTGGCTGGGATTGGCTCCAGCAGACCCCCGTGACCCTGTAGTTAGGATATAGCGGGTTGGATGATGGATGGATGGATTCCCGCCCGTTTAAAGCAATCTGGAGCGCGTGTGCAGTCAGTCGTGTCGTCCGTTTTTAGGCGACAAACTGGGACAAATCAAGACTCTCTATTATGTAGTGCCTTTCACATATCTATCTGTCTTTAGATGCTTCGTCGGGGACATGTATGCCGATCTCTCGTTTGGGATCCTAAAATACAAAATCGATTTTCCACGGTGGATTTTGTGCTGTTTATTTGTTAATCTCTGCCTTTTCATCTTCTAATGTTATTATGAAGAACAATTAGTCCGTTTTTTTGATTAAATGTTTTGAGCTCGTGATACGCAAGTGCCGCCCAACACGTTAAATCTGTCCGAAGACCCAATAAAGAAAACAAAGGCCGTTATGTCGCGGAGGAGACGCGTGTTATTAACGACACCTGCTGTAATTCTTCAGAGTTCCCTCTCGTGATTGTCCATAAAATGTCATCCAGAGTGAAGCGCGCAAGGTGTTTGAATTTTGTTTTTATTTTACTTTGTAATCCTCAGGACCAAATTGTGTGGATTGATTCAAAAAATATATTTTTAAAACTTCACGTGTAAATAATCATGCAGTTTGGTTTAATATTTTTAAAGTAACTGTTTGAGCGCAGTGGTTAGCGCTGCTGCCTCGCAGTTAGGAGACCAGGGTTCGCTTCCCGGGTCCCCCCATAGTGGAGTTTGCATGTTTTCCCCGTGTCTGTGTGGGTTTCCTCCCACAGTCCAAAGGCATGCTGGTTAGGTACATTGGCGATCCTAACTTGCCCCTAGTGTGTGGGTGTGTGTGCGCGCCCTGCCCGGGGTTTGTTTCCTGCCTTGCGCCATGTGTTGGCTGGGATTGGCTCCAGCAGAACCCCGTGACCCTGTAGTTAGGATATAGCGGGTTGGATGGTGGATGAATGGAACTGTTTACAAAAGATTAATCTAATTGAAATATCTTCTAAATCTTGAATAACTCTTAGTAATTGATAAAGGGTATTCTGATTGACAATAATTATTTTAATTCACTCGGAAAGCAAAAAAAAAAAAAAAAAAAAGAAAAGATTCAAGGATCAAGCGTATTTTGGAAGGATTAAATAATTTTTGCCTGCAGGCTGTCATGTCTGTGTTAGTAAATGCGTGCAAAAAAATGTTTCCGAAACATCGCAGGTCCGCGTTGAGCACAGAGGAGTCCGTTCAGGTAGCGGCACTTCATGGAAAACTCGCAAGAGAGAATGCGCGCTAAGACGGCTTTATGAGGCTCGATGTCCGCTGGCGCGCCCCCTAGGTGGTTCTGTTTTTTGCCATTAGAAATATACTCAACTGTAACTCTAATTTTAGTGTTTAATTTTTTTTTTTAGCAGATCATTACAGAGGAGTAATGCGTTGACATTTTTGTCGATTTATTTAAATTATTTTATTTTCTACTGCTGTCACCGTCCTGCTCCACTGACAGACTGAGGAGACCCCACACTATGCGACTCTTCAATTCCACCGGGGGGGTAAATGTTAACATTTTACAAAGTTATTGTCTGTTATACCTGCATTGTTATCACACTTTAAATTTAATATTGTTATTATCAGTCTGCTGCTGCTGGACTATGGGGATTAATAAGGTATCTATCTAGCGGCTTTCATTTCAATAGAAAATACATTTGTATGGTTATTACGTTTTAATGTGTTTTGTTATAGCTCAAGCTACAAAAGAAAAATCGATAACCTTTAGTTTACATACTTCAGAAATTCATCGATTACGCATTTACAGTTATGGAGGCCTCTTTGGGTCTTCATGAAACTCCTAAGGCATCGCTGAAGTGTTTCTTCATCTTTGTAAGGTGGCTGACCTTCTCGTGGTGGGTGGTCTGAGGAGGACGGAGATATTTTTCTTGAGTATCAGGCCTTCATATTCTTTTTTTTAGCAGCATGTCAGTATGCCACACAGCCCAGACATGAATGGCCCACCTGCTCATGTTTTAGATGTGTTATGAAGACCCCAAAGAAGCCTCCATTGAGGTCTTGTTACTTAACAGTGAAGAAGTAATCCATGCATTTCTGTAGTACCTAAACTCTAAAGTGTCACCAGGGATTTGTATGAAATACGTGTGAGCTGATGGACTGCTACGCAGTAAAATGGAATGCAGGCATTGCTTACTTAAGCTATGGAGAGATGAAGCTTTCTTCAAGTTTAAATAACATTTATTTTTGTGTGCTAACCTCTCATTTAACTCCCCACATTTTCGTTCATTTCTGCTCTACTCCCCTAAACAAGCAGCTAACCCTTTGCATTGTGGGAAGGCTGGCTAGGTGCGCTGCGAGGACAGGCCTCACCCGCCTCCCCATTTCCCTTCAGTCTCGGCTGCAGCGCGGCGCTACACGCGTCACTTCAGATGGTCTGGTCATGTAAACTGTGTCACCAGCTGGAAAAGCCAAAGTCTGGAGTCCTTTACACTTCATATGAGCGAGGAAATCTCGACACTTTTAAAGATGTTCGCCATTTGCACCAACGATGCGGCTGTTCTTTCTTTTATGTAACATGCGGCATAAATCGTCAGGCCTTCAGTTTCTTACTTCTCAGATCAAATCACAATGATGTCGACAAAGTGTTTGAAATAACATTTCACGTGGGGGTCTCCTTCCGCTGACAAACCTCGAGGTCTTTGTCCCTGTAGGTCCACGACTGCCAAAAAGCGGACAAAACTCGCCAAGCCCTCCAGCTCGCTAAGGGGGTTAGAAAACGTCATTCGATTCAGCAGACTCTCCAAACGGCACCAGGCACGCACCTCACCTTTAAAATGAGGTCATCAAGAACGCGGGGACACAGTTGGAAACTTGTGAAGGGGAAATTTTGCACAAACATTAGGATGTTTTTCTTTACACAAAGAACGACAGACTCTTGGAATAAGCGACCAAGTAGTGTGGTAGACAGTAAGACGTTAGGGACTTTCAAAACTCGACTTGATGTTGTACATTGAAGAATGAGGTGGACAGGACTGGTGAGCTTTGTTGGGCTCAATGGCCTTTTCTCGTCTCGAGTGTTCTAATGTTCTAACATTAAAGTTCTTTCTTTTTAGTTTTTTGCCAATGAAATCAGGGCTCTCCAGCAGGCCCCCAATGTCTCGTCTTTCTTGTTGCTGATTTTATAACCCAGCTTTAAAGCCAAGATGGAACTTTCTGTCATTAGAGGAACAATATTGTGCTTATTAACTTTAAAAGTACTCTTTATTTGGTATAATTATTAAATTGTAATCATTAATTATTAGTGAATGGAATATAGTAAAGCAAATAGTTTAATTTCATATCATTTATATAGAGACACAGAGAAATCACTTTTTAAAAAAATGTATGAATGCAAGTCTGGGTGTGTGTGTCTGCCATAGTGAAGAAGCCGTCTTACCATCAGATGTGAATACCTGAGTGGAGCAGCTGACACTCACGCCTGGAATTCCACGTTTTCAACTTCAGGCTGAGTGTTTTTCACATTTATTAATATTATCGTCCAATGCGTGATGTAAATTAACCTAACTGAGCCTGAGCTACACCTCTAGCAGTCCTTGATAGTCAAGGAGGCCGACATCTGGAGTGCAATCAGACCCTTTTGTTACACATGTCGGGGGCTTCAAGTGTAGTAGGAGGGCAGAATTTTAGGGCCACCTGCTCAGAATGTTCCCTGATAGGCCCTGCAAATACAAACTGGACCACAGCCCCCCACACGACACTTAAAAAACAAGGACCACTTGGCCGCCTGTGTGTCAGACTGCAAGGCAGGGCCTCTAGATATGGAAATGTTTCTACTGGAATCTGTGGGAGGCTTTGGTCAACAATGTCAGTGCCACAGAGTTTAAAATACAGAGAGAGAGAGAAAATGACACAAATATGGAGAGAGGAAGACAGCAACGGACAAGAAATAACAAACAGAAAAAGAAAAAGAAAATCAGAAATGAAAAAACAAGCAGCTGGTATCACACACACACCAAGGTGAACTGAACGGCTAAATAAACATGAAATCAATCTGTGTGATCCTGCCAACTACGCTAAAATATCTATCATATATTGCCTTACTTATCTATCCATTGTGGAAGCCGGCCCAGACACAGACAGGCGCACACGTCAATGTCACCCAACACACGTTTTATTACCATTCCTAATATTTACAAGTGCAGCACAACCCCAAAGTCACCAAAAGTCCAGGCCACCAAATCAATGCCTTCTTCCTCTTCAGGCTGCCTTCTTGCCTCCTCCAGAGACCTCGTCCTCTTCCACCCGACAAAAGTCATCGTATGAAGGGAGGCGGCCCCTTTCTATACACACTCGGATGTGCTCCAGGTGCTTCCCGGCAATCTTCCGCCGGCACTCCCCAGTGTTCTCCGGATGCACTCCGGGTGTCCCTGCTCCTCTTCCCCCCAGCACTTCTGGGTGTGGTGGAAGTGCTGAGGTCCAGGGCTCCGAAGGCATTGGGGTGCCCCCTGGTGGTGACCACGGGCCCATACAGGTTTGAGCTTCAAAGCTCTGTACCCGTGGCCCCCAAAGTCACCAGGGCGGTCACCCCCACATGGTCTGGGTGAGGCATAAGCCCTCCTCCGGCCCTCCTGGGCGACCCCAGCCATCTGTGACACTATCTGTGAGCTGTGAGGGGAGTTTGACACACAGGAGTCGAGAAGCTCAAACCACCAGCGAGGTTACAGTTGGGAGGACTTGCGTGAACAAAGAGCTGAATGTCAACAAGATGGAGACCCCGGACTGCAATAAGAGGGAGTAACGACAAGCAGGAGGGGTCCGTTTGTCGCTCGTTTGTTTCGCTCATAGCTACGCTGGTGTAGTCCATTCACTAAGCCCAAAATGGAAATGTTTGGGTTTAGACATTTTTTTTTCATATTTTAAGTCATCATATCCGACATCACAGCCACTTGAATATTCTTGTTTTTTTTTTTTTTTTTATATTAAATTTTAAATTTACCTAAATGTTCACATTTCAAGGCTTTTGTCACTCTGGTCACCAAAAACAAAATCAAATGCCTAAACATCATAAACGTTTTTCATCTTCTAATTCCACGTCCCTTTTTTAAGTCCATACTGGACCAGCACCCCCCCCATTGCTCAGTCTGCTCTGTTCAGATCCCCTCGGTCTTGTTTCTCCAGTTTCCTCAGGGCCTTCCATCTTTCCTTAGCACCTCTCCAGTACAGAATGACCACCTTAGGCCTGTCGTCCAACATGAGGAGGAAGGTCTGCTCGTGTGGAGGAGGGCGTGTGGTGGGACACAAAGCCACCATCATAACCATGCTGGCCTTTGTCACCTAAACTCCTGCTGTGCCCGGCCTTTCTCTTTCTCTCACCCTCTGTAAGCGGCTGCTCATTCCTGAAAGTTTGTAATGTGATCACAAAAAGGGGTGGGGCCTGCATGGAAATCAACTACATTTATGCCAATATGGTGCTTTTTCCCACCAATAAAAACCCAAAGCAGCTCAAGTGTTTTGGAAAAATCTGAAGAAAAAAAAAAAAAAAACACACCAAACCTGGCCCAATCCCCTACCCCCTCACTGCCCACTCCACCCCCCCGCCAAGAGAATATAAAAATAAATGAATCAAAGAAGTCACCTGATTTGGCGCGCATGGCACCCCAAGACGACTGGTGATCCTGTGCCCATGAAATTCATTTTATCTTTATAACCATAAATGAATCGAACAAAATGATGTCAATCGGCGTGTGAAGCCACCTGACCCGCTCATTTTCGGAGGACTCGAGGCCGAGCAGGTGGGTAAGCAACACGTTTTTCTAAATCTTATGTGTAAAGTTAACCTCAGGTAATTGGAAAATGGCACCGGAAACGATGTCTGTGAGTGGCACTGTAATCAGAATATCAGTTTAATGTCACTGTGCTCTGTGCAAATATTTTAAATTTGCTTTTCTCTTTCTACGGGCACAGCTGAGGCAGATTTAGTACAAAAGGGCTCAGCATTTAGAACTGCCAGGCCAAGCAGAGGAGAAGACAGACAAAGACAACTGGGTAACGTGAACTATTTCAGTGTGTTAGAGTCAGCATGCCTTTCTTTGCCTTGTTTGAAATGGCATGATTTACCAAAGTGGGGGTCCTGCACATGAAGAAAGAGTATAAAGCCTTGGCACATTGCCCGGCACACCTTTGAAGCCGACAGACGGATGGAAGACAACGTCACCCAATCCTGAAAATCCTTCCAATGAAGTGACGAAAATGGCAGACGGTATACATCGGGCTCCCACTACCCGAAGGTCTTGTCATGGCTTCCTTCGTCTGTTATGTTATGTAAACCATTATTAAAGAAAAGTTATTTATCTTATGTATCACTATGAGAAGGGGTATTGCTTTTTTTATATCATATTTATATAGTTTCGGGTGATGTAACCTGCTGCAATCACAAAAGAACTCATTCCAACCAGTGAGCTAGCGCCCCCTAGAGGAAAACAGGCACGGAGAATGGCATCCATTCATGGTGCTGCTCTGTCAGTGAGACATTTTAATGGCACAGCCAATACCCACACGAGCCTGGCAGAGAAGAGGATGTGACACATGCCAGGTGCATTGTGACCAGAGGGGGTGAAGGGGGAGACAAAAAGGACCTGAAAGGGAAAGGTCAGGAGAGACGTGGCAAAGCATGAATGTGCAGCAGGCAGGGCCCTCTTAACACATGGGCACGCTGGGCAGTTGTCCCCAGGAGCATAGGGGCCCCATGCTAATCTCTGTATGTTGCGACTTGTGGAGTGGTTGTGTGGGGTGGGGGGCCCAGCGCACTGCTTTGCCCCCCCTATTATGCTGCTAAGATGGCTCTGGCAGCAGCTAAGGGCTTCTGGGTATACCAGGCAATGGGCATCAGCTAGGAATTGATCTTGAAACACAGAGATGGGCAGGAAGAGAAAGGAGTTTGGTCAACTGTTTGGAGAAGATGAGTGAGTTATGGAAAATGAATAAAGGAACACAAAATGTTTTGGAAAAAGACCCGGAATGTCAGGTCTGTTTGTTTGGCAGTGAAGGGGGGGGTTTGAATGGGGGATGGTTTTGTGTTTTGTGTGTTGGACCTTAAAAATAAAATAAATCTGTGTATTCTATATAAAAAAAAAAATTCTTCAACGCGGTGGCACAGTGGGTAGCGCTGCTGCCTCACAGTTAGGAGACCCGGGTTCGCTTCCCAGGTCCTCCCTGCATGGAGTTTGCATGTTCTCCCAGTGTCTGCGTGGGTTTCCTCCGGGCGCTCCGGTTTCCTCTCAAAGACATGCAGGTTTGGTGCATTGGCGATTCTAAATTGGCCCTAGTGTGTGCTTGGTGTGTTTGTGTGTGTCCTGCAGTGGGTTGGCACCCTGCCCAGGATTGGTTCCTGCGTTGGCTGGGATTGGCTCCAGCAGACCCCCGTGACCCTGTGTTCGGATTCAGCGGGTTGGAAAATGGATGGATGGATGGATTTGTTCAAGTCCCACCCTCCTCTCAAACCACACCCTCTCACGGCCTGCTCACCTCTCATTGGTGTGAATGCTTTTGTCATCACAGTTCCTGAGCTCTCAGCTCTTATACATTTTTATGTTTTCTTCACTTTAAGTTCCCAATAAAAGAAGACGTCTGACGTCCAAATCTTATTGAAGAATTTCATCAACAGAAGAAATGAGTACAAGGGCAGTCCTAGCAATGAGAAACAGAGTCAAATGAATTAACATGAAAATTGTTGATCGGTGACTCATCAGATTAGTTAAATGCGTATACAATACAATTCAATTTATTTTTGTATAGCCCAAAAATCACACAAGAAGTGCTGCAATGGGCTTTAACAGACCCTGCCTCTTGACAGCCCCCCAGCCTTGACTCTCTGAGAAGACAAGGAAAAAACCGGAACAAACCTCGGGAAAGGCAGTTCAGAGAGAGACCCCCTTATCAAGTAGGCTGGGTGTGCAGCGGGAATCAAAAAGAAGGGGGTCCATACAATACAATACAATATAATACATAGAAAAGAACAAATCCTCAATACAGTATAAAGAGTATAAAAATATTACAAGTGTGGAGCAGAATTTAACAGGAGATGATATCCCATAATATGATTTGGATTTGTTTAGAGTCCTGGAGACCTCAGCCATCAAGCGGCCTCCCCTATTGGCCATTCCACAGCTCAAACAGCACTGGGCCAGCCAATCTGATGAAAGGACCCCTTTACCTGACGATTCCAGTGGTCCTTCATCAGGGATGACTTTACCTTTGGCAGGGAAAACAACTTGGCAGGTGGGTACCAAGTGGCACATTTGAGTGCCAAGAAGAGAAACAGAATAGGTGAGGGTGAGTAACAAATTCTAACTATCAGATTACTTCTGTTTTAGTGCTAACGACAGTCTGTACAGTTAATCAGCAGCTCTAGTCAGGGTGTGCTAAACTGAAGCCGTGAGACTGAAGGGGCGTCTCTCATAGTAGCAGGCAGACCACTCCACAGTTTAGGGGGTCGTGGAACTAAAGGCTCAATAGACTCTGCTGAGACAGATTGTGGTGATGGTGAGGAAGATGAAAACATCAACTTACAATATCACAAAGAATATCTACAACCGTTAACACCTTCTGGTCTTCCACCACACGAATTACTGTTGACAGAAGGATGTATCGTAATGTAATTGTGTAATTGATGTCTGAATGACGGGCTGTGCAATACAACAAGATTAGCTGGATTTGATCAATTCTGACATGTAAAATGTTAACAGGCGACAAGAAAGGTAATGTAGTCCATCTTCACTAATGACATGAGACAGCAAAGGAGATCTTGATATGCCATTCGTATTTAAACATTTACTGTTTCCCGTTAGAATCGCTTTGGCAAAGACAATTAAATCACAGGGACAAAACATTCGAAAAAGTCGTTTTATTTAATAGAGAGAAAGAAACGATATTCACTCACGGGCAGTTCTACGTTATGTTGGTGTTTATGTAACAATTCCTGTGAAAATTAAAACCTGTTTAAATTGTACATCTGCATCTTCAATCACAAGTGGCAGAACCGCAAAGAGGCTAATGGGCAGCGCTGGCACGGGGGTTGGCAAGCGAAGCAAGCAGGGGGCAAAGCCCCCTAGTATGTATATAAAAGAAAAGAAAGAAAAAGAAAAGGAGTTTACAAGTGTATATGTTAAACCTTAATGCCTCATCACTTTGAGTTAAGCTAATGCCACTTAGCAATGTACCCTGGGAATAATTTCTGACCAATAATAACTTAAGTCCGTTGTACAAGAAATGGACACATGAAGCCTCAGACTCCATTTAGCTATTTGGCCTACTCTTTAATCCAAAGCATCTTCTAACTTTTGAGACACAGCTGGTTCCACATCTGTTTTTCTGGATTCCCAGTGTCGCACGTTGGTGTTAGGAGTGGGATTTGAGTCCCCAGCCTCAGCGCAGGCAGTCCAAAGCCTTAACCAGTAAGCCCCCCTGCTCACCTAAATGCCTGCTAATTTTGAATCATGTCCACATCACTTAGCCGGGTGACTGCAATGTACCCCAAAATCAACTTCTGAGTGGCGAGGAGAACAAGAACAGAAACACAGCAAACGTAGAAAAACAAAAGAGAAGAGTTTCAAAGAGATTGAAATAAAATGAAATCATAAGAATGAAGCCCGGCCAGCAAGTGACCTTACAGAGCAAGGAGATGCATGGCCAAAAGTGACTGAACTGGACATGCGAAGGACGTCTTGGATTGGCCACCGCAGCCAGACATTTCCATCAGTGCACAGTGTGGCGACGTCATTGCTGTCACCGTGGAGACTTCTGAAAGTCATTCATTAAGTCACAGCAGTTTGGTTTGGATTGGAAGCCGATGACAGAGGGCCAGTGTGGTGTCTTAGGGGTTTCTGAGGGTCACGAGAGCAGTGAAGGTGACACTTCTTACCAGATGGCTTCCCCCACAATGATTGGTGACATCAGGATGTCCTTCTGCAGGTTCTGGAGGGCCACAGGTTTTTGTTCTGCCTCCTTCTTAATTAGACACCAATTACAGGAACAAAAACCTTTGGCTTCTTCAAATTCAAAACTCTTTGCTGTCTCATCCTTCCAAAACCCACAATGAGATGCAAAGCGCCGCACCTCAGGGGCCTCCCGTGATTGGTGCACGTCTATTTACTTGATGGTGGCTTTGTTAGGTTTTGTGACAGGCTGCCATTTTATGGTTTTCTGCTTGTCACTTGTGATGGTCAGTTTTGTCACCTTGTCCTGTCACGATTGTCCTCAAACAGTCCTTCAGACTGATGTTTACTCGATTATGATGGCCTTCTTTGGAAGTCACTTTGGATAAAAGCATCTGCTAAGCAAATAAATGCATGCTTCAAGCTCAATTTCTGATGGACCGCCATTATCATACCAAACATATTCGTAATTGACAGGCAGGTCTGTTGTTCGTGTTGTCACCTTGTGTGACTTGTTTGTCGGTGCCCTCATTCTGCCACTACACACATTTCCAAAGCCACCATGAAAACATTTTGTGGAGCAAAGCAGACCAATGTTTCTCAAGTCTTTTTTTTTTTTCCATTTTAAACATATAATTTGATTTCCATATATTTTTGGTAACCTGTTTATTTTGAGGAAGGTGTCATGGAAGTTACAGGCCACCCCAGCAAGCATCGGGTGCAAAGCAGGAACAACTCTGGGCAGAGTGCTAAAAAAACATAACACACACTCCGGTGAGAAACTGGCATTGATAATAAAAAAGAGCATTTCTCACAAATCAAAGAGCTCTCCACACTGGGGGGACCCGGACCCCTCATCTCCTTACTGTGAGGCCGAGTTACGTAGGCATCTGATGGCCTGTTTTGCATCTCGATGATGTTTGAATGCTGGAAAGCAGAAACAAGTCGGGTTTGGAACTTTAAAAAGGACGTCCTGTAAAACGAAGACAGGTCAAGTCTGCTCCATCAGTAGCAGGAAAGGGTTAAGAATTAGGAAAGTGGCTGGAGGGGAAACTGCGGCCACCACGGCCCACCAGGACCTCGCAGAAGGCAAGCAAAGCATTTGAAAGGCCGCATCACTGGAACAGACACCTGAAATTCAGTTGGGAAATGAGCCTCCATGAACAAAAGTCGGACCCTTCAGGAAACTGCTGCTTGGTTTTGATGTCACTTAACATTACTTGAAACGTTTAAGGAAGACACGCAGTGTGCAGGGCTGAATACTGATGGCTACGAGAACTGAAGTATGGCGTGAAGAAAGAGGTCAGGAGACAAGTAGATAGATAGAAGTGAAAGGCATAGATAGATAGATAGATAGATAGATAGATAGATAGATAGATAGATA
>JANRMT010062820.1:34210722-34251266 GCA_026402145.1 Polypterus bichir lapradei
ATAGATAGATAGATAGATAGATAGATAGATAGATAGATAGATAGATAGACAGTTCAAAGGTCGCCTACTATGTTTTGAATGAAATACTCTCATTACAAAAATCATACAAATCCAAATGATTTTTACTAAATTAGATTTTTTTCTATATATTTTATATTTATGTGTTACATCATAAGTTATAAATTCTACAAAATATTGGGAATATTTTGTAAAGAAAATACTTTAAAACAAAAAAGAAATTCCTCTTTTTACAAAAAAAGATTACTATTATTTTATAAATATTACAGGGTAAATGCATTATTACTGTTGATTAATGAAAAAGAAAAAAAACAAGAATGGGGAAATTAAAAAGAAAAAAACTCAATTTTTACTATCTCAAATTCATATTTATTTTCTTCTTTTTCTTCTTAATAAAAAAAAATTGTTGTTGTTGTTAACAACAATAACAACAACAACAATAATACATAATAATAATAATAATAACAATAATAATAATAATAATAATAATAATAATGTTGTTATTGTTGTTGTTACAGAGACAGATTTCTGTGATATGCTAACCTAATATTCAGTGCCGCATTACCCACGCCAGACCTGCTGGGACCCAAAGAGTAGGCAGCACTTTTCACTCTCATCGACAATGCTACAGATTTGTTTCCTTTATTTTTCTTTAATTTTTTAAATTGATGATTTATATTGTTATGTATACCTTGTAGAATATCGTATGTAAAACTTTATTGCTGAAATAAATTTAAAACAGCACCAACCCCACCAACAGCTTAGACGAAACTGACATGAATTGGCGACGTGAACGCTCATGGAAGCGCGCGAGTCCCGTCCAGGTTTGGTTCGCGGCGCGCTCCAGAGCTTCCCTGAAATTCGATGAAACAAACGCGTCAGAGTTCGGAATAATTCAAAATCGTTTATTGTATAACATGTTCCCGTGAAGTATAGGAGTGGGCAGCAGGCAGGTACAGTATATTAACATCTCTCATACAAAAAGGTAATGTTAAATATTCTTATCTTTTTATAATTAGACATTTATACGGACATTTCACGATACCGCCCAAGCTTCATTTAATCTTCTATGTGTTTTTTATAATACTGTGCTATCAGGCTGCAATATAAGGAGTACAATTTTTTTTTATTATTTTGATGATGCTTTATTCATTATTACAAAACAATGTAATCATATAAATAATTAACAATATAAATTAAGCAATACATCTTATATTAAATATCAGAAACGATCAAGTAAGGGGAATTTAATTTACATAAACAATGTAACATGTCAGTAATTCTTTTAGGTTTCTTCTTTTTAATATTTTGAATTGCTTTCACATAAGATTTCATTTTTATATTAAATAGAATAATATTTAATGTGGAATGAATCAATTTCATTTTCTGGATCTGGTACCGCCCATATAGATTACTGATAAATATAAACCTCCAGTCCATATCTGAGAATGTAAATAACGAATCAAAAAGTACCGAAAGACATCTCAATATTTAAAGAAGAAAAATGCTGCGGGTCCTCCAATCAAATCCTGTGCTGTGAACTCATCGATACGACAAACGCGCGGTCGTTTCTGTGTCCGCCCACCTCACGCGATATCCCACCGGCGCGGAGGTCCGTCATATTGACTTAACGGGGCGAGGAGTCTCGTGTGTCACGTCCTTCATTTTCATTTTCTTAGTAGGACTTCGCATTTTCTAATCATTTTGTCAACCTTTTTTTTTTATTTAGATCCCCAGTTTATCTGTGTATGTTGTGGGCTCTTCTTTTTATAAATGTTATGTATTACTTTTATTTATATTTTTTGGATCTCTAACTGGTTCTATAAATAAGTATCAATAAATGGCGACGGATCTGTTAATCCCAATGAGCTCTGATTTTGAAAGGACTCTCACTGTAACACGCCGGCTAACTTGGAGTTCTCCTTATCTGTTATTATCCTGCCTACTACACATTTTTGTCCACATTTTGAAAGCCCAAAGATTCGATTTAAAAAAACGCAGGAGCTCTCCCGGGATGAAACGGTTATTTATCAAGCAATAGACGATGAGCCACATGTTCATTAATGTTGAATAATATCGAAATGAAAATGACAAAATCTGATATAAAACTGTAACTGAATGGAAGGAGTAAAGTGGACTGAAAACTGAGAAAGTGAATCATTTGTAGCCGTCCCTATGTCGTTACTGCGGTGGGCTGGCGCCCTGCCCGGGTTTGTTTCCTGCCTTGCGCCCTGAGTTGTCTGAGATTGGCTCCAGCAGACCCCCGTGACCCTGTAGTTCGGATATAGCGGGTTGGATAATGGATGGATGGTTGGATGTCGTTAGAGTCGCGGTGTTCACGCTCTCCGCGGCTAACTGGCCGCATTTACAAGCTCATCGAGATCCCCACGTTGCCGCCATTTGTTACGCGCTTCTCCTCCGCTGCCCGCCGATTTAGTAACAATAAATACACGAATAGAAAAGTAAAGCGCGACCCCGTCCGCCAAATGCGGCCACTCGCTTCACTTGTAAGGGCCAGTCCGACAGCGCAGACGTCACCGTCAGAGGAGCCTTCCGTGAAGTGTCCAGCCCGTGATGAAGCGGATCAGCGGCCCGTTCGGCGGTGACATGGAGGGCTGGTCGAACACTTCTTGTTGTTTCAGCGCCGTTTGTCGTTTCGGAGGAGGAGGAGGCGGTGGGGCCACCGGGGGTCGAGCCTGCGCTCTCAGAGCCATCGCGGGTAGCGCAGGGGGGTGACGTGAAGGGGACGCCCGCGGTGTTCAGAGAGGTGCCGGTGTCCATTAACGGTCTGCATCACGGACTGAGTGAGTGTAAATGCGGATTGGCTCCCGTTTTCTGTTTGAGTTTATTTTTTAATACTTCGGCAGGCCTTACTGTTATTATCGTCATGAGGGTTATTATTATTTTATTATTATAAACTCAGTGGTCTTTTAGGACTCTACAGTCATTTTATGTCACAATCGAGCTTGTCAACGGTAAACGGATGCAAGCCACCATCGAGTTTTAGGAAGCCTGCTATTTTTGTATTTAAATACAGCTAAGTATTGTATATAATGACTTCCTTTATTTTAAAATAAAATGAATTTAATCGAAAAGAGCCTCCCATTAAGACACGCTGTCGATGCCTTCACGATAATGAAGTTCCAGTTTACGCGATGGGCTTGAACGGCCACACCGAACTGATGAGCCGAAGCCTCCCGTGTACTGCAGGCGGCTCCTTACATGCTGAAAGTCCTCAGCCCGTTACACCTTAAAACTAAGAATTCCCGTTCTAGTTTCCATTTTACTGCCAACAAGCACGTTCTTCTAACGTCTCCCTTATTGAATATTCTCCTCAACATAAAACACAACGGCGAATAATTCGAAGGAAGGAAGAATGAATTCGGCACGAGAGCAGATAAAATACACCAATCGGCAGAGCTCCCTAAATGCGTATTAGGAAAACACGTGGCATATGGGGTCGCAATTCTTTCTAATAACCAAAAATCGCATTTCACTTTTGCTCTTTTCTTCCACTTCGGTTTTAACCGCTAACTGGTGTCCAGGAAGTCGCCGGCACTCAAATCCTCAACGCCTTCGTGGACGCGCCTGTCCGCCCGCGGCGCCGGTGGATTGTGGGATTTCGACGTCGGGGGTGCGAAGGTCGCCAGTGGAAAAAATAAAAATAAAAGTCCCCGATGAAGTCGCGTCTTCCGGGGGAGCGGAGCTCGTTGATACTTTCCACGTTTTGTCGTGATACGTGTGATTATTATACAAGGCTTGTCCTCCTTTCACTCGAGTTTCAGTCGTATTGCTAAAATATTTTATGACGCATTTTACCGTCTGAAAGGCTGCAGCTTCCACCATCCAGACAAACGAAATGCGCAGCACAAATAAAACAAACGCCGTCAAGTAATCGTCGGGTGTCAAAGAGAAGCGGAAATCACCCGAAGGGCTCAGAGGACGTGATCGTTCAGCCTTAAAACAAAATAGCCGTTCAAATAAAAACGTCAGTAATTATTATGGGATGAGTTTTGAAACGAATCGGACCGCATCTGGCTGCATGAAAAAAAAAAAAAACTAACGGTTCTACAGCCTGCCATGGAGGCCGGTGGCTGGTGGGCTTCTACCAACGTCAGGGTGGGCAAAGGAAGGCGCTGAAATGTGAAATGATGAAATTAATAAAGAGCAAGTGTGAATGGACTGGTCTTTTTTATTTAAAAAAAAAAGGAGCTTCCAGACATGTTTACATTTCACGTTTCTAGTTTAGTTTTAAAAAGATACACGCTTACTGTATTCTTATTGTTTTTTTTGTGGATTCGATTTTTAATCGTTTCACTTTTAACGCAAACAGAACTTATTTTAGATGAATCAACAACCCTTCTGCTCTCCTTCACACCGCGCTTACGGTGCTAGTCACTGTCTCACTTATATTACACACATTAAATTAAAAACGAATTTGGAAATGTACAGGAGGATGCGAGGCCAGAGGACTGAGGAAAAAAAGAAAGAAAAAAAATTAAAGAAAAATAAAAACTGACATTGAGAGAAAAATAATAGAGATAAAAACGAACACTTCGCGCGTATATGACGTCTGTTAACCCGTGATTTCAGCTGCGCTAGAGTTGTGAAGGGAGCTAAATAACAGAAACATCAAAAATAAACTCAAAAAAACAGCAACCTGCCTGGCACCTCCTGTATGTGCGCAGAAAAAAATCCATTGTGCTTAAAGCGCAAGGCCATCTGGGTAGGCTGCCGCCACCTCTTTGGGATTTGATTTTTGAATTTCCAGTACATGTCGGCCCAGTAGCTTTCGATTACGAACAAAATCAGGGCTCGGGACCCGGTGTGCCGCGAGTAATCGTAGGGATGACGAACAGCCACATAATCAGAGCACAGGTAATGTTCATTCCATGTATTACTTCATGGTTACACTTTTAATATATTTGTATTTTTATTTGTTTCAATCATTTCATTTTCAACTTGAGTTTTATTTCTATTTTGTATTAGGACCAATATTAGGAGTCGTGTTTTACTAGTAATAGAAAAAAAATAAGATAGGTTGATAGATGTGAAAGGCACTATATAATTTATCTATCTATGTTTACTGAGCATGGGAAAGGCGTTATATAAATTAAATGTATTATTATTAGTAGTAGTATTATTTATAATAAAACATTTTAAATAACAACAATATAATAATAATAATAATAATAATAATAATAATAATAATAATAAACAGATATACAGTACATTGCACTTTATTTGTCTCCATGTATCACATTTTAGAAAAACCTTTGGCCCCATTAGAGAGTTGTCTGTGTATGGCGTTACAAATCATTTTTATTTCAATGACTAGTCCCAAATAATGACATTTTCTGAGCTCATCTTCCATTTCGATTTCATAACAAAAAATATTTTTTTCTTTGAAACCACTGCCTCCAAACCTTCTCAGAACACCGTCAGCTTAAACACATAAAACTGTATATTTTTTCTTTTAAAGGCAATGTGTGGTAGTAAATGTGCATTGGGGTGAGGGGGGTGATTGTGAAAATATACTTTAAATACTATAAATGGTATAAATCTAATTTATAATCTTTATAAATACAAACTAGGAATACAGATGAAAAGGCCATCGCACAAACACATCATGGAGCCTCGGTGTGTGCCTACATTCTTCAGAATATCTGACTCTTCAATGGCGCTTTGCTGGGTTGTGTGGTTCCGTATTGCGTGACAAAGACCCATTTTATTCTTGGAGGGGGCTCTTTACATATACAGTCGCTTCTTTGAGCTCCAGAAAGGTTCCCAACATGTGGAAAAATCAGAAATCTTTAAAGTATAGTAGGCAGGACACTAACAGATCAAGAATAAAGACTCTTTTATACGATCAGGAACTCATTGTTATTTTTCAAATCCGTTATCATCTAATTGTGTTTATTTTGGGACCTAAATATATAAAAATACTTAGGAACTTTCATGGGGAATGCTTTTTTTGGGGGGAGTTTAACATCATTCCCCTATGGCACCTTTATTTTGAAGGGTCACGTGACGAACGTTTGGTATATCCGTGTGGTCTGCCATGAAATGAAGGACAATGATGGAGACCACCTAAACAGCTGCAAGTTGATATAGTGACGGGCGTACATAAGAACATAAAACAACTGACAAACGAGAGGAGACCATTCAGTCCATCACACCCGTTCGTTCGGCCGATTGCCACGCTCTCCCAAATAGCTCAACCAGATCCTTCGGAAAGGTTGCCGGTTTCTGCTTCAACGAGGCGGTCGTGATCGATAAGAACTCTGTGGGTGGAATGAGCGCCATGCTGTGAAATGCGCACGTATTGCGGCTCCCAGTGTCCTACACGCTGCGGCACAGACAAATCGTCTCGGCGACTTTAAATCTTCTTCATTTTCTGTTCTTTCGTGCGCTTATTTATTTTATCGAAGTCCAGAAAGTGTATTTGCTCTCGACTTGATCCAATTCACACTTTAATTATTTAGTGAAGGCACAGCCATTAGATCACACACCACTTTACTTGTCCCCTTGTGCGACGTGACTTCAGGCTGGCCATGGACACGAACGAGTCAGCTGTAAAAAAGCCGACATGACACTAGCAGTTCACAATAATAATACATTTTAATTATGAAAGCGTTTAAGAAATGCAGCTATTTTACTTCAATAATTAGACTAAGTTTGCTTTAAATACACTGCAAACTTCTATTATTAAAATAATTACAGCTTCACGTATTTAAAGTGCTATTAATTTTAGAATGACACAGAATATGCACGGAGTTACACGAATACATTTTGTAAAAATTCAGTCATATTTAATCATATTTTGCATTTATGTTTATTTGCTTAGCAGACATTTTTATCCAATTGCGATTTACAAAAGGGAAACTTTCTTGATTTCGAGAATTCGTTAAGTGCCTCCTCGAATAGACCGCGGTAATGCAGTGCAGCAATAAACAAACACATAAAAAACGTGCATTTACAGTTACACAGCAAGCCATTTTCACTTTTTTTCCGTGTTTACATGTTTATTTCTTTCATTTATTCGTTTATTTCTTTGTTCGTCTCTCAAGAGCGTTTCTGCTAAGGCGGCACACAACTCCGACATCTGCACGAACGTTTCATGAACAGCAGGTGTCTTCGGACGTTGTCGCTAATGTATGATGTTGTGTCTTATACGTTACTAGTACAACGAAATTAGCTTAAATTTAAATATTTGAACCTGCGACTCTGAGTGGCCTTCTCCAGATGCTGTTGCAAATGTGTAGGAAACATGAAGGGTTGGGAGCAGGCGCTGATAGCGCACACCATGAACATAAAAATTAATTGCAACGTGTACAAAGGAAAATAAATATAATCTTCAGCGTCACAGGCGGCTTATTATTATTAGTATTATTATTATTAATAATAAACGTCCTGAGACGTCCTGGCACCCAGGTTTGTTTCTTGCCTTATTAGTTCCAGCAACTGTACTGAAAGCGGATTTGTGACGTAACAAAAATAATAATAATAATAATAATAATAATAATAAATAATAATAACTTCCGCTGCACGATCGAAAATCCTGCAAAAACCCCGTCCGGGAAATCCCAGCACGTCAGAGATGGAAACAAACAAACCCCCGCTGTGTGACCAATCAGATCGAAAGCCTCTGTGGTGAGGGGCGGGGCTTGCCCAAGTTTCGTTCTGATGCCACGTTCGGCTCCATCTGAGATCTCCGGTTTCGTTTGCGTTGTCGGCTGTTGACTGAGAGGAATGGTGGACATTATTTGAAAAGGTGGGACTTGTTTGAAATGAAACTGACGCCGGCTTTTCGCGCACATTGGGTTGACGTTTCTTATATAAAGCCATCGGCACATCGACGGTTATTCAAACCAACGTATCCCCTGCGGGTTTTTCGTGTTTCTTCTCATATTTGGACTAATGCCTTAATTAAACAAGCCGTTATTTCCCATTTTCTGTATTTTTCACAACCATCTAAAATTACAAACTGGTTCTGCTATGTTTTTACTAAATGAAGCGCAGGAATTGATATGTGTTAGAAAGGTAAGAATTCATTCTTTATGTTTATACTATTTAAAATTTTTCTTCATATTCTGATTATTTTGACAATAATATCCCTAATAAGCACATAACAAATGTGTTAAGACTGAAGTTGTTGCTCCTCTCAGAGCCATTTGTGCTGCTACCTGCACTGCTCAGCTTTAATTGTCGATTTTCAGATACAATCAGCAAAGCAAAATCCACAGAAAAACTGAATTAAAAGAGAGTAAACATTTAAAGATGCAGAGAAAAATCCAAACATGTCTTCATTTCTCTTAAGTGTAAATCTGACTCCAGTGCACTTTTCCAAAATGCAAAATAAAAGAAAAAAACGGCCAGCTAATGTAACAATGAGATCAATTAAAGGTAACAACGACTGGCTGACTAAACCTGTTGGAACCCAAAGATTCGGCCCCCCGGGACACAACAGTGAGACCTTCTGATCCAAACGCTCATCATTTCCAACTTCATTTATTAAACTCTACATTCAGTCCTGACGCAGGCATTCGTGATTTCTGAAAGCCGAGGACTCTTTGGTTCGATGAGGCCCAGTGGGGTTTGTGCCACAATCTCAATAATTAATCAAAAAAGGACAAGGGCTGTATGGAGGGCTTTGAAGAACTAACACAACAACGACCACCGATCGGATGAGAAAGAAAAGAAAAAAAAAAAATTATCAATCAATCAATTAACGTCATGTCTGCGTGCGTGTTAATTAAAACGAGTTGCGCTCCAATGTGTCTCGTGGTCTGCTCCATCGACACGCTCGCTCCAACCACAGACGGTGGTCCATGTGACGAATCTGCGTGGGGTCTGCACACTTTCATCTGGTTTATTTATTTATTATTATTCAACCCAGTCTCATTGTCACCTCAAATTCAAATCGGTTAAGCAGAGGCTTATAAACTGCTGCGCTGTGACTTGTAATAAGTGTCAGCATGCATCTGCGCGTGCGTACCACTGGGCTGCCGGTTACTTCACGTATTACGTCAACACTCTTAAAAAAAGTGCTCGAGCGCCTTGACCTTTAACTTGTGAGCCGCTCAGCATGAACGCGCGCTGCCTTCAGTGCTTTGTGCTGTGCCCGCGGATGTGCGCGCCCACGACGGGCTTTTCCCCGCGTTCTGCTCGTCACCGCTCAGTTTACTCGATGATGCAAATGTGGCACTGCCACCGGCTGGGTGCATTTGTAAACATGTCGCCTGCTAATATTTTATCAGCAAGCAGCGAAACTCTTTTTAGAACAAATACCATGTGACAAGTGAACGAGGCTTCGCCATGCACAGCTTTGTATGCTGTAATAATAATTGTTTTTTTTAATTCAGCCTTAGGGGTACTCCTGCGGTTGCTGGTGTTACACACTTAAAAATAAAGGTGTCGGGGTGGTTCTTCAGAGCCGTTTTTTGTTCCCGAAAGACCCATCCGAAGGTTCCAAACAGAACTTTTATGTATTGATTTAGATCTGCGCGTGCAGGTTCCACACAGCAAATAGCCATAAACACATGGTAAGAGATTTGTGAAACTCCAACGGATCCGGATGCTTAAATGATTTTTAAAAGGACTCCCGCTGCATCCCACCACACAGACCAGGCTAGGTAGCCTGCCATACATTGGGATGAGAAAAAAAACGAAATATTCAAAGATCCAACGTCACATGCAAAGATCCTGTCCGAGAATGAAGTGGACCTTTGACAAGCAATGGCTCTTGAACAAGCACACGACGCAGGGCTGCTGGCCCAAGCCTTTATGTGGTCCTAAGAAGAAAACTATTATTATTCGCACACCTATATAAATTTAACACACCCAGCATCGCTTTTATTAGTTGTTGTTGCATTATACCAATGTCAGCCTGGCATATTTTCGCCCTTCTGTGGTTTTAAATTTTAAAAGGTATTAAACTCACTAAAGTGGTCTCGTGTTCAGGTGCGCTTTAGGTGACCTAAGCCAGTCCTCAGGCTCCCCTTTGTGTCTTATCTTAACTCTCAGCCCACCTGCAGCAGCTCTTGAGTATTACTGATCGTAGAGGGGACTCAGAAGGGAGCAAAAAGTTGGACTGTCTGGGGGTCCCGAGGGCTGGGGTGACAATCCCCATTCAAAGAGACACGTGGCGCAGTGGTAAGCCGTAAACTGAGTGGGGCGTGTTGAGCAGCAACCAAATGAGCCGTCCATTTACTGTAAACGTGTTCAACACTTGAATTGCTTTTGGTTAAAAAAAAATGTTCAACATGTAAAAGTGCAGAACCACTCAACTTCAAATGAAATCAAATAACTTATTTTAAAAATAAAAAATGCAACCCAAAACAGAGACGGCATCAAATAAACTAAATAATTAACGATATAAAATGAAAAGATGAACCCGTAACAACATTACAATAACTGTTGAAGAATATAATATAAAGCTGAATAATTATGAAAACTGGGTACAGATGAGCAAAGAAATTCCAAAGTAAAACTTTTTTCCCCAGGATATTCTTATTTCTTTCCTCGGTATTACACTTTCACCTTCGGATCTCTGGAGGATAACGTCATTATGACGTCACTATAAGAGATCTGACGGCCAGCTTTATTGTTGGTGATACAGTATAACATACACAGCAGTGTTCCCCAAACTCGGTCCTGGGGACCCCTGTGGCTGCAGGTTTTTGTTCCCAGCAGATTCCTAATCAGTGACAACACTCGATAGCACTGATCTCATTTAATTAGCTGCTATTTTTTTTTCTTTTATTCGACATTAAGAAAAGCTTAGCAGCCTGATTTTTACATTTATAAGATATTTAGAAATATTTCTGCTTTTGCTATAATGCTTAATTCTCTTTTGTTGATTTCATTGCATTTTGCCCTTTCTCTGTGCAGTTTTCCCCCTTCGTTGTATCTTATTAATGACAATTTAAAACAAGCAGAGCAGACACCCAGGCAAACAACACGGAATTGTGAAAGGCTGCAGCTACTTTAGAGTCAGACCCACTAATTAGTAAAAATTGGATTAAACAATTAGAAGCCCTAGAAAAGTAGAATGAAAATCAAGATGAAAATACTGTTAATAAGAAAAAAAAACCTTATTCCTATATAACTGCTTGGTACATTTTAATATATATATTTTTTAGCAAACTTAGTTTTCTAATTTCTACTCGTATATTGTTCCCTAAACACAGAACTTGGGAAATATCAGTTCACTTAATTAGCCCAGGAGTCCAATTAAAAACAGAATCTGTTGGAACAAAAACCTGCAGCGACAGGGGGTCCCCAGGACCGAGTTTGGGAAACACTGATATGCAGTACATGTTAAATATTTACAAACACTTATAATTCATATACGTTTATATTTGAAGGTATTAATTGGTAAACATTTCACACACTCGATGATTTTTCTGACGGTTTAGTGGCTTTTCATATTTACTCCTATGGCTTTCAACACCGCAGCAGCACATTAAGCGCGTTGTTGCTGTTTTTTTAGTGACGTGCGATTCCACTTCTCACACTTTACTATTAAAAATCAAATATATCTTGATTGTATGCGGAATAGTGTCTCTCTAAATGTATTATTCTGAAGCTGGAATACTTCATAAATGTCACAGCCTGTTTCTATTCACTCGATCACAATGTGACCCAAACCGAGCGAGTGTCTTGTCGCGTATCGTTACACCCCGAGTAGTAGCAGGACCGCTGCCCCGGTTAGTTGACATGCCGTTCTAAACCGGCGTATCTTTTGTAACATAATACAGATTTCAAAAAATGATTTGAAACAAACTAAGACAGAAACATATTCCGCACATCACTGGAAAGTTGAAAAGCCCACCTAAAAGTACCAGTGAATGCCACGGAGCGCTGTTTCTCGTTTATAGTGTAGTAGCATAGTAGCATGGTGAACGACACCATTCCAGGACGATGCATTAGAAGAGGTGGACAACAGGATCATGCGCGTCGTCTATGGCCTCCCGGGTCCCCAGACCTTACACCGCCTGCGATTTTTATCTATGGGGGTACATTAAAGGAAGAGAGTTTGGTCCACCTATGCTTGCTAATCTTCCAGATCTGCGACATCGAATTGAGGAAGCTGGGAATTGAGTAACTGGGCACCAGTGGACTCGCGTGGGACAAGAAATGTTCTACCGTTCTGATGTTTGTCACCCTACACATGGTGCCATGATGCTCATGTTGAGTGCACGCGACCTCAAACTTTCTCTATCCGGTGATGTGCAGAATGTGTATGTGGCTTACAGTTTGTTTGAAATAAATGTTTGATATCTGCTCTTTGAATGGCCATATATATATATATATATAATACCTTTTTGTTTTTAGACAATGTCATACGTTGATTTTACGACGATGCCCGTGCGTTTCCATCCTTGTCATGAATTCCCCCCCCCCCCCCCCCGAGCCCCCAACTAGCTAACGTTAGCCGCACATCCCGTGACTGAGCTGAATGGCGCCCTTTAGCAAGTGTTTACGGTGAAATGCTGACATTCGTCGTGTCACTTACCTTTATCTTGCTTCTTTTCTCCTCTTCAGTTTTCTTCTTCTTCTTTCTTTTCGTCCTTTTCTGTGACATCACTTTTTTGCAGCTTTTCGACGCGGAGAGGACTGTAACCTTATGTTAGTCTGACTGATCGCCATAATGTCCTTTACAATGCGCGCTCACCAGGGCCGGATTAAGACGAATTTGGGCCTGATGCTGCAGGCCTATTTTTTCTCGGCATTGGCGTATTCGACACTCGCCGTACATGCGCACTCAGACTGACCAAGGAGCCTTAATTGCTTGCAACTCAACCAGCCAGCTTTTATTGAACATGCATAATAATAAGGACGTAGTATCGTAACAACTCGAGATTAACATCAAACTATGTAACATCAACATTCAATGGCAATTGCCTGAGAAGTGCACTTAATGCAGAAATTCTAACAATAAAATACACAAAATTTCGCAATTCTCTCACGAAACAGAGTAAGAAAAAATGAATTTGCAGAGACATTGGGTCAAAGTGACTCAGTTCAGACTTGAGGGTAAAAAATTGTCAACGATTTAAATTTCATAATAGACCAGAAACCTGTCGAGGATTTTAAAAATTCTAAATATCCATGCCGGGCCGGCGGGCCGCCTTTTAGTTTTACCTTTACAGATAACCATTTAAACAGCCATCGATTTTTACTGTACAACTAACTTTCAAGGTAAAACATTTACTACGCGGCACTTACTGAACAATAATAAAGTGGCAAGAATCCCCAAGATATTGCAAAAAACGTAGGTAAAACTGTTTAAAGTAAAATTGATAGCATTAACTTGAAATCTTCGGTTAACAATAAACACAACGACGTTATAGTTACGTCACAGCGCAAAGAACAATAGTAAATGTATAATAAGTAGCGCTGTGTCTATAGGTGTCCGAAAGTCGGACTCCAAATTTCATTCAAAGAATTATTTTGAGTTTAATATAACAAAGGAAAATTGTCCAGATTCTGAAAAATTCTCGTCTGTTTTCATCTGGGCCTATTTCAGGAATGAATGGGCCTAACGCTGCAGCGTCAATAGCGCCCACCTTAATCCGGCCCTGGCGCTCAAGCACACGATTCGTGACACCAGTTTAACATAACATTGTGTTGTTTGTGTGATTACTGTAGACATACCACAAAATATTAACATGTCCCCTTAAGATTATAAAGTTCAATCTGTCATTATTTCCATAATGACAATGCGGGGCCGTAGCACCGATTCGGATAAATCTCGTACGTTAAATCCGAGTGACACGGATCCATGCCAGAGCACATGTCAAGATTTCTACATCACACTTTATGCCCGACACCATGCAGAATTACATCTATTTAACACTTAAAATTCAGCGATTTTCCTATATATTCCGTGCATTGCATCATATACATTCTAAAAAGCAATTCAAGGGACCTCTAACCACCACTTAATCTAATGCATGCCATTAGGTTAAAAATTCAAGTTCAATGATTTTATTAAACATTTTAATTTGAAAACATTATTTAGTGTGTTGACGTGAAAGAATTATATTAGTACATACTTTAGCTTAGACTTGTAAGTAATCTAAACTCAAATTCCTTTTTTCATTTATTGAAAAGCAAAATTTAAGTTCGTCTAACCTAATATAACGTTATGGCTACTTAATTTCTGTTTCATGAGTGGGCACGGAACTCCTCCCTCTTAACATGCTGTGACAAGATCGTAACGCCATAGTGCTAGTGAAACAAACAGCTACGGTGAGTGATAGAGCACATATTTGAATTGCTGTCAAAGGTGAATAGTACTTAATTCCTCCTTCAGTAATCCTCCATTATTATTTGCGCAATGCTGACAGGACTAGTAACATTACTTTACGTCTGTAGAGGTTAAGCTATGGAGTCAGGCAGGCTAACGTGATGGCTGTCTAACTAACATTAGGCAGATGAGCAGGTAAAAGCTGATAGAGGAGCCATTTCAAGCTAATAATTATTTACATTGCTCTAAAACAGCGGTTCTCAAACTTTCGTATTTCACGCCCCCCTGTTTCCACCTGGAATAATTCTGCGCCCCCTGCATAATATAAGATAGATGAGAATAACCCATCATACAACTAACAAAGGTATGACACTCGTGCGGTGTCGCGGTATCCTATCATTTTTACTTCCATAAGATTTGCATGTGTTCGGTTAACTTCGATGAAATATTTGCAATTTATTTTTTTAAAGTGTTTTAATAACTGTTAAAATGCCTTGTGTGGTTGTTGGTAGTAATTCTAATCCCAAAAACAAAGAATAAATTATGTATTTGTATTTAATTATTTTTTTATGTAAAGAAACGATTAAATATGTTTTAATTTTTAAAAGTCTCATAAGCAAGGACACCAATCTGCGCGAGATGAACGTATTTTCGTCCGACAAATATTATGCCGCTGTTAGTTGCATCATGAAAATAACCGAATACGCAGTCAATTATTGAACTCAATTTGCCAATATTGGCTACGCTGCCAGTGTGGTGCAGTACGTCGTGCCGCATTATCACCTGATCGATCTACTGGTACTCGAATGTCCGCGACAGATACCGACACGTCTCGAACTTTCTGGATTGAAAATACGCGACTATAAAAGCAGCAGCAGCGGCGCCGCTCGTCATAGAAACAAACTTCAAATAGAAAAGCAGCTCAGAGTGTCTCGATATCTCGAATATCAAACCAGACCTGGACAGGCTGTGTACTTTAAACCAGTCATTAGATCTGTGCCTTAGAAATGTTTGAGTTTAATTTTAGTTATAATGCATTCGTTATGATTATATGCTTGCAAATTTAAATTTGAAATAAAAATGTAAAACATTTATTTTGATGTCTTGTTCATTTATTCGACGTCCCCCCCCCCCCCTTGTACAGCTTCGCGCCTCACAGTTTGAGAACCGCTGCTCTAAGATATCATTTACTTATTTTGCCGGCTGAAAGCTCTACTGAAATTTAGTGCCGTCCATTTTACCCAAATTTTCTCAACATTACTTTTTTTTTTTGTTCGAGCCGCTAATGATTTCTCATGTGCGTTTCCATGTTAAGGATTTTAGACGAAATATTCCCTTACTGCGTGTAAGCCTGATGGCATATTGAGAAGATACTTCATTAATTGTAATAATCTTTCATTGACTTTACTTATTTTCCAGTTATTAAGTTTACAATATACTCCGAAGATGTACAGCCATTACATCTTAAAATTGCTGTTTGTTATTTGAAATTTTGTGCCTTTTTTGCAACAATTCAAAGTAGCCATTTTAATCAGGATGCATGTTAAACTCACCACCATCATCATATGTGTGTGCTTTGTCTCAACTGAATTGTAAAGCGTTCCTTTGCTTATAAAATCAGTGCAGTATTATAAATTGAGACACATCAGGTTTATCATGGTCTTAAAGCAGGGGTTCTCAATGTCGGTCCTGGGGACCCCCTGTCGCTGCAGGTTTTTGTTCCAGCCAGCTTCTGTTTTTAATTGAACTCCTGGGATAATTAAGTGAACTGATATTTCCCAAGTTCTGTGTTTAGGGAACAAAATATTAATTAGGAAACTAAGTTTGCTAAATATATATATTATTAAAACGTACCAAGCAGTTATATAGGAACTAGCCATGTGCACCCAACTACGTTGGACATGATAGATAGATAGATAGATAGATAGATAGATAGATACTTCATTAATCCCAAGGGGAAATTCACATAATCCAGCAGCAGTATACTGATACAAAGAAACAATATTAAATTAAATAGTAATAAAAAGTTACTGTTAAAGTTGTCTGTTAAGGGCTCCCTGTTTAAACGCGGCTGCCAGTCGTGAACTGGGCCCTTCGTCGCACAGCATTATGATTTTTTATAAGGGAAACAAAATTACAAAAGAAAACCCTTGGATATCGATTCGATAGGAACGGCCTACTCAGAATCACTGTCCGAATCGGAATTATGTGGTGGTGTAGGAGCATTTCTGCTTCTGTCCGTTCACAGTCCGTCTCGTTTCAAGTAATGTTAAGTGACATCATCGTTAATTAAAACGAAAGCAAAAGAAGTTAATTAGCAGCAAAAACTGGTCACTAATTAAGGAGAGGGTTAGAATGAAAACCTGCAGCCACTGCGGCCCTCCATGCCTGGAGTTTGACACCCCTGCTCTATGCAATTCAGCCTTTAAACAGCGGTTCTCAACGTCGGTCCTGGGGACCCCCTGTGGCTGCAGGTTTTTGCTCCCAGCAGATTTTAATCGGTGACAACACCTGATAGCACTGAGCTCACTTAATTAGCTGGGATTTTTTTTTTTTTTTTATGTTCAACATTCAGAAAAGCATAGCAGCAGGATTTTTACATTTATAAGACATTTAGAAATATTTCTGCCTTTGCTTTAGATGTAAATGCTTAACTCTCTTTTGTTGATTTCATTCTACTTTGCCCTTTCTCTGTGCAGTTTTTCCCCTTCGTTGTATCTTATTAATGACAATTTAAAACAAGCAGAGCAGACACCCAGGCAAACAACACGGAATAATTAAAGGGTGCAGCTACTTTAGCGTCAGACCCACTAATTATTAAATAATGGATTAATTAAACAAGTAGAACATCTAGATAAGTAGAATGAAAATCAAGATGAAAATACCATTAAAAAGAAAAACAATACATTCTTCCTATATAACTGCTTGGTACATCTTAATATTTTTTTTTTTAGCAAACTTAGTTTTCTAATTAATATTTTGTTCTCTAAACACAGAACTTGGGAAATATCAGTTCACTTAATTAGCCCAGGAGTCCAATTAAAAACAGAAGCTTGTGGGAACAAAAACCTGCAGCGACAGGGGGTCCCCAGGACCGACATTGAGAACCCCTGCTCTCGGCCAGGGGTGTCGAACTCCAGGCCTGGAGGGCCACAGTGGCTGCAGGTTTTCATTCTAACCCTCTTCTTAATTAGTGACCAGATTTTTTTGCTGCTAATTAACTTCTTTTGCCTTAATTTTAATTAATTTGACTCAATCCTCTTAGTTCAGGGGTTACAAATTCATTCCTGGAGGGCCGCAGTGGCTGCAGGTTTTTGTTCCACCCCAGTTGCTTCATTAGAAGCTCTTATTGCTCCAGTAGCACTTCTGCTTCACTTTTGTTGTCTCACTCATTAAGATTTTGAACCCTTATTGCTTATTTTAGTCTTAAACAGCTGTTATCTTGGTTTTTAATTGCTTCTTTTTAGCAATCAGATGCAAATGACAAAAGAAATTCAGCATTTCTCCATTTAGCTGGTTTCCGTGTACACCTGTGTGTGTTTATCATGCACTATTGGGTTTAATTAAATACTTGGAATGAAAATGAGAAAAAAGTGAATGACTGAGAATTACTTATCTGTTTTAGACTTCAAATGATTTGGATGATATCCTTAGAAAGGAAAAAAAATCTAGGATATGAGAATGACCTGACATGGCAGAGTTAAAGCATTAACGAGCCCTGGAATTAAATAATTGACAAGGATTTTTTTTTAATTAAGCAACTGGGTTAGAACAAAAACCTGCAGCCACTGCGGCCCTCCAGGACTGTGATTGAGGACCCCTGACCTATGGCAGGGTTCTGAAGAAGGACTCTGCCACCTTTATTTTTCAGAGTGTCATTCCTTTTGCCACTGAAGATGCCCACCCCAGTCTTAGTTGTTTCTTTTTTCTTAATTAGCAGCCAAACAATAATGAGACAGAAAACAAGCCACCACACGACCAGCTCACCTGCGCCCATCACACAATATCTGAAAATAAAGACAGATGAAGGTGCCCTCAGTAAGGCTGATGTCTCAGGTCACCAAAACATTTTCACAATGTTCTTAGAAAAAACAGAAAAATCAACAGATTTGAAAAACTCTGCTGTGGCAGAATGAGAGCAGCAATGAGCCATGGAATTAAATAGGAGGTTTAATTAACAGCAAGAGTTGGCGTCTCATTAACAGATTGGCTGGAGTGAAATCATCACATCACATTTCTGTTCGGCTGCCATTTAATGAAGAAACAAATCAATTCAGAGCACTGAATCTTTGAAAATAAGGCTATTAAAATGAAGGGAAAAAAAGCTAATCAGCAGTGACAACTGGTCACTGATTCGGAAAATGGTGAGAATGAAAACCACCAGGCCTGGAGTTCGACACCCCTGCTCTCGGCACATCAATAAAAGACACAAAATCACAGCTGTGTCGTGGGTGCTAGCAGATATCCCCGCACTGCTCAGATCTTCATTGACCTCTTGGCAGTTCTTTGCAAGGCTGAGGATACTAGATGATTTGGTTACAGTACTGTGCTGAGATCTTGTGAGCCTGGAAGAAGAGGGCCTCCATGTCCCAGCATTAGGCAAAACAATAAAGGGCCCTATACAGTATTCAGTGTTGTCACAGATAATCTTGGGGCACACTCGATCAGGGGACTCATTGAAAGCTTCTCTAGTTCTTATGTTTGTAGATTTTGTCTGGGTCAACAGTCAGAGTTTCAAGTAGGAGAAGTCAGGAATCGGGAACTAAAGAACGGCACAAAATGAACGTCGAGACTGTGCGAGTGAATGCTTCTTTGACTCATGTCTGTGCTGTCAAAAGACAGTGTGCACTGACAGAGGAATTGAAATATTTTAATCTCATATTTGGTTACCCACCTGACGTGTTACATGATGTGTTTGAAGGTATCATCCCCGTAGAGCTGGCTCTGTGTCTTCAAGTGTTTATCAAGAGGAAATACTTTACTCTTGATGAGCTCAACAAACGCATCCAAGAGTTTCCTTACAAATGGACAGACAAGAAAGATGCACCACAGCAGGTCCCTCTGAATTTAGCAGGACGAGGAAATGCCCATGAAAACTGGTCTTTGCTGCGACTCCCGCCTCTTATGGTTGGATCAGAAATCCCTGAGGGTGAACCAGCATGGGAAATTCTCCTAGTGCTGAAAGACATCACTGAAGAGACCATTTGCTGTCTTGACAGTAAGATTTCTGAACACAGGGACAGGTTTCTGGATGTTTTCCCACATGAAAAACTCACCTAAAAACATCACTATCTAGAACATTATCCACAACTAATCAGGGCCTGTGGTCCAATAGTATTACTGTGGACTATGCGTTTTGAAGCAAAACACCGCTTTTTTAAGATTAAGTTAAGTTGTCAGGCATACTCACAGCTTCAGAAATATTTTGCATCAGTTGATGGTTTCTTATAACCAGTATGAACCCGGTGTTGTGAACCCTGTCTTACAGGCAACAAACCAGTCCACTGTGGATGTTACTGTGCTAGGAGAGGATATTCGTCAAGCACTAGAAGCTAAATGTCCTGGTGAGGCACGTGTCCAAATAGCCAACACTGTGTGTTATAGTGGGACAAAGTGTGCAATTGGAATGATCTTGGCTTGTGGTTCAACAAGTGGATTGACAGATTTTGTAGAGTTGATTCAAATCATTGGTGTAGAGGGCACTCTTGTTTTCATTGTGAAATGCTTAAATGCTTGGTCTGTTGAGCATCTCAGAAGCTATGTGCTTGAAAAAACGCAAATGGTGAAAGTGCTAGAGCTAGGAGACTTAGATAGACTTGTCAGATGTGTTCCCATTAATACCTTATATGCTTGGTGGAAAAAGTATTGTGACTCTAAAACACAATATTTATATTCCTAGATGTTATTGGGGCCTTCAGTGACATTAATGTTACTTTTCAGATGAAGACTATCGTGGCGAAAAATTCATCACCAGAAGGCTTTTTACCTGAAAATGAAGGCTATTAGGACTTGGGGTAGACAGACAGAGTTTTAGAGCTTTATTGCAATAAATCAACAACACAGACTCAACCCAATTCGGCCGAATGAGATCGAGCCCCGAACATTGCAGCAATCGAAGTTTTTATAACAATTTCTTATCATTGGAAATAATGGATACAATGAGGCTATTAGAAATAAACTGGATACATTAGGATTAAAAGTCAAGACGGAGGTAAAAAGCTTAGGGGTAACTGTTGACTGTAATCTGAATTTTAAATCGCATATTCATCAGATCACTAGGACTGCATTTTTTCACTTAAGAAACATAAGTTAGACGTCTTATATCAGTGAAAGACGCTGAGAAATTAGTTCACGTGTTTGTTTTCAGTCGACTAGATTACTGTAACGCACTCCTCTCAGGACTACCCAAAAAAGACATAAATCGTTTGCAACGAGTGCAGAATGGAGCTGCTAGAATCCTAACTAGGAAAAGAAAATCTGAGCACATCTCTCCAGTTTTAATGTCACTACACTGGTTACCTGTGTCATTCAGGATTGACTTTAAAATTCTGCTTATGGTTTATAAAGCCTTAAATAATCTGCCCCATCTTATATATCGGAATGTCTGACACCTTACAGTCCAAATCGTAACCTCAGATCCTCAAATGAGTGTCTGCTTAGAATTCCAAGAACAAAACTTAACAGAAGTGGTGAGGCGGGAGGGCGGCCTTCTGCTGTTATGCACCTCAAATCTGGAATAGCCTGCCAACAGGAATTCACCAGGCTGATACGGTGGAGCTCTTTAAAACACTGCTGAAAACACATTACTGTAACATGGCCTTCTCATAACTTCACCTTAATTTAATCCTGATACTCTGTGTATTCAGTTCATTATAATAACTATTCATAGTGGCTCTAAAATCCGTACTGACCCCTACTCTCTTTTCTGTTTCTTTTTCCGGTTTCTTTGTGGTGGCGGCCTGTGCCACCTCCACCTACTCAAAGCTTAATGATGCTCCAACATTGATGGACTAAAAACCAGAAGTCTGCATGACCATCATCATCAAGTCCTTCCGTGAGAACCCTAAATCCAAAGAGGACTGTTTCATTTATGTTAGGTAGATTGCCCAGAGGGGACTGGTCAGGTGGTCTCATGGTCTGGAATCCCTACAGATTTTATTTTTTTCTCCAGCTGTCTGGAGTTTTTTTTTGTTTTTTCTGTCCACCCTGGCCATTGGACCTTACTCTTATTCGATGTTAATTAATGTTGACTTATTTTATTTTCTTACTGTGTCTTTTATTTTTCTATTCTTCATTATGTAAAGCACTTTGAGCTACTTTTTGTATGAAAATGTGCTATAGAAATAAATGTTGTTGCTGTTGTATTTTGACCTCGTTCAATTAGCTCATTCTGCACCTGGCTATACTGTCTATTGTTCACTCCAGTTTCTGTTTTGCTTATTCTTGATTGGTTCTGCAACTGGGCAGATCAGTCTTTCATGGTGTCACTTACTTCTCTAGCCTTTCATGCTATGCTATAATGGTGGCCTAAAGCTAAGCTTTAATTAAAAAGAAACATGGTATATGCTTTCATTTAATCTTTGCTTGGCATGCTTGATTTGCCTTTATTTCTATGCTAAAGTTAATTTCTAATATACTCTTCTATATTTATTGCTATTACCTGAATATACTAGTGTTTCTCTTCATGCATTACATCAGTGTGACCTTGCTTACAGCAAAAGCCTTTTGTTGCCTTTCTGTTGATTCATCAACTCGGCTGGTTTCTTTACTTGCCCACCAGAGCCATCTTCTAGCTGTGGTATCGTTTCCTTAGCTTCCCAGCCTTGGACACAGGTGTTCTCAACCTCTTAGCCCACTGGTTCTCAACCTGTGGGGCGGGCCCCCAAGGGGGGCGCAAAGTACCAAAAAGGGGGGCGCGAAGATGTAAAAAAAAAGAAAACAAGAATCAAAAATATGAAAAAACATCTGTTGAAACCAAAACAAGTGAACTTAAACTACAATCTGATACTAGAAAAATAAATATAGAGTTAGATAAATGTCGATAAAAGTTAAGTAGGTACAGTGGTGTGAAAAACTATTTGCCCCCTTCCTGATTTCTTATTCTTTTGCATGTTTGTCACACAAAATGTTTCTGATCATCAAACACATGTAACCATTAGTCAAATATAACACAAGTAAACACAAAATGCAGTTTTTAAATGATGGTTTTTATTATTTAGGGAGAAAAAAATCCAAACCTACATGGCCCTGTGTGAAAAAGTAATTGCCCCCTGAACCTAATAACTGGTTGGGCCATCCTTAGCAGCAATAACTGCAATCAAGCGTTTGCGATAACTTGCAATGAGTCTTTTACAGCGCTCTGGAGGAATTTTGGCCCACTCATCTTTGCAGAATTGTTGTAATTCAGCTTTATTTGAGGGTTTTCTAGCATGAACCGCCTTTTTAAGGTCATGCCATAGCATCTCAATTGGATTCAGGTCAGGACTTTGACTAGGCCACTCCAAAGTCTTCATTTTGTTTTTCTTCAGCCATTCAGAGGTGGATTTGCTGGTGTGTTTTGGGTCATTGTCCTGTTGCAGCACCCAAGATCGCTTCAGCTTGAGTTGACGAACAGATGGCCGGACATTCTCCTTCAGGATTTTTTGGTACACAGTAGAATTCATGGTTCCATCTATCACAGCAAGCCTTCCAGGTCCTGAAGCAGCAAAACAACCCCAGACCATCACACTACCACCACCATATTTTACTGTTGGTATGATGTTCTTTTTCTGAAATGCTGTGTTCCTTTTACGCCAGATGTAACGGGACATTTGCCTTCCAAAAAGTTCAACTTTTGTCTCATCAGTCCACAAGGTATTTTCCCAAAAGTCTTGGCAATCATTGAGATGTTTCTTAGCAAAATTGAGACGAGCCCTAATGTTCTTTTTGCTTAACAGTGGTTTGCGTCTTGGAAATCTGCCATGCAGGCCGTTTTTGCCCAGTCTCTTTCTTATGGTGGAGTCGTGAACACTGACCTTAATTGAGGCAAGTGAGGCCTGCAGTTCTTTAGACGTTGTCCTGGGGTCTTTTGTGACCTCTTGGATGAGTCGTCTCTGCGCTCTTGGGGTAATTTTGGTCGGCCGGCCACTCCTGGGAAGGTTCACCACTGTTCCATGTTTTTGCCATTTGTGGATAATGGCTCTCACTGTGGTTCGCTGGAGTCCCAAAGCTTTAGAAATGGCTTTATAACCTTTACCAGACTGATAGATCTCAATTACTTCTGTTCTCATTTGTTCCTGAATTTCTTTGGATCTTGGCATGATGTCTAGCTTTTGAGGTGCTTTTGGTCTACTTCTCTGTGTCAGGCAGCTCCTATTTAAGTGATTTCTTGATTGAAACAGGTGTGGCAGTAATCAGGAAATTGAACTCAGGTGTGATACACCACAGTTAGGTTATTTTTTAACAAGGGGGCAATTACTTTTTTACACAGGTCGGCCGGCCACTCCTGGGAAGGTTCTTGGATTTTTTTTCTCCCTAAATAATAAAAACCATCATTTAAAAACTACATTTTGTGTTTACTTGTGTTATATTTGACTAATGGTTACATGTGTTTGATGATCAGAAACATTTTGTGTGACAAACATGCAAAAGAATAAGAAATCAGGAAGGGGCAAATAGTTTTTCACACCACTGTATAATAAAATATACATCTACATTTCAAAAAAATGTTGGGGGGGGGGGGGTGGCGTGATTAAATCTGTTATGAAAACTCGGGTCGCAAATACTTAAAGGTTGAGAAACGCTGTCTTATCCTGTTCTAGCTGGTTTCTATACGTCATTTTTTGTTCTTTTTCCTGTATGTTCTCACACTAGAAATTCTGCTGTAAGCTTAAAAATAATGCAATATGAATGATTTTTTAGTTAACTATTTGCTTGACCTATCTTATTTGCTTAACATTCTAATTTATGCTTAATATAATGTTTTGGAATCTTTTAATTACTTTTTATGACTCTTTATGTTAATTTTGCTAATATAAATATTATTCCTTCTACAAGACATGTAAGGGCAACTCGCTCTAAACACACTGCACTAGTACACTAATACACTAGTGAGGATATGCAAATCTAGGGAACTCATTTATTTAAATTGTTGTTTGTCTTTAACGCTGACGTATGTCAGTGTTGAGAAGTCAGATATCGGCATATTTCAATACCGCGGGTGTTTGCCAACCCAAATACAGTGATATTTACAGGTAACAGTTAATAGTCCTGCAAGTTTTAGAAGTGAATCATTCCGAGGCTACCATGTCCAGATGATCAGTTATCCCTGAATCAATGGCGCTTTGGCCTTCATATTCTAGTAGCCTATATATATCATTCAAAAAGCAAAATGAGTTTGTAATGTTGTTCTAGCACTGTTTTAGGCCTGAACAATGCTTGAAGAAACACTACATTAACTCTTAATATAATAGTAAAATCTGTGTAACTATGCATAGAGTATGCCCAAAGAGTAATAAGTGCTGTGAGCTGCCTGTATTATTACACCCGTACTTTTCATTAAGGATAATTATTGCTGAAAGAACAAATATTTTGTGCATTACAGATGTCACAACCTGCCCATCGCCGAGTGATTCTTTCAGACCACGATGTCCAGAAACTGGCATTACCCTCTGGAATCCAGTTAATGAACTTCACTCAACTGTCCAAGCTGCATTTGGAATTTCTGAGGAGTTTTGCTTGCATTACATGGACGTTGATTTTTGTAATAATTATTTCACGCTACTTTCAACATCTGACATCAAGTATAAGGACACTATAAAGGTTGTGTATATGTTGCAGACCCCTACAGTGACACTGGCCTTATCAAGTGTGGTCTTGAATGACAGCTGTGCTCCACCTTCTGATGATGCCTACTCATCTGTCTCATCCACTGATACATTGCCAGTTTCTCCAAGAATAATAGAAAAGCGCCCAGCACAACAATCAAGGGGTTGGCCCTCTGAATTTCCAATCCCCCGTTTCTCTGTCAATACAGAGCTTCTGCTTCAGTTAGGCAATGAAAAGTTCCAGAAGGATGGGACCCTTTTTAGTACCAAAGACCTCATCACAACACTACCGGATATTCTTGGAAGAGTGGCTGAAGGCATTTATGAATACACTGCCCATCCATCAAGTGCACAAATAAGTCAGGAAACAGAGGCTCTCATTAACAAGAATCAAAGAGCCAGGTTACCTTAAACAGACGCTATGGATGGATACAGCGAAGCTTTGAGGTTTTAGCTGTCCTGAAACTGGAGTGAACTCACTCAAGAGGAAAGCAGCACATGAACAAGCTCCTGCTAAAAATGTTAAAAAACCAAAAAAGGCTGAAGTAAATTATCTACCAGCTTATCCTGAAGGTGAAACAAGTGGACGTTTGGAGAAGGAAAGAGTGGACCTTAAACATGAAGTGATGAAGAGGGATAATTGCGTTGTGGTTGCACAGAAAATGGCCAAAACCTTCTCTCTTCGCAGGCAGGAAATAATTTATCAGGCCCCTGCCCACTCTTATGTAAAACTCACTGTATTTAAAAGTCAAAATTTTGCTTGCCATGCTTTAGACAGTTAATTGCAAAGTGTTTCCAGCCCTGCTGAGTTTAGTAGTTCTCCACGTAGAAGCAGAACTCCAGTCCTAGCTGTGGCAATGCCATCTGAGTGACACAGCAAGTGATACTGAAGGTTTCGGATGGCTGCATCCCTAGTTTAAGGTCAAATGATCTGCTAACTTCCCAAGAGCGAGTGCATCAGGTACTAAAGAGCAGTCAACACATTCAAGCGCAGTGCATTTCTGGTAAACAGTCATACTGGAATATCACTGGGCTGCATTTTGTTGTTGCGCTTCAACTATCAAGATGTGGTTTAGCTAACTGCCTGCTAACTTTAATTATGTGACAATTTCAGATAAATGAGGAATTCAAAAGAGTAACCACTGTAAGTCTTGAATCTACATTTATGGCCAGACTTGATGCTTGCACCTCCAAATGAATGGATGTAGTCTCATCGAAGGGGGCAACTTCAGGATTGAGGATAAGGCACTGTGGTACCCGGATGGAGGTGGTACCCAGCCGGGACGCCTGAGAAGACAGGAGGAGGGCTTGTGCCTCCTCCAGACCTCGAGGGGGCGACCGCCCTGGGGGCCGCAGGTAAAGAACTGGGAAGCTCGACCCTGTAGGGACCTGGGGTTACCGCCAGGGGGACCCCAATACCTGGAAGACCCTGGACCTCAGCACTTCCGCCACACCAGGAAGTGCTGGGGGGGAAGAGGCACAGGGACACCCGGAGTGCTTCCGGGGAGACAGCCGGCACTTCCGCCACACTGGGGCGTGTCGGTGGGAGATTGCCGGGAACACACCTGGAGCACATCCGGGTGCTTATTTAAAGGGGCCGCCTCCCTTCAGAGGTGGACAAGAGTCGGGTGGAAGAGCGGCTGAGGTCTCTGGAGGAGGCAGGAGGCAGCCGGCGGCCTGAAGTAGAAAAGAGAGAGAGAGAGAGAGAGAGAGAAGGCATTGTGTTGGCCTGGACTGAGGGTATTGGGGCTGGTGAGCATTGACTTTTGTGAAAAGTAATGAAAAATAAACGTGTGCTGGGTGACATGAGTGTGTCTGCCTGTCTGTGTCCGGGGCAATGTTCACAGCACATTAAGAATCAGCTTCTAGAGCCGGGGTGTCGAACTCCGGGCCTGGAGGGCCGCAGTGGCTACAGGTTTTCATTCCGATGCTTTTCCTAATCAGTGAGTAGTTTTCACTGCTCATTTATCTCCTTTTCCCTTCATTTCAATAGCCCCGTTTTTAAGGATTCAGGCCTCTGAATTGATTTATTTCTTCATTAAATGACAGCCAAACAGAAATGAGACGTGAAACGAGCCAACAGATGACCAGCTAAACTGGGATTTCAAACGCCAACCAATTTCACTCCAACCAGTCTCTTAATGAGAAGCTGATTCTTGCTGTTAATTAAGCCCGTTATTTAATTCAATGGCCCGTTGCTGCTCTCATTCTGCCACAGCAGACATTTCCAAATCTGTTGAATTTTTTTGTTTTTTTCTAAGAGCACCATCAAAATGTTTTGGTGACCTGAGAGATCAACCTTACCGAAACCATCACCTTTCTTTATTTTCAGATATTGTGTGATGGGCACAGGTGAGCTGGTCATGTGGTGGCTTGTTTGATGTCTCATTTTTGTTTGGCTACTAATTAAGGAAAAAGAGACAACTAAGGGGCCTGAGTGATGTTAATGAAAATGAAGGCAAAAGAAGTGAATTAGCAGTAAAAATGGCTCCCTAATGAAGAAGATGGTTAGAATGAAAACATGCAGCCACTGCGGCCCTCGAGGACCGGAGGTCGACACCCGTGTTTTAGAGGTATGAGACCTAATCAGACTTGTCACCCTTTAGGATTAGTCATATTGGAATTTAATTTTATTCTTTTTTCTCTTTTTACTCAATTAGAACAATGCGATTGAAGTACGGCGAGAGGTGGCCATTCGTTGCCTGGTTGTCTACCTTGGAGAAAAGGAACAGGACCTCTTCGGAGTTTAATGTAAGTCATTTATCACCGTGGAATCTACACTTTAATAGTCCAGGCAAAAACCTGCTGTAGACGACTGTAATTGTTACTGAAAACCTGTTTCACTTATAAAGTGGTTATTTTGAAAAAACGTTGTTGTTTTGCTACCTTTTACTGTGATACGCCTAAAGTAAGAGATGACATTTTAAAAAAGGAAATTGTTCTCTGTAGACCTCAACCAAAGAATTGAAAGTTGAAAGGAAGTTCTACTGTGGCAGAAAATTGACATCACAAATAGCTGAAACATTGTCACTTTCCTAAAGAATGACACATTATAATGCTAGAGGATAACTTAACACAATATATGCAAGAAGACTTCATTAAATAATAAAAATAACTACAACAGCATTTTGCTAAATCCTGGCAATCGATCTGACCATTGTCCCATTTGTAACTGAGAAAAAAAAAATCGGAATGTATTGACTTAATGCTTAGTGCAGACGTGTTCAGGTTTCTGATTAGGCTGCCAAACAACGTCTTTTCTTGTTGGTGGATTAATGCCTGACCGACTTTGCCACTATGAAGATTCTACTAAGCTTTACTGCTCTTGTAATACTTCAGGTTGGCACTTTGGACCCCAACAAACAAAACAAGCGAGTTAAATTTGTCTCCATAGCTACTGTGTGATGGCAATGCTACTCGGTGCTCATGTACGTAGATGTGTGTGGCTGTGTGTTGGAATGTCAGTAGTGATAACGCTAACCTCTTAATATACTTTTGTATTTGTTCTGTCAGGATATTGAAGAGCTTGAAGCAAACCTTGACAGCCAAGTATTGAACATCGCCATCATCAAAGACCACCGTCCAAACACTGGAACCATCGTGATCGAGGGAGTCAAAATCCTGGATGGTATTGACGTCCCAAGGTGCTGCGCTTTGCTCTGAATCTGAGCTGTCCCAAGGATCTCAAAGGTACATACGAAGCATTTCAGAAACTGTTCCTTGAACTTGATGGACTAAAAACCAGTGGAAAAGTAACGAATCTCAAGCACAGCATTTTCTAAGAACACTTTTCTTTCAAACCACTGCCATTTTTTTTTTAACCCATGTTCTTATTTACCAGCTGTTTCAATTGTAAACATTTTCAGGTTTTGTTTTAAATTTGTGTGGATTTCGTGCTGTTGAACGCGCGTTCATTATGGGTTTGTAATGCTGTGTTCAAAGAATGTTGCTCTTTTGTCCAAGAATATTCTTGTTGTTGTGTGTTCGTACCTCATGATCGTTGTAAGCACTTGGTATTTTCATAGTGATGTTGTTATATTTTTCAAAATGTTTTTGCATCTTGCAATAGAAGTCAGGTTTGACAAATTTGGCAATTGAATATTACATTGAGGCCTATATTTTTGCTGCTGTAGTCTGACTATTTGTTAGTCAACGTTTTTGAACGCTGTTGAAAAATGTAAAAATGCAACGTTCTATTTCCAATAAAGTAAATTTTGCAACACTTTCATTCTTTAAGTGGCTGTAGTTTTACTAAATAATTAAACTTGATAAAGCTGAAAATTAAAGGCTGAAAAAACTAATTACACCAACTTCATTTTTTACATCATCACAACTTTAAAGTCTATACACTATATATAATTCACTAAGGCAAGACACCCATGGAAAGCACGTCGGAAGGGGCGTGGATTCACTAAGCCGCCGACAACTAAGACACCTATGGCGCACGCAGGAAGGAGCCACGCCCACCAACTCCAAGACCATTGGATACGACGACAACTCACAGAGCCACGCCCACCAACTCGGACGCGACGACACAGAAAAACCGGCGTCATATTCGTCTGTCGTAGAGGCCTCCTGCACCTCCGAGCCACGCTGACTGTTCATAGAGGCATGTTTCTCGCGGAGGTGAATCGCCATATGCAGCGTGTGAAACGGTTTGCGAGGGGTATCCCATGGGATCCTTAAAACAATCCTTCACAACTGAGGTTAAAACACAATGAAGTAAGCAGTCTATAAAAACCGAGTTTTCGGTTACGACGAACGACCGCGTGCACCATAGCAAACTGATTTACACGCTACATACAGCCATTCGCATCCGCGACAAACATGCGTCTTCTTAGATGCTCCTTCAGGAACACGGAAAGTCTACGTGAGTCACAGGTGCATGTGGACTGTGCAAAGACGACAACGACTCGAGTGACGAGTTGGAGGTGGGCACATGAGCAGGCAGGACGCGATGGCGGTCCGCCAGTTTTCAGTCACGGACGATTGTGTGTTGGTTCGTTCCGTGCATGGTTACAATGTTGCTTTTCTTGCTGATTTATTACATTACCGATTTTTCAAATGTTAATTTTTCTCCCTGTGCTTAAAAATCATTAAAAAACCGGCCTGATTATGCAGCGTATGGTACGCCGCGGGTTGGCTAGTATATTCTTAATTAAGTATGTAGAACTTAAAAGAGTCTTTAAAAATGTAACAAATTAGTTGGGACAACTTAATCTTTATGTGCAGTGAATTTAAAAAGTCCTGTGTATCCTATAATTTTTGAAGCTGATGGTGCTTAAAAGCAATTTAAGATCTGAAGGAAAAACCTTTTCCAGTTACTCAGTGTTGTGGGTTGCTTCTACGTAATTTTAACCAGAAGTTGTAGTAACTTAAAAAGCTAGCTTGATGCAGAGCGTTGCGTTAATTTTTTTTAATGGTATTTAGAGTGCGAGAGGGACAATTTAGAAACTACGACGTCATTTCTTTTTTAAATCAACGAGTTAATGAAGTGGAGTTCAAGTTGCTTACAGCAGTATATTGATTGACGTTAAATGATTATTATCATCATCACTACGTCACACAACTTACTGAACACTGTTTGCAATTCGAAAAGTCGAACAAAATGATTACATTTGGATTTTTATACTCTGCACATCATGAATTTATTGAAATCGTGGCCAAACGTCCCTTCTTATTTTTATTTATTTTTGATATTCTTGATCGTTTTGTAAACATGTCTATGGTTTAACGTACTGTAGCACCGGATGATTACGTTTCGTTTAATGTTTTCATTCCTCTTCTCTGTGAGGAGTTTGCTCCGTTAATTGTGTGCTGACGATTACCAATGAGCAGTGGAGACACGGGTGCAGACAACACACCAAATGCTAAAGGAGAGCAAACGACTTCACTGTGTGTCTGCTCGCTGAGTCAAAGTGACACTGACGCCCTTAAAAAACCTGCCAAAGTGGTCCTTTACAGCGGAGCCACAGCAGGGGGACCGTTTTGGGTCCTTAAAGAACCATCCACATGAAGGTTCCAGAAAGATCCTTTATAGAGATCATAAATATCCATGAATAGCACGTTTATCAAACACCAATGGCCTTCTGAGTGTAAAAAACGTGCAGACAAGCGGAGTGTCCTCAACATTAAAAGATTTCTTCTTTCTTTCCTACATTTTAGGAGCCTTTTCAATGCCCAAAACGCCAAATTTCATATACTGTATAAAGCCCCCTTCCCAGAATGAAATGGCGCTTTGTCAAATGTCAAGGAACCACAAAACCCAGTAAAGCGACACCTTGGAACCATTAAGAGTGGAGGCCATCGCTTCAATTCAGAGTTCAGTGTGGCAGACGTGGAGGAAAAATTAAAGGAATAAACTCTGGAAAAGGGCGACTTACACAGACTATGGCAGAGGAAAGGTAAGCATGTAATGTTTTTGAATAAATAAATACATATTTAAATAAATACATACATACAGAAATATTTCAGGATTTCCCGGTATGAAAAGGGACAATTAAGGACAGCTCACTAAATAATGACGTCAACTCAAAGAAAAAAAGGACGTACTGACTCGTTGACTGAAAATGTGCAACCATGCTGGTCCGTCAAGAAAAGACATTGGAACTAATCTAATCTAATTTATAATATTTCATTCTCAAAATGTGCTCAAAGCAGGGAAAAACCCAGGACGGGGTGCCAGTCCATCTCACCACAGGAAAACCAACCAAACACGCGAGGAGAATGTGCAATCTAATCTTATATACAATACAATACAATACAATTTGTATAATTACACAAGAAGTGCCATCGTTTAAATTTCTTTCGGTCAGCACCGCACGAGGGCCACGAACACAAACGAGAACTGCAAATGCCGAGCGCTCTCCATGTCCGAAGCCCCCCAGTGTAGCGCGGCGTTAAGGGGGCGCCTCTGGCTATGGCAGCGGTGTTCTCTGAACGGAATACCGGATTTTAAGAAACAACTAAAGTCAGCGAGTCCTTCAGTGTGACGTGGACTACTCGGACATCGTGAATGGGCGCACAATGGCAGTGCACTACGACAACAACGAATTATTCTTTTGATATCGCAATTGCTACAATAACGTTTTTGGAGGAATATTAAACGGTGTAATTTCCATGCATTATTTCTCTAAACCCGCTATCCCACCATATGTGCTTATGTCTATTTAATATTTTATTTTTATTTCCATTTCGCATTAGCGGACTAATCTGCCATGGTAAGTTACAATACTCCATCTTCTTGGTCAAAGGAGTGAGTCCTTAAGTTGCTCCGCGGGTACGTCTGTCTGACGCTTTCTCGTTTTATTTCCATGGCCTTTTATCAAAGTGGCAGCTTACGCGGTGCTGCCCGGCCGAGGACTTGACGACCCCATTGTCCGACTTCGCTGACCGGGCGCGGCCACGCCAGGCTCGGTGACCCCAGCAGACGCGTGTCCTCCTCCGGTTGAATTCTCGTTGCTTTTCGAATTCTGAGTTCACATTTTGACCCAAAGTCCGTGTGGCCCCCTAGTGGCTAATGCGTTCTGAGAGCACGCAGGCAGCAGCTTGAATTGGAGAGTACAGCATATAGAAATATAACAGAAAAGCAGGAATAAAAGATTACAAGACAGAAATGGCCGACGCTTTATTGCTGACACTGAACTTAAAAAAAAACAACTTCTTTTAAACCTCATCATGTCTCAGTGTGAATTACTAATACCGTGAGTCTGTATGTGTATGGACTAAAAACGACAAGAGCACCAGACGCCACTGTATATTAGAATTAGCGGGGGGGCTGGAGGTGACCCCCCTAAAGAACAGGTCACGGCGACATTGCCTCTTTGTCCACCCACAAAATACAAACAACATGGCTGAATAAAAGCATCCAAAATGAACAGAAAGACATAAAAAAGAACACAACACATGAGGGTCCTTTGGAACTGTCAGAGGCAGCAGGATGACGGCACTCGATTGCTTTGTGTTAACATCTCATGAAAGGAGCGAAAGAAAATGGTGTCAAGGCCAGGTGTTGGAGCATTGTAGCCCACTCATCGAAACGCACACAAGGCACTCCTGATCAACTTGTAATTGTTAGAAAAATTCTTTTTCTAATTATTACATGGCATTTTTCCTACTTTTGGTAGATAGGACATGTAAAACTTACTTTTAATAAAAGTTACATCTAACGGTGTGTAAGAGCAGGACAACGTGATACACTAAAAATGTCTGAACTCTGGCAGTCTGAGAATTAGAACAACGTGGACGAGAACATTCAGCCCAACAAAGCTCACCAGTCCCATCCACTTAATTCTTACAAAACAACAGTACTGGAATACTCAGTAGTCGAGGTCCTACAGTCCACCACACTCCTTGGTCGCTCATTCCAAGTGCCTGTGCTTCTTTGTGTAAAGAAAAATCTCCTAATGTGTGTGAAATTTCCCCTTCATAAGTTCCCTGCTGTGTCCTCGTGTTCTTGATGAGCTCATTTTAAAGTCACCATCTCGATCCACTGGACTGATTCACTTCATCATTTTAAACACTTCAGTCAGGTCTCCTCTTCATCTCCTGTAAAGGCTCAGCTCTTTTAATCTTTCCTCATAACTCATCACCTGTAGTCCCCCGTAATCAGCCTAGTCGCTCTTCTCTGGACCTTCTCTAGTGCTGCTATGTCTTTATGGAGACTAAAACTTCACCCAGGACTCCAGATGAGGCCTCACCAGTGTGTTAAAAAGCTTGAGCAGAACCTCCTGTGACTTGTACTCCACACATCAAGGCGCTATATAACCTGACAGTCTGTTAGCCCTCTTAATGGCTTCTGAACACCGGCTGGCACTTGATAGTGACAAGTCCACATTGACTCATAAATTCTTATAAGGTGGTGTGGCAGACGGCTGGGGATCCTATTCAGCTGGGACGCCGAGACGGTCCACGAGAGGGACAATACCTTCCCTGGGCCATGAGAGGGTAGCCGCCCTGGTCTGCTTGGGGGCCACCGGAACACAGCTGAGAAGCTCATCCCTATGGGAGGACATGGCCACCACCAGGGGGTGCCCGGACGTTGCTGGAACCCTGGAGGCAGCACTTCCGCTACACCAGGAAGTGCTGCTGGAAGAAATCCCAGGGGCACCCGGAGTGCTTCCGGGTGCTCACCTGACACTTCCACCACACCAGGAAGTGTCGATGGACAGAGCACCTGGAGCCCTTCCGGGTAATTATAAAAGGCGCTATATAACCTGACATCCTGTTAGCCTTCTTAATGGCTTCTGAACACTGTCTGCCAGTTGATAGTCCACCACAACTCCTAAATCCTTCTCATAAGGTGTCCTCTCGATTTTCAGACCTCCCATTGTGTATTCAAACCTCACGTTTACTTCTTACATGTAATTCTTTACATTTACTGACATTAAACTTCATCGTCCACAAATCTGCCCAAGCCTGTCTGCTGTCCAAGTCCCTTTGTGATGATATAACGGATTTCAAATGATTTGCCAATCCACTTATCTTGGTATCATCTGCAGACTTAACCAGCTTGTTCCTTATATTCCTATCTAAATCATTTTTATATATTAAAAATAGCAGCGGCCCCAGCACTGCCCCCTGCTGGTCACCACTCTTAACATCGGCCAATTCTGATGAGGTTCCTCTCACCATCACCCTCTGCTTTCTGTGTCTGAGCCAATTCTGCCCCCATCTACACTCCACACCCTGAATTGCCACTTCTTTTAGTTTGATGCCCGCCCTCCGTGTGGCACCTCATCAAATGCTTTCTGAAAGTCCACATCACTAATCTCATCTGCTCCACTCTGGTCGTATCCTTTTGTTTCTCCTCATTGAATTCCAGCCTGTTAGTAAAACACGACCTCCCTCTTCTGAGCCCACATTGACTGTCCTGTCCTTGCCAGGTGCCACTCCATCTTTTCCTTTAATAATTCCTTCCATTAATGTACCTGTGATGCATGTCAGGCTTACTGGCCTGTACTTTACTTGGATCAGCTTGATCATCATTTTTATACAACAGAATAATATTTGCCAGTTGACTTTTTAAAAATGTGTATCAAGGTGTTTTTTAATCTGCACTCACTAACATCCATAACAAACCTCATCTGGCCCTGGTGATTTGTTAGATTTCAGCCTATTTAATCCTCACAGCTTTTCTCCCTCTACAGTTTCCAGATAACTCAGTACCTCCTTAGTAAACTCTTAAAAATAAAGTTTCCTTAATGGCACTTTACGGTTCTTTACTGGATTGTGGGACTCCTTGTAGACCCATCGCTTGACAAAGCACAGTTTCATTCCGGGAAGGGTCTTTGCATATGAAGTTGGTTCCTTGTACTTTGAAAAATTCCCTTTAGAAAAATAAAACCTTTAATGTTTAGTAGGTAGATTACCCGGAAGGACACTAACAAATTAAGAAATCCTGAACTTAGTCTGCGTTATTGTAGGCAGCAAGAGACCTTTTAAAATCAGGAGCCAATGGTTTTTCACAAATCTGTTAACATCTGTTCATGGTTATGTACTGAATGAAGCCTGTTACAAAACTAAATAAATGAAGGGTCTTTCTCGGAACTTCATGTGGTGGGAACCAAAAATGATTCGCCTATGGCAGGGGTCCTCAATCACGGTCCTGGAGGGCCGCAGTGGCTGCAGGTTTTTGCTCCAACCCAAATGCTTAATAAGATGCTCTTATTGCTCCAGTAACACTTCTGCTTCACTTTAGTGGTCTCGCTCATTAAGATTTTGAACCCTTATTCCCTATTTTAGTCTTAAACAGCCATATTCCTGGTTTTTAATTGCTCCTAATTAGCCATAACATGCAAATGACAAACGAGACCAGCATTTCTCCATTTAGCTTATTTCCATTTACACCTGTGAGTATTTATCAAGCACTATTTGGTTTAATTAAATACTTGGAAGGAAAGTGAAGAGAAAAAAGTGAAGGATTGAGAATGACTCCTTCATTTTAGCCTTCAAATCATTTGGATGATATCCTTAGAAAAGGGAAGAAAATCGAGAATGACCTGACATGGCAGAGATAAAGCACAAATATCCATCCATCCATTATCCAACCCGCTATATCCTTAACTACAGGGTCATGGGGGTCTGCTAGAGCCAATCCCAGCCAACACAGGGCGCAAGGCAGGAAACAAACCCCGGGCAGGGCGCCAGCCCACCGCAGGGCACACACACACACCAAGCACAAACTAGGGACAATTCAGGATCGCCAATGCACCTAACCTGCATGTCTTTGGACTGTGGGAGGAAACCCACGCAGACATCATGCAAACTCCAAGCAGGGAGGAAACGGGAAGCGAACCCGGGTCTCCTAACTGCGAGGCAGCAGCGCTACCCACCGCATCTCCGTGCCGCCCATCAAAAACAAGCCATGAAATTAAATTATTGGCAAGAATTCCTTTCTAATTAAGCAACTGGGTTAGAACAAAAACCTGCAGCCACTGCGGCCCTCCAGGACTGTGATTGAGGACCCCTGACCTATGGCAGGGTTCTGAAGAAGGACTCTGCCACCTTTATTTTTCAGAGTGTCATTCCTTTTGCCACTAGGAGATTATCTACTTACTTCCTCAGTAAAGTGCAAGTTTAGCTCATCTGCTCTTTCACTGTCTGTATTTTTAATCCCCCTTTACTATTCCTGGTGAACTTCACCTCCTCCCCAATCTGCTCTTTATTAAACTATTGTAAGGTTCTCTTTGGCTCATCTTTTGCCTTGTCTGCTATATTCCTCTCCTTAACGGTTGCTCTCATACTCCCTACAGTCAGCATTTGAGCCATTAGTCTTAATACAGCTCTTCTTCTTTTGTTTTCTTCCCATTGGGTCAAGATGGTCCCTGAACCGACGCGGTGTAGTAAATGCCAGCTATGCCTTCGGGAAGGTTCTTTGCAGAGGGTCGAGCAAACCCATCGGAGATTTAAACAAGAGAGTCAGAGAAGAGGACTGAGAGACGGTGACGGGGGTCTCAGGGGGTCGGGCTAGCATCTACAGGTGCGGCTTGTCTTGAATTAATAAGATGAGGACGCTTGAGGAGAGCGGTCACTTGCGTCGGCTGCCAGTTTTAATTTTGCGGCCGTTCACTTCAGCAGCAGCGGAGGAGGTGACGTGGAGAGCTGGTGCTGCTGCTGCTGCCCATTTGCTTGTTCTCATTAACACAACGAGGCTGAACCGCCGATACCTCGTTACAACGGGACTTTTTAAATTCTTAAAGCGCAGCGCTTTTAAATTTGTACCTGCAGTCCACAAAGTGACAAGACCGAAAACGACACATCTCGGTGAGTCGCCGATTCGTAAAGAAATGGAAAAAGTGCGGCAAAGACTGCAAGCCGCTGTCAGAATATACCACGTCAGAAACTGCAGGGGCGACAGGCACTCCGTGATAAAGCAGAATAAAGAAGTCTGGAGTTAAAATTATATTTGTATAATAAAGTATCAGATGATTTAATATTGAAACTATTCGATGAATCAAATGCCTTTCAGCTCTGCTTCGCGTCTACGTTTTTGGCTCCAAAAGAAGCTGCAGCCCCCACGAAAGTTGGGACAGTCCCGGAAAAAAAAGTTAGAAAAATCTATAGCCGCCAGAAAGTCCTCACATTCGACACGCGAGAGTGACATGTGTCCGCTTCTGTCTCCCTGTTTTGATGGAGTGAGAGGCAAATCGCGTCTTCTCTCCGGGGCAGCACCTTACGCGCCGTGTTTACCAACAAGCCGCTGTTGCTGCGGCGCTAGGCGCGCAGACTTCACTTCCGGGTCGTTGTCAAGGCGACGGTCCAAACTCAGAAGGGTTACCATTGGCAAAGCAAGACAGAGCAGAGCAGGAGAGCTGAGCAGGAGAGCAGCGGGCGGCAGGGCAGGCGCGCGTTTGGGACTCTTCAGGACCTCCGTACCAGCCGACAGAAACGATGAGCCAGCGACAAGTACTTCAAGGTACCGCCAGCCGAGCCGCGTTCACCCCTCAGTTCAACAGTTCAGGCTCCAGCCGAGTTCGAGCTGATGGGCGCTGAGCTGATGGCTTACGAGCGTTGCCAGGCAGCGCTGCTGTTACACAAACCTGCGCGTGGAATTAGAACAGTACTGTACTGCACTAGAATAAGGTGTGAAGGTAGAGATGTAAGAAGTGAAGCGAGCCGGATTACTCTTTGTCTATCTATATAAAGATAAAAACAGTGCTCGTTAAGAGACTCGAGACAGCATCAAATATTGGTGCGTCCAGACTGTAACATGGGAGACTTTTACAAAGGGACTACGGTATAAAGGAGCTGGTGGATGGACAGTAAAGGAGGAGGGTAAAACGTAGAAAAGCACTTTTAAAAAGTACAACCCCTCAGGTATGAGTGTTGAAGCCACTCTTCGTTTTAATTTCGGGAGTTCATCCCCTTTAATGACCTCTTGGGCACGGCCATCAGCAGTGTGTCTGTCTGCAGAGAGAGTGTCGACCTTGTTGAGAGGTGTACTTACCTCGGCAGTGACATTCATGTGACTCTTCCTATGAAGTCAGTAGACGGATTGGGAGAGCATGGGGGGGTCACGAGGTCATAAAGGGGTGTGTGGCGCTCGCGATATCTCTGCAGACGGACGAGGGTCCAAGTCTTTAGAGTCCTGGTGCTTCCTGCCTTGCTATATGGTTGTGAGACATGGACGCTATCCAGTGACCTGAGATGAAGACTGGACTCCTTTGGTACTGTGGCTCTCTGGAAAATCCTTGGGTCCCGCTGGTTTGACTTTGTGTTGCTCATGGAGTTCCGAATGAGGCACATGACCTGCATTGTGAGGGAGCATCAGTTAACAGAACAGCACCCTTGTGGCGCGTTTCCCTGAGGGTGATCTGGCTCATAAGATCCTCATTGTTGGGGACCCGAGTGGCTGGACCAGGCCAAGGGGTCGCCCACATAACACCTGGCTGTGGTAGATAGAGGGTCATTTCCGGAGGGTGGGACTGGACTGTGTGTCTGCCTGGGGGGGTTGCAAACTGGGATCCCAAGTTGTTTCGTCTTGTAGTGAGTGCGGCACCTCACTGTACCAGTGCCGGCTCCCCAACTTAACTTGACTTGATCTCCTTAAAGCACAGAAACTATCAAGCTGGGTGAGGTTGTAGATGACACTACACTCGGAACAGTTGAGAGCCCAGCACCACCACACTCATGGCAGAGGGATTTATTGTAAGTAAGTAGAAAACATGTTCGATTTGAATACACAATTGTCTGAAACGTGAAAAGACCCCTTTGGAGAAGGACCTGGGAGTCACAGTGGACTGGTCACTCAAACACCTCTAGGCAGTGATTGGAAGCCATTGAGAAAGCTAATAGTGTGTTAGGTTGTGCAGCGCCCCCAGTGTTGGACTACAAGTCATGGGTGGTTATGCTTAAACTGTGTAACACACTAAGGAGGCCTCACCGGGAGTGCTGCGTACGGTTTTGGGCTCCATGTTATGTAGTTGTCACACGTGAGGAAATGGATAACCTCCCACCAGTTCGGGACAACTAAGGAGAGACTAAATGACTTGGGAAATTCTAGAGGGAGAAGTGCTGCTGGGATTAAATAAAATCTACCAAATTCGCCAGCACCACATAACATTTAACAAAGAGTGCTTAAGGAGGTGAGTGAGTGTGGATATCAACCCTTGACTTGCATTTTTTGAAAGTCACTTAACACTAGAGAAATGTGCAGAGGAGGAAAGTCAAAGTGACTATCGGAGTCCAGCACAGGGCCGTCATACCAGCATCACGAGCCCCTGGGCAAAGCAGTGCGCTGGGGCCCAAAACAGAAACATTCCTAGGCATCAGAAACATTGTGAGCCCCTATGTTCCTGGGGGCCCCTGGCTACTGCCCGTTGTGCCAGTACATTAAGATGCCCAGGGTCACAAAATAAAATCAATAAATACAGGAGGATGTGACGTAAATTAAGTTGAGACTGAGGGGTGAGTGATTTGAATATTAAAAGCCACAGTAGGAAGATCTGGAGATGCACATCAGCTGAGTGAAACCCAATGTGACCTTAGAACAGACAGTAAGCCATCTGGCTGGCATTTGACAGGTTGGCACAGTTTGTTTAAAACTGAGTGTTGTGTAGTTTCACACCTTGTGCTGTGGGGAATGGACGTGTGCACATACATAGAGACGCAACACCGTCATCATCGATATAATATAAATGATTTCTCTCCGTCTGGCTCTATTGGGAGCATTCGGTGTTCACGTTTACGATGTGCCGTCTGTTGGAATATTTCTTGTAAAACTACATTGCACTTTTCATTCCAACAGGTGGTGCATTACAGACATTACCATTGTGACCCTGATCATAAATTACATGTTATTGTCTGTCTGTCTGTTATACCTTCATTGTTATCACTCTTTAATTTAATATTGTTCTTTATCTGTATGCTGCTGCTGGAGTATGGGAATTTCCCCTTGGCATTAATAAAGTATCTATCTATCTATCTATCTATCTATCTATCTATCTATCTATCTATCTATCTAT
>JANRMT010062820.1:34251276-34324072 GCA_026402145.1 Polypterus bichir lapradei
TATCTATCTATCTATCTATCTATCTATCTATCTATCTATCTATCTATGTAACTGAGGCAACAGACCAGTTGACACTGTAACTTAAGGAAGGAAAGTAAAATGAGAAAAAAGTGTAGGATTTAAACAAGAACAGTAGAAGGAGTGCTAATTTAACCTTCTGGTGATCTATTCTCATTTTGATGCATTAATGAGGGCAGAAGTACAGTAAGTCATGTACTTGAATAAGAAATTCCATTAACACATATAGGGGCTCTCCCAGGACCCAGGTTTGAGACTCCCGCAGTCTGACTGTGTGAGAGCCAATGATCTCTGATGGGATTCCTGCTTCTTCTTTCAGCCATTTTTTATGTCCTGTCGTCTTTTTTTTTTTTCATTTTTAATTTCCTTTATTAAGTTATAGGACCGTTTATGCACCATCTGCTGGAATGAAAAACATTGTATGTTTTGTATCAGTAACTGTGAGAGACGCCTTGCAAATGCAACCCCGAGTGAGCTTGTGATGAGTGGCATTGCAGGCACAGCGGAGTGCAGTTGCACTTTGTTGAATTCCGTCAGTTGGATGTTAATTCTGCGCTTTGATTTAAGCGTTAGACTGGTCTGTCATGGTTTATTTCTGCCAGGTGGTGTGCCATAATGTACAATATAAAGAAGTTTTAATACAATATACTGTCATTTTATATTGTGATGTATACATTTTTATATTATGATGTAATAATGTACACTCTCAGACATGCTTGATAGTGCTGGATTACTCCCACCATTAACTCTTATTGAGTACAGAGGACCACGGTGGGATGGCAGCCACTTCAACATGGTGGTGTCAGCAGGCGCCATGAGTTCGAGCACAAGCTGCTCTCATTTTGAAGCCAGGCAATGGTGGTGTCTTTTGTTTAAAAGTTAGAAAAATAGTTTAGAAGAACGGGCGATTGAGCCCACCGCTCAGCATCCCCATGTGCACCCAACATGATGGGCCTACTCGGGTACCTACTTCGGTGTGTCTTCTAACCTGGTCCACATGGATTTCACCCCGTTGCAGTTGTGTTCTTACATTTTTCTCTGCCGTCTCTTTTACAGTGTTTGAACAGTACCAGAAGGCCAGAACTCAGTTTGTACAGACCATTGCTGAACTCGCTACACGGCCACAAAACATCGAAACTCTACAAAATGCAGGTAAGAAGCTACTGGTCATTAAACACCCGCCTGGTCCTTCACAGGTTCTGAAAGCATTGGTTTGTTGACAGAGAGGAGAACTGCTACTGTGTCGGCTTCCATGGGTTGGCTTGAAGATGTTCAGTCCAGTTGAGTCCATTTTAGTCCTTTGTGGTCTCCTAGCCAAAGACTGTCACTCAGCCGCCATTTAGCGGGGTGCCTCTTCCTGGTGTGTTTATTTGACTGATTGGCAATCTGTGTGACGTACACATTGAGACACTTCAGTTGCTGCCTAACAAAATTGGGTTGCCATTGAGGGTGGGAGACATTTTGATGCACTTTTAGTAGTAAATTATATTTCTTCAATGCAGGTGCAAGTGCAATGCTCGCACTTAAGTCCTTCTGCTGATTCAGAACCATCATCCACCTCTCCTTTACTTCCTTCTTCACTTCCAAAGTCACCAGGCTCCAAATGTAACCTTTGACCCCTCTTTCATCTTTCTTTCCTGTAAACTCCATTAACATTCCTGACCCCCCACTTGTAGATTGGACCCCGTTCCTTCATATCTCCTCCAGTCCATCTCTCCCTCCTTGATCTTCTATTTGTCTTTTCTTTTTAGTGCCTCGCTGACCTCTCATATCTTCCGTACTTACTTCAAGAAGTCTCATTGATCACAGTTCTTGAGAAAGCATCTCCCAGTCTTCTCAATCTACCATTGAGAATGACCATCCTGTCCCAGACACTTGAATGTGTCGTTCACAAACATCTCTCCTCTTTTCTCTCTGATAGCAATCTACTTGATCCTCTTCAAACTGGAATCCACAGGGATCACTCCGCTTTTATCACAAATGTTCTTCAATCTGCTCGAGCTCCTTCTCCCTTTCTCCTCTGTCCTTATCCTTCTTGACCTTTCTTCAGCTTTTGACTACCTGCTTATCTCTTCCCTCGATAAACTCAGAATCCGTGGTTCTGTTTTGGACTTGCCCAGGTCCTACCCTTCCTGACCACACATTTTGTCTCTTCTGGCCTTGTACTCTCCACAGGTGTGCCTTAAGGATCGGTGTTGGGTCTACTACTCTTTTCTCTCTACTTCTGTTCTTTAGGTAATGTTATTTCCTCTCACGGCTCCTTCTCCTGTCTCCTCTATGGTGATCATGCAGAGATCTTCCTCCCATTTCCCTCTTACAACCCACAGGCATCCGCCCAGATCTCCAACTGTCTCATCATGGTCGGACGATCATCACCTTGAACATATCCTCTACTTGTCCTGTGATTCTCCTTCCTCAAATTTTTCTCTAAGCATTTCAATTGAAGATGCCACCCTTTCACCATTAGTCATGGTCAGGAATCATGACTTCACTCTGGACTTCCCGCTTTCATTCATCATACATATTTTTTCAATAACTCAATCCTCTTTTTTGTTTCTTCATAACGTTCAGTTTATTTGACCCTTCGTCACTTATTATGCCACACAACCCCTTATCCAGGCATTGGTTCTTCTTCTGCTGGACTATCGCAACTCTCCCCTGGCGACACTTCCTTCAGCTGCCATCAGACCTTTTCAGCTCGTCCTGCCTGACTGCTCTTCTCTGTTGCTCATTTCACTCTTACTACTCTTCTTCCTCGGTCTCCCCACGGGCTTCCTGTTGCTTCATGGATCGAGTTCAAAATGCTCGACTTGACTGGCTGGTCTCTGAACGGCACTGCTCCTCAGTATCTCCAGTCTTTGGTTTTTCCGTAGGTCCCTTCAAGAAGCGTCTGCACTGCCTCTACCTGTATAATGGTCGTTCCTGCTCTTGCCAGATGTGCCATGAATGGACAGAGCTTCTCCATTCCTGATCCAAAGTTGTTGGGTGGTCTGCCTTTGACTATTCAAACTGCACCCACTTTACTCCTGTCATCAAAATTCACCTTTTCAATAAATATTTTGGAAATGCTTAGTGTTTCTTCAACAGGATAGCTGCTGTTGTACTGACAAAGAATTGAGTGTTCTGATTTTGGTCTTAAGCCCCTGTTTATACCTGTAAAGCAGGAAGCACACACACAGTCAGTGACCAAAAGTTATTTCAATTGGCGTATCGATTGTGTGTGTCACAGCAGAGCAAGTGAATTGTTTGCATGATTGTTCAGTGATTGATGGCCACGCTTGATGGTTTTTTAGATTAATTCCTACGTGGACTTCAACGATCAGTGAGTCTAATTAGGGCTCAAGGATTTTGGCTTTCACATTCCCTTTTTATTTTCTCGTATACAAGGTATAGGGAAAGTACTGCAATCATCCAAAGATTCGATGTTGAGATTTCGATGAATCTTGACGTTTTAGACCTCCCTGACTTTCTCGTATACAAAATTTAGAGAAAGTATTGGAATCCTCCAAAAATTCAGTTTCGAGATTTTGCTGAATCTTGACATTTGAGACCTTTCTGAGTCAGAAAATACCATTTTTGGGATTCTGTTTGTCTGTGTGTGTAAACACGATAACTTGAGTACGCTTTCACTTTGGTTAACCAAGTTTTGCATACAAGTATTAGGTACAAAACACAGATTTATATCAACCTTTGCACTATTTCCGCTAACCGGGAGTGGTATTTTACCTTTTTATTCATGCAGCAGCAGATTCCGATTTATTCAACTACCAGTAAATCCCCGATTCTCTAAAGAATCACAAATCCAAGAATGGCAATCACTTTCTGTTCCCTCCGATCTTTGGAGGGATGAAAAATCATGGAGGGTGGGAGCCTCCTGGGAAAGGTTTTATTTAATGAAATAAATATATTTGTACTAAAATTAACCAATTTATTAAAACTAAAATTGACATTTAATTGTTATATCATTTAAGTCCAAAATGTGTTTGAGTTGCTGCACTCTTAAGTAAAAAAAAATATCGGAGTGCAAAGGTTTAAATGAAGTAAATTGGAAGTAAAAAATTCATGTTAGGAATCATAATTTTAACACTGAATTACCCTAATGTGATTCAAATAAGCCACACTGACAGCTGCCACACTGACTGCTGGCACAGTGGATTAGAGCACACTGACTGCTGGCACTGCGGAGTGGAGTGACACTGGGGCGCTGAGGCGCAGTGCGCGTGTGCTTTCGGCACGACTTGCTTCTGGCATCCATGCATATATACAACCTTAGGTGTGTTGTGTTGTTTGGGTGCCACCTACTGACTCTGGGAAGCTGCTGGGTTTGATTCTGGGGCTCTAAGTCGCTGTGCATGTGCGCTTTCGGCAGTAATAGTTCAATATATTATTAACTAGCAAAATACCCGCGCTTCGCAGCAGTGAAGTACTGCCTTAAAATTTTTATTAAGAAGAAAATTAAACCTTTTTAAACTGAGGAAAAATATACCAATAATTATTTGTTAAGGATCTCTTTGTATACCACATTGTGAGTTCGGCCCTCCGGTTGTAATATGACCAAGCTGTGCGCTGAGCTTACTCTTGAGCATGTAACGTAAAGTTGGCCATGTGAACAGTAATCTTGTTTCAAATCTCACAGCTTGGATTGCTGCTGTCATAATCGGGTTGAGTTTCATGGTTTGTTTCAATTACGACAGTATTTGCAGGACTTGAGTTGAAGTGACATTCGCCATCTGTCAAGCGTTGTAAGCACACAACCGGTTTCATCGATAACTTCACATCCAGCTTTTGAGAGTTTAAACATTCATAAACATCAAAGTGTCCACTACTGAAATCGTCACCTGTCAATCTAAGATGTTTAAGAGGCATTGGCGATTGTCCAAAGGTGTAAAATATTTGGCCATTTCGGTACACTTGAAAGCGACAACCGAACAATTCAGCGGCAGCCATCAACTCACATGCAGATCCATAGGTGAAGGGCTTAAGCATTTCACTCTTCTAGTGCTCCTGTGTAGTATAATTATCTCCTGTACTGTCATCAGTCCACACCTTGAACCTGTCCCAGTCATTCAATACATAAGACACAATGTTCCTCCGGATATCAAGAGTGAGCCTGATATGGCTGTGCAATATGTAACAAAGAGAATGGAAAAGGTAGGTGCCATCTCCAGGCATGGAAACCACTCGGTAAGTGACAGTTCTTTGATCGATAGTGATCACCTCGATAGACATGGTAATGGGGGTTGGAATGATAAAGGAAATGGGTACCTGAACAATGTAAAGTAAGTCTAAAATACCTACACAATAACTATAATTGTAATAAATGAACAATAAAACAGCGGAGAAGCTGTGGATTAAATAAAAAGGCTGTAGTTATCAGCAGGGAGACGTGAATCCCGTGGCGAAGCAAAGAAGGGAATGTAGAGACCGGAGCGACGGACAGCCTTATATAGGCAGGCAGCCAACAACGTGGGAGGCTTTGGGATGGGAGACCCAACGGCGCCTCACATGGTGACCGAGCTGCAGGCTATGGACGTATATATGTACGTAAGTAGGATTCAGTTAGCGTTGGGAACCCGCATACCAAATTTCTTGAAGATGGGCCCATAAGTAACAAAGACCGCTGAAAAGTTCAATATGGTGGCCGACAGTGGCGTCATACCACCGAAATAAGTACGTACATTGGTTTCGGTTCCGCTTACCAAATTTCGTGAAGATGGGGCCATAAATAAGAAAGTTCAACATTGAGGATGTTGTTGACCGTTATGACCATTATGCGTAGAATTTCGAAATGAAACCTGCCCAACTTTTGTAAGGAAGCTGTAAGGAATGAGCCTGCCAAATTTCAGCCTTCTACCTACACGGGAAGTTGGAGAATTAGTGATGAGTGAGTCAGTCAGTCAGTCAGTGAGGGCTTTGCCTTTTATTAGTATAGATTTGATTTGATTTTTTGTTGATGGTTCTTTAATGTACTGTACATCTGTCTATTATAAAAAAAATCTTGGGAAGAGAGACGAGATGTGACTTTTTCAGAGAGACACTTATACATCACGTGAGACGAGTCCACGCCCAGGGCCGCAAATAAAAGACAAAAAATAGATGACAAAGTAGAACGTCTTAAAAATTCAAAAACGTCAGCGCGGTGCACATGCACAGCAGATTAGAGATAACGGGAGTACGAAAATTCAAAAGTCTCAAAAAAATTATAGTAAAGATCGCGTTAGCGCCAACAAACGGAAAATATTACTCGGTGAAATAACAGAACAGTGAAAAAGAGATCGAAATTATTGTTGGGATTTAAACTTTAAGTCGGAGACTTGTAGATCATCTAATTTGTGTTGCCATCAGTGTAAAGTAGTGTTTTTTACCCAATGAAGAGGCGTATCTGCGAGAATGAAAAGATTTGTTGTTTGGTGAAAGTGAAATCCCGCGAGAGAAAATTTCAAGCCCTGTGAGGCGAGACTTTATGCAATGAGATTTGGAAAAGTCCTGCACTCATCTAAGACATCTACAACGGGGGTGCCCACACTTTTTCAGCTTTCGAGCTACTTATAAATGACCAAGTCAAAATGATCTACCTACCTACTATAAAAATGCAAAACATATATTTATTTATAAATTTATTGATGATGATGATGATTATTATTAATTTCCCTTTGGAATAAGTAAAGTATTTTTGAACTGAATTTAATCTACAACATATGTAAACATAACTGCGTAAACCCATATTACACAATACATTTTTTTGTCCTTTCCTTACTCCGAAGACTTGCACTGAATGGAATTAGCCAGGGATGCACAGTCCGGACTGTAGCTGCTGATAGCCAGCCTCAAGCACACTTCCAGATGATCATCAGTCATGGTTGAACGGTATTTAGACTGAATAATCTTCATGTGGGAAAAGGCTGACTCGCATAAATAAGTGGAGCCGAATAATGCAGTCAATGAGGTAGCACATTTCCTCATGTTGGGGTACTTTTCCTCTGTAAGTAAGTTCCAGAACTGTTCATGAGCCCTGGACTTCAGCTGAATGTCAGCTTGCATTCTCAAAATCTCATCCTCCACTTCAGACGAGTTCAGTTGAAACAGTGTTGCAATTTTTGATGCAAGTAAGTTAACCTCCGCATCTTCCCGAAAAGGGTAGCACATGAATGTAGCGACTGGCTCAAGTAAAGCAAAGTCTTGAAAGCGTTTGTCAAATTCTGACAGGCACTTCTCAATCCGCTCTCTGTAGCGTGCACTGTCAAGCTCTGCACACGCCTTCCCTTGCATCTCCAGCTCTGATACAGCGTTCTGGAAGTTTGCCAAATCATGGCGCTGCAACTTTGAGGACAGATGTAGCATTTTACGTTTAAAAGCATTAACTGAGCTGATCATATTGATCACAGTTTTGTCTTTTCCTTGCAGGTCTACATTAAGGTCATTCAACATGTTGGTTACATCAGTTAAAAATGCCAAGTCTGGCAGCCACGGGTCATCATTTAGTTTGTTGTATTCTGTATGTTTAGCTACAAGGAAAAAACTCCTTAATCTCCGGACAGAGCTCTCGAAATCTTTGCAGGAATTTCCCTCGACTAAGCCATCTCACGTCAGTGTGTAGCAACAACTCAGAGTGGTCGCAGCCGGCCTCCATCCAGATGTGCACAAAACAACCGTCTTTGAAGAGATCTGGCGCGAATAGAACAGGCGATCTTTGTTGCCACATCATTATCTCTTTCACGTTGAGCATTTTTGCGCATAACGCTTGTTGGTGTATTATGCAGTGGTAATTGAAGAAGTCGGGGAAAGCATCATCCTCCCTGCACTTGGCAATAAATCCATTCGAACATGCCAACCATCGCGGGCGCACCGTCCGTGGTGATGGACACCAATCTCCACACTGAGAGTTGGGTTTTCTCAATAAAGTTTTTGAAAGACTGAAAAATGTCCTCTCCCTGCGTGTGTTCTTTCATGGGCAGTGTGGTTAACAGCTCCTGTTTTGCAGTCATATCGGTAAACACCATCCGAATCAAAATGCACAACTGCGCTGTGTCACTCACATCTGTTGACTCATCTAATTGCAGTGAGAAACACTCGCAGTCCGCAATATCCTTCCAAAGTTGCTGGGTCAAATCCTCCGCCATGGCTTCAGAGCGCCGTGTAACTGTATTTCTTGATAGCTGGAGAGCTTTGATTGAAGAGAATATTTCTGGTTTGTTTTTAAAGTCTCGGAGCAACGAGTCAGCTGCTTCAATGAATGCTTCTTTTATCATCTCTCCATCTTGGAAGGACTTCTTGTGCTTAACGATTATGTGACTCACCCGGAATGATGCTTCGGTGGCTGCCTTCGCTTTTGTGGTCAGCTGGGAGAAAAATGACTGCTGTACGGACAACTTGGATTTCAGTTCCTTCACCTTTCTCTTTCTCAGCTCGCTTTTCGGAGGGAGGTTAATGTCGTAGATTTTATGAACAGTCCGAAAATGCCGCTCCACATTTGGAATAGCAATGGTGGACTGACAGATGAGGCAAACGCATTTTGAATTTGACATTGTGAAAAAAAAAAGTCCTCCTCCCATTCCGTATGAAGGTGGTAGGTTTTTGGCTTCTGACTTGGTCCAGCTCCTCCACTCATTTTTATGCCCTTTCTTAAGTTTAATAGAAATAAATTGGAGGCTAACTAGGCGACTCGGAAGCTTGCTAGAGTTTTGCATGTGTGGTCTGGGGATCCGCATGTCAAGAAAAGATCAGATGTCAGACTGGCTGCCTTGTATGTCAATCAAGTGACAAACGTCATAGTGCGGATGGATGATAGCCTACCATCCATCCTCTATTTTTGTTGCGCCATGCGATCGACGTATTGGGCACCCCTGATTTACAACCACGCACACGGTTCAGTCATTTCTCATTTGTGTGAATGCTGTTGTCAGACACAGTTTGTGTAGAGAGAGAGAAAGAAAGAAACAATATTCACTCACGGGCAGTTATACGTTGCGTTGTCACAATGTAATTTCAAACACCCGAGGTCAAAGTTCAATGCGATATTGACGAAAAGGTAAAAGTGAAAAGAGATTGAATATATGGACATAGGTGATGTGACAGAAGTTTGTGGATATAGTTTGGCTTTAAACTTTAAGTTGTAAACTTGTAAATCGTCTAATTTGTGTTGCCATCAGGGAATAGTAGTGCTTCTTCCCAATGAAGAGGCGTATCCACATGAATTAAAAGATTTGTTTGGCGAAAGTGAAATCGACACACGTGAGCGGCAGACACACAAACGCAGGCTGGGGGTGAATGAGCGAAGCCCACTATTAATATAAAAATATAATCCTTGTCTTTTAGTTTCCTCCTCAAATATCCATCCCCATATCTGAGTATACGAGAAAGGCTAGGGGAGAGCACTTCTGATTTTTATTTAGAAGCTTCTTGACAAAATTGAAAGTCTAATGTTTTTCCATGATGGCATCTTTTTTTTTTTTCTTACGGGTGCCGCCATTTCAATATATATGTGTCTGTCTTATCCATACTAATCTTTCCCTTAATTCCTCAGGTTGCGATTCACTTGTGACTTCATACTAGCAATGGTATAACAGTGGAGTATCTAAAAATCCTTTGCCACTGGCGCTCTTCAGTTTGCCTTTGTGTTCTTTCTTCCCGTTTCAGATTTTTTTTTTTATTGCTCAGTTTGTGGTTTTTGATTTTCGGCTTGTGAGTTGAACTCGATGAACGATCGGTTTGACTTTAGCTTGGTTTTTGGTCACACATATCTCCGGGTCATTTTAATATCTCACGCTGTCTCTTCTGATTCCTCTGCCTCTGAACTGTTCGGTTTTTGATTTTTGGATTTCAGACTTTTTTTTTCTTTTGATGTTTGTGCTCTCACTTTGCTCTTCTGAATATTTTACTCTTTAATTGTTAGTGAACGCTGTTTATGTTCTGTGGGCCAGGTTTATTTATGCTTCCCCTCTCCCTTTTCAAACTTACTTATTTACTGTGGCCTGCCTGACATTTTTGATGTTGAGTTTTGTGAGTCCCGAGATCAAAGCAAACCGGGCATGACGCCACCTGGTCTGGCACAGGGACTCGGTGCTGGGCACTGAACTGGCAGACACTTTCAAATGCAGCGTCACACGGTAGCGGGGTCTGCCCCTTTAATCCTGCGGCTTAGTATTCCACTCGATGACCACTTGGGGACACATTACTGACCTTTCTACTCGCCCTGACAAGCTGTGTGTTTGTGTTTTGGGTGCTCCTCTCAAATGGAGGTCCTTAATGCTCTGTCTTTGTTTCTTTTTTCCTCTCTTGCTCCAGGTGTAATGTCCCTGCTGAGGCCTCTACTCCTGGATGTGGTCCCAACGATCCAGCAGACAGCGGCTTTGGCTCTGGGGAGGCTGGCCAATTACAACGATGACCTGGCAGAGGCCGTTGTTCAAGGAGACATTCTTCCTCAGCTGGTGTACTCCCTGTCTGATCAAAATGTAAGTCTTGTCCCCAAGCCCCTCTGCCGGTTTCCTTTGTGGCACCTGGTTGCTGAAGGCCAGGCCCCTTAGACAGATGGCCACCTGACGCTTGTGACGCCATGCACCGAGCTGCCCAGACTCGGCTAGTTGGGGTTTACTTTGCAGCCAAGGGGGAGTGCTTAAGTGAAAGAGCAAGTGGGCCGAGACCACCGGGGGTGTCGTCCCATGGAGATAAGTGAAATGAAACTAATGAGGTGGTGGTGGGAGAGCTCGAGCGGCACATGCAACCAATCTGATGCCTGCCTCGAGCAAGAAAGGCCTTTTGATTTTAGATTCTCAAGATGAGACGCTCTGGGGACTGCAGGAAATGATTTGTCTGGCCAGAGTGTTTTTGGGATGTGTGCTGGACGGCCGCCCAGCGCTGTCACTTTACATACTGATGGCCATGCGTGTTCCTGTAGCCGGTGGATTGGCACTTGGCTGGGCATTTCGGGGCTGAAGTGGTGTCTCCTTTCGATTGGCTGAGAATGGCCTTCTGAAACTAAGGAGAGGAGGCTTCTGATTTGGAGATCACAGCAGCGCCCCCTTTCTCTCGCACCCTGAACCTTCATACTAATCCTGCCCTGCTGGCTGAGCACCATGCTGGGTACATCCCACCTCAGCTGTGCACACGCTCTGCTCTGAGAGGTCTGGTTAACATCTGCAGCATGTCACTTCTCACTTTTTTTTGCTGCATTAATCCACAGATTTATTTTTATGCCAGTTCACTGCTCACTGGCAGAGTGGGTCACGAGAACGACAAGCAGGGCTGCTGATGACGGAGTGACAGTGGGCAGAATTTGGCTGCCTAGTCATTGTCAGGTGATGGGCATAGAGCTGGTGAGGAACCTTAGAGATTACATGGAACTCCTTTATCAAGTGACCCTTCACTCCCTTGACTCCTCTTGTGATGGTGCCTGTTGTTTGGACCTCATGATGCCAAGCAGGCTGTGAATTTTATGGCTATAAGCAGCCATGCGAGTGGCTGTTTCATCTGCGTATTGTGACTTGAGGGCAGTGAATTGGAGCCATTGAGGTCCAGACTGAGCTGGTCAGCCAATAGCAATAAAGCAGTACCCCAGGTTCATAGCATATACAAGTAGCTCCTTTCCTGCGATAAATTTCATCCTGAGGCCATTTCCTTATTCTTCTCTTTATGTGATAGAGGGCCGTAGTGCTGGACTTGGCCACTGGGAGGGGGGCTACACCACCTCTTGGAGCAATGAGCCCTTGGAGGCTAGCGAAGGAAGGGCGTGTGGCTGAAAGACACTTCACTAACCAAAGGCCTTCTGTCCTTTCAGAGGTTTTACAAGAAGGCGGCAGCCTTTGTGCTGAGAGCCGTGGCCAAACATTCGCCCGAACTCGCTCAGGCAGTGGTGGACTGCGGGGCGCTGGAGGCCCTGGTGATCTGCCTGGAAGAGTTTGACCCAGGGGTGAAGGAGGCAGCGGCCTGGGCGCTTGGATACATTGCAAGGCACAACGCAGGTAAGAACATGACAAGTTTAAACTCATTGGGTTAGCGAGGGGGCTCAGTTGTCTCAGTCAGGGAAAAAGCAAAAGTCCAAATCTGGAAGACCTGAAACTAACTGTTGATTGAATTTTCTAACTAGTTCTGGCGATTGATTTAGCCGAGGGAATGTCTGACACATTTTATAGTTGAAGCCACACTGCAGTACTCTTTGGGTCACAGGGTCAAAACAAAATGCTGACCTCCATTAGAGCCAAAATGGCGGACAAATACGACACTGCAAATGTAATAAACATCCAGAAACAACACAAAATGAGTCAAAATTATTAAAGCAAGGAAGTTATAAAACATAACAACTAGAAATGTGCCTCGTTAGTATACACGAAATGGCGGAGCTTTTACAAACAAAATGGCGGTGACATCGTGGCACTGCCACATAAACAGACCGGATGTGTTTTTTCTGCAGTCTTTCGGGTTTGCTTGTGTGGAAGGCCCACACGGACTGTGATTGACAGCGGTGCCCCGGAAGGTGGGACATCTCATTTCCTTTTTTTTTTTTTCTGGGGGAAATATGCATAAAAATGCATCGTGTTTCAAAGGAGGGGAGAACAGCAAAGGAAAAGATGGAAAAATTGAACTAAACAGATCAGCATCTGCCCAGGCCATGAGAAGAGAGAGGTCCTGTAGCTCGTAGAGACCGGAGTGTTAGGTGGGAGTCGCCGATTCACTCCTGCATTGTGAATTTGGTGTCCCGTTATTTCCAGCAGACTCAGGTGAGCTCATGAAGACCTTATTGTTCTTTATCGTGGCGCAGACGGACTGAAGAACATTTTGCAGTTCAGACTTTCACTCTTTGGGCTCGGCCTCCAGTTCTACATTTCATTTCACCTGCTGACAACAGTTGGGCTGGAACTTTGGAGTTGTGTGTGAACTTCGGAAGGGGAACCGGAGGAGTGACATTTCCACTGTGGATATACAGTACATATTTTTTGTATTTGCACGTATAAGGACTCGGTTATACTTTACGCTCGGAGCACAGACGTGCACGCATCATGGCTGCCACGCGTTCCCAGCTTTCATTTGACGCGTCCTTTGAGCAGGTCCTCAGAAATTAACGCGACGCGTGTGTGAGTTGCAGTACCAGCCAAAAGTCGGGGGGCACAATGTGATAAAAGTCTGAATGTGACGTCTTTCAGCACCTTCACAACACCATCAGAGTGTACGGCAGCATATTTGACTATTTGGCATATTTGAGCTACAAAGAAAAAAATTAAGGACGCAGTGAAAATGTGTATTTTGTGATTAAAGTGGAAATTTCAGCTTTAATCTCATACTTTCTCATTAGAGTAGACCATCGTAAACGTCATCTTAACACCGACCCAGTTGTTAATCGCTACGTGCCTATTTATGGAAAGCCGTTTTAACGTTGAATTCTTTTAATGTGATATCTGCCTTCAAAACTTTGATATCATGAGTTTTAAATCTGATATCAGCACTTTGAAATTTGACATTGGACTTATAAAATTTGATATCATGCTTTTAAAATTCAATATCAACATTTTAAAATTTGATATTGTGCTTTTGAAAATTGATATCATGTTTTTGAAATTTGATATGACAGTTGAAATGCGAATATATATATATATATATACACATTTTAAACTCGCACCATATTTTGTCATTTTGATATCACATTTATAACATTTAATATCGCACTTTAAACATTTGATATTGAGGTTTTAAAATTTGATATCGCAGGTTTGATAGTTGATATCAAGTTTATCAAATATGATTTTGCACTTTTAAAATTTGATATCAAGTTTTTAAAATTTGATATTCAGCTTTTGAAATTTGTTATCACACTTTTGAAATGTGATATCAAGTTTAAGGATATTGATATCAAATTTCAGAAGCTCGATATCAAATTTGAAAAGCGTGATAGTAAATTTTATAAAAAGAAAAACAGATTAAATGTTAAAGTGGCCTGCCATACTATATAAGCATTTAAGCTCTCTTTTTTGAAATTAAGTTTCAAAAGTGTGATATCAAATTTAAAACCAACAATATCAGCATTGTAACTGGTGATATCGTGGAAAACAGATTAAATGTTAAAATGGCCTGCCATACCTATGGGGCTTCCTCCTGACCTGGCAGCAGTAATCGCCACACAGAACACATCACATTTCTGATATCGTGTGTTTCTGTACATTTAGAATTCTTAGACTTATACTTGGTTTCACTTTCAGGATGAAATGCATTGAAATATGTATGTTACATCTTACAGATAAGTTGTTAACTTCATTTAAATAATGAATATTGATAATAATGACACATATGGGGGTAGCACGGTGGCACCGCTGTATTGCAGGTATTCACATCCCTTGTGTTCCCAGCCTGGAGTTTGCATGTTTTCCTGCTGAGTTTCCACAGTGGGCTCCGGTTTGGGAATTTATCTATCCATCCATCCATTATCCAACCTGCTATATCCTAACTACAGGGTCACGAGGGTCTGCTGGAGCCAATCCCAGCCAACACAGGGCGCAAGGCAGGAAACAAACCCCGGGCATGGCGCCAGCCCACCGCAGGGTTTGTGGATTTAGTGACACTAAAATGATGCCAGTGTGTGTGTGGGCTGATGTCCCGTCCTGGGATTTTGTTGGAATGGGCACATCCCTGGATTGATGGATTTAATCATTAAACATCAATCCTTTTCAGAGATATTGTGCCAAGGTGTCCTCGGAATTTGTTGGATGTTTCAGGCAATTCACAACACAGCGAAGCCGAACCTGTTCTCACTGTGATGATATCTCACACTGCCACCTGGTGGAATCTTCCAGATTTATGTAAAGTACGCGTGCAGTATAAACAGCACAACGCTTGCGCAGCAGTGTAGTCTCCGCTGGAGCAGGCGTCGCATCACGTCATGTCCCGTGAAGTGTAAACCCGGCCTGAGGGTTATTTTGCGTTGGCGGATGAAAGGGATTCTTGTTGTTCTTTCTCCTCCTGTAGATTACATTTCTCAGCGTTTATGGATATTGTCCTCTAGCTATTTTTTTTCTCTCTCTACTGTATATTTTCAGTCGTCGGTTTGAGCTGAACATTTTAAAAGGGGGTACGTGTGGTGCGCTGCCAGGTGTGATATTGGCCCATCCTTTTTAAAGTAGGAGAGGTGAGCGGTAACAATCAACCCATTTCACTGTGGCTGAGCAGGTTTGTTACAACGTGACATCACAAACGTAATGTGAAAATAAATAAGTAATAGGAAAACTATGAATGCATTTCAAGAATAATGTATGTAAATTATAGAACATAACCAAAAACAAGATTCCAAGTAGTGATCATAAGAATAGTAAAATGCTAATAATACAAGGTCTTTATATTGAGCCACTCCCAGGCTTAAGGGGCACACGCTGTGCTGGTGGGCAGTGCCACAAACTGATCTGCTTTACAATGTTTTTGCTGCTGTACTTCATTTTTCCATCTGTGCTGTGCGCGCTTTTCAAGGCTTTTGAGGAGCATTAGAATTTGTACTTATTTTTTAATAATACGAGGGATGTTCAAATATTTTTCCTCACATTTTTGTTTAACTCTATTAAGAATTTCAAAAATAAATGACATCACTTTTGTACTTCATTTTGAGATGCAATTTTCCCGGCGTCATACCAACTTTTTAATGCCCACTTACTGTCCCTCCAATGAAAATATAAAATATAAAACTTTTTGAATGTCCCCCATATATTCTTTCTCTGTTATTGCCATCTTTCCATTTTCTGCAAGGCCATTGTGGGTAACAGTCACCAGGTTTTGCTCCCTGGAAATGTTATCACTTGGCACAACTTGGGCGCTGCTGGGTAAGTCAGCATCATGACAGTCTCTGTGTCCAAGATTGTGGACAGTCCTTGGAAGCCTTTGCATGCAATGTTTTTGTTGTTTTATCTGTCTTAAAATGTGTGATATATATTCAAGAAAGTCGAGTAAGAATATAGCAGGGAATGATTTCATAATGTGAGCGTTAGAAGGTAAACAAACTCGAGCAAAATCCACTCCATCCACAATCCAAAAGTCCAAAATCCTTAAACACAGCAAAACGTCCAAAAAACAGAAAATAAAAATAAACAGGAGCGTACATGAAATCCACACAAACCCAAACAAGAACCCGAGTCTGAGTAGCCACTTAAATGGAGATGTGGGCGGAGCCACAGCTGCAGTGCCGGTTGACCCCGCCCCTTCGGCCTCAATCAGGAAAGCATTGGGCACACAGCAGAAAGAATAAGCAGATGACAGACATTAATAGGCCAAACGTTAACTAAGGCAGACAATCATTTAAGCAAAATGTTCACTAAGAATATCTCTATAGAATTGAAAAAAATAGTCATTCTTAACAAATAAATTCAAATAAAGAAATCGGATTAAGATAAAAGAGCCACACCTAAGCCATAAGAGCTGGAGCTACCGCACTGAACCACAAATAAGAGTTGAATTGGCACACAAGGAGTGACACTAGTAGAGTGGAGTGGGATCTGGGAAATGTGAAGGCAGAGATGAGCGTTGAATCGGGGGGCTCTAATGTGGGGCTTTGTGCAGCCAGATGACACGTCTTAATCGAGGAGACCTCTTTTTATGGATCTCTCTTTGCAGTTTTTCCCTTCTTTAATCAACTGAACTCGTTCCTACTTCTCACTCGCCATGCCCATTGCAGCTCAGAACAGAAGCATTTGTGCCAGTGTTGTGAAAGGGCATCATCGGGGCAGTACCCTGGCTACACATTTTAGGTTCTTTTTCCAAGGCTTGGCTTCCCCAGCTGGTACTCTGAAGACTTTGAAATCTAGTTTGAATATCTCATATAGCGCCTTTCATAGTGGGCACTCTAATGAGCAACTTGTGCTTGTGTTAAACCGGAGAGTCAGCTGATGTGTGAAAGGCGCTATATTAAATGAGCCCCGATTGACTGTGGATGTCTTCAGCTGGGTTTGAATGGGCAGCGTGCTCGGCTCGTCCGTGTCTGGTCTGACCTACTTCTGAGCCTGTAAAAGCCGCTAACCAGACAAACTTTTAAAACAGGAAATTGTCGGGCTGCATGTGCCGGGGGGCTGCTGGGGGCTTTGTTACAATTACACGCAGCTGGTGCACTTTCAGAAAGAGTTGATTAACTGTAAAAGTGGACGATCAACACCAACCTCGCTTTTCGTGGCTTTGGTCTGTTGGCTGCCTTTAGCCGTGGGAGGACATGACATTTCGTATGTGTGTCTGTGTGTGTGTGCACCGGGTGGTGACTTAATATGAGGACCAGTGAATCGGTGAAGGCTGGCATTGACAAGAAATAATTCATTGTGCCATAGCAGAAAGCACAGATTCAAAATCTGAGATGAAAAGTGTCTGTAGGCTGCCATCTACCGGCCTCGCCACACACGTTCTATGAGGTTAAAGGACTCAAGGACAGTTAGAGACTTGTCCCAGATCTACTTGAGCATCGTCTTGGCTGTATGCCGCAGGTCATTCCTGTGTTGAAAGGTGACATGCATTCTGAGTTGTTGTTTTTTATCAAGGACCTCTCTGTGTATGGCTGCATTCATCCTTCCTACAATTCTGCTGAGTCTCCCTGTCCCCATATCATAATGCTGGCACCACTGCCATGCTTCAGTGTACTATAGGTGATGAGCAGTGCTTGGTCTTTGCCATAGTGATTGGAGTTCTGCCCAAAAATTAAACTGTTGTCTCATCAGATCTGACACTCGTATCCCTCATACTCTGAGTGGCTTGAATACGTTTTACTGAATGGAGCCACTAGACGGCCATCTAGCCACCTGACTGGTAGAACGCCGGTAGCTGCTTGTCTTTCCAGAAGGTTCTCCCATCTCGGCAGAACGTTTCTGAGGCTCTGTGGTAGTGACCATGGGGTTCTTGGTCAGCTCTGTGACCAATGGGTTGGTTCCCCTTTGGCCTGGTTACTCAGTTTTGTCAGACGGACGACTCCAGTGACAGTCCTGGTGGTTACAAACGTCTTCTGTTTCATAACTACTGAGGGCCCTGTGCCCTTTAATAAATTATAAAGGAACCTTGTGTTTGTCTATAATGTGACCACATGCTTTATGGTTTTTGATTCCTGTTTTTGATGAACATTTGAATTTTGGGGGATTTAAAAGCCTTTTACAGCATTTTTGGGGTGAGGCGGCCAGGAGGGAGGCCTGCTTCATGGGCCCAGATGAGTAAAGAGGCCACGTCTGGCTTTTTGTGTTTGATATTTTTAAAAGGTTCAACTGTAATGGATGCCTTTAATTCTTTATGGCTCTGTGTCTTGTACACCCTACTGTGTTAAAGATAAAACACACTTGTGGTCACTCGGGAAACAGTAGAGGAGCCATTGGTCATCTAAGAAGATATGGACGGGTTCATTGAGTTCTTGGTCTACTCTGTGACCATTGGATTGGTCCCCCTTTGGCCTGGTTACTCAGTGTTGTCAGACGGACGACTCCAGAAACAGTCCTGGTGGTTACAAACGTCTTCTGTTTCATAACTACTGAGGGCACTGTGCCCTTTAATGAATTCTGAAGGAGCTTTGAGTTTGTTTGTAATGTGACCACATACTTTATGTTTTTCATTCCTGTTTTTGATAAACATTTGAAGTTTGGGGGCTTTCGAAGCTTTTTGCAGCATTTTTGGGGTGAGGCAGCCAGGAGGGAGGCCTGCTTAGTGGGCCCAGACATGTAAAGAGGCCAGGCCTGGCTGTTTGTGTTTGATATTTGTAAAAGGTTTAACTGTAATGGACGCCTTTAAGTCTTCATGGCTCCGTCTCTTGTACACCCTACTCCACTCGGAAAATGGGAGTGGAGCTGATGGTCATCCAAGAAGATATGGGTGGGTTCATTGATCCATCCTCTGCCGATGTTAGCCATTGGGCCACTGAGCCCAGATATGTCCACCTAACCCTAACTCCTAACCCCTGTCCACACACCGTTTCTCAGTCAGGTCTCCCACCCTCATACATGTCCCTGTTTCTTTTGTGCTTTCCAGAACTTTCCCAGGCTGTCGTAGACGCTGGCGCTGTGCCTCTTCTGGTGTTGTGTGTCCAGGAGCCGGAGGTGGCCTTGAAGAGGATCGCCGCCTCGGCCCTCAGTGACATATCCAAGCATTCTCCGGAGCTGGCACAGACGGTGGTGGACGCGGGGGCCATCGCTCATTTAGCACAGATGATCCTCAACCCTGATGCAAAACTGAAGGTACGCCTCTCCGTCAGCAGCACGCTCTCCGACAGTCTACGGCGGACGGCGTCACAAACATTTTCCCATTTTTACTTTTGTGCCATTGCAGCGTCAGGTGTTCTCGGCGCTCAGTCAGATAGCGAAGCATTCCGTGGATCTGGCCGAGATGGTGGTCGAGGCAGAAATCTTTCCAGCAGTTCTCACCGGCTTGAAGGATTCAGATGAATACGTGAGGAAGAACGTCGCAACGTTAATCAGAGAAATTGCCAAACACACCCCTGAGGTAAGAGTCTGTCCTGTGGCTGCTACACTCGGCCTCCATGTCTGATGGACTGCGGGGGACCGCCTGCTCTCTTGATGTTTTATCTGATTAGTTTTCCGGGGTGTTTCACGTTTTTCAATATTTTATTTGTTATGAATATGCTCCAGCAGACCCCCGTGACCCTGTAGTTAAGATAACAGCGGGCTGGATAATGGATGGATGGATAAGGTGTTGAATTTGTTTTGTGGTTCCCCTATACCCTCAAATCGGAGTTGACCGTTAGTTTGGTGATTGGTAGCCTCATTTTGATTCCCGTTTTCATCATCTATTTGTTTGTTTGTCATTTTGTGTTTCTGTTGCTAGGGAGACATCCTGTGCCATTAGGGGCGTGTCATCAGGGGTCAGGGCAGGTTTAAAAGGTCATTAGAAGGTTCACTTCCTCTCCGAGTTTGTGGTCTTTTTGTGCCTTACAATTCTTTGCTCATTTTAACTCCTGCCGTTCGACTCGTACTGTTAATTTTTCACTTCGCTGTTTGTTTCACGGTTTGGCTTTGGTAACTGTATTTGGTTTCCTTCCCAACTTTGACTATTTTTTTGTTTTTTGACTTTACGCCTCTTCTTCCGGTTACTTATCGAATATTCTTGCTCGTTTCCTAGCATGGCATTAGTATTTCAATTATGAATCTGAGTTATCCATCCATCCATTATCCAACCAACAAAGGGCCATGGGGGTCTGCTGGAGCCAATCCCAGCCAACACAGGGCGCAAGACAGGAACAAATCCCCGGGCAGGGCGCCAGCGAATCTGAGTTATGGTGCAGCAAAAATGAATTATTGTTTATTGTTAACCTACTGTGTTTTTTTTTTTTTTTTGTTAGTTTTCGCATACCTCTTGGGGTCAAAGTGCTGGGTCAGGCATTGTACACACCCCCCCCCCCCCCCCCAAAAGAGCAACTGCAGGTCATGGGCCCAGCAGAGTAAGACCCCCTTTGGCAGGATTTGAAGCGGATACCTCCACAGATCCTTAGCCTCAGAGCCACCACTCCTTTTGTTACAGGTGCCACCATTTTGGGTATAGATGTGACTGTTGGTCACTAGGTGACAATTCCCGGAAGTCAATTGAGTGACTTTGTTAGGGGGAACTCTTTATGGGCCGGTGATTTAGTCCATTCAGTGTCCAAGTCTGACAATTTTACAGTTGTGTCCCAAAGTTTGGAGGATGACACAGATCTGAATTTTCACAAAGTCTGCTGCCTCAGTTTTTATGACGGCAATTTGCATCGACTCCAGAATGTTCTGACGAGTCATCAGGTGAATTGTAAAATATCTCTCTGCCGTGAAAATGAACTTCATTCCAAAAAAAAACACTGCATGTCAGCCATAAAATGACCTAGTGACATCATTTCAGTGGTCCTCTCGTTAACTCAGGTGAGAGTGTCGACGGGGACAAGGCCTGAGGTCATTCTGTCAAGTTGATTAAGTTACAATAGAGGGGTGTAGAAGGCGTCAGGGCACACAAGAGAGTCCAGCAAGTGCCAGGAGCGCCTCCTAAAGGTGATTCAGCTGTGGGCACCATCAGGGCAAAGCTCACACAGAAATGAATGGCAGCAGGCAGGAGGGAGTGAGGTGAAGACTTTTGGAGGATGGCCTGGTGGGTGTCAAGAAGGGCAGCAAAGAAATTCATCAGGGACAGCCTGACATTCTGGGATTGGACTGCTGGGTGAAAGTCATTGTCTCTGATGAATTTAGAAAAAGAAAAGGTGGGCGGCGCTACCATCAGTCCTGTGTCACTGTGCCAACAGTAAAGCATCCTGAGACCATTCATGTCACGTGGGGTTGCTTCTCATTCACAATTTGGCCTAAGAACACAGCCATGAATAAAGAATGGGACCAAAACATCAACCGACAGCAACTTCTGCCAACCATCCAAGAACAGTTTGGTGGCCAACACGGTGGAGCACCGGGCCAGAAGGCAAAAGTGAGAGCTAAGTGGCTCGGGGAACAAAACATCGACATTTGGGGTCCTTGGTCAGGAAACTCCCCAGACCTCTAATCCCATTGAGAAGGCAGGTGGACAAACAGAAACCCCCAAATTCTGATTCTGCAAGAATGGGCGGCTGCCATCAGTCAGGATTGGGCCCAGAAGTTGATTGACAGCCTGCCAGGGCGAATTGCAGAGGTCTTGAAAAAGAAAGAAGGGCCAACACTGCAAATATGGACTCTGCATAAACTTCATGGCATTGTCAATAAAAGCCTTGGAAACATCTGAGCAGCTTGCCATTCTACTTCAGTACACCACAGAAACATCTGACACAAAGATCTAAAAACACTGAAGCAGCAGACTTGGTGAACACCAACTCTTGGGTCCTTCTCCACACTTTGGGCCACGGCTGTACCTGCTATTAAAACTGTTTCGGTTTATGCGTTTTTTTATCAATGAACTTATTCCTGTATTCAGACTTTGATTTTGATAACATTTGGAGTTTAGACATCTCTGTGTCTTGATTTTTGTGGTTTTGATGACATCCGCTGTTATACCACTATCTGGCTGAGGCAGCAGATCCTCAAATCCACCATCTTGCTTGTCAGCTGTGTCAGGTCAGAAGGTTGACATCGTGATAATGTTCTTGTTATAAGACACAAGTGCAGCGGTGCACTAATCGCTTCTCTCGATGGGCGTCCATTTTGAGTCTTTTGGGCTCTTACTTTGCCTCTTCTCTTGGCATCCCGCAGTGGTCAGATTGCTGCTTCTGTCATGGCGATGTGATGCCAGCAAACCAGGAGGTACTGTAGGATGACCAGTTAGATGAAGAGATCAGCCATTTGGGACTGAGCCAGTGCCAGTGGGTGATTAACTGGCCCACTGTGGTCACACATCCCTTATTTATGCTGTAATAACGTAGAAGATCAACATGACAAGAGCTGGGGTGCCAGACGTGGAATTCCTCATATACTGTCATTGTCATTTTGGTGATTGTAGTAAAAGTCTGTGAGTAGCAGAACAGGATACCCAGAGAGGTGCTGGTGGTCACATGACAACGACTTCCTGTTCCTGTCGCGCTCTTCTTGAATGGCGTCCAGAGCAGAAGGGGTGGAGTGTAGGAGTGTTGCGGGTGGGACACCATCTGGAGAGTGTTGTCTTCTGGTCCCTCATTCACATTGGTACAAACAAGGCCAGCAAGCTTTGCAGCCATGACGTCAGTAAGCCTAATGGCCCAGGTAGGGTGGCAGCAGATTTTTTTAATTAGAAGACGAATCCAGGATAACAAAACAGGGAAGGGTCAACACCAGAAAGACAAAGATACAGATAACAGTAGTTAAAGTGTGTGAAACAAAATGTGCGCTTTGAGAACATTGCAAGGGAGCAGATAACTAAAATAAGTCCTAAAATCCGAGCTGGATCAAAGAGCAATGGCCAGTCCTAACGGGGTCTAATCGTGTAGATGTGACGGTGCGTACTGGACGACTGTCTCCATTGCCACATGTGACCTGTGATTTCTTCTTCGTTTCAGCTGTCACAGCTCATCGCAAACACAGGAGGAATCGCCGCAGTCGTCGACTACATCGGTGAATGCAATGGCAACGTCCGACTGCCTGGCATTATGATGCTTGGCTATGTGGCAGCTCACTCGGACACCCTGGCCATGGCAGTGATCGTGTCAAAGGTAAGCGGTGACCTTGTGGTGCCGTGTGCTTGTTTGTTCTGCTGTGCATGAACTCCTGTGAGTGCTGGACGCGTACGAGACACGGGCGGGATATCAAAACAGGACTTCGGGGGCTTTCAGTCTCTTCCTGTGGGTGTCATTGGCAAAGAACAGGCCCAGTGAGGATGGGTAAGTGAAGTGATGAACTGAGTGGGTGAACAGATGAGTGGGCAGACAGAACACTGTGACAACCGCCTAGCAGCTGTTGGGGGTCCAAAAAAGCCAAAGGACTCTCAAAGTCAGCATTCTGTGGGATGGAAAGCTGCTTTAAATTCTTAAAATGAGAACATCTGTGACAAGGAGCAGGTCATCCCGTGGACAAATGATGCATTTGTTTAACTCTAAAACCCTGAAGTAGTGCCATGCTGTGCCCAGTGATTTGACTCTCTGTGCCAGCTGCTTCTTCGCGAGACTAATGTGTCTACACTGAAACTCCGCAGGGGGTACCACAGCTGGCCATCTGCCTGTCAGAGGAGAAGGAGGACCACATTAAGGCAGCCACCGCCTGGGCATTGGGGCAGATTGGCAGGCACACTCCGGAGCACGCACGTGCCGTCACCGCAGCCAACATCCTGCCCAAACTTCTGTCTCTCTACATGGACACAGAGAGCTCCGAGGATCTGCAGCTGAAGGTAAGGCCCCCTGAGGCTCCCTTTGTCTTGTCAGCTCACTCACATGGCACTTAGCTGGGCAGGTGCAAGTGTGGAGATCTGTGGGCGGCAGGGAATCTCACCAATGAGGTGTCATCCTGCATATAGATGGTGAGAGAACCTGGCATAGGGTGATCTGGTGAAGATTTGGTTGATACCACAGGCCAGCTCAAGGAGTGGAGAAGCAGCCGACAGAGCCATAGTCCAGCCAAGGTTAGGATTGGTGGGCACGATTCTACAATGGTAGACCAGTCTCATGGTGTTTAGGCTGTGATCTTAGCCGATGATTACTGGTCCAGCAGAAGAACACTCATCAAGTAGGGTTGGCTTGATGGAGCTCTGCACAGCTTCACTGTTCGCCATGGCTGGTGGACACAACAGAGATGGGCAGAGAAATGCGCCCACCTGGGAACAGAATGACGCCTACAGCGGGTTTAATGAGTTACTTTTGGTGATGCATGTGCTGCAGTTGCCAACTAGCTGGCAGTGTTGTGCCTCCCCTCCTTGCTCGAAGGCTAATATGCCGACTATAACTGGTGGCTTCACCAACTCCAAAGTGTGCCACGTTAAAGTCACACCCGATGAGTAGATTACTGGGTAAATAAAGGCCTAGAATGGGGTGACAAAATGAAGAAGAGCAGCTTTATGGGGCCGGAAAGGCCAATCAAAAATGAGCACCTCAGCACAGGCCGACTGCTAAACCCAAAACTGTTCCGGTGTCCAAAGCAGAAACACAGCCTGGTGGGCTCTGCGTGCCTCGGGTATCAAAAGTCCGTCACCACACACCTGATCGTCGAGGGCACCTCTTGTGTCATCCTGACTGTTATTAACCCGGAGTGCTTAGCACTGGTCACTGGTCACTGGCCACACGCGGATGCCAAGAATAGCCCCCTGGCACTTGGTTTAGAGCCCTCAAGTCCCTTCTGCTGACGTTTTGCTTTTCTAATATAAAATTGGAGTACTCGACAGCTGGGGGTTCTCGATGGCGTGAGGCTCAGGTTAATTGACAGCCTCGAGACCAAGCAGGACTCGGCGGTGGCCATTTTGACTTCATGCTAAACAGCTGAGCTGACATGGATGTGGAGACACCAAGGCGTCTGAAACATCGAGTCGGCTCACCTTCAGCTTTAGGGCGGCGGAGTGCAGCGTGCAGTAAACCCTTGTTGTTGTTTTAAATGAACGCCTAACGGCATCTATCGATTCTTCTCCCTCCTGTAGGCGAAAAAGGCCCTGAAGAACATCCTGCAGAAGTGCACCCACCTGCCCGCTCTGGAGACCTTACTACACGACGCGCCCACCAGCATCCTCAAGCACGTCGTGGGGCAGTTCAGCAAGGTACGGACGGACGGAGGGACGGTCGCCACTGGACCCTGACACGAGTGCACAAGCGACGTCCCATATTTGAACCCTATTTCTGTTTGTCGTCCCTTTTGAAGGTTCTTCCCCATGACAGCAAAGCCAGGCGTCTGTTTGTCACCAGTGGTGGCCTCAAGAAAATCCAGGAGATTAAGGCTGAGCCCGGCTCGTCGTTACAAGAGTACATCAACACCATCAATAACTGCTACCCCGAGGAAATTGTCCGGTAAGGATCTTCTGGGGTTGTCCATTCATCGTCGTCCTCCTCGTCATCGTCCTTTTGTGTTTTAGCCTTTCAAGTTGCTGTCTTCTGGCGTCCGGCGTACATGCGTGTGAGCTTCAGTGTCGTTTGGAGTTTGGGCTTCCATTTCTAAACATCGTTTTCTGGTTATGTTTGGTCTTTGTAAATTTGTGTTTATTTTGATGACATTCTTCTGTGTGGCCATTTTGCCCCTCCACTTTGTGATTGGTCGATGCGGTGTGTGGAAGTTCAGCCCGGCCCCAGACAGGTACAGGACACACACAATTTATTTTCTTCTCACAATGTAGAGAATCACCAAGAGTATGGCTCACAATCCTTTCTTTCTCTTTCTTTTTTCTGCCGCTTCCACTCCTCCTCTCCCACAAGCTCCGTCCTCTGCCTCCCCAGTGAGGCGGCCCCTTTTAGAGTTCACCCGGATGTGCTTCCTGATGACAATACAATACAATTTGTTTTTCTGTATAGCCCAAAATCACACAAGAAGTGCCGCTTTTAACAGGCCCTGCCTCTTGACAGCCCCCCAGCCTTGACTCTCTAAGAAGACAAGAAAAAACTCCCAAAAAAAAGGGAAGAAATGGAAGAAACCTCAGGAAAGGCAGTTCAAAGAGAGACCCCTTTCTGGGTAGGTTGGGCGTGTAGCGGGTGTCAAAAAGAAGGGGAGTCCATACAATATAATACAATACACAGAACAGAACAAATCCTCAATAAAGTATAAAAATAAAAATATTACAAGTACAGAGCAGAATTGAACAGTAGATGATATCCAATAACATGATTTGGATTTGTTTGGAGTCCTGGAGACCTCATTCATCAAGCTGCCTCCCCCATTTGGCCATGCCACAGCTGAAATAGCGCTAATCTGATGAATGGACCCCTCTTTCCCACGATTCCTGCGATCCTCCATCAGGGATGACTTTACGTTAGGCAGGCAAAACAACTTGGCAGTAGGGCAGAGGCACCAAGTGCCACATTTGAGTACTGAGCAGTGAAACAGAATAGATTTAGGGTTAAATTACAACTGTCATATTACTTATGTTTCAGTGTTAATGACTAGGGCCCACGATTTACCGCAGCAAGAAATCGTTAATTCCGCGGCATGTTTTTTTAAATTCCGTGGCGTACCTTGACGCGGCAAAGGCAGTACCAGAACTCCATAAGACTAATTCGTAACCCATGCAAAACAAATGCAATTTTTCTTATTCTTAATCCTTAATAATAATCAATCATAATTCGTAATACTAATCAAATAGGTATATCAAAGCGTTCACATCCACAGATTTGCTTTAGGCAAACAATGCTGAAACATATGTAGGCATAATAGTATTCTCAACAAACTATCGAATAATGTTTCTGGAGTTATTATTTATTTATTGTTGAAGAAAACGGCACTGTAAGCTCGTAGGTTTTCTTGTGACAGAGAATATCGCAGTGGTGACAACACCGACCCATATTTTGAGAACGAACGTTCCACTTCAATGCAATGTAAACTTTAGCAGGGCTGCTAAGCGAGGCAGTCTGTCCTCTAAGGCACGCCAAAAAGCAGCGATATCAGCTGGAATTACTTCACGAGATGCTATGTCCAGATAAGCTTGCCATTCATCTGCTGCAGGCTGCAGCCATCATTGTTGGCACTGATTGTGCATGATCAGCAAAATTCTGCGATAAGAGTGGTAGCTGTCGTGGATCAAATATTCTCACAGATCTGAATAGGTCTACTGCCGGCTGTTTGGTTCCCACAAAATATTCTTCAAGTTTAGCAGCAGCATTGTGCTTTGCATCTTCACAGCTGCTGGTTGCAATTAGAAATCCGGACGATTTCAGGCAAGACAGTAAAGGCAGACACTTTGTTGTAGACATCGACAGCCATGAATGACTGTACCTCAGAAGAAGTCCGAGTGTTCATAATTGGCTGGCAGTGAACAGATACAAATTCAAGTTCAGCTCTCAGCTCGTTAAGTTTATCGGTACTTTGCAGCAACGCCGACAGCTTCTTTAACTGGACTGTCGCTCCACTGTGCTCGATTTCAGTAGCAACGAACGAGATATTAATGAGATGATGCAATAGGCTAAAGAAGGAACTTAAATAAATAATCAAAACTAATCATACTAATATCAATATGCCTCAAATGGTGAGATTTCATCCAGATTTGGTGTTTTCCGCGGCAGTTAGGTTAATTCCGCGGCGTGGCGTTTTACCGCTGCAAAACCTTAAATTACACGGCGTGGCATTAAATTCTGTGGGCTGCGGTAAATCGTGGGCCCTATTAATGACTAAGAACCGAGATGCAGTCTGTACAGTTAATCAGCAGCTCTAGTCAGGGTGTGCTAAACTGAAGTAGTGAGTCTTCAGCCTGAGACCGAAGGGGCATCTCTTATAGTAGCAGGCAGACCACTCATGGCACCGTAGCCATCCAGGCGCCCCCTGGTGGTGACTGTGGGCCCCAACAGGGTTGAGTTTCTAAGCTCCAATGCCGTGGGCCCGATCCAAACCAGGGGGTCTGCTCTCTTGTGTCCCGGGGGTGGTATTGTCCCTCTCCTGGTCCTTCCATCCTCCAGGCGTCCTGGCTGGACGGGAACCCCAGGTGGTAGCCATATTGTTTGTAGACATGACAGCCTTGCTAGTTCGTGATTGGCCACGTGTGATGTCATTTATTGGATGGGATGTTGTGGCTTTTGGGATGAAAACCGTTGTGTGTTTCACATTTGTGGAGCCAAAGAGATAGAAACCTTCTCTCATTAGGGCGCGTCTGATTGGCTCGCTTTTGATCCACGCTTTGAATTCTTGACCTAAAGTCTTTCCTTTTGTTTTGAACTTGTCACCTGCTGTGGACCCTGCAGGCTGTGACTTTTGCTTCTCTCCTGATCACCGCTTATTCCCAACATTCAGGCGAGAGGAGTCCATTCCATCCTTCACGTTTGGCCAGTCGTCCACGTGGCTGTCCATGTACTTGTCACTTCTCTTGGTTGTAGACGTGCCTTTCATATTCAGTCCAAACAAAGGTGGACTCCACAGTGTAGAAAGTTCATCTCAATGATGATGAAGAATGGAATGCAAAGCAAAGGGTTTGAATACCTGTTAAAAGTCATTATAGTCCTGTTGAGCCTTTATGTGACCAACTGTTACTTTTTGGTCAAGAGGTCACACATGATCACATCACGTAAAGGTCAGCATCATGCACGATGGCACGTCCAAGGCTGTGGATTCTCTTTGAAAAGATTTGTGTGGGTTGTTTCTTGTGGTTTTGGGATTTTGATGAGTCATGGTGATTTTCTTTTTAAGTTTAGGTTTTCAAAAAAATGTGATGGCCTTTGACCCCCGGGTGCCTTTTTGACGTTTACCTTTGGTCCTTTTGACACAACCTAATGGCTCTGCACGGTCAGAAGAAGGAGTTTGATTTGCATCTTTGTGCCTCCAGTCATTGTGAGCCCATCTGAGCTGTTGGTTCTTCAGCGTGGCACTGAGGTGTCACCACCTTGTTGGACGGCTGCACTTGGACCCCAATGCCGGTGGTTTGCCTATAAATCAACGTGTGCTCCCAACCTTTTTAGGGCAGGACTGTCGACCGCCAGTACCACCTTTACGTGTGGGCTTCTGGTCTTCATCTCATTTCTTGCTGTGATTTGCCGTCTTTCAGATGAGGTAGCATGTCCTGCCTTGGCCTTCCTCCCCAGCATCCCCTGTCCTCGTTGTCCCTGTCCCGTCCAGTTTTGTGGACGCCTTCTCACTGCTTCCAACACGCAGTCCTTTCTGCCAGTTCTTCGTTAGATGATTGATCTTCTCCATCTTTGTCTGTCTCTCTGCTTCATAGAATGCAACACTCCAGGTTACCATTTTTCTGCTGTTTCTTGTTTTTTGGTGTTCTACTAACTTTGCTTTGCCATTGTTCTGAGTACACTGGCGGAACTAACAAGTCTTTGATCCCCTGCTGAATTGGTAGGTTTGCTCCCTTTACGATGAAGTGAACAGTCCCTGGCTCCCACCGATTGACTGTGCGCCCCTCAATCAATCAATCAATCAACTGCAGACACTCCTGACCTCAATTCGTGATGTTGTAAATGTGTGGACGCCTGGGGTCGCCGTTGCCCCTTTTACCCTCAACAGACAGACGCAGATTCCAAACACCAAGAAGTTACTTCATTTCTTCTTTTCCGTCTGTGAGGTGCCCACAAGCACCACAGCCACAAATAAGCAGGCGAGAGAAGCGCCAAGTACAATAATAAATTCTCCTCCACACCTCCCGACTCACCCTGCTGGGTTCCCAACAATCCTTTAAGTAGTCCTTGACCTGGAAGTGCTTCCGTTCTTCTGCCCACGTGACTTGCCAGCACTGGAGAACCCCAAGTTCTTTGAATCAGCCTGGAAGTACTTCGAGGCGTCCGTCTTCATGACGGGCTTTAGGGAAAGCAGGACTTCCCAGGTCCTTCGACAGCTCCCCCTGGTGGCACCCAACAGGGCTGAGAAACAGAACTCCAAGTCCCAGGATGCCCTGCAGGAATCTGGGGCACCGCTACGCTCCTGGGGAGCTGCCACGTAGTGTTTTGGGGGAGGCAGTGTTGAAGAGTAGCTGCCTTTCCCCATCCTTCTATTTTAGAGGCGTCCCGGCCGGCCATCTCCCACAACGTGTATAAAGCCCTCCTGTCCACAGAATCAATGTCTTCTATTCCAACCTCTCCACCACCAGAGAGCTGTCAAAGGATGTCAGGGACAAGGCTGGAGTGGGCTACAAGACCACCAGCAAGAAGCTTGAGCAGGTGACAACGGTTGGTGTGATTATTTGGAGATGGAAGAAATAGAAAATGGCCTTCAATCGCCCTCAGCCTGGTCTGGAGCTCCATGCAAGATCTCACCTCATGGAGTGAGCAGAAAAACAGCCCCAGAGTGTGATGTGTCCACCTCCGTGCTCAACTGTGGGGATGATGAGGAGTTCTTTGGGTCCTATTCAACATTTCTCTTCCTCCAAACACGGAGGGTCAAGTTGATGCCAAAGAGCTTGAGTTTTGGTTTCATTGGACCACAGCACTTTCTCCTGAGCCTTCCATCCATCCATCCATCCATTATCCAACCCGCTATATCCTTACTACAGGGTCACGGGGGTCTGCTGGAGCCAATCCCAGCCAACACAGGGCACATGGCAGGAAACAAACCCTGGGCAGGGTGCCAGCCCACCACACCCACACACACTAGGGCCAATTTAGGATCGCCAATGCCCCTAACCTGCATGTCTTTGGACTGTGGGAGGAAACCCACACAGACACGGGGAGAACACGCAAACTCCACGCAGGGACGACCCGGGAAGCGAACCCAGACGGGTCTCCTTACTGCGAGGCAGCAGCGCTACCCACTGCGCCACCGGTGCCGCCTCTCCCGAGCCTTCTCTGACTCATTTAGATGTTTACTGGCAAACTTAAGACCCCGGCCTATACATGCGTCTTCTTGAGAAGGGTCCTTGTGGGCGCCATGATGGTGTAGTGTGTTACCAATGGTGTTCTTTAGTGACTGTGGTGGTCCCAACTGCCTTCAGATCATTAACGAGCTCCTCCTGTGTTGTTCTGGGCTGATCCCTCACCTTTCTCATCATCATCCTCATCCCATGAGCTACAGACTGAGGGCGATTGATGGCCATTTTATAGTTCTTCCATCTCTGAATAATCACACCAACCATTGTCACCTCCTCACTGAGCTTCTTGCTGGTGGTCTTGTCGCCCACTCCATCCTTGTCCCTGACATCCTTTGGTAGCTCATAGTGGTGGAGAAGTTGGAATGGAAGACATTGATTCTGTGGACAGGTGGGCTTTATACACACAACGAGTTTAGATCAGGAGGATCTGTTATTGATTGATTTAATGTAATGTGTGTGCCACGTGGGCACTCTGCCAATCTGTCAAAGCCAGAATTCTCTCAATGACATGCAAATCAATGTATCACTTTCTTCTGGATGTTGATCTTCTGTGCCTCTCCATTAAAACGAAGCGACCATAACAGCGAGAGGCTGTTCACTTCATCGTAAAGGGAGCAAACTTACCAATTCAGCAGGGGGTCAAAGACTTGTCAGTTCCCCCAGTGTACTCAGAACAATGGCAAAGCAAAGTTAGTACAACAATGACATAATTGTTATTTCCCCCACCATATTTGTATTTCTTTTCCACTTGTGATGAGATTATGAGGTCCACTCGTACCTTTTTATGGACGTGCGTTCAGGGCCCTGCAGAGCTCTTTGTGCAGGCGTAGGGGTTTGCAGGGTCCTGACTGGCACAGAGTCCGGTGGTGACATTCCCACTTGCCACACGCCATGACGAGCGAGTAGAACGTCTGCCTTCCTGTCATGAAGTGAGCGCCTCACCCTGAAATGAGTGTATGCCTGGCGGCATCGCCCTCTAGTGTCTGAGCTCTGTTACCGGTTTATGGGGTCCTGATTGTCACATGTGCTAATCGTCACCGTCATCAGTGAGCAGAACTTCTGTCTTCCTGACCTGAACTGACCCCCTTAGCCTGAACTGAAGTCACACATCGCCCTCTAGTGGCCTAACTGTGCTTATAGGGTCCTGACTTCGCCGCTGTCCAATGTCATGTGCCTTCCCCACCGGTAACTCCCCTTAATTGTGTCATCCAGCAGGGGGCGCCCGCACCCTGGCTTTGTGTCCTATCAGACTCGTGGCGTCGATGCCTCCGAGACTCAGAAAGTCCTGAGTGAGGCCTTCAAAGGATTTAATGAGGTGTGAAATACGTCGGTCTGTGGCCCTCTCTGTGCTTTTATTGGGTCCTAAAATCATTAGCACAGTGCAGTTGGCCAGTTGTCACACGTCCTTGTGCGTGTGCCAGTCCTTGAGGACGAGGATGGCTCCTACCCTGCTTTTATTTGGCTCATGATGCGCTGCTGAAGCCTGGCACGGTGGCCCTGGGTGCCAGCCTGGAGAGCCAGTCCAGCACAGATCCACACCAAGTCAGTGCCAACAGGTCTGGGATGAAGCGGTCACCAGAATACCCACCTGGTCACCACCCGGCTGGCCCTGAAAAAAACAACACTCTGCCCAACTTCAAATACTGTGTGCCAATTTTGGTGTGAAGGCAGCTTCATGCTCGTCTAATGCTGGCCTGCTGCACCATCACCTCCTTGGCATCACCTGCCCTCACTAAACAAAATCTGTTTCTTCCCGAGGAAATGCAGAAAGGTGGCTCTGTGTGTGTGTGTGTGTGTGTGTAATTAATGGAATTTAATCGCTGGCATACAGTCACAGGTGGCCCAGTCTGCACCAGGTGCCAAGTGTGATGTGCCCGGTGGGACTCGCCCGATGATGCCATCTTATTAAATGTCTTCTGGTTTCAGGTATTATTCCCCCGGTTACTCAGAGACCCTCTTGGAGAGAGTGGAGCAGTACCAGCCAGCCTTGTAGATGTGACCCAGCTTGGCGTCCATTACAGGAGAGCACAGAGGACAAGCTGGACAAGCAGCTGGACGAGCTGCCGGGGCTTTGGGGTGAATCTCGACCTTGGCTGGTCTTCATCGACTGGCCCTTTTATACAAATGTATGTGAAACAATAAATCAGGGTGCCTTTTGTAATCTTGATGCTGTCTTGTGTGCTTCACTCCACTTCAGACTGGCACACTGGTGCCCCTACGTCCCTGCCGGGTTGTGTTCATCCATGCCTGGGTGGCTTTTTCTTCACCTTTCTTTAGGTTAAAGTAGTGAGCACAAGTCTGTGTGTGTGTGTGTGTTAAGGTGGGTTTTGAAGGACTGGAACTCCATCCAGGGTTGGTTGGCATCTGCCTTGTGCCCAAAAAGTATTAGGTGAGTCCTAAACTGGGGGAATAGATGAAAAGTGTCACCGAGGTGACAATGCCAGGCTCTGCCAAACATCTGACTTTCAGTGTCTTTATCAGAGCTACTGGTGAAAGGCATGTGAGCATCAAGGTGGGCAGAACCCACAGGCCTAGCAGGTCATGGCACCGGCAGCAGCACTAACTCTAAATTCAGCTTTGGTAAAGAAGAATTTTACAGGTACAGAGATGATTCAGCCTTTCACAGTCATTTGATCACACATTGCTTTATGTCTCCACGTAAGCACATTGGCCAATCAGAATCTGAGATTAACTGTGACAGCCAATCAGAGTCTGCATGTAAGCACATCAGCCAATCAGATGCCTCTTAAGAGTCTGTACATATGTCAGCCAGTAACTCTGCACATAAGCACAAACAAGAATCTGTGCATAAGCTTATCATCCATAAGAATGTCAGACAATCAGAAGTTATGTGCAAGCATGTCAGCCAATCAGAGTCTGCTTATAAGCACATCAGCCAATCAGAGGCCAGTTAAGAGTCTGTCAGCCAATAAGTCTGCACATAAGCACAAATAAGAATCTGTGCATAAGCTGGTTATCCAATTAAGATCTACACATAAAAATGTCAGCCAATCAGAAATTGTGTGTAAGCGCGCCGGCCAATCAGAGTCTGCTTGTACACATGCCAACCAATCAGAATCTGCATACAGGCACATCAGCCAGTCAGACTCTGTGTGAATGTAGAAATGCAAATCTCTGTGTGAGCACATTAGCCAATCAGGAGCTGTATAGGTGTATCAGCCAATCAGAGTCTAGCCCAGCACTCCGCCTCACTTTTTGGTTGTCCATCACACTCCATCTTTTGATACCTGCCACCCCATGAAGTGCCTGGCCTGTGACAGGTGATTGTCATTGCTGACCCTAGCAATGTTTAGCTGTCACCTTATTGTTTCAGACCAATAGCAGAAAATGGCAGCTTGGCGTGTCGACTCTGTCCTGCTCGGCTTGCCAGGGTTCTCTGCTGGTGACCCCTCCATGTATTCTGCTATTTTAGTGATTGACATCTCTAAAGTGGACAGCCAGGCATTTCATTTTTAGTGTCTTCCCCTCTTGCCCCCCTACATTAGAAAGTGAAAATTTAAAAAGGTCACATCAGATTTAAAAGCGACCAAATAAAAGAAATGCCAGGTGTTAGGGCATCACAAGAAGTGATGCCAGACACCTGTCAGTCTCCCACAAACAGCCAAGGAGCTGACTGTGACATGTGGCTCCATCATTGTCACTCTCTTCAAATCCATTACTCGCCTCTTTGGCCCACCACTGTGCTTTATGCCTTTGCCATTTACTTTTGGGTCAGTGGACTTCAGATGTGCCAGGGTGACATGTGCCACATGCCACAAAAAAAAAGCCACCAGAAACACTGACATCCAGGCCATGACATTACTGCTGGTTGTATCTTATGTGAACGATGGCCAGGCTGACCTCAGTGTTGCTGTCTGTGAGGGTCTCTGTAACTGTCACCCGTGTCACCCATCTATCTTTCCTCATCTTTGCCTGGATAGGTGGCCCACTGACTGACTGAACTGCTCGTCTCCTTTTGATTCAAGGCACACGTGTCACAGTAGGTGACAGTCTCATCCATTTTCAGAGGGATATTTGCTGACCTGATGGTGTTTAAAACTGAGCTTTGGGGCCACAGCCCGGGTACCCCCCTATGCCATCACCAGTATAGGGCCATGTCCAAAGTGGTAACCACATCACGGTGTATGGCCAACACTGATTTAAATATCACACCCGGGGGGCTCTGGAGGGACACGTCGATCCTCTGACACACCAGCTGTGTGACCTGCTTAAGGCACAACCCAACAAAGCCAAGCGAGGACCCCAAACTTGGTCATGTGAGGACTCAGCTGGCACTTACCTGCCACGCTGGAATGAGTTAGAAGAGTGCCCCCGGTGGCTGATTGAGATGTTGTCCACTTAAAGGACAACCCATAAACGGCCAGCAAAGACCACCGGCTTACAAATGTGAGCTCAGGCTGGATTGGAACGTGCCACTTATCTACCATTTCTCATCTACCCAACACTGACTGGCAACTGAGGGCACCTGATGCTTCTCTGACTGCTCAGCACTTCTCAGGTGGGTACCTCTCGCTCAGGGCATCAGGGTCCCCAACATCACAGCCTGTGAAGATGACCCACTTGGTCATAACAAGTCCCGAGGACACTAATGGTCTGACCGCTTAATTGGTCAGAAGAAGATGTGAATGCCCCTCCTATACCTTCGGCCTGAGAGGCTATGAGATGTCACAGGTGTCATTGATGCCAAGCTGGGTTATAGCTGGGGTGTCAGACCAGTGCGGTGGCCACTCTAATTCGAGGGTCCTCGTTGTCCCAGGTCAGTGTCTGATCCTGACCCCGCTTCTCTTTTCAGGCACCTGGACACGTCCTTACTGGCCACTTTATGTCCCCAGGGCCATTCTTCTGGGTGCTCTGTCCCTGAAGCTCACGTCACCAGGGTTACCCAAAAGGCTGGCCATTCCCTCCCTCCACTAACTGCCCCCTAGCTTGGACAGCGAGGGACAGGACATGCTGGACAGACCACACTAGAGCCTTGCAGGAGAAATGGGAAACGCTTTATTACATAAAGCAAGGCGCGGCGGTTTGAGGACAGACATGGCGTGGTGGTCTCACCCTAAACGGCCGACTCACCGACACGGACGGACAGCACAGAAAGGTTCAGACAAGCGGCTACAAGCATTGAATGGCGCGGCGTCAACGTCCGCCCGCTTATCTTCCCCACCCCTGCCCCTGACGGTGCCACTGGCGACGGGTGGGAGTCGAACACAGAGAATGGAGCGAGTTGCCATGTCCATTGTGGAGCAGACCTGCCCGGACCGAGGAGCCCACCACCCCGAGCTCACGCTGCTCATGGCAGGTCACCAAGCAGGAAGGCACAGCTGACGCACAGTGTTGACATGAGTCTGGAAGCAGCCTGGACGATATGGGGGGGTGGGGGGGGCCACCTTTCAAACCTGGGACCCCCGGACACCTGCCAGGGGGGCTGCTAAAAGTCACTTGGCCCAAAGATGAGGAAGAGAGATAGAGGAGGAGGAGGAGGAGGAAGAAGAAGAAGAAGAGTTCTTCTGGCACCGTGCCACTCTCGCTCCTCCCGGTGGTCCCCATGGCTGCGATTTCCATTTTATTTGCACCAAGAAATAAAAATTCAAAGTAAACTCAACACTAGCAGGTAGAATGCTGGGAGATCATGAAGCCGTTGAAAGCCGTTTCCCTCTGCCGTGCACCTTTTCCAGAAGATGAGTCTGAGGGTCTGCCTTGAGCTGGTCATCGAGGTCAGACGTGGTGGTGGTGGCTCCCCCGGTCCGCGTGTCGAGTCCACCACTCGGGCTATGTGAGGATGTTGGCGATGAAGTCATAGAACCGCTTGGAGTACTGCTCTGGATTGACGGTGGAGATCTCGGCGCCAGCCTGCAAGACACAGAGACGTGGAGGGTTACCCGTCAAAGGTGCCAACGCCCTGCACCATGTAAAAAAAAAACAAAAAAACATCAATGGTGACCAGCGGCCGAGCATCGGTGACATCAAAGAGGCAACGGGCATGGGCAGAACAGGAGCCCAGCCTGAAGGTGGTGCCAAATGGGTTTGGTGCCCCCTGTGGGTGGAGGGGCACAATCCTTACCTAGAACTGGCACCTCCTGCAAGATGGAATGGCATGCAGCTTAGCTCATGATGATGCCCCCCACTGGACTAATGAGATTTTATTTAGTTAGCTGGCATATTACCTCACTGTGACCGGTGCCCTCTGTGGGTGCAATGACATATTACTTACCCAGGAATGGCAAATAACACCCCACGCAGAAATGATGAGATGTAACTTAGGATGGTGACCCTTGAAGACAGAATGGCATGCCATATAGGTGGGAAAGGTGCCCTCTAAAGGTGGAATGGCACCCCCTGCGGGATTAATGAGATGTTACTTAGCTAGGGATGGCACCCCCTGCAGGCTGAAGCACAGAAAACATTGACAACACATATCTGTGCCATTCAAAGGCCTGTCACGGCTCATATCCAACGACTCTGTGAGTGACCCGCACACTTCATGCCTCATTCATCTTTAAAATGAAAAGAAGCCCCCGGGCCGGGTGGCACCTGGGGTGGTGAAGGACAGCAAGGATGACATAGAAACCCTCCATGCATTTTTAACGGTGGGCAAATTCCAGAAGGCACCAAAGGTTTTCCCTTTTTATTAAAAGGTGGTTTGTGCCAGCATGAGCTCCTACTGGTCACGTAGTGTAATTACATCTCAGGTGGATTCATGGAAAATAAGGAGACCCGCAAGACGAGGACGGGCACATCAGTGAACAGCCAACGTGGTTTGATTGTGTGAAGTTCTGTCAAGAGGGGCACAAGGAGTCCAATGAAGAAACACAAGAGGTCAGAGAACCAAAGAACAAAATAAATTCAAGGAGAAGTGGAAACACAAAACGTGCAAAATGGACCGAATGATGGGAAGGAACACGTGGGGCACGCGAGTAATTTATATAAAAACCAAAGCATCAGGGCAGAGGACGGGCGCGGACAGACTGGTGGACGATTACAGAGGAAACAAAACTATGAGGTCGGCGGTACACAACATGGGGGTCTGAATCCTGAAAGTACCCCTTATGGGACGGACCAGTCCACTATGTACACACCATCCAATCAAGCTGGTGCCACCTCCTGCCACCAGACTTCCTTAGATTTCCTAACCCACAGACCTCAGCATGACATCCTCCACCATAGCGTGCGGAGCCCCCCAACATGACTGTGTGACCCGGGCACAGCGCCACTCCACCATTAAATTGGCCAATGACATAAACCCCCATTATCGGTATGGCAGTGGACACTATAAATGGTACCAAAGCAGAAGACCAACTTCTTTCAGAACATCCTCAACTGTGCACCTCCTATGAACCCACCAGACGGTGGAGATTAGAAGGTTTAACGCATGGCTCAGATTGTGGTGCAGGGTGGAAGGGTACAGAATTAGGGGGCAATGGCACCCCCTTTGGAAAAGATGGGTGCTGTTCAGCCACAACAGGTTAAATCTGAACTGAAGGGGCACCAATGTGTTGGGTGGGGTGGGGGCATTATGAGGAGGTTAGTCGAGGATTGGGGGGGCAGGGAGTTTAGGACAGGCCAGGGAGGAGCAAACAACAGCAAAAAAATAAAAGTGTGAAGTAAGGCAAATACTAAAATATAAAAGGAGTAACACGATAGGCAGAGCTTAATGCTACAAGTCTCAAAAATAAGGCAAGCGACTTGGAGTCGTATGGTGATATTACAGCAATAATGGAAACCTGGCAAAATAACAAAGATGGTGATGGGCAGAACAGAGAGGGGTACACATTTAATAGGCAGGATGGACAGAACAAGAAAGGAGGAGGTGGGGTTGCTGTTTCTGTCAAACAGAATTTAAATTGAAGTCCTCTTCAGTTAGACGATGAGCCCGTCTTAGTGAGGACGTCTGGCTTCACCTGGACAGCATTAAGGAAAGGGGTCGTATTTTAGAAAAGACCACCCAATGCAGACAGTCACTTCAACACACATCCTGTTAGTGATATTAAAGAGGGTTAGGGGGGACATTATAGTCATGGGGGGGCGTTAACTACCTGAATAGTAACTGAGATAACCTTACAGAAGGAGGAGCACAAGAGCAGGAGTTTGTAGACGTAATCAGTGACTGTTTGTTAACTCAGCATGTTAAAGAGCCAACGCGGGGTGACGCCCGTCTGGATTTAGTATTCTGTAATAATCAGGATGAACTGAGGGTGTCAAGGTGATTGGACCACTAGGGTCACATGACCAGAATACAAGTCTCAGTATTTTATAAGAGTGTGGATGCAAAAAATAAAATTGTTAAATTAAATTTTGGTGGGGCAAATTTTGAGCAGATGTGACAAAGTCTAAGGAGGATGGACAGGGAGAAGCTGTTGAGCGTGAAGACAGTTGAGGAGAAGTGGAGCAGATTTTAAAATATCTGATATGTCATGCAGGACAGAAACAAACCTACATCTGGAACTAATAGGAAATGTGAAAATAAACATGGAGTGGGTAAATAAAGAGTTAAAAAAGAAGAGCTGCAAAGGAAAAAACAGACGAATAAAACGAATAACTGCAAAGTGAATCATGGGGCGTATGAGAACATGAGGGCAACCATTAAGAAGGACATCAGGGAGGATAAAAGACAGTTGGAGAGGAAAACAGAAGATGAGGAGAAAGACGACCATAAGAGATCCTTAATAGTAAGAGAAGAGTCAAGGAGGAGGTGAAGAGCATCAGGAATAGTAAAGGGGATCAAAAGATAAAGACAGTGAGATAGCGGACCCCCTAAAGTCATATTTTAATGAGGTCTTCACAAGTGGATAACCTCAGAGCAGTAACAGGGACTACTGAGGAGGTGCTGAGGGATTTAGAAATTATAAAGAGAGAGAAGAGCTGCTGAGATTAAAGAGGCTGGCATCACACAAATCACCAGGAGCAGATCAGATTCACCACCGAGGTCTTAAGGAGGCCAGCGAGTGAAGACAGAAACGCTGACACAGATTTATAGGAAGTCACTGAGCACTGGGGAGACTCTGAAGGACTGGAAAATGACAAACATCATCACATTATATAAAAAGGGTGACCGGGCAGAGCCAATCAACTACAGGCCAGTAAGCTTAACGGGCATCACAGGTACATTAATGGAAGGAATTATTAAGGAGAAGATGGAGCAACACCTGGCAAGGACAGGACAGTCAGTGTGGGCTCAGAAGACGGAGGTCGTGTTTTACTAACAGCCTGGAATTCTATGAGGAGGAAACTAAAGGATACGACCAGAGAGGAGCAGATGAGATGATTGATGTGGACTTTCAGAAAGCATTTGATAAGGTGCCACATGAGAGGTGGGCATCAAACTAAAAGAAATGTCAAGTCATGGTGTGGGGTGTAGATGGGTGCAGAATTGGCACAGGAAGCAGAGGGTTATGGTGCCAGGAACCTCATCAGAATTGGCTGATGTTGAGAGTGGTGACCAGCAGGGGGTAGTGCTATGGCCGCTGCTATTTTTAATATATATAAATGATTTAGATAGCAATATAAGGAACAAGCTGGTGAAGTTTGCAGATGATACCAAGATAAGTGGATTGGCAGATAATTTGGAATCCGTTATATCATCACAGAAGGACTTGGACAGCAGACAGGCTTGGGCAGATTTGTGGCAGATGAAATTTAATGTCACTCAATGTAAAGAATTACATGTAAAAAGTAAATGTGAGGTTTGAATACACAGTGGGGGTCTGAAAATTGAGAGACCACCTTATGAGAAGGATTTAGGAGTCGTAGTGGACTCTAAGCTATTGACTGACAGCCAGTGTTCAGAAGCCATTAAGATGGCTAACAGACTGTCAGGTTATATAGCGCCTTGATGTGTGGAGTCACAGGAGGTTCTGCTCAGGCTTTATAACACACTGGTGAGGCCTCATCTGGAGTCCTGGGTGCAGTTTGGGTCTCCATAAAGACAAAGCAGCACTAGAGAAGGTCCAGAGAAGAGCGACGAGGCTGATTGAGGGCTACAGGTGATGAGTTATGAGTGAAGATTTAAGGAGCTGAGCCTTTACAGAGAGGAAGAGGAGACCTGACTGAAGTGTTTAAAATGGTGAAGTGAATCAGTCCAGTGGGTCGAGACGGTGACTTTAAAATGAGGTCCTCAAGAACACGGGGCCACAGTTGGAAAATTATGAAGGGTAAATTTCACACAAACATCAGGAGGTTTATCTTCACACAGAGAACCACAGACATGTTGACTAAGTGACCAAGTAGTGTGGTGGACATTAGGACTTCAGGGGCTTTCAGACCTCAACTTGATGTTATTTTAGAAGAGTTAAGTGGGCAGGATTGATGAGTTTTGGTGGGCCGAGTTGTCTGCCCTCGCCCCGATTGTTCTGCTGTGTTCTTCTTCAGTTGCTCTCCGTGGTGCTGATTCGGCTCTTTTCCTCTCCTCTGGCCTTTGTTGTCTTTTTTTGGTACCACGGAGACTAAAGCCGTACGCAGAGCTCGATCTGAGGAGGCCTCACTAGTGTGTATGTTATCAGCATAAGCACCATGGACTTGTTCTTCCCACATCAGGGGTACCACATGTGACCCATCATCCTGTTAGCCCTCCTGATCAGGTCTGCCAGCTGTGTGCCTGTACATGGTGACCAGTCCACTGTGACTCCTTCTCATAAGATGGACCTTCAAGTTTCAGTGCTCTCATTGTGTATCCAAGCCTGACTTTTCAGATCTGCCCACTCCTGTGGGCTGTGAAGACCCCTCTGCCCTTACCTGTGGTTGGGGGTCACCCTCATACCTGGCCAGCTCATTATTTACATTCTTTTTCGGTTTGTCACTAATTAGATGTGATGCCGGTCTAAGCTCTTAGAGGAGAAGTCGGGTGTAAACCTCAAAACGCCTCCAGATGGGTGAGATGAGGTGGTCTCGGGTGAAAGCAAACATCAACCTGACCCCATTTGTCCTGAAGAGAGGGGACATTTTAAAATGCTGAAGTGCAGGACTCCCCGGAGGTGGAAGGTGACAAGACCGCATGGGCACCAGTTGGCAGAGGGGTACACTGCAGTCCACTGCGATGGGCAGCGATGGCCCACTTACCCCGTGCTTGACTGTCTTGGCGGCATGGGCGGCCTTCTTTTTTGCATCGTAATGAGTGAGGATGTCGATTATTGCCATGAAGTAGACTTCCTTCCTCGGGGCATCTGTAAAAAAAAAAAAAAAAAAAAAAGTACAACATGCCACTTCAGTGCCCTCAGTCATCATTCAATTCCAGAGGTGTGCCCCCCACAGGACTGCTCCCCTGTCACCCACTCTACTTACTCTCATGACTCTTAATGGCGTAGACGTCAATGGTGGGGTCAAACTCGCCAGGAAGCAGGGGCTTGGAGCTGCTCAGAGTGTTACCGGGACTGTCGGGTGGCGTGCCAACGGGGTGGGTGCCATCACTCTCGGCATCTTCCTCTCCGTCGTTCTCCTCCGATTCCACCTCCTCTTGCTCAGCTTTCTCCACGTCATGAATGCCAACAAGCAGACTGTAGTCCATCAGCTTCATCTGGGCCAAGAACTGGTAGAGGTGGGAGGACATCAACATAAAACAAGGAAGGAAATTGGGGGGAGGGGGGTGGGGGGCAGACGGGACCCCAGAGTCCTTCTTTAAAACTGCAAGTACCCACAACAGCCAGACCCCACTGCCATGGCACATACCCACTGCCCAGGATGGGATCTCAACATTATTTAGCACCCTGAACATTTGAGATGGCACCACTCACTCGTGTTCATCTGCCAGCGTCTCCACAAGTCCTGGGTCACGTGTATTATGGTGCCACATGTGCCACCTCTTGTGTCACATGTGTCAAATAACTTACTCAGGACAGCCAGCCATTTTCTGAACACTGGCTGTTGAAATGACTTTTAGGAAGGAGGGTGCCAGTCTGTGCCAGCCAAGGTCCTACCTGAAGTGTAAAGAAGAGCCATTATAGCGCCTTTGGGGTATCGATGCCTGCTCTTGTGGCCTTTCATATATTCACATCTGAAAGTGACCACGACGGAGACCTCCTTGAATGGGACATGTGGGACAGTTAAAGAGGCAAATGGTGGCACCAGCGGCTGAGGTGAGCCAGTCACGTGTCTGCCACCCTTTGGGGTGAAGTGTTAGGTGAATGGCACCGAGTCTTGGACTTCTGGCCATTCTGATGGCCATCTTAGACTTACAGGGGCCCGTGTGTTCAGTTTCTGTCAGGACGCGGGTTGCATTCCTCTCAACGGCCAAAGTCACATCTGTCATTGAAAGGCACTATACAAAAATAAGCTGAACTGAATGTGGCAGTGGTGGGTGGCCAAAGCCGGTCCATGCTAGGGGCACCAACTCTCAGAACAGATGGGAGAAGGGCAGAGGTCACCAATATGGGGTGGCATACTAACGGACTTCAGGGAAGGACAACGAGAACAACAGAAGACACGGCGCCGGACTTCTCACCTCCACGTCCTTTCTTAATTTCTCACAGAACATCTTCTTGTTGTTCTCGTCGATGTAAATCTTCTGCCCATCATTTATGAAGTCATTGTCCTTGAACGTTGGCAACTCTTTGGCCTGTTGGGGGCAAAAAAAAAACAAAAAAACAAAAACAAACACAGATGATCAAACCGTTGAAGAACACAGGATGGGACTCCTTTGAGCATGAAGAGCAGGTGACAGGCCACTACTGCACACCACCTACGATGGGGATGGCCACACACAGACAAGACACAAAGCATGATGGGAACCCGGCAGGGCAGGTCACTCCATGGCCGCCAATGAGACGTCCAGTCGCAGGCGATTGAATGGGTGACTCAGTGGTGCCCCCTAGTGTCCCAGGAGGCAATGAGAGACCTGGACAAGCACAAGGTGAAGAGACAGAGTCACAAGGGTGGCCCGGGTGGCCGGATGAGGCTGGCACTTAACTGTTTGTTCCTTACGCCCGTTTATTGTTTTTCAAAATGATTTTGTTGTTGTTTATTCCATATTTTCTAATCATGTGGACGTTTGTTTCTGTTTCGTATGCTAATTTAGTACGTCACATGTCTGGCAGGCGGGGCTGATGCTGATGGGCCGTCCCCTCCCCCGTTCGACTGCCTGCTCCGCTGAGCCCTTCGCTTTCTCGACTGTGCGTTCGGAGGTCAATCGGCCGCTGGATCGTCACAAGTCCCCGCTTTGCTACTCATTATTGGCTTTGGATTCTGAATTTAATTGGCCAGCATTTGTGACTCCTTTCTTGACTCCTGGTTTTTTATTTTCTGTATTTTTTAAATGAAACCCTCAAATTATTTTAAGCAACGCTGATCTGTTATTTGGGATTTTTTTTTTTTTTTTAGTTTCCCTCTCCCTCCCTTGAATTTTGGCCTGTGCAGGCCGTGAAGCCTGCACCTCTGGTTTAGGACTGGGCCTCGTAACAAGTGGGCTAAACGAAAGAAAATGGAATTCAAAACTGCCACACACACACACGGCCATACTGTATATGAACACATGAAAACTGTCACATACGCCAATGCCGCGAGACTCGGGTCACATCGTGGCAGCCATCAGCCTACATTGTACGTGCTGCTTCCCAGCACCGCGCTCACTGACGGCTCCAAATTCTCTTTTTGCCAACTCCATGCAATAAGCTCTCCGATTCTATTAAGCACCACTGATTGGTTATTTGGGGGCAGGGGGTTTCTCCTCGTTCTCCTCTCCCACTGAACTGTGCAGGCCACAAAGCCTGCTGCTCAAGTTTGGGATCAGGTCATCGTTGTTACCAGGCCGAGTTTTTAGGTTTTATGTACACCTAAGAATGATCTGCGAAAAGTCAGTCAACGTAAAGCTACCGGATCTGATGGCGTTAACCCTGAGCTACTGAAGGAGTGTGCTGAGCAAATGGCATTAGAGCAGGTGATGCCAACAGACGGATAACAATAAAGAAACACTTGTGGGAGTCGGGCAGAACAGACGGCCACTCAGTGAGGTGCGGACTTTGCAGGACGATGACACCAAGGAGCACCTCCAGTGACCACCCGAGACAACGGCGTTACTCCAAGAAGGCCATCAGCCTCTAGAAGGAGTCGTCCATTGGCCAAGGTGGTCTTGTGCCCCCACGCGTTTTGAATGGTACTGAGCAAGCCTGGCAGACATCTTAACAGAGGACGCTCGGTGCCAATGTGATGTGCCAATGCCTGACACCCTGCACTGTGAAATGGTCACTGAGGACGATGTGCAGTGTGGGCGACTCCTCATGTAGTAAATCATTACACTCGGTGATCGACGAGCACATCGGCCTTCGTGTTGGCACATCTGAGCCTTTGGGTCTGCAGCCCTGCAATTTGCTTTGGGGCTAACAAAGTTTACCGGTTTATCAATCTCTGTATTATATAGCGCCTTTCATTTCTATCTATTGTTATATAGTGCCTTTCACTCTATTATAGAGTGCCTATAATTCTATCTATGTATTATATAGTGTCTTTCATTTCTATTTTATAATACCTTTCGTTTCTATCTATCTGTTATATAGCGCCTTTCACTCTATTATATAATACCTTTTATTTCTATCTATCTATGTATTATATAGTGTCTTTCACTCTATTATATAGTATCTTTAATTTCTATTATATAGCGCCTTTCATTTCTATCTATCTGTTATATAGCCCCTTTCACTCTAATAGTGTCTTTCTATTTCTATTATAATTGTATTGTATTGTATTGACCCCCTTTTTCTTTTTGACACCCACTGCACGCTCAACCTACCTGGAAAGGGGTCTCTCTTTGAACTGCCTTTCCCAAGGTTACTTCCATTTTTTTCCCTTTTTTTTGGAAGTTTTTCCTTGTCTTCTTAGAGAGTCAAGGCTGAGGGCCTGTCAAGAGGCAGGGCCTGTTAAAGCCCATTGCGGCACTTCCTGTGTGATTTTGGGCTATAGAGAAGTAAACTGTATTGTATTGTATTGTATTATATAGCGCCTTTCACTCTATTATATAGTGTCTTTCATTTCTATCTGTTATATAGTGCTTTTCATTTTCATCACACACGCAGCCACGCTCCCTGACGCTACTCTCTAAGAACACAAAGACAGAGGGACTCTGAGGTCACAATCCCATACAATGACAAGTGACATTCCAACACAGCAGTGACAAAGCCCACAGGCTGCCCTCATCCGACGTGCTCTAGAATTTTTTCCGAGGTCTTCCGAGAGGTTCATTTTAGATTCATTTTAGGGTTTCCTTGCAAGGGGAGGATTCCACTCTTTTTCGTTTAAATTCAGTCTCACGTTATTATGCTTGAAATGATTTCACGTCTTTCGCTGGCGCCATTTTGTTTTCTCAGGCCTGGTTTGCCCATTTCCGGATGCTTCATTTTCGGTTCCTTTAGCGTAACGGAGTAAACGCGCCGCCATATTTGGAGTCGACCAATGCGTCTTCACCGGCTCGGAAGGAACATGAAAGTCAAGGGCACCACAAGTAGCCGTCACAAGATGGCCGCCTCCTTCCCAGTCCTGCAGACAACACTTGCTACAAAACGACAGATGACTGCGGCCCACCAGTCCCTCACGATGCACTCCTATTAAGCAAGTCCGTTCTGCTATTTGGGGGCAGAGGTTTCTTACAGGCCCGGCCCACCCCCTCACCACAGCCTGGCCTGTGTAGGCCCTGAAGCCTGCTTCTCGAGTTTGGGGCCAGGCCGATTGTGTAGCTTTCAGGCTGAGTTTTGCGCACGACTACCAAGTGTGTGAGAAGCTGCCTGGCGATGTGACAACTGCAGCCCCCCAAAGCCACATATGAGAGTCTGAAGTGGCTTCCCATGGGGCACAGTAATCCCAAAACGAGTGAAGCGACAACCCAGCGATGCCAAACCCGCGGTCCTGCTTTAGAATTGCTTCCCAGATTTCGAGAGGGGTGCGTTACAGCAGATTCTTTTAGGGCTTTTCATGTCATGGAGGATTGTGTTCTTTCATGAGAATTCACTTCTACTTTTGCTTGAAATGATTTCACGTCTTTGTGTGCCACCATTTCGTTTTGGATGGGCACGCCATTATGAGGATGCTTTATTCAGCTGATGTCCCTAACAAGCTGGTTGGTGAATGCACACGATGGTGGCCTCCTTCCCGATCCTACCAACGCCGCGGCCCATCAGTCCCACACAACCCCAAAGAGCAGACAACGAGAACGACAGGCATGTTCAAGTGAGGCAAAAAGAAACAAAGGGCGCCCCCCACTGTGCAATGAGCCATCCGTGGGCACCTCGTTCCTTACATTTTTGATGGAGCTGTAAAAGCGGGTTGCCGTCTTGACCGTTTGAAGGCGATGGCGCAACTTGGAGCTCTCATCTTGGAAACGGTGCTGCCAAAACAGTGAAGAAGCCTAACTGGTGAAAGAAGAAGAAGAAGAGGAGAAAAAGACGGCACACGGCGCACATGCCAGAGTGGACTGGGCATGGGAAGAGTGACCAGTGCTGGAAGGAAGAGAATGAAGTGCCCACCCTGCTATAGAGGAAGACGAGTCACTGAATGCTGCAGCTCGCCTTTGTGTGGTCACTCTGTGGTCACCGGCCAGTTTGGACCCATCTGAGATGAAAGACTGGCACCATCTGCAGTCCCCAACAAGCCGTGGCTGGCAGCAGAGAGGACCACAGATGGCCTCGTCATGGTTTGTCCCCTCTCTGGATGCCCAATGGCTGGCATGGCGATGTTATCAGGTCCCGTCCCTCATTCTCTCCCTTTGAGCTTCACCACATGTGTCATGCTGCTTATGGCGGGGTGGGGGGGGCAATGTGTGCCACACACAGATGTGTACTGCCAAGCGGCCGACTGACTAGTGAGGGGCCTTCTTTCCATGTCTGCTGTCCGTCCCCCAATCAGGGATCCTCCTGACCCCGCCCACCTAATCAGGTTGCTAGGTAACACTAATCCCTAAGACAGTCATGTGACTGGAAGGCGTTAGGATTGCTTGGCCGGCCAATTTCTTTGGAGACGTCCTTGGACCTCTTGTTGGTCACTCACAGCTGTTTTTCTTTGAAATCGTTCCCTGGCTTCATCTTTCTACTGACACCTGTGGCACTCTGGTCACCTTAAAGGGTGTCATGAAGCTCAGGCAGAGCTGAGTTGGTGACATATTCACAGTGTCCACAGGGGGCAGTAGTTCTAAACTTGAGACCCAACAAAAACGACCAAAGTATTTATGCAGGGCAGGATGGCTGCCACGATGGGGACGGACAAGGTGCCATGCAAGACAGCTAGGAAAGAAGACGTTGCTGATGGGCAGCGTCTGGGCATAATGGAGACCCTAAGCAACGTAGAAGGTCAGGCATGAGGACACGGCAGCAAATGACAGAGGACGATGGGGGACGGAAGCAGATGTTGGTGGGGATCAGACGGTGAAAGGGGCACCAAACGGGACACCAGAGAAGAGCAGCAGCCACAAATCAACTAAAAGAAAATTCAATCCAATAATTAAAGGACAATAAAATCCAATGGCAGCCCCCAGCAGAAGACCACGAGCCGGAGAAATGACAGAATGACGTGCCCACCGTACGCATCACGCTGCTCAGGGCGCCACCTCCTGGAGTCTGGAGAAGAAAGTGAGAAATGGGAGGAGCAAACGAGCAGCAGGATGGCCAATGAGAAGTCAGGTGTGCAGATAGGAGGAGACGACAGTGGGAGGAGCAAAGGAAAGACTCGACGTCGGCAAGAAGACGCTCACAGAAGGGAATAAAAAGGAAGAACCGTAACCGGGACAGATGAAGTGGACATTTGTCACGAGCGGATCGTGTCACACACTCAAAGCCCATCTGATGTGCGGAGGGAACGGCAGCGGGCAGAGTCTGGCAGTTCAGGATACCCAAATGGCAGAAAACACGAGGAGGCTCAGAAAGTAAAAGCAGGCGTGTGGGAGGAGTCCACCTGAGGGCGTGGCGGAGGTGGAGAGTCAAACTCACGTGATTGGACGACAAGACTGAAATGAGACCACCCAGAGTGGATGGTGCCGCTCTCCACAGGGAGAAATGAGAGGAACTACGACGATTCAGCAACCAACGAGGGACGCAAACGGAGACGAACAGGCGACACTGAGGTGAAGGAGTCGGGTGGGAGTCTTCAACAAGGACACAGCTGGAAACTGGTGGAGGGCGGACTTCACACAAATGTCAGAAAGTTTACTGTAACACAGAGACCCACGGACACCTGGAATAAGCAACCAAGTAGCGTGGTGGAGCGTCGGACATCAGAGACCTTCAGAACCTGACATGACATCGTTGGGCAGAAATTAAGTTGGTCTGATTGATTAGAGCAAGTTGTATTAATGTGCCAATCTGACAAAGTGGCGAAGCCCCTTCTGGAGCACAAAGCTTAAAAAGTCGGGAGAGGAGCGACTCGGTGGAATCAGGACCATGGAGAGCAACCAAAGAGCAGCGAAGCCTTTCCAGTTTGAGCCTTTGGGCCGAGGTTGGCATACAGAAGTGATTAAGAGGGTATATAGCGCCCCCTAGGTGCAAATCATACTGAAGCTATACAACCATTAGGGAGGCCTCGTCTGAACTACTGCATGCAGTTTTGGCCACCATGTTACAAACCAGACATGGGAATACACGAGATAACGAAGAGTCGGATTCAGCACCATGGAGAGTAACCAAGTAGGCAAGCTTCAGGACCATAGAGAGCGAGAGAGAGGAGGAGGAAGAAGGACTGAAGAAGAGGAACCTTGTCTAAGATGAAGAGGTGACAGGAGTGAAGCGGTCGAAATTGTGAGGGAAATTAGGAAAGTACAGTAGATGCGAACTGTTGCTAACAAAGAAATTCTTCAACAAGAAGACAGGGGGCGCCAAAGGGAAACTTGTTAGGAAAGTAAATTTCACAGAAACATTCAAGTTTGTTATGGCACAGAGACCCGCAGACACACGTAAAAAAGTGGTCCGTTGGACCTTGGGGACTCGACTCCAAGTCATTGGGATAGGGCTGGCCAGCTTCTTGGGCTGAATGGCCCGTTCTTGTCAAAGGGCCCTTTGTAAAACTAAGTTAGGCCACGAGCAGCTGCCCTCTTGTGTGGTGGCATCAGATGCAGATGTTCACTGCCCATGAGGAGACGTGATGTCGAAGTGCAGTTGTAGGGTCACTAAGTCTTAGCAACTTCAGTCTGTTGTCATTATTTCTGATGTGATCAGTGCATGATGGAGTGAATTGGAACAAACTGATTGGGAAACAACCGGAAAAAGTTAAAGGAAGCACTGACGGGCAGCAAGAAGCAGATGACGGAACTGGCGTCGCACCTCGATAAGCTGAAGGCGGCACAAGTGCAGTGCCCATATTTCATTAGGGACCTGGGAGTCGAGTTCTGCACGTTGTCTGCGTCATTCCTGTCACCAGGGCCATCTTAAATACATGGGCACGCTGGGCAGTTGCTCGGGTAACCCCACAAGTATAGGGGTCCACGTTTTTTTCTAATGTCCATGTATGTTTCTGTTTTGCTATCAAAACTTGGGGCCCAGTTCTCTGCTGTGCCCAGGGGCCTATGATGCTATTACGATGGCCATGCCTGTCACTTCTTAAGCTTGGCCAGAGTGTGTGTGGCAGTGATGTGCCAGGACCCTGCCCAACTAGAGATCTCTGGGCTTATGATGCCACACCCTTTGGCATAAGGCGGCTCATTGTGAAGCTTTAACGCAGGGCTGCTTGTACGCCATCAGTGAACCCCATGATGCATTTCTTTGCATCCCGTGAGCTGCCATTATCTTCATGTGGCCCCCCACGCTTACGCTCCCCTTCTTTCGCTCTTTGATAGAAAAGCACAATTTGGTAGTTGGCAGCTCTGTGACAAGGACAAAGAGGCCACCACTGCCCATTTCCAGTGCTCGAGTGACCTCTCACCAGGCCAGGCGTGTCTACGATTGTCCCCTAAAGATGGGCATTCCTGGTATCCCGTATTGCTGCCCCCCCCCCCTCGTCACAGACATCCCCTCCACTTGGCTCTGTGAAGGGGGGGTTGAAAAAATCCCACCAAAACTGGGCGAACTGGGGAGTCAGCGGTCACTTCACAGACCCCCAAAGTCCCCGGAATGTCCCCTGTGCCTCAAGGTTGGCTGAACTTTGGCCTTGTGGTGGGGACTCCCATAAAACACCCTGCACATATAATAGACAGGACAAGTCACACCACGGCTGCCCCCAAGACAGGAGAAGAGCACCGGCCAGACAGAAGGAGAAGAGAAATAGAGGACCAAGTTGGGTGGGCCGGGTGGTCGAGGCAAGAAGAGGTGTGGGGAGACAAAGAAAGGACGAAGCCCCTCCAGCTCTTCGGTGTCTGCAGTCCCAACAAGAGCAGCCGAGCAGACGGGCGCCGCGCTCTTACCTTTTCTTTATCACTGGCCTCTCGAGCCACCGTGGAGCCCTGAAACACACAAAAGCAAAAAGACAGGAGTTGAGTAGAGCGCCACCTCGAGGTCGACGACACACGCAGCCCTGTGACAGCGAGGACGCCCTCACAAATGACGACATGAAGAATTTCTAAATCTTAAACAAGCAGTCAAAATTAAAGCGGATCCATGTTGGGTGTGCCCACCTGTCACCATTCAAACACGGGTCCATGATGTGGCGTTTGTCACCTTTTGTCACGCCACGATGTGGCGTTTGTCTCGTTTGTTGCGGTCATCCTACACGGTGTCCATGATGAGGAGATCAGGGCCAGCAGAAGGGGGCACCCTTAAAAAGTGCAGCCACACTGGAGCCCACATGGCACCTTCGGCATGCACTCAGACCCTCCACTTCGCCATCTTCACATGTGCCAGCCTTCAATTCAGATAAAAATAAACTGGAATCTCCCATTGACACCAGTAATTCTAGCCTGGGGTCTTCTTGGCCCGGTGAGACCACCCCGGAAGTGTGAATTTTCTCAGCTCTTCTTCACTGCGGGTCCTCTCAGGCTCTGCCAGGTTGGATGGAGACCACCAGTGTTCAGCTGTTTTCAGGTGTCCCTCCAGATTTGGCTCAAGTCCGGGCCACTCAAGGACATCCCCAGAGTTGAGAGTTGTCCCTAAAGCCCATTTGGAGGACCAGGGCACTCTGAGCAGGTTTTCATTAAGGAGGTCTTCATGTTTTGTTCCATTCAGCTTTCCCTACTAATCTCCCAATCCCCCCCACAGCATGACGCTGCCATCACCAAGCTTCACTGTGGCACAAGGGGTGAATGGTGCCTGGTTTTCTCCACGCAGGACACTTAGTCATGGCATCATCACACCACAGGATATTCTATCTCACAGTCTGAGGGTCCTTTAGGTGTTTCCATGCATTTTTTGGCTGCTCTACCACGAAGCTCAGATTAGTGGAGTGTTGCAGTGGCGGTTTGTCCTTCTGGAAGTTTCTCCCATCTCCACGTGTTCTTTGGAGTGATCATCAGGTTCTTGGTCACCTTCTCTCCTGATTGTTCGTTTTAGCTGGGTGGAGTTGTGCTTGTCCCAGACTTCTTCCATTTAAGAATGATGGAGACCAGTGAGCTCATGGGAACCTTCAGTGAAGCAGCTATCCTAAGACCTGAGACTCGAAACCAGGCAGGTCCTTCAACCTCAGGGTCATGGCTTGATTTCTGGTCACCTGTGGACCTTCTATAGACAGTTGGGAAAGGTGCTCTATAAATAACGTATTATTATTATTAGGTGTGTGCCTTTCCTAATCTGTCTGGACAATTGAATGGACCACAGGGGGACTCCAAACAAGGTGCAGAAACATCTCGATGATGACAAAAGACAAGGACACACCTGAAGCAAAGCAAAGGGTGAGGAGACTCACGTCATTTCAGCTTTGGTTTTGTCATTCCAAGTGTTGCTTGATGAGGGAAAAAAAATGAATTGAAATGATGTGAGCCCAAAGAAGGGAAAGTGAAGGGTCTGAGAACTTGGGAGTCTGCTGTGTGTTCCACCCCAAGGCTGAGACATGAGGACAACTTACTGAGGGGCTGAGGACACAACTCGCTTGAATGGCGGCCTTCAAAAAGCACGGTCTTTGGTGACTGGGGGGGAGCTGGAGATGTCTGTCCATTTCAGCAGGCTTGGCTTACTTAAAGCAGTGACCTGGCATTGCCCACTTTGCTGTGTTTTGGCGCTGCCAGGCTATCTCTTTCATGTCCCTTCACGCCTGCTCAAGTGTCCGTTCTTCTCGTTGGGCCACTGCAGGTCCTGAGTGACCCCGTCGTAACAGAGTTTTTTTTGTCACTTGTGCCAATTTGCCCAATTCCTTGTAAGCAGTTCTTGGATCAAACCAGAAATCCCACCTCTTGAAGGACAATCACTACCTTACCAGTCTTAGACAGAAGATGCTGAACGCTCCTACACGTCTAATGAACCAAGGTAGTACACCAAGTAACACGGGAAATTAGCACAGATGACAATATTTAGGTGGCAGTGCCACATAACTCTAACTCCCCCATTGTAGACATAAGGTTTAACATCAGCCACACGGACCACCCGGCACTCCTTTGGGTCTGCTCCTGTTCCCCTGGTGGCCCTTCATGAGCTTCTTAACAAGTGTCACTGCTAAAATCCAGAGAAATGGCAGGCTGTGACCTGAGCAGGTCGCCCATCCTCAATGTCACACCTGGCACACCTGTCCCCCAGACTCTTCGGCACCTCTGGTGTCACCTGATCCCGCGTGTGTATTGTAGGCTTTAGGAAAGATGCCATGGTGGGGTCGGTGCAATCCAAGTAAGCGTCACTCCGGTAGCTCCATGCACCACTGTGAGCTCTGGAAGCCATCTGTGTCAAATTCAGAGGGCAATGATGATGATGATGATGATGATGATGATGATGACCATCATCATCATCATCTCTAAAATGGGACCCCCCACAAAGCCTGCAGGTTGATGGTATCCTCAAAGTCTTTTAACATCAAACAAAGGAAATACTCCAGCCTCACAGCCATCACAAGGGTGGTGATCTACACCTAACACCTCCCTGGGTCCTTTATGATGGCAGACTGGAGATATCCAGAAGGATGGCCAGGTGGGTTTTTCAGGGCCTGACATATGGGATGTCACCAAATCTGCACCCAGAATCTTCACAGGGCTCTTGATTCTCCCAAAGTGCTCAGCAAAGGAGCTGTCATGATCATAACAGATGAATTCTGGGACCTCATTTTTTTAGGACCACCAAGTGAACTGAGATGGAAGGAAGCAGCACAGAATTCTCAGAATGGATGTGGCTGGTCATGGATTGTCCCCAAACCTCGGACATTGCAGGGCTGGTGGTCTGGGGTTGAGTATGTCCAGCAAGTTCATAGCCACAGCAACTCAGGACAATCCATAAGGATCTCAGAGCCAGGAAAACGTATCACAGCCCCCCCACCGTCACTTTCCTGCTCGTCAGGTTTGGGCTCACCAGACGTCATCAATCAGCCACCAGTCCTTGGGAGTCTCCTGCCTTTGCTTGCAATTTCCACGAAGACGACTTCTGATGAGACCTCCCTGGACTGGGGGGACTCAGAGATGACAGCATCTGCTGGGCTTCTTCTGATCTGGAGGGGACGTCTCAGCTCTCGGGGGTTTTGTTGTTCTCCTTATGTTTTGCTATTTCTGTTGTGCCCTCCTGCGTAACATGTCTCAAGTTGTTTGTGGGCGGAGCCTCAGGAGGTGGGGCTATTGTGACATCACTGCTCCCGAGCCCGCCCAATGGCTATTTAAGGTGGAGCAGCAGGAGCAGCAGGTGGCGCGTCATTGAAGTCATTTGGAGTTTTGGGGCGAGTTCTGCCATTTTGGTGCTTTTGCCGATTTCTCTACTCCTCTCACTTCTTTTCTGGATTCGTCGATCTTAGGACTGCCACTCGTTCTTTTCTCGTTCTTTCTTCATAAATAAATGTTCCACGTTTATAAAAGGATTCTTATTACCTTTTGTCTCTTTCTCCTGTGAAGCATTTTGGAAAAATAAATCATAGCTTTGGATCTTTAAACCAGTTTTCCCATTTTTGGACCCCTACTGGTGTGACTGGGAGTAAGCTGGTCCTGAGAAGGTAAGTGAAGGGTCTTTGGGAGGCCTCGCCCAGTTTCTGCCATGTTTGAGACTCCTTTCATGACAGCATCACTTTGGTGTCCATCTCATCAGCTGCACTTCCCTTCGGTGGCCCTCCTGTGTGCCCCCCATACCGGGGGGTTTATCTTGATTCTGTCTGCTTGGTAAGACCTTGGTGATGCCGGATGGCTGCTCTGCTTACTCATCAACTGACAATGTGAACCTGCCCTGCACCGCCTTCCTCAGCCTTGGCTGCGGTGGTCCTTTGTTCTGCTTCTTTCATTTCTGTTTCAGCTCATCACTTTGGTTCCACCAACCACAGAACATTAGTTGCTCTTTATTACCCTGCACTGGGCTGGAGACCCACAAAGCCATCACGTTTTCACCCTTTATGTCATATGTCACTTTTCTTTAATGAATTATAAACATTTCCCAGAAACTTTATTTTTTTTTGGAAAATTAATGTTTTGGAGAGGGCGGCACGGTGGCACAGTGGGTAGCACTGCTGCCTCGCAGTTAGGAGACCCGGGTTCGCTTCCCAGGCCCTCCCTATGTGGAGTTTGCATGTTCTCCCCGTGTCTGCGTGGATTTCCTCCCACAGTCCAAAGACATGCAGGTCAGGTGCATTGGTGACTCTAAATTGTCTCTAGTGTGTGCTGGGTGTGTGTGTGTGTGTCCTGCAGTGGGCTGGCACCCTGACCAGGGTTTGTTTCCTGCCTTGCACCCTGTGTTGGCTGGGATTGGCTCCAGCTGACCCCTGTGACCCTGTACTTAGGATATAGCGGGTTGGATAATGGATGGATGGATGTTTTGGAGATCTGCTGTCTCCTCTTTTCTACTGATTCATTAATGAAGCAGATGAACAGTAAATGTCAGGGACTGAAAAAAGTTACATATCAAGAACTGGGGGGGCAAAGACTTTTGCACAGTACAGAAACCGAGTGCCACCAAGCTCCTCGTTAAGGAGTGTCCCGTGAACACACATGTCATAGGCTACTCACTTACCTTCAGGTCGTACTTCCGGCACACCGACAGCCGGTGGCTGAAGACGTTTCTCGTTACAATCATGTAGGTCTCCACGCCGTCCACGGTGAGCCGGTACATTCCCAGGAATTGCGGTAAAAGCGTGTTTCCGTGGCACTCCACGATGAACTGCAAAGAGAAGGAGCAATGAGAGAGAGAGGCCACAAGAGGGCTTACAGCTCAGCCCACCAGTCAGCGGTCACTTCATAGACCCCCAAAGTCCCCTGAATGTCTCCTGTGCCCCAAGGTTTCAGGAAGCTCAAGAATGGGAGGGGCAGAGCACAGCAGGGCCGAACTTGGCAAGTTTATTTTCAATTACATTTACACTGATTTGCTTAGTAGATACTTTTATCCAAAGTGACTTCCAAAAGAGGTCAACATAAGCAGATAATCTGCCTGGGGGGCTGTTTAGAAATTCATACAACAGGGGGGTCTCTAAACACTTCTTACACATAGTGAGAAAGTCAGCAGATCAAATGGAGTTGGGCATCTCAGAGATTTGATGGCACGCTGAGGTGGCATCACCTGCAGACCCTGAGTGAGGCTGGAAGGGCCCAAGAACCTCACAAGCAGCTCCATATGTGCAGGTGCCAACCCGTTGACTACCCGGTAGGCAATCATCACGTGTGCTGCTCCAGGGAGCCGAAGTGGTGACCTGAAGAGAGGAGTGCCATGTGCCCACCTCGGCTAACACAACACCAGACACTGAGATTTTGAATGATTGACAGTCAGTGTGACAGTCAGTGGGCTCCAATGGGGTTTGCACTTCCTCTGTCACTTTTGATTTCCTATCATTTATTTCTACTTATAAGTTTTCTTTTTTGGGTTATAGACGTGGCTGCATGCACCATCTGTTGGAATGAAAAATGCAGTGCCTTGAATGCATTTCATGAGTTCACATCGAGGATGGCGCCCTTGATGTGGTGGAGATTGTGGATGGCACTTCCGCCTCGTCTTGAATTCAATTGGCTGGCACTTCTGCAATTTATCGAGGACTGGGCCAGCGACATCCTTATCCTTGTTACTACCCGACCTCTCGTGTTTAATGTACAGGCTGCCCTACATGCTTCCATTTGTCTTCTCCCCAGGCCAAGGAAAGGCACTTTATTCTCAGACCTCGACTCTGCCAGACCTCAGATGTGCCCGCTGGGTCCTTCTTGTGAATGCAGTCTGCAGGAAGCTGTGGCGGCCAGCAGGGGTCAGCAGCACCCACCTGGTGGTACTTCTTCAGGATGTTGTGCATTTCAGCGACATCTTCACTGGTGATGGTTTTGATGACGTATCTTTTGTCGTAGGTTGTGTGGAACCGGGCACCGCTGCGTCCCTGCGAGTCGTTTGAGAAGGGCGCGCTTCTGGTCAGGGAGTTCTGGAAGGAAAGGAAAAACGGAAAGAGTAAATGAGCAAGCAGGGGGGGAGCATCAAGAGCCAAAGTGACAGTGGGCACCACAGCAGGTGGTCCAAGCTCCATATGTCGCAGGGGACTTGAAGAAACGCCAGCCTGAAGCCACTTTCTGCCATCCACCTGAGGTCTGTGCCAGTGCACTGCCCATAGCAAACATCTCTGCGCTCCGGGTGTCTCTCACGATGGTCACAAACGTCCAGAGGAGCTCGACTTCAAACGGCACCCCAGTCCTTATGGGCCTCAATCAAGCCTGGCAGTACCCTCTTACCTGGTAGTCCTGGTCATCGATGGCGAATCGCTCTCGCAGGTTGCGGAAGACCGTAGGGCAATACTCCTTGAACTTAAAATGGCTTGGCATGTTTTCTCTAAGAAGAAAAAAAAAAACAAAAATTAAAAGTGTGAGCAGCTGTGAGAGGAACAAGCCTTTCACCCCAAGTTCACCAAGATGGTCCAAAATAACACCAAGTCAGGTCTCCGAGTGTCCGCCACTCATTCCACGGGTCTGTGGTTCTCAATGGGAAGAACAACTGAAGCGTTTGTGCAAAATTCACACCTCGTGTCCCATAACTGTTACTGAATGGACTTTAACGTTAGAGCCGTGAAGATCCCCTGGACTAACACTTGGATGAGGTCTCCTCGTCATCGTCGTTTCCACTCGCCTCTTCCTGTCTTCTTCGCTCTCCGTGGTCCTGAATCAGCCTGCTTGCTCTGCTCTCCTCTCCTCTGCCATTTTCTTTGTAGACTTGTGACTAAAATGGCACACACAGGACTTCAGGTGTGAGCGCCACCAGTGTGTTATGACGTCTAAGAAGATCCTCCATTACTGCTTGTGGTATTCATAAGTAACAAGTGGAGTCCGCTGCACTCCTTCCTCAAGCGGGTCGCCTCTTCCTCTTCATTTTCATAAACTGAGAACAAAGTGGTGTGGCACAGCCCAGGGTTGCTTGGCTCAAGTTTATTTCCTTTTTTTATTTAAATATTTGATCTTGGAAAAGGACCCTGTGATGAGAAAGGCGCTTTATAAAATAAAGACCCCTGTGTGCAGTCTGCTGCATATAGCGCCTTTACACCACTGCAGAGCCAGAAGGGGCCCCTGCCAATCACATGGTGAATGGCATCAATGGCATCATGTCAAGGGGGACACCTAGTGGAGACTAAGTGAAGTGCGTTCAAGGCGGACTCCCAGCAGACGCTTCCTCGCACAAAGAGAGTAAAGCAGCAAAGTGGAGACCCCCGCCGATGACGTGAAACTCCTTTTCTTGCCAAATCCTGTCTCTTGAATTCTGAGGGGCTCCTGAATGACTCCTAGAATCAGCCTGCTGGCATTTGGACTGGTGGGGGGTTCAGTGTGGGCAGTGTGCCCCTCTGTGGAGCTGGTACTCTCTCTTTGTAATTACATGGGTGTTTGCAGATATGCCATCCTGGGTGATCAGCACATCTGGACAGGACTGAGTCTTTGTCTTTGTGTTCCTGTACTGTTGTGGCTTTTCTGAACACGGCACTGCTGGTCACTTCTATTAAGAATATGCACGTCGCTCTTCTTTGTCTCCTGCCCTGTTCCCTTACGGTGGGGTGGGGCCACCTGATGACTCCGCCCCCAATCTGTACTAACGGGCATACCGCCATTGCACTTTTGTCTTTGGCACTTTGCTAGATGGGCTCTGGACTGAGGGCTGTTGTCTGGTTCACTGGGCTGTAGATTTGCCCGCTTTGGGCCGAGCTTATATTACTCCGCTTGAAGGGACTTGACCCGCTGTGTCTCTTTTTTGAAGCATCTTGAATAATCTTAAAAAATTAAAGGAACGTTGCTTAGCTTCGGTAGATCAGAGACTTTAAAGGCCTAAGTCCTATTTTTGGAAAAGCCCGCCCCATAGAGGAGTTAAGGTGTCATTCCAGTGGGCTCACACTCACACTACAGGCACATCTGGCCAGTTTGTGGTGGCACTTGTCTTATTTGTGCTTCATTTGTGGCAGGAGTCCCATCAAAATGCATAAAGCTGCAGCTTTGAATCTGATTTGCTCCTGCCTTGTGCCCCTGATCTGGATAAGCGGGTTTGGATGGATGGAAGGAAGTCAGCCACTTACTTATTGAAGAGGTGATTGTCCACCTTGATCTTGGAGTAGGCCTTGAAGTCGTCTGGCATGAGCATCACTGGCACCTGCACGTGGCTCAGCTCATTGATCTGACGAGAGAAAAGCAGAAAAGTCCAATTAGATGGAGTGGCGCGCAGTGAACCTGGGCACTGGGCTGCCACCTGCACACCCCTGCCCTCACTGGTCACTAATATTGGAGGGCTTAACTGGGCACAGCATCTGCTTCAGCCCACCTGGTGGTGTCCTGCTGTTCTGTTAGAATATGAAGCGTGCCCGGCTAAGAGGAGCGTGAGAGGAGATTGACTAAGAAAGATGACCAGACGCCTGGGTATGTAGCGCCCTGTGCTACCTTGAGGTGTTTGATGCCCTGAGGCAGTGGTCTCAGGAGGAGGGACTTCAGGTGCGTTGTCCCTTTAAATATAGTTTATACACGTATACATTAGTGAAGTTGGACCCCCACTCCCGACCTCTCCACATGAATGCTTAAATTCCAAGGTGGACCACCACCTCCTCCTCTGCCATCATATGTAGGTCAGTGAATTTGAACCCACCCAGGCTCTTCTCACAGGACGCTGGGCTAAGCAGCTACATGACATTTAAAAAAAACACCACAAGGGGATCCAAAAAACGCCCTCATGACCCCCCACCCCTGCAATCCCAGGGCCACTTTGAGTCTGCGCATTACAAGGTGGACACAGCAGAATGACCAGGCCATGGCCAGAGCCACAGGGTGTGAGGAGACTGAAGACACCTAAATGGACATGAAAGGCGCTATATATCCGTATACCCAAACACTACAGACATACAAAGCAGGCCTTGGCCCCCCCAAACTCTCCAAGTGGCCTGCAGACCAAAAAGACGAGCTTACAAAAAATGGAAAAGGGAGAGGGGAACCACAAAACCCCTGGCCCACCTAACAAGGCTCCTTTGTGTTTAACGATGAACTTTTCAAAATCTCAAAGGTAAGAACAAACAGAAGGAAAGTGCAAAGAAAGCAACCAACAGTAAGGTGGGAGTCCAGCAGCAAAGACCACCAGCCAAAGATCAAAAACACGTTACCCCAAAAAAAAGAAGGGGGGGGGGGGGGGGGGCGCCGAACGACACAAGACGAACGAAGTGAATGGCACTTGTGCCAGAAGTGAACAAGTAAAATGGCACATGTGGAGTACCTGCCCACCTGAAAGGCCACGGTGGTCTACCCATGGGCTGCATGAAATGTTAAGGTCCGTCCATCTGTCCAGCCGTTAAACCCACTGGAGCCAGACCCTCCATCTCAGTCTTCATCGAAAGCTTACGATGTGATACATGCTGGGGGGGCTAAGGGGCTTACAGCTGTGGAATATGTGAACCCAGAAACAGAATTCCAGCGAAAAGGCCACAAAGAAGCACAAAACTGATGGGGGCGCACCTGAAAGGGCCAGGGGGAGGCGTGACGGGTCGAGCGAGTGCTGAACCTCAGATTACGTTAACGACAGCGGCTTTCACGCCTCAGTAACAAACCAAATCACCTCCTCCAGCTCCCAGCTGTTTCAACCCCCTTGGCCACCCACCAATGCCACACCAGGGTTTGTCAGAGACTCTCAGTTTCTTAATTGAGTACACCCCCCCGTCCCCCACTGAAGTTCTGAGCACGCCGATATCTGCAGGGAGCTTGGGGGTCCCCCTTGGAGGTCCCAGGGTGAGGTGTTGGTACAATGCTGGCATAGAATACTGGTATAAAAATCCTTTAGTTCAGTTCTGTGATGTCAGGGTGGCCCCGCCTCCTGGGGCTCCACCCACAAAACACAAGTGACACAGGAGATCATCACACAACACGTAGAAACACAAAATGTATCCGCTAAATAATGAAAGAAATTACGAGGAGTGAAAACACAACTGACACCACGTAAGAGACAACGGACTAAGCCTGTCAATCAAGCCCTTGGCTCCACCCACAAGTTAGCCCAAGGACTCCTCACGTTTTTATAAATCAAGAAACGCCCCACAAAGTGAGAACTCGAACAGAAGACACTTCAGTGGCCGTCATGTCTGGTGTGCCCACCTCCTGCCCATCATGCACTTCCTGCCTCGACGGCATTGGGATCGGGGCTCTGGGGTGGCAGTACCATCTGGCACAGGCTGCATGTCCCTCTTTTTACCATTTTGGCTGTTTTGTTGGGGGTCATGAAGTTGGGACCTTCAGACTCCTCCCTGATGGCATTTATAATGGACAGTGACATTTAGCTTTTTTTTTTTTATTATTATTTATTAATGTCTTACAAGATCTAATCTTAAAAGTTTAACCTGGCAGGGAAGCTGGGTGTGCCCGTTCTTGTCACAATGGGTCACAATGGCAGATCAAATCGATAAGATGGCTTCTGTGAAAGACCACAGACCAGGCCAGGTAGATTTTAGAAGCACAAGCACAACTTCACCTTCCAGGAAGATAGCCTGGGGGAACACAGGGGGCCGAGATGGCAGGAATGGATTCATTGCAGCCACACAGCGCTTTTCTAATCCACTCAAAGCACTTTACATAGAGAGGGGGGAGCCACTTGAACCACCACTCATGTGCAGCACCCACCTGGACGGTGAGACAGCAGCCATTTTGTGCCAGTGCGTCACCACACATTAGGTAGTGAAGGGATTAGGGAGACAGTCGGCCAGTTAGGAACTGGGAGATGATTATGGGGGGGTCAGAAGAATGAGGCTGTGGTGGGCGGTTCAGTCAGGACTTCGGGGTACCCCTACTCTCTTCCAAAAACCCCCCCAAGGATCTTTAATGACCACAGAGAGTCAGGACTTTGTTTTTTTCGTCTCATCTAAAGGACAGTGCCATGTGTTCTGCACAGCGGGCCCGGCACTGCATTGGGGCATTGGCATCCACATACAGACTACAAGATAAGCGCCCCCTGCTGGCCTCACCATGGCCTCTTCCAGCTTTTTCTAGATGGTCTCCCCCCCAACTCAAGCACTAGCCGGACCCAAACATGTTTAGTGTCAGGTGGATCAGCTGCTCTGAAGTGCATGTGACGTGGCTGCGGGGACAGAATCTGCCCCAGTGGTCCCAGGGGGACGTCAAGGACAAGAGGACTGCACTTAAATGAAGGGCTTGGAGAGAAGCTCAGGGTCTCTGATGCTCCATTTACATGGACAGCCCTGCTGATGTCCCTGCTGTCACACCTACAGAGGGGCCACCCGGCAGCCTAGGCATGTGAGATGAATGGCTTTGTGTCCCGATTATTTTCATATTAGTGACGTGCTCAGTTCACTCAGCTGAGAGTCTGGACACCACTGAGGACCCCAAGTTAATTTAGGTGTGAATCACAAGTGTCACTTCCTCTCCATCCTGTCTAATGGCCAGCGGTCACACGTGCAGAAGAAAGTAAGACAGTGGCCAGTCGGGTGAGAGCCAAAATACAGGGGCTAGAGACGGGATTGGGGGCATTCTGGTCAGGTCTACATAACAGAGAGTCTGAAAGTGGTCACCTCAGGACTCCTCCACGACAAAACATGACTGCAGGAATCTGCTTGGACTTCTCGTCACTGATGGAGGCCACCAGGTTGGATCAAACCTTCAACTCCATTTGCCTCAAACCTGCAGGGAGCCTCCATGGTGGTCACTGTGACCAGCAGACGCTCGTCCATGTCCTTGGTGGTCGGTCACTGTGACCTGCAGACTCTTGTCCATGTCCATGGTGGTCACCGTGACCTACAGATGCTCATCCATGTCCATGGTGGTCACCGTGACCTGCAAATGCTCATCCATGTCCATGGTGGTCATCGTGACCTGCAGACGCTCGTCCATGTCCATGGTGGTCATCGTGACCTGCAAATGCTCATCCATGTCCCATCCTCCAGCCCCTCAGCAGACACCCAGATTTCTGTTATTTGAACTCATCTGTCCAGAGCAGCTGTGGCCGATCTTCTGCACCTTTCCACCTTTTTCCTGAAGACCACTCCTGACATAACTTTTCCCGACTGTAGATCCCAGGGTCCCAGAGGTTTCTTCAAGTTCAGCACTGATTGCGGTGCCGGACATCCTCCGATTTCAAAGGGCGGACACTTTGACCGATTTCCCATTGGACATAGCGGACTCCTGCATCTCCAGTTGTCCACTTTGGGCTACTGCAGGTGACTCGTTGGGACGGCACACGTGACAAGGAGGAGCAGCTGATGTCTCGTCGCTGGGCTCACTTCTGCCACGCGATTTCTCTCTGGTGGTCATTCCCTCTCCTCAGCTGTTTTGGGTTCGGTTCACCTCTTTGGTGCCACAGGTCTTCAGCACCTTCACCTTCATAACCGGAGTTTAGGAGTTCCACGACTCTGTGAGTTTCCATCTTTCAGGGCATTTGTGTACCTTCTTGCGTTGCCTCACGTCTCCAGTCCGCGCTTTGTTTTCTATCCAGGAGACGTGCAATGGCCATCGATGGCCACCTTTAATGGTCTGAAGCGCCTCAGACTTCTGCTCAGACTTTTTCATCCCTCCGTCAATCCATCTTCCAAACCCGCTTACCCAGAGTAGGGTCACAGGGCAGCTGGTGCCTGGCACGAGGCAGAAAGGACACCTGGCCAGGGTGCCAGTCCCCACACGAGTTCCTAAATGGCACGCCATACGCAGCCAGTCACAGCCTGCAACTGTGGCCTTAAACAGGACTGGGGGTGGAGTCACACAACTGACATCACCCGACTCCGCCCCCTTAGACTCATAAGAAATGTCCAAAATAAAAAAGAAGAAATGGCAGCACAACACAATAGCAGAATGGGATGAGCAGCAGGAAGGAAACGACCCTCAGCAGAATGAATCAAATTCCAGTCAGCAATAGGGATGGAGACCCACAGACTGTCCACTTTGGCCACACATCAGTCATCAGCTCGGACCACACTCTCCAGCCAGCCCACGAGCTCACGCTGCCATCACTGCTCTGGTCCCACTGGTTAAATCTGACATGGGATGCCAAAAAGGGGAGAGGGACGCCATGAAACCCCTGGCCCTTAGGCCTCTGGATCTGCAGGCCACTGACTAATCCAGCCGGTGTGGTCCTCTCGGCCACATTCCACTCACACCACAGACCCCCCCCAGCTGGCCAGTCTGCTCATTTTGGGCTAGTTAGCGTTGACCGTTTCCATGGCTTTTTAGGGTTGAATGTTTGGGGGGGTTGACCATAACCAAGCTGACCCCATTCATCAGTTAGGACAAGCTAAAGGTTGGCACCACATCAGCAGCACAAGGTTAGTTAAAGACCACTTTGTGCCCTACACGGGCAAGTCACTGCAATTTCTTTTAGGAACGCTTGGCTAAGCTTGGCCCGTCTGCTCCATGCCAACACTGCTGTCCCTTTTCTCTTTGTTTGGCGAGAGTTGGAATCATGAATGGTACCATGTTGACCAGCTGGCACTTTCTACCCAAGGTAAAAGACACTGGCATGGCCATCGTCACATCCCAACACACACAGCAGCTCCAAGTGACCCCCAACACAACAGTGTGTCCTTGAACCCCTGCCAACCGGACCACATTAGGAAGAGAAGCTCATGGCCACAGGTTTATTGGTGGCCTCATTTCACTTTGGTCACAGCAGCCAAGGAACTGAATGTCTGTCTGTCTGTCCGTCCGTCCACCAGCGAGTCTCGAGATCAAAACAAAACAAAAAGCAAAAGCAACGTACCCACTAGGGGGCACCAATGTGGCACTCTGGGGATCCATGAAGAGCTCACCACATGACCCAAACACACAACACACACTCTGACCCAGTAGGCTGGCATGTCTAAACCCACTGGCATGTGCCTGGTATGGTCTGGCATGAGAGAGACACCGGGCATCACTGGACTTGTGTGGTAGAGTATGGCAGGCTCAGGAAGTGGGCAAATGACAATTGAGTCAATGCTTTGCAAAAGCCCTGTTCCGCCTGTGCCAATGGGTGTGCCCATTGTGTGTGAGTTTGTGTGTGTGTGTAGGCATGTCTTGCACTTCATCTTGCATTTCTACATGACTGTGCCCTTTCTTCCTTGGGTGAGCCCTGCCCATCTCTGCCTTCCGCATGCCGCCCAGTGCTCACACTTTCAGAAGTGAGTGCCCACAGCGCTCTGTAGCTGTACAGCAAGTTAAAGTGACGCCAGCTTCCTGTTCTGCATATCGGCTCTTTCTTCTTCTTCTTCTTTTTTCTCTTCCTTTGGCTCTCGCTGGCAGAAGTGCGGCCGGAAAAGACAGAAGGAGGGTGGTGAACTCAGCAGCCTAACACCCTGAAGCCCTGGGCCTGAAAGCAAACCGGTGGCGCCGCCCAGCTGGCACACCCCCAGGCACAAATAGCGTGCATTAGTGGCCACAGCAAGTCGTTTAGAGCGGAGGTCGGGCACTTCATTGTCATTGTCCTCCAAACAGGCGTGGCACTTACAGTAAGACCAGGCAGGACAGACAAGGGGCATGACAACCCTGGACTTGGCACTGTGGTACGCTCAGACCGGGCCACTATCAGGGTCCTCAAGGTCACAGTCAGCTTTAACAGTCATGGGTAACAAAACTGAAGGTATGTCTGCTTTTAGCGACTGGCATAGAGTGGCATCTTGAGATTCACTGGCACATGAACTGGCAGGTGTTGAGGGACATTCCATAAATGCAGTGCTGAGGGCCCTGAGTACGTATATAGCGCCTTTCTAAAGTGACACCAGCCAAAGTCTCCTTACAAGTAGATGTGCTGTGACAGAAGGGGCCGTTGAGGTGCTGAGGACTGCTGTAGCCACTAGGGGGCGCCACTACCTGGCAGACTCCCTGTTGGCGCCACTTGAGATTGGAGAGAAGGCGCTATATAAACTCACCCCAATGGCTCAAGGGTTCAAATCCCATACTTATTCACAGTCTTTATGGGCCTGCATGCTCTTCTGGGGTCCGGGTGGCCTTACTGTTGCTACTAAATTGGGGTGAGTGTGAATGCAGGAGTGATCAGGGCGGTCTCTGCTCCTTGTCCCAGTGCGGCTGAGTTTTTGAACCCCAGTGACCCTGAACTTAATTAAGCAGGTTTGAGAAACATATCTGGGGACTTGGTCCACTGGGGAAAGTCACAAGGACGTCACTGACTGCCAGTCATATACTGTCTTACAGATCCAGGAGGAGCAAAACAGACGGTGGGACGACACAGGAAATTCAGGGGCGACCAACGAGCCAAAAACACAGGGCCACCACTAGGGGTCACTCTAACCAGAAATGAAAAGCCAAATGCAGGGCATCAGAGAAGCTGCAAGGGAGGATCACAGGGAGCACACAAAGTGACAAACAAGCAGAAACAAGGACCAAACCCCCCCGATGCCCTATGAACCCACCCCAGTGCCTCAAACCTCTGCCTGTGGCCTCCTCACATCCGGGGTATGTGCACCGTTTGATCCCCCCAAAGACCCTAAACATAATTAAACAGGTCTAAGAAACTTATTGCAGGATGGTGTCCGCTAAGAAAAGGCACTATACGAAGTCACAAGGATGTCACAGCCTCGCGGCCCCCTGGGTTCAAATCCCACACTCATTCTCTGACTATGTGGAGTCTACGTGTTCTCCTGGTGCCATCTTGGGTTGAGTGTTTGGCTGACTGGCATAGGAGGGCGGGTTTGTGCAGGTGAGGAGTGCCACTAGGGGGCGTGTGACGTACTGAAACAGAGGAGCACAAGATGGCTGGTATGGACCACCTGGTGGTCTTGCAGGATGCCAGGTGAGGAACGACAACACAGACGGGTGCTGCCCACGAATCAGAAAATTCAGGAGTGGCCAACGAGGTAAAAAAAAAAAAAAACATGTGAAGCACATCAGTGAGGTGCACCACTAGGGGGCACTCTGACCTGAAATGACAAGCCAAGCGGAGGTGAGGGGAGCCCCAGGAAAGCAGCAGCTTTGTGTGACATAAAACTAATAGGGAGGGAGGGAGGATCACAGGGAGACCACAAAGAGTCAAACAGAAAAAAAAAATTGGCCACCCCCCCCGCGACCCCACAATCCAGGAGGTGGTGCCCCCACTTGGCCCCTACCTATATAGCCAAGCACACCTAACACTTGGTTGCTTCCTGCTTTACATCGGAGGACGCTGCAATTTTGACTCCCCTTAGGACCCCCAAATTGGAGTAAGCGAGCGTGAGAATGTTAATCCTGGAAGGTAAGGCACTATATGGTCTCACAACGATGTCCCCCTCCCCACTGACTTTTGGTCACTTACAGATCTTAGGGTCCCACTCAGTTACTCTCGGCATGTTCTCCTGGTGTCCGTGTGGGGTCTCCCCTAAAAGGAGCAAACAGCTTTAACTGGGTGGGAAGTGTGCTGGGTGGTCCCTGCTCCTTGGGCCCAGTTGTACTGAGATGACTCGGAACTCGATTAAACACATTTCACAAACGTATAAAGTTATGTGGGTACGGTGGCGTCCGCTAAGGGAAGGCACTATATAAGCTCACCGGGGTGTCACTTCCCTCAGTGACTGGATAGTCTTTGGCATGCAAAGGCGCAATATAACACAAGAAGACTCCCTGCCCACACATGTCTGCTGCATGGCGCCCCCCGGTGGTCACCCAGCAGACACAGCCCTGAAGTCACGTGGCAGAGACACCCACCCACCCACACACACCCACACACAAAGCGTGCGGTCAGGCGGCGGCCGTCGGCCCTCTGCACATTCAAATGAGCCTTTTGCTTAGCAAAGCGAGCAGCGGAGCTTCTCCTTTATCTGATCGGCCCGCCGTCACTGTCACCGCAGCTTCCTGTCAGTTTCTATGGCGTCCGTGTCAGGCAAGCAAACAGACGGAGAAGCCGCACCAGGGCTGAAGTGTCGAAACGGAGGGCAGCTGTTTGAGCATATAGCGCCTTAACACACAGTACGGTGCCAGGCACGCGATGGAGAGGACCGCCAGCCACATCAAGACATCATCTGACCTGCTCGGGTGCCCCCAAGATGAATGGCACAAATGACCACCCTTAGAGGGCGCAAAGCCTTCAGGCCACTGGCACGTGAACCGCTGCCTTGCTGCTAATCAGCCGTTGACCTCTGTGCCTAACAAAGCGGATGCCAGCTGAGTGTTCCGGGGGCACCTCAGGGTGATGATCACTGTGGGGGTCCCCGAAGTGTTCAAAAGTTCAGATTCTCCTCCTGCTGTGCACATGGGGGAGACGTCAAGGCGCTATATCAGTGAGTGACCCACATGAGCCCCTGCAATCTCAAAGAAAGCAACGGGTCTAGACCTGGTGACGGGAGAGTAAGAGGAATGACCCAAGGGTACAAAATGGAGGGGCCACAGGCTGGACCACCCGGTGGGCAGCACAGCATCATTTTGTGCTTGCCAGTGGCGGAACGGGTGAGGAGCAAAGAGAGGGCAAGGGACGACACAAGGGATGCTCGTCACTAATCGGGGAATTCAGGAAAAGGGGGCTCCTAAACTCGGGGGTCCCTCTAACCTGCAATGAAAATCCAAGCAGAGCAGATCATCGGCTGGATTAAGTAACGTAAAGCAAGAGGGAGGGATGATCACAGGGACAGAAAAACAGACAAGATGAGCCCCCCCCACCCCACCCAACCTTCCTGACAGATGGCTACCCCGAGCCCCTGCCTGTGTCCTCCTCACTTCTTTGTCACTTACTGTCACCGCCCTGTTGGTACTGGACATGCACAAACATGTGGCGCATTTTCGATTTGATTGGTTGGCCTGATAATTCAAATTCTTTAATGGCCGGGGGTCACTCGAATGTTTGGGGGCACACAGCGCGGGGCACTTCAGTCCTTGTGAAACCTGCGGTGTGTAAAGGCGCTATAAAAGACAAAACTCTCACATCACGCCACTGGCAGGCCGTAAAAGTGTGACGTGTGCTACGAATTGGGCAGGGGGGCCGCGTCCATCTAAGGACACTGTAAGACTTTGAACCCAAACACCAGAGTCACAGCGCCATCTGGTGGCACCTCTCGGCCATCCCTCACTCTCCAGGGCCTAAATGTGTTTACTCTGCTGCCACATGCTGGCTTGGAGGGGCTGTGCTGGCCTGCCATCACCGCTCTGTCACATGCAAACATCATGATGCCATCCAGCATGGGCATGGGTGCAAGGCTCACCAGTGTGGGTGTTTAAGTCCTTGAAGGCTGTGAAGGGGACATAAATGAGTCCAATGGTGGTCTGCAGCCACCAGCCTCTATGATGTGAGAGTGAGGTGTTGAGGGGCTTGGAAGGGACAACCAGAAGCCTAGTGTGTCACCTGAGAGGCTCACCCGAGTGGCACAGCAGGTGCCATCCTGGTAGTCTCAAGATGGAAGTCCGTGAACGATGAGCGAGAGGAGCAGCCCAGTGATGGGAGGCTATGAAGACGAGCAAGACCTCCATTGAAGACTTCGCCAGATGTTCAGCCCCCATTCATCTTGCGTCTGATCAGCAATGGCCAGGGTGTCCCACTCCAGTCCCCGGACCTCGGAGGAGCTCGCCTGGCTTTATTTTATAGCGCCTTTTCAAACACCCAAGTGGCAGTAACTGAGTTGAGTTAGAGATGACAGCGAGGAGTCATCACAGTGACGTCCATCAAGGCGCTCGCTATAAGGGGCCGGCCAGCGACTCCTCAGATCATCAGGCCCCCGAGTGCCAGACGGCTTCCTGGTTTTCATCTCCAGCATTTCCTGTTTTTCTCCATCAGGTATCCACACGAGCAGGAAGAACGCGGAGGATCCCGGTAAAGATCAAGCAACTCGGAGACGCTCAGCGAGGAAGAGACAAAGAGAGATGAAGGAGGGCAAAGTGAAAGGAAGTGGACGGGTGAAGAAAGGGCACCACGAAGGGACTGACAACTTGGATTGCCATCCTCTAGGCCTGCCGTGTTTGGGGGAACACCTTAATGGATCGGAGATCTTTGTGTTAGAGCAGGACAAGGGGGGGGGGGGGCCAAAGGGCGGGCAACCCCCCCCGTGGGCCCCCCCCCCCCACTTCTAATCTGCTGTTACATTACACACAGTAAGCAGTGCCCCTCAGACACACCTGGGCATCTCTCTGCACCTAACAACCTGGGCAAGTGGCAGCAGGGACGTACCCGCTCCGCTCTGGGTGGCACTGCCACAATCCATGTCTGGCATCCCACTGAGGGCCCTCACTCTGCTCAGCCCACCACACCACAGGAACTGAAAGGCACACCATTACTCTTTAACCAAAATCGACTCGTGCCCGCTTACTCTTTAAGCCCAAACTTCCGACGCCCTCTTTGGCAGGACAAAGGTCTCTAGGGATGCTCAGGACATCCACTCAGCCGTGACCACCGAGCGGCGTCCCCGTGCAGCCCCTCTTGTCAGGGCACGTTAAACGGATGAAAAGCTGGGGGGCTGCCACACGTCTGCCCACTCGGAGCCGCACTGGCGGGCATCACACTGCAGGGCGCTATACGCCCCGTCTCTAGCGAAGCCACACGTGCAGCACGGCGAACGGATGCCACGTCGAGCCCAGGAGACGGGAACCCCCAAAAACCGAGCGGCGACAGGAAGCGCGCCAGGCAAGGCGCTATATGGCCTCTACTCACCGAGTGATTGACTCCCCACATGAGGACGCTGATCAGCGGGTCGCTCGCTCGAAAGAGCTTCACCTTCTGCGCCACGAAGTGCTTCTTCTTGGTCTTGGTTTTGCTCGCCAGCGAGGCGGCGATGCTGCCTGCCGTGGCCATGTTTCGTCGCTTCGGCCGGCACTCCGCCTGCCTGCCTGCCTGCCTGCCCGTCCGCCCGCCCGATCTCTCCCTCTCTCGCTCCCTTACTCGCTGGCTGGCTTCTCTAGTGACGGACGGCGCGCGAGGCGGTTCTCTGGCCTCCGATCGCCGCCGTTTCCTCCTTGCACGCTGTCGCCGGCCGCCACGGGTCACGCCTGGCGCAGCTTGCAGCTCCGTAAGACCGCCGCGGCGATGCCTACACGGGCTCCATTTGAAATCTCTCCACCCGCGGCTTCCCTGCGCTTCCGGCCCGGGTACTGCTGCGGCGGTGAGTGACAGCGCCGAGGGGCGGGGGCCGGACGTGATGGGCAGCCGGGGGGGCGGGGCTCTGCGGCGGCGACACGCACACACATTGGCAGCTGGGTTCACGGGCTTGGCTGGGCGCGGGCGTGCAGTAACAGACGGTAGAAATGGAGCTCTGCTCTTTCTAACTTGAATCCAATTACTCGATGGAAACAAAAAGAGTTCAAAGCGCCTACTCGAGTTGCTAAATTCATTGGACAGAAGCCGAGGGGGTGAAGTACAACCCTGGCGCTTAGACGAGCAATTAAAAAGCTTAACAGGGTTATATAGCGCCCAGCAATCTCCGGAGATTAAGAAGACGCCTGACAGCGCCCTCGTGTGGCCACGTCTGGAATACTCCGTCTAATTGTGGACGGGCTGCTAAGAAGAGTGAAGGAGTCGAGCGTTAAAAGTCAGTGGAGCGCATGGCAGCGGCTGCTTTTAGTGCTTTAAAGAGGACAACAGGGGGCGCTAGTGGTGGGTTTCCATCTAATGCTAGCTTTACTTACGTGGCTGACGCCTTTATCCAAGGTGACTTTCAACATTTTACATGCCATTGGTTCCATTTCTTTTGGTTTTCCAATCAGAGTGCAGGCAGGTGAAGTGACCTGCTCAGGGTCACACCATGTCAGTACTGTACTGGGATTTGAGGGTCTGAGGTCCAAGGCCTTACCCTCACTACGCCACACTCTTCATGGAGCAGGTCTGAGATGACTAAGAGCTGACAAATGACGGTTGTCTTCTGGCTCACGTAAGACTTGATGCCTCCTCAGAGCCATGGCAGTATTGTCATTGTCACATAATTCAAGGAAAACCTGCACTCATTTGTGATGATTATAAAGTGTGTTGTGGCTTTGTGAAAGGCGCTATATTAGAAAGGCTTGTTTGCCTGATTTACATTCTCTCTTAAACCTATGAGAGGAGACATTCAGTTTGACAATGGTGGCCTCTGAATGCGGGGGCACAGATGAAAGGCGCTATATTAACCAGTCTTGTGGCCTGATTCCAGTCTCTGTCTCTTAAATCCACAAGATGAGCCAAATGTTTGTCTTTAAAGTGGAGAATAAGGGGGTCTCTGAATGCAGATGCACAGGTGAAAGCAGAACAGAACCTGCAGGAACTTCCAGTAAGAAGATCAATTAAAGAATCACAATGGTGTGAGGACGTGGAGGAGCCACTCGAGCCACAGGGACAAAGCGTCAAGGCTGGAAGGAAGGAGGAGAACTGTGAAAGGTTGGCACCCATGTGCCAGTCAAGTCTGTGAGTGGTGATTGCCGACGAGCAGCCTGAATGCGAGTAAAGGAAAAAAACGAGTCCTTGTCACACGTTCAAAGATGGCCCCTAAATGTGAGTCACAGAACAGCAAATGACGCGCGTCATGGTCAGTCTGGCTAAGGAGTCGTGTGGAATGAAATTGGACACAATCAGAGGAGGGGCACAGCACACTAGGAAGAGCCGTACCTCACGTGTATATAGCGCCTTGTTCATCACACCATCTGGCTCACTCAGTGGTTCAGATTGCTCAGGGCTGATTTGTATAGTGCCTTTCATGACAAACGTCACCCTAGGGTTACTAACAGAAGGTGACA
>JANRMT010062820.1:34324472-34353098 GCA_026402145.1 Polypterus bichir lapradei
TTGGAATAAGAGACCAAGTAGTGTGGTAGACAGTAAGACGTTAGGGACTTTCAAAACTCGACTTGTTGTTCTCTTGGAGGAAACAAGTGGATAGGACTGGCGAGCTTTGTTGGGCTGAATGGCCTGTTCTCGTCCAGAGTGTCCTAATGTCCTAATGTTCTGTGGCGCCCCTTCAAGGGTCTTCTCCCATGGGACCTCTCTAGTCTTCCTTGTGTGATGATTATTCTATACAAGAATGGAAGAGAAAGAAAGAAAGAAAGAAAGAAAGAAAGAAAGAAAGAAAGACGTGAATGATTAACTGAACAAGGAAAGTCTGACAGGAACCTGAAGTCCATCCAATTCGGGGCCATCAGAGAACTCGGAGAACTGCCAAAGCCAGCGCCTGGAGCCCTCGAGGGGGCATTGAGGCCAAACTCGCTTTTCATTTGACCGAGTGACTCCTTTCGTATTTTCCCATCATTTTCCAGGTTCCAAGGGATTTGCAGATGAGCCACCCTTGGGTTTTTCGTATGTTTACTGTTCCCTTACTCATTCTTTTGCGTTACATTGGCAGTGCCACCTTGTGGCTTTGCCCCCCGTGTATTTACCCATTGTGATTATTGTCTCATTCTTCTCTCCTTCCTTTACTTCCCGTCCGTCTTACTAGTTTTCCTGGAAGTCACAGTCTCGACTTGGCTGTCTCCTCCTTGGCTCTTGTGAAGCTCAGCCTGTGGTTGGCCTTGTCGATGAAGACTCTGTTGGAGTCCCTGACTCTTCTTCTCGTCCTTAATCATTTCTCTTAACTCTTCTTCAGTCACACATGCTGAGTCACATTTCTGGGATGTGGATGTAAACCAGGGTACCCCGAGGAAGCCCTGCAGAGACACAAAGAGAACGTGGACACTCCTGGTGATATCTGACTCTGAGATGTTGGATTGGTGAGGCTGCACTGACACCTTCCACCCCACCACGCCGCCCACCTTCTCCAGAGGCCATCAGATCCATGAATTCCACTTCCATGCTGTCTGGCAGCTCCATCACTTCCTTTTTTTCTACTTTAAGGACTGGTGGGCTCAGAACCTCCACCAGATGGCACTGTTGTGCTCACTTCCCTCAGTAATTTTGAAACAAGCTATTTGTGCCCGTGTCCTCGTCACTGTCCTGTACCTGTAATGTTCTCATTATTTCTGAACATCGTTCAGCCTCCTTAATGGCAATTTACAGAAACGCTCCAGTGTGACCAGCAGGGATCTCAACCTCCAAATGAGGGGCTCCTTCCAAAAGTGAGGCCTAAAGACACAAACCAAAACCCCAAAAGGTGAAGGCTTTTATACCAAAAGCTCTGAGTTGGGAAGAAGGGAACCACAGAAGCCCTGGCTCAGGTGACAAAAACAGAAGACAAACAAACAGCTGGCCAATCAGAGCGAAAACAAGCAGCCTTCAGTCCAGGAACCCAACACCTCAAAGCCAGAAAGACCAGAACTCCAGAAGTCCAAGAGCGAGGAGACATTGGAGCGGCCAACTCTCTGAAGGTCACGGCCCAAATATGAAGGCGGAGGTCAGGGTGGCCACACCCCCCTCACGTTATCTGCCAATTGCCTTCGAAAAGAGTTTATGGAAACTAGCTTCCTATTAGTAGTCAAAAAGGAGAACAGAGAAAGATCTAGAAGTGGATAAGCTGTGGACAGAAAGGGAGGAGAAGAAACGTCCGAGGCAAGCGAGACAGAAGTGCAAATGGAGGACCACCAAAAAGGAGGAGGACATGTGAATAAAGGAGTTGGAAACTTTAAAGGAATCAGAGTTAGAAACTGGGTCACCCACCTCATGGGGGGGGGGTCATGTCAATTCTACCAACAATTTGATATGAAGAACTTGGGGTTTGAAGAACACAATTCTGAATGCCAGCTCAAGGTGCCTGACCTGAGTCCCACTTTAGTGAGGCGTTATGGAGACAAGCCCACCACACACAGACACAGGACCGGATTGGACAGGGGGAATGACAATGAAAGGAGGATGAGATGAAACAGAAGAGGACAGCGAGATGCCACCTGCTGCAAGGATGACCATAGCTGATGGCAGAAGAAAGAAGAGGAAGGCACCAAGAATTTGGAGCAAAAGTTTCCCCCAAAAAGGTAAAGGAAGACTCTAAAAATATACGGGCAAAGTCAAAAAGACGGTTGATAGTGTGAATACCCAGTTAGGGGGTCCGGCATGGGATGCCCACCAATATTAAGGAGAAAGCAGTTTGCATAGACCACCTGTAAACCAAAGCCAAGCATTCCTGAAGTTCACCTGAGACGTCAAGGCCAATTCATCTGTCTGTGTCACTCAAGGGGGGCACACAGCACGTATAGCGGGCATGCCACCTCCTGGCAGACCCTGCTTTCCTACTCTGGCATGACAAGACCCCCTAAACACTACACAAAAGAGGAGAGCAAGCAGGTGCTTATCAGGACTTGAGGACGTGTCCTTCTGTGACGGACTTGAGGGTCAAGCAGAGGGGACTGCGTGGGGACCTCATCCGGGTTCAGGCACCCAGCAGAATTCGTTCAGCTAAAAGGTGAATCACATCCTCAGCGGCACCAGTGGGATTTAATGGGAAGACTGAAGCCAGGAAGCTCTTTGGGACTCCTGAACAAACCACCGAGATGTGGAGCTGAAGAAGAAACGCCGAGAGCCTTTAAGAAGAATCAGGAGGAGATGTTGGCTAATCAGACTAACGACCCACGGGCTGAAAGGCCTCCTCTCGTCTGCCACACACAGTGGGCACCAAGCCTGCTGGTGGAGCCGTCACCCACTTCTCCTTACTTGGTAGTCTTCAGTCCCTCCCCAGATTATCAGGAGTGCAGTCTGTGTTTCTGCTCATACAGAAGGGGTTGTCCCCCACGTTATGGGTGCACTCGTTGTCAAATTAGAGGGGCTCTTTACTAGAGAGGAGGTTTGCTGAGTGCCTCCTTATGTTTCTTTCTCCATCTCTGTACTTGTGCTCGGCCGTCTTATAGCCAATGGCCAGTCTATGGCCGCGTCCCTCAACACGTGCTGTGAGAGGTGCTGCAGGGGTCAGGGGTCAGAAGTGAGAGGGCTGCTGCCTTGAGCCTGAAAAGGCGCTATATACTGTAAATACAATGTATTATGGCTGCGTGCTTTTCGTCCCCTTTATGAATGCAGTGTCAGTTGTCCCAAATAGTTGGCGCAAGTCGAATTTGTTCTGTGTGGGCGTCAACTGTTGCGTCTTGTCACCACTCTGGGCAGCACATGAGGGTGGGTGTCCACTTGAGGGGGGCCAGAGGTAGCACCGCCACTTTATGCTGATGATGTCGTCCTCTGTGCCTCCTCGGGCTGTGACCTTCAGCACCGACTCGCTGCACCTCCACGTTCACCAGCAGAAGAGAGTGGACGGCTCTCCCCAGGTGTCCTTAGTGGATGACCCGAGTACCTCAGGACCCTGTTCATGGCTGACGGAAAAAGAGAATGTGAGACTGGCAGGCGGGGCTCTGCACCAGTCTGTGGTTGGGAGTCTAAAAGCGAAGATCGTGGTTTACCAGTTGACCCACATCCTGGTCCTCACCTCTGGCCATGAGCTGTGGGTACTAACTGAAAAAAAAATGAGATCACGAGCACATGTAGCAGGGTGGCAGGGCTGGCACTCCGAGACTGGGTGCACAGCTCAGTCGATTTGGGAGTCCCTCAGAATAGAGTCTCTGTCCCAAGAAGACCCTGTGGAGGTGGTCTGGACATGTCGTAAAAATGCTACCCGGATGGCTCCCCCTGCCATTGTTATGGGCACATGCTACTGGGCAGAGACACTGTGGCAGCCCTGGGACACTCTAGGAACCCCCCAGCAAGAGCTGGAATCTGCAGCTGAGGACATGGAAGTCTGGGCTGACCTGCTTGGCCTGCTGAAAACGCGTTTTTGGAAGACGATGAGATGTCCTTCTTCTCCATACGTTCTTTGATTTCCAGAACTCTAATTTAGCAGAAGTGATTAGAACTTGTGCTGCAAAGATCCAAGACACTGACCAACATTGATGCACTGAAAGCCAGAAGTCTACGTGACCATCATCATCAAGTCCTTCCATGAAAACCCTAAATACAAAGAGGACTTTTTGATTTATGTTAGGTAGATTGCCCAGAGGGGACTGGTCAGGCGGTCTCTTGGTCTGGAATCCCTGCAGATTTTATTTTTTTTTCTCCAGCCTCTGGAGTTTTTTTTTTTTGTTTTTTCTGTCCACCCTGGCCATCGGACCTTACTTATTCTATGTTAATTAATGTTGACTTATGTTTATTTTTTATTGTGTCTTCTATTTTTCTATTCTTCAATTTGTAAAGCACTTTGAGCTACATTTTGTTTGTATGAAAACGTGCTATATAAATAAATGTTGTTGTTGTTGTTGACTGGGTGGGGCACCTCAGCTCAGGTGGGCACGGTGCCCAGGGCTGTTTTGGACCTGAGTGTTCTTCGTGCCTGGATAAGCTCTGGTGATTGAAGAGCATGAGTGAGGCCATTCAATGAAGATTGGACCCCACTGGACATTCATTATGCTGGTTTTAAGGGGCACTGGTTTATTTTAGCCTGATTTCTCAGACGGAGCCATATGCCTGTAAGATGATTGACATCTTTGTCAAAGTTAGACTAAACATTGGCAGTCAAGAGGGGTCTCCAGCAGAAACTGAGACCCCCATGGAGTGCTGCACTTTATCAGAACATCACATGACCTTCTTGCTCCACACACCTGGAGTTCTAGTTGTGCGCCCGTGTTACTCTTCATACTCCATCTGTGCCCGCCATGCCCCTCCTCGTCCTTCTTTACGGTGCCCTCATGATTTCACTTCACTCTTCTTGGTGACAATTGTGATAAAAAGAAGCTGACCTGGATGGTCCGGACCACCCTGTCCTCGGCGGCTCTTTTCAACCATCTTGATCTGTCAGCAGACTCCAAGAAATTCAAAGTGCAGCCACCAGAGTGGAGACTCCTGCCAGCCGCATCAATCACTTGGCCTACTGGTTCAGAACCACCAACATCCCAGAATCCTCCTCTGTCTCTCTGGGTGATCGAGAGGCATCTAGCTGCAGTGGTGGCTTCACAGCGCACATTGTCTCTCACAGCCCCAGGATGTCATTTAGGAACAAACATCAGCTCGTGGGATGATCACATGACTCAGCCCCCAGTTGTCACTCAGGCTGTTGGTGACAGTTCATACTGGTTTGGGGACCCTCTGTCATGTCTAACAAATTACGTGGAGGCTGAAGCTCTTCATCTTTTCTCCTGCGTGTAATCAGTTTGATTTCTCTCAGTCCCTGGCACACAGTGGTGCCAATCTTGATGGCTGGTCACTCTAACCCTCTGCTAATGCCAGTCCGTCTTGCTCTGGTAAGAAGAAGTGAGGGGGACCTTTTGGAACTCCCTGCATTGATTCATAATAAGAAGCGGACCCCCAACTTGCCACCTGACTGCACTAATGACCCACAAACGGCTCTGCCCTTCATGTCTCTATTGAGCAGGTTTGGTAGTCCCTGACGGTGCAGGTGTGAAAAAGTAAGTGACCCCCTGCGAGTGTGACTTGTGGTCAGAGGTCACTCAATGAAGGAGATGAGATTGAAGGTGGGGGTCACACAAAGCCTGGCACATCAGTGCTCCACACAAGTGACCGGTGAATGTGGACCGTCAGTCGATCCAAACAACTGTCACATGACCTTAGGAGACACGTCATCGAGAGGCTGTAAAAGGCTACAAGAGCACTGGGAAAGACCAGGGGTCTCGTTTACAAAGCTCTGGGTGAAAATATGCGTGAAAAGGAAAATGCACCTGGCAAAAAAGAAAATATATTTATAAATCCCGCCATAAGTACAACTCTACGCCTTTCCACACTCCTTCCGGTGCAGTCATCAGTGATGTCACCCGGGGTCATCGGGTGTTTCGGGTCTTCTGAACGTCACACACCCTCACCCAGGTGACCCAGCTGGCAATGACCAATCTCCAGCTAGTGTCCAGGTGACCTGTGTGCTCCACGGACCCCCCCACCCCTTAATCCAAAGCCATCGTGATTCTCTCTCACCATCTTCTGTGATGTTCTTGATGGTCTTCCTGTTGTCCCAAGGATTGTGAAGGCCCAGTATAGAGACTGGCCTGCATAACCTCTAAGGCCTACTTCGGTGGGCTCACATCCACAACTCCAACACTCGCCCACCAGCCCTTCATACTTGGCCTTCTTCCTCTTCCATCTGATCTTCTCAAGGAACGGTCCACTTTAGCAGGACCCCTTGTTTTGCTGACCACAGGACCACATCTGGCCTGAGAGTGGATGCTGTGATGTTGTTTGGACACGTTAGTTGGCTCCCTGGGTTGATCTTCATCTGCCAGTCCCATGCTGATGCCAGCAGCCCACTTGAGGTGTGACGTCTCCCCTGCCTTAAAGATGTGCTTCTTGCTGTTGTAGTCCCTGAGCTGATGGACTCTGCTACTGCCTTCAGCATCTGGTTGTGTCACCAGCACTACTGGGCTTCTCCCAGGGCCTTTGGACAGCAGCTCAAAATGTGCTCCAGAGATTCCCTCTTGTGGCTCAACGGGGGTGTCGGTGTATCTGTCAGACCCCAGCAGCAGAGGTTTGATGTACCAATTGAATCAGGAACCCAATCTGAGATGGCTCGGCCCCCCAGAGCTCTGACCGCGAGACCCTGTAACTCATCGCTTCATCCCCTCTGGTCCACGTGCCCTGCTGTCGCATTCCCACCAGCCCACCCGTGCTCTCATCTTCCGCTTCTACTCGCACCTCCTCCTGGATCAGCTGATGTCTCTCCATGCCTTGTGTTTTACCGCAGTTTGGTTTTAGGATTCTGCCAGGCGTCGCTCGTCCAGATGCCCTAGGGGAGTACTCGTGTATTTCACAAATCATGATGTAAAAGTATCTGAAGCCCCGCCCAGTTACCACTCTGAAACAACCATATATGGACTATGCTAATGAACCCCATTCATATGCAAAGGCCATGCAGCTGATGCTCACTGGCTGGTGGCACAGCCACCTTCCTGATGCATCCAATCCTATGAGCCCGCCAACATCAAGTGGGCATTATGGGGCCTCTCCTCTGCGTTCTGGAGGTCTGGGAAAGGTGTATGTCGGGTAGTCGCTGTCACCTGGCACATGTGATGACGTGACTGCACAGGCCATATGGGACAGTGATTGGGTCAGCCACTTACCAGAACAACAAGCCAGGCAGCCTTAACAGCATTACAGGCCCCCGGGCAAAGCAGTGCACTGGTGCCCCCTACCTACATCACCACTCAGCAAGTCACCACACATAGAGATTAGCATGGGGCCCCCGGGCAGCTGCCCAGCGTGCCCATGTGTTAAGACGTCCCTGCGTATGGCCAAAGCTACAGTGCCTCAAAATAAATGAAGTACAAGTCGACTCAGGCCAGCGGGTCTCATGCTGGCATCACTGATGACTTGTGCTTTAACAGAATGTCACTCCCTGCTTGTGGTTAACAAAAGTCGCGAGAGCCTCGCTAGGCGTCCTTACTACGATGCGAGTGACGTCGATCACTCTGGACAAATTGAAAACGGGTTCTGTTTTATGTGTGTGCGCCCGCACTGTATGACACCTGGGCGTGGCACCTCAGCAGTTTGCCAATGGCTTCCAGCAGCACAGCGGGCTTCATTGAGTGACACTTGCCTGTGATGTTCCCGGTGACCTGAGAAGTGACAGCAAACAGACAAAAAAAAACAGAAAAGTTCTTCAGTGCAAAAGCACAGCCCTGGCCCTCTTAAACGAGGACTACAATGGCGTCATATTCGTCACTTTTAAGGTGTCATGCGTTTGTCCCATCAACACACACGTGATTTGAATTACTAAACACGTCACACGTCATTCAGCGGGTTGGCCGGCTGAGGGTGTCGCCATTTCAGATGTTGTGCACAGACTGGTCCGAGTTTTCATAAACAGACAGCACTGTGGCGGGCAGCTGGTGCCCTTACCCGGCCATATCCAGAGCCATGAGGAGCATTAGGTGGCAGCCCCCCTGGGTTACAGCAGCATCTCACACTCCCACTGGGCTCCATGAGAGTTGGAGTTGAGTGCAGCCCTGTTGGGTTCCATGGGTGCCCCCCAGGGGGTGCTGCAGGTACTGATGGGCTCTGTGTGGCAGCACTTCCATCACACCCAGAAGTGCTGCCAGAAGAAAGTCGCCGGACCCCCGGAGCACTTCTCTAGAAAAGGCACTACTCCAGGAGCCAGAGTTGGGAGGTGGAGGAGTGGAGGTGGGCAGGGCGCACATTGCGGACCACTTTACGAGATTACACAAGCTTTATGAATCTGAATCCTGCACATTCATTAATCCACAGTAAGACAAAGGTCTGCAAATGGGGCTGTCAGAGTGGGTACCCTGTAAAGGGATGCCAAAGAACAGCAAGAGACCACCTTCAGAGACATCTACAGACTGCCCACCATCAGAAAAAACGCTGAAGGAAAGCACAGCTGCTAAATAAAACCAAACCTCACTGCAGCGTATCTCAGGACCACCTGGACATTCCAGCAGGTTTTCTGGGAAAATGTCTTGTGATCAGACAGACCACCATTGCCCAGAGGTAAGAGGGCACTGCACACCAACCCCAAAACCTCATCCCAACTGTGAAGCGCAGTGGAAGGCACATCACGATGAGGGTTCTGCTTGGCTGCCTCGGGGTCCGGACGGCCGGCGATCACTGAAGGAACATGGAATTCCAAAGGGTACTGAGGTGAGGGCCAGGGCAGCAGTCCATGACCTGAAGCCTCAGAAAGAGCCAAAGCACTCAAGTCAAAGGCCAAGGCAGAGTCATGACGGAGCTGAAGAGGGCGCTGCAATGGAGACAACCACTTGAACTGGGAAGGCCTGGGAGAGAATTGTGGGACGGAATGGTGCAGAACATCACGCAAGTCCTAGGAGGAGCAGCAGCAGGTGACATTCAGGGGAGATTCAAGGAGGATCTACAGGGGGTGTCGTTAGGAGGTTATGGGTGACCCTCTCTGCACAAGTCTTCCTCAGATTGCACACACGACTCACTTCCATTGTCCAGCCTGAACTCTAAATGGAGACTTGAGGTGCTTAGTAAAGACAGGAGAGGTCCGGCTTAGTTAAGTCCGAATGTGCATGAGAAAGGCGCTATATAAATAAAATGTACTCTTATCATTACTGGAATTGTGACTTTAAGGAAGTTCAAACCACTTTTTATAAGGAAATCCAGAGGATGTCAAAGGGTCCGCTTATTTGTTCTTTGAATTGTATGTGACTAGCAACTAAAATAAAAACTGGCCGAGTGGTTCATTCAAAGGCGCCATATAAACGTCAGACTGGCCTCCGAGATGTGACAAGCCGGATGAGCTGCGGTGGGGCGCGGGGAGCCCAAAGCGCCTGCCGAGGCCGAGAGAGAGCTGCGCTGAGGAGGAAGTGGCCGAAGCCCCCCGGGGGGCTCTTTTCAGACTTCGCATTTCCTGCCTGCAGCTCCGCTCGTTCTTGTTTTAACTTGGTGTCTCGTGGCGGGCGCTCCTGACGTGTCTCTCCGCTCTTCTTCTTCACGCGAGCTCAGCAGGCGCCAATGAAAGATCAGAAAAAGCGACGCGGCGGTAACCGCAAACTGAAAAACTAAAACGCCCAAGCGGGCCGGGAATGGGAAGTGACGGACTGTCTGGTTGGCCAATCAAAGACGTGTTTATGACATGACGTGGTAGACACGCAGCCAGGCAGCGGCAGGGGACCGCCGAGGATGATGAAGGCGCGACGAAGAGCGCTGAGCACCGTAGAGGCGTCACAGGCACCTCGTGAATCCGCATTGCGGGGTGGCATTGACTTATATAGCGCCTTCTGAGCAGAGACATGGACGAAGGAAGTGAGCGGCGGGAAACAGGAGCAGATGTCAAGGGTGACAAGCAGGCTGGCATCCTTTGCGGTCGGCTGGGCACTTTACTTGTTGGCATTTCACGTAGCAGCTGGGCAGACGTCGGTTGGGCTGGAGGTGCACCCAATTTCTGCACCTACCTTTTCCACTCCAGGAGTAACGAGGGCATCACACAAAGCTGTGCCCACTGGCAGAAGGGCAGTTTGGGGATGGCTAGTGAGCCCCAAGTTTGCCTTTTATAAAACTGGCTGCTGGCAGCCCAGTCTGAACTGCTCAGTATGGCAGCTCTAGTTAGTCAATGGCTATTTGATATAGCGCCCTTTTAGGTCAGCCTGTTTACCGAATGGACATTTGGTCAATGACTTCACGTTACAGAGCATCTCGTTCAAAACCCCGACTGTTTAACTTGAAATGCTCCGGAAAACAAAGATGTCTTTTTGTAGGGTCTGTCAGTGACAGGAAGTGCCGTGGGACAAATCTTTGGAGTGGCACACCGTCTCCTCCTTATCTCTGTTTGATTAAACTGTGAAGGTTCAGCTCTTTGAATCTTCATCTCTCATCCCCTGTAGCCCCTCATAATCAGCCTCTTCAGCGCCCTTCTCTGGACCTTCTCTTGTGCTGTTATGTCTTTATGGAGACCAAAACTTCACCCAGGACTCCAGATGAGGTCTCATCAGTGAGTTACAAAGCCTGAGCAGAACCTCCTGTGACTTGTACTCCACACGTCAAGGCGCTATATAACCTGACGTCTGTTAGTCTTCTTAATGGCTTCTGAACACTGAGTGACAGTCGATAGCTTAGAGTCCACTATGACTCCTAAATCCTTCTCATAAGGTGGGCTCTCAATTTTCAGACCCCCATTGTGTATTCAAACCTCACATTTTTACTTCCTATGTGTATTTCTTTATATTTACTGACATTAAATTTCATCTGCCGAAGCCAGTCTGCTATCCAAGTCCCACTGTGATGATTCAATGGATTCTCGATTATCTGCCAGTCCACTTATCTTGGTATCACCTGCAAACTTCACTAGCTTATTATTTATATTCCTATCTAAATCATTTATAAATATTAAAAATAGCAGCAGCCCAAGTACTGCCCCCTGCTGGTCATCACTCTTAACATCGGCCAATTCTGATGAGAGTCCTCACACCATCACCTTCTTCTTCCTGTGCCAATTCCGCACCCATCGACACCCCACACCCTGACCTGCCACTTCTCTTAGTCTGATGCCCACCCTCTCATGTGGCACCTCATCAAATGTTTTCTGAAAGTCCACATCAATCATCTCATCTGCTCCTCTCTGGTCGTATCCTTTAGTTTCTCCTCATAGAATTCCAGCCTGTTAATAAAACACGACCTCCCTCGTCTGAGCTCACACTGACTGTCCTGTCCTTGCCAGGTGTTGCTCCATCTTCTCCTTAATAATTCCTTCCATTCATTTTCCTGTGATGCCCGTTAAGCTTACTGGCCTGTAGCTGATTGGTTCTGCCCGGTCATCCTTTTTATATAACGTGATGATATTTGTCATTTTCCAGTCCTTCAGAGTCTCTCCAGTGCTCAGTGACTTCCTATAAATCTGTGTCAGGGTTTCTGTCTTCACTCGCTGGCCTCCTTAAGACCTCGGTGGTGAATCTGATCTGCTCCTGGTGATTTGTGTGATGCCAGCCTCTTTAATCTCAGCAGCTCTTCTCTCTCTTTATAATTTCTAAATCCCTCAGCACCTCCTCAGTAGTCCCTGTTACTGCTCTGAGGTTATCCACTTGTGAAGACCTCATTAAAATGTGACTTTAGGGGGTCCGCTATCTCACTGTCTGTATCTTTTAATCCCCCTTTACTATTCCTGATGCTCTTCACCTCCTCCTTGACTCTTCTCTTACTATTTTAATGATCTCTTATGGTCGTCTTTCTCCTCATCTTCTGTTTTCCTCTCCAACTGTCTTTTAGCCTCCCTGATGTCCTTCTTAATGGTTGCCCTCCTGTTCTCATACTGGACTTATTCATCTTGTTGTTTCTTTAGCAGCTTCTTTTCTAACCCACTTGAGGATTTCTTTCCTAAATGTCCTCCCAATTCCAGGTGTAGGTGTGTCCCTGTCCTACATTGCCCTCCTCAACTGCCTCTGCTCTTAAACGCTTGTCCCCGTGTGACCCTTTTAGATTTGCCCACCATGGTGCACATGAGTGAAGACTACAGTACAGGAATGTCATCTGTTAATGACAGTGAAGCCATTGTTAACACGGGTGGTTCCCTTATTTAACCAGCTGCCTGCATTGAGACGTCTGGTTCCCTAATTCAGTCACCAGCCTGACAAGTACCCGACAGTGATGGTGACACCGCCATTATAATTTTACTATAAACTGTGACCATATGAACATATTGAGACCCTTAAAGTAATATGAGGGGCCGGATAGAATTACAGCATTCGATGAAGTTGCGGTGTGATGATGATGATGATGACACAATGAGACGTTCACACGTTTACCCATGATTCCTTGACCAGTGTATGCAGATAATGATGTAATATGACCCTCCACCACGGAGCAGAATCTCAGCTGATGGATGGTGCTGAACACCAGAGGGCGCTGTTTGCAGAGTTTTAACACACGTAGGCCTGTTATGCTAATTATGACTTTTTGTACATTTTTGTCACTTTGTTTGAGGTGTCGGTCAGCATGTCCTTTAAAAATCTCCTGGTATGAGTGGAACTGTCAAAGTTAAAACTTAAGTCTCATTTTATTTTTGTATTCTTATTCCGTAATAATAAAATGATTCAGTGCTGGCCGAAGTCTATTTGGCGTCCTAGGTGGGTTTGATGGCCAGCGCCCCTCATTGTCCATTCTGGGTATTATTAGACTTTGGTGACCCCCTTGGTGTTCATAGTGTGTGCCCCTTTGACAAATGATGCCCATCAGAAGATGGCGCCCTCGGAGGTCACCTATGTGGCCTAACAGATTGATCGCCTCTGGAGATACACACGCCGAGCGAGACGCACACACACACACACACACACTGAAGGAGAGCTCTGCCCGATACCAATCACTGAAACTCGCCACCACGGCGGCTCCACCAGTGCACCCGATCAGCTGCCAGACTTGCGTGTCCATCCATCCAGCCATCATCCATCCATTATCTCAACTTGCTTACTCAAAGCATGGTGACAAGGCAGGAACAATCCCTGAATAAGGCACCGGCCTGTCACAGGGTGGACGCACACGGGGACAATTCAAATGACAAGCGCCAACTGGCTGGACATTATCCACCGCCGCTCTCACACGAGTCCATTATTGGGTGCCCTTGAGCAGAGGTCAGCCTGTCCCCAGTGCCCGGGGCAGCTATGGCAGAGCCGCACTGTGCTCTCCTGCCATGAAGATCCTGTGCCATGACAGGAGTGGCCCGGTGGGGTAAAGTCGTGATCTCACCTCGTTTCCTGTCACCTGCCTAAGACACAACATGGTTGCCTCTGATTGGCTGTTCTAACCTGGCCCAGTATGGCTGTGGAGCTGCACGTGTTCTCTGCTGGATGGTTGTCTTGCCCCGGGTGGTCCCCATCTTGAACCTCAGCTCACCTGTCAGCCCACCTGCACCATAGAAATCATCAGGTCAACTACAGGAACCGTGAATCAGTTATACTCGACATTTAGGACCCCTTAAGGATAGAAAGAAAAAAATTAAAAAGACACCCAGAAAAAAAAAAAACGTTACATTCGCCATTCAGACTTGAATTAGAAGGCAGACCCTTCAGTCACAAGCTGCCAGGATAGGAATTCCCGTTGCGAAGGTGAGCGGCTCCCATCCTCCCTCTTGTCTCACGTTCAGGTGGGTCGTTCATCCCGCTCTTACTTGTGGCTGCGAATGGCGGTCACCCTGTCCAGGGGGTCGGAAACGCCACGTAGACTGGAGATGAAGGCGCGGAGCCGCTGGCCCTTCTCATTAGTCCTGTCCTGCCATTCCTGCGGTGGGGGGTGAGAGGAGGAGGAGGAGGAGGAGGAGGAGGCGCGCCTTAGTGACGCAGCGCCCTCTCCTGGTGAACAACTCGCTCCTCAAACGGGCACTCCGATCAAACTCTTAGGGCGACAGCAGATCTTATAAATAAATAAATAAATAAATAAATAAATAAATAAATAAATAACAGTGGGGGCAACTCCTTCTATAACACGACACGAGAACGAGCAGCGCGGTCTTTATTCAAATGAAGTCGCCGCGTCTTACGTTTACATTCTCTGATCCGAGCGCAAGGAGCGCGTCCCACCGGGGTGCTCGTCCGTTAGGACTCGCGATCAGCCACAACGGGACACTTCTGAGCCACCAGTCAAAGTGGCAACATTAGCGTGAGACGACACCCGAGGGGACATGGAGACACCTCGCAGCTCCACGGGTAGTCCGGTGACTGCAATGCAATGCGACAGAAGTTCACGTCATGCGCCCACAAGCCCTTCAAATGCTATGTGCCCCCAACCCCTCCACCCCACACCCCCTCACGGACTGGTGACAGCAGAAGAGCAGCAACAACAGAAAAGGAAGACCACGTGATCACGGCAGATAAGGGGACACTCAAGCTGTTGTCAATGCCAGCGACAGCCCAGGGATGTGACAGACAGCGTGTGCCCAGATCTGAAGGCCACTGATCCACAGTCAGCCCTTTGGCCCTGGACTCACAAAGCCTTCACTTTCCGCACACCTGATTTCATTTCAAATGGATGAATTTGCCATTTTTGCCCATCAGTCCTTGTTGTTGCTACTTTTAGGGTCCAGCTGAGGTCCAGTGGGTTACCACCTACTAGGAAAACGAGCCTTGACTTGACCAGACTCCAAGACCAGGCTGCTTCTAATGAGTTTGCACGCAGTTTGTGTGAGGAACTTGCAGATCTGGGTGCGACTGCCGATCCTAATGTGATGTGGGAGACCCTCCGTGACGAGACCCTGAAGGCTGCTGAGGGTTGTGTTGGTGTTACTGGTGTTGTTTCATCTCGCAGGGCACCCTGGGTATCATGGACAGGAGTCGCAGTGCACGGCTCAATGGTGACTCTGGTCTGTACCAGGAACTGAGAGGGACGGCTGTGAGGGCTCTGAGGGCAGATGAAGAGGTGTTTGTTAGAGGAGTCTGTGAGCAGGTGACACGCCATCTGTGGTCCAGCGACCCACATCCTGCTTACAGAGGAATCGAATTACGCACATCCGAATCTGTTCCTTCAGAGAGTCGCAGTCAGGGCGGCTGATGAAACGGTCCTTACAGATGACACTGCAGTTGTGACCCGCTGGGCTGGCTACTTTGAGCAGTCTTTCAGAGCTGGTCCTCCTGCTAGGACGTTGGGTATCTCAGGGTCTGCGGTCCTTGAGGCTGATCCTCCAATTAGCTGTGAACCCCCCAGTCTCACTGAGATGGCACAGGTGGCGAACCAGCTGGGTTCAAGGCTGCAGGGATGCAATACAATACAATACCATTTATTTTTGTGTAGCCCAAAATCACACAAGGAGTGCCGCTTTTAACAGACCCTGCCTCTTGACAGCCCCCCAGCCTTGACTCTCTGAGAAGACGAGGAAAAACTCCCAAAAAAAGGGATACAATGGAAGAAACCTCAGGAAAGGCAGTTCAAAGAGAGACCCCTTTCCAGGTAGGTTGGGCATGTAGCGGGTGTCAAAAAGAAAAAAGGGGGTCAATACAACACAATACACAGAACAGAACAAATCCTCAATACAGCATAAAAATAAAAATTTTAGAAGTACGGAATAGAATTTAACAGTAGCTGATATCCCATAATATGATATGGATTTGTTTAGAGTCCTGGAGACCTCATCCATCAAGCTGCCTCCCCCATTTGGCCATTCCACAGCTGTCACAGCGTTGGGCCAGCCAATCTGATGAGAGGACCCCTCTACCCCACGATTCCTGTGATCCTCCATCAGGGATGACTTTACCTTAGGCAGGCAAAACAACTTGGCAGGTGGGCTGTGGGCACCGAGTGGCACATTTGAGTACAGAGAAGAGAAACAGAATAGGTGAGGGTGAGTAACAAATTCTAACTCTCATGTTCCTTCTGTTTTAGTGCTAATGACTAACAGCAGAGATGCAGTCTGTACAGTTAATCAGCAGCTCTAGGCAGGGTGTGCTAAACTGAAATAGTGAGTCTTCAGGCTTAGACCGAAGGGGCATCTCTTATAGTAGCAGGCTGACCAGTTCACAGTTTAGGGGCCCTGTAACTAAAAGCTCGACCTCCCACTGTTATTTTATTAATCCTGTGAATCCTAAGCAGACCGGCATCTTGAGATCTTAATGTGCGCTCAGGTTTGTAAGTCATGATAAGTTCAGACAAGTAAGCCGGACCTTGGCCATTTAATGCTTTATATGTTAAAAGGAGGATTTTGAAATCTGCCCTAAACTTAACCGGGAGCCAGTGTAAGGATTTAAGAACTGGAGTTATGTGTTCGTATTTTCTTGTTCTTGTAATAATTCTTGCAGCCGCATTTTGGATTAACTGGAGGCTGAATAAAGAACAGTTTGAACAGCCAGTGAACACCGCATTGCAGTCGTCAATCCTACTAGAGATAAATGCAGGAATTAATTTCTCACAATCCTGTTTATTTAGAAAGCGCCTTAATTTCCTAACATTTTTAAGATGGAAGAAACCTGATTTGGACAACTTTGTAATATGTGCTTTAAATGACCTGCTAGAGTCAAAGAGAACTCCGAGATTGCGGGCTGATTCAGTGAAATTAATGGGGATTCCAACTGAGTTAAATGATGACAGAATATTCTTGTGATCAGCGTCACTCCCTCCAACAATTAACATCTCTGTTTAAAGACAAGTCGTTCTCATTCATCCATTCCTTTAATTCACTAACACAACTAATTAAAGACAACATCGGAGAAACTTCATTTGATCTAAAAGAAAAGTAGAACTGGGTGTCATCTGCATACGAGTGAAAATGAACAAGATGTGTCCTAATGAGAAATCCCAGTGGACTCCTGTAAAGTGAAAACAGTGACGGTCCCAGTACTGAGCCCTGTGGGACACCATATTGAACTTCTGTGTGTAATGATGGAGTCCTGTCAGCACATTTCTGTACATATTGGAATCGATTTGATAAATAAGAACTGAACCAAGCGAGCACGGGGCCTGTAAGTCCAACATGATTTTCTAGCCTGAACAGTAAAATCGAATGGTCGATGGTGTCAAATGCTGCACTCAAGTCTAACAACATCATTACAGTGGAGTTTCCTTCATCAGAGGATATCAGAATGTCATTTACAACCCGTGTTAGTGCCGTTTCTGTACTATGACCAGTGCGAAAACCAGACTGGAATTTCTCAAATAAATTGTGTGACTGAAGCTGACGGGCGACTACTTTTTCTAGTATTTTAGAGAGAAACTGTAAATTTAAAATAGGCATATAATTATTTAATATGTGTGTGTCTAGGTCTGACTTTTTAAGTAATGGTTTAATGACTGACACTTTTAGTGCATCAGGTACGGTGCCATGCAGTAATGAACTACTGATAATGTTTAGAATTGGCATTGTAAGAACAGCCATGGCAGTTTTTATTAGTTTTGTTGGCACTGGATCAGGGAACAAGTAGTGGGCTTCATTTTAGTAATTAAAGTTAAGACTTCCTGCTCAGTTACAGAATTAAAATGACTAAAGTGCTGAATGTGATGTGCGGCAGGGTCTGCTAAGCTAGTATGTGGTTTGTACTGCGATGCTGAGATCTGGGATCTTATATTTTTAATTTTCTCATTGAAGAAGTTCATAAAGTCTGTACTGCTAATATCTGTTGGTATTTTGCACTGTTGATCTGAATTCCCATTTGTTAATTTAGCGACTGTACTAAACAGTACCCGAGGATTTTTATTATTGCTATCTATTAATATAGAATAGTATTCTGAGCGAGCTTTAAAGAGAGCTTTTTTATATTTTTAACACTCTCTGTCCATGCAGTTTGAAAGACATGTAGCTTTGTTGTGCTCCAGTTTTCGACTCTCTAATTTAAGAGCTCGAGTGTTTTCATTAAACCAGGGAGAGTTTCTATGTGCTTTGATCACTTTTGGTTTAAGGGGAGCCACTGTGTCCAGAGCATCTCTCAAGGTCACATTATAATGAGATGTCAGCTGATCTAAATGGTTTTCCACAATTACACTCGACTTACTCAAGGTATCTATAAATTCTGAAACAGAATTACAATAATATAGCGCCTTTCCTATGTACATATCTAACACTATTCATCCATCTAGTTATCTGTAATATAGCGCCCTTGCTTATCTTCCGATCTGTCTACTGTATAGCGCCTTTCATATTTATATGGGCGGTCCCTCAGTTACATTTAAGCCCCACAATGATATCCGAACTACTGTCGACAGCCTTCCCGATTCCTTCCGCCCCTTATCTTCTGATATTTCATATCGCGCCTTCGTCGGGGGCGGCCAGCCCCGGGCTGTGTGCTTTGTCGGGTCTCCTCGGAGTCAGGGGGCGAAGTTAACGGTGAAGGGTGGAGGGGGTCCTGTCTTTCCCCGTAAAGCTACGGTCCATTCTCTTTTGTCTGTGAGTGACGACCCTTGTCGACAATGCCACTGATGTGCCAACACACACGTGTGCCCTCCTTTATATTTTGAACTCTTTCTCTATCTATCTATCTATTCATTGGTCGGACACTTTGCCGTCCTTTCACCCACTTCCGTCTGTTAATCGAGGAACCGCTTTTGACCCACAAGACTTTCCGTAGAGTACGGACTGCCCCGCCTCCCTCGGTCTCCTAGCAACCTGCGTAAACAAGCTGGGAGACGCGAGACTCGAGCGGCTTGGGCCGAAGATCCCCAGCACCCAGTAAGGTGAGCTGACAGGCGCCGTTTAAAAGTTTACGTCTTTCCAGTTACAAATGCCGGGCACGCGGTGTGTGTATTGCGGGGTCCGTAAAGTCTGGTGAATCGAGAGGGGCACCACCGGACGAGCCTGCCGGTCACCTGCCCACAAACTAGATGGACACCTAAAAAGCCAACACTTCAGTTCAGGACAGGTGCCGTGTCACCGGTCACCGTGTCACAGCGAAAGCGCACGTCCCGGTGGAGGCAGAGCGGAGGGAGCCCAGGATGAGCTCAGGATGAAGCCGCTGCGCAGCCTCTGCCCCTGCCGCCGAACGGAGGGGCCACCGCAGACCTCCGAGAACAGCGGGGAACCTCCGTCTGCGGGGAGGGGGCGGGGCTGGGGTATGCGTCACAGATGTCACAGAATGCACACGTGAAAAGGAGAAATGTCACGAGTCATTAAATAAGGCAACGAATGAGCAGAAACTCCTCGATAGGAACAAACCCGGTGACCTCAAAAATAATTAAATAAATAAAATAGAATAAAAAAAATAAAGGCTGACATTTTATGAAGTTGGGTTGACTGGCGACAAGTCCTCGGTTAGGGGCGCAACAACGGGGGCCTAAGAGTGCTAATGGTAGCACCGGCGGCCCAGTAGAGCATTGCACAATTAGCGGTGAAGGCCACGACAATCCCCGCAGTCACACGTGAGGCGACGGGACAGAAAGGGGGTCGAGGACCTGCAGTCAGGAGCAAGTGACAAGTTGGAGAATGTGACAGAATTAGCATTAAACGTAATGACAGTGTCATGAAAGTGAGCGACTTCATGTAAAGGATGAGCAAGTCAAGTGGCCACGTGAAAAAGATGACAGGGGCGACACCGAGCCCAGGCTGGCAATAGGAGAGTCACCATCTGATAGACAGCAAAGGCTCTATAGATAGATAAGAATGTCACATGATACGAAAGACACCATAATAGACAGAAAATGTTTTATTTGCTCCCAATGTGATATCAAAATATTAGACAAGCTCAAGACATAAATGAAACATTCAAACAAATCCCTTTTCCCCCAAACACAAAGTCCTGGGTGGCTAGTGACAGGTGACCTGCTGCTTGTAGGTGGCAGTACAGTGGATCAGACTGTGTGTGGGGGGATCAGGGGGTCAGTCCTGGCTGTGCCCTTAGAGACGCGACCCTTGGCAGAAGTTCAAGCCACCCTGAGATCACAAGGAGACCTGGGTATGTGATCATGTGACGACCACGAGTGTCTGCTGTGTGTGCCACTGCCGTGTAACTCCCACCACACTCATTGTCTTTCAGATGGGCAAGAAAGTGAAAAAGGAAGCGGAGAGCCCCCCAAAGGACGTGGTAAGTCAGGAGCAGTGAGGGGGGGCTGCTGTCAAAAACAAATGGGATATTCAGGGAGGGAGGAGTAGAGGGAGAGGTGGGTTTGGGGTGTGTGAAGGGGCGTTAAAATGTGGAAGGACATTCACCTCATTGACCTTTGACATCTTGAAAAAGGAGCGACTCTTTCTTTCTTTCCGTGAGTCCATTTCATGGGATGCTAACCTTCTTTTTTTTCTTTTTTTTTTCCAGTTTGATCCGCTGTCCATTGAAACTAAAAATGCTGCCACAGCTGTCCTCATGCTCAAGTCTCCAGAACACGACATTCTGGCCAAAGCGTGTGAAGCTATCCACAGATTTGCCGACAAAGGTAAGGTGGGCTCTGAAGCCTCGTCCCCCCTCGTCACCCCCTTCTCATTCCTGCAGTCTTTACTGTCCACATCAGCCCCCTGAATTGGGCTCAGCGTGTGCCCTGATGACCCCAGACTGCCCGCACCCTTCATTTATTGTACATTTCCTTTTAATCTATTAAATCGGGCCTTTCTTATCTGTGCTATTATCTTGTATATAGTGCCTTACAGATACGCTTATGTAATGTGTGAGACTGCATCATTTATAGCACTCTATCTATCTATCTATCTGTTATATAGTGCCTTTCATCTATCTATCTATCTTTCTATCTATCATTATATAGTGCCTTTCAATCTATCTATCTATCTATCTATCTATCTATCTATCTATCTATCTATCTATCTATCTATCTATCTATCTGTCATTATATAGCACCTTTCATCTATCTATCTATCTATCTATCTATCTATCTATCTATCTATCTATCTCCTATCGTCCTGCAGTGGGGCCCAGTGGGTGGTGGCCTGAGTTTTAGTCCGAGTGCCACTTGTGCCATTTTGTGACTGTTACTGGTACATTTATTACAAATAAAGATGACAGGACATTTTCCTTTAATTGTGTCACTGACTGACTGGCCCCCGGCTGAGCTGAGGAAGGCACCCTGCAGTCCTGTGTGACCCTGGTGATGACCATTAGTGCTCTATTAGGAGTATTGGGACCACTCAACTGCAGACAGGGGGCAGCACCTCAGGAGTGTCCATGTGGTGTCCACTGGTAAGACCATCTTGAGCAGGGAGACCATGCAGATCGTCGGTGTCCTGAGCAGCAGCTGCTGGCAAAGGGGCACTTTACAGATGTTGGGGATGGTGGCAGCAGAACATGAATGCCAAGGTCCTTGGCTCTACAGCAGGTGGCAGCCGAGAAGGCCCATTTGTTCCTGGCATTGCCCTCTTTGCCAGGCCACCAAAGCCCGGAAATGTCTGCTGGGGGTCTTTCAGGTGTTCTGTGGTTGCCCACCATCTCTCTTTGTCTTTGTACCTCTTTCAGGAGATGAAAACAAGGTGGCCCTCACTGAGCTCGGAGCCTTAGATTCGCTGACCAAGCTGATAAGTCACGAGGACAAGGTGGTGCGCAGGAATGCCATCATGGCGCTGGCTGTGATGTCTGCTCACGGTGAGTCCACCGGCTCTGTTTGTGCTCACACTTTACTCGGTAAGCTCGGGGGCTGTGAAAGCCTCCACCCTGGTTGATGGGAGACCAGCTAGATGGCCAAACCCAAGAAGGATCTGTGAGGGACCACCAGCTATGCAGCTTCCAAGACCACCAGCTGGCCTCTCATTGGACCACAGTCTGAAGCCAAGGGGGAGGCCATCTGATGCCCAGCTATATGTCTGTGAACTCTGTGGTGGTGCCACGGTGGGCATGCCCAGGTCACTTCTAGTGGGCGGGGCCATTGTAAGTTGGCTTTTTGGACTTGGGGTCCAAGGGGATGGAGGAAGGTGGTCCACGCTGGAGAACTTCCCAACAGCAAACTGGCAGGCGTCTTTATCTTATATAGCGCCTTCATGGCCCCTCCCTGTGTGATCAGCTTGTGCCCGAGCCGACACTCGTTGCAGTTTCCTTTAAATGTCCTCTGATTTGACGTTGACAGGTGAGGTCAAGCGGCTCTTGAAGAAGATGGACATCATAGCATCGATGATTGACCGACTGGCCCCTGAAGGTGAGTCAGCGTAACGTCGTCAGGCAGAGGGGACGAATCAGCAGAGTTAGGGGGTGCCGGACCACACCACTCGCGGTCAGTCTAACGGGCACAGTGGTTAAGGTGTGGACCTGGTGGGTGGGTCGTCAAGGAATGGATGAGAGAAAGAAACCACAAAGGTGCCCTTCTGGGTCGTCCTGACCTCCCAGCATGTTGTACCCCTGCATTTTGACTTTATATAGCGCCTTTCTAGGTTGTCTGCAGGATGGCATATTTGGCTGTGGGTATTTCTTATGGTGTTTTTCTAGATTTCCCAGAATTCCAAAGATGACATGTTGGTGTTTTGGTTTAATATGGCAGGTCCAAAGCTTCACCCACAGTGCATTGTCCTTTAGGTTATATATAGCGCCTTTCTAGGCTTCCCAGCATGCCAAGCACTTTCTAAAGAGTCACCATGTCTTCCTTTCTTTGTACAAGGCCTTTTGGGTTCATATAGTGCCTTTCATATTTAGTGCCAGTTCTCAGTCCTTTACAGGCATCGCCCACTCGGCCCACTTACTTCCTTTGAGTGTGCTGTGACACGCCCAGAGTCAGCCACTAGGGGGCCATAAAGCTCACCAGTGAAGTTCGGGGGGGAGGCCGCCCAGCAGATTGACCTGCCGTGTTTGTCCCCTCGCTTTGCAGAAGAGGTGGTGATTCACGAGTTTGCAAGTCTCTGCCTGTCCTTCCTGTCCAGCGAGCCAACGGTCAAAGTGCAGATATTTAACGACGATGGCCTCGAACCTCTGATCGCCCTCCTGTCCAGTCCTGACCCTGACGTCAAGAAGAACAGCCTGGAGACCATCTACAACCTCGTGCAGGTATCCCCCTTCTTATATTCCTTTATTATTTGATCCTGGGTCTTGATGTTGACTTGAAGTGAGCTCAGGGTTGTCTGTGAGGCTGGTATTTTTGGGGCTCGTAGGTCTCCCTGCCAGCATCTCTCCACAATGCCACTCTCTTGCCCTTTGCAGGATTTTTACACCCGAGCCGTCATCTCCGAGCTCAAGGGGATTCCTCCTCTGCTGGAGCTGCTCAAGTCCGAGTTTCCGGCTATCCAACAGCTGGCGCTCAAGACCCTGGCGACAATCACCAGTGACGTGGAGAACCGGGTGGCTCTGCGAGAGTGCCAGGGGCTTGACCGCCTCATCGAGATCCTGGGCAGCCACGTAAAGCTCTTTTGTGTTTATACATGTGAAAGGCGCTATATGTTTACGTTCATGTTCTATTCATCTGTGAATTAAGTAAATGTACCGGGCAGGCTGGCATTGAGCAGCGGCCCGTGATGGCAACACATGCCACCCTAAGCGAGTGTGAGATTTACGGCTTTGTGTCGTCTATCCCCAGGAGCTGAGTGACCTACACGTGGATACGCTGCTCGTCGTGTCCAACTGCTTAGAGGATGAAGAAGTCATGGCGCTCATTCAACAGACGGGGGCGCTCGACAAGCTGCTGCACTTCGCCAGGACCTCGAGCCAGACGGAGATTCAGAGGAACGCCGTCAGAGCCATCCTGAGGGCCGCGCACAACAGTAGGCCACCGCACTGCATGACATTTCTCTCCGTTTGTACCTGTACTCATCTGATAAAGGGGGGCACCAACACCCGCCCACCTCACCCGCCCTTCCAGTTGGGCTCATTTCACCCTCTTGTGGGTTGTGAATAAACTTAAAATGGGAAAACAGTCATGAGACCATCAGGGTTGAGGAGCACTGCTGTGATGGACTGGCGCCCCCTGCAGGGCAGACCCCTCTCTCGTACCTGTTGCCAGTTTGTCTGACTGGCGCCCCCTGCAGGGCAGACCCCTCACTTGTATCTGTTGCCAGTTTGTTTGACTGGCGCTCCCTGCAGGGCAGACCACTGTCTCCTATCTGTTGCCAGTTTGTTTGACTGGTGCCCCCTGCAGGGCAGACCACTGCCTCGTATCTGTTGCCAGTTTGTTTGACTGGCGCCCCCTACAGGGCAGACCCCTCACTTGTATCTGTTGCCAGTTTGTTTGACTGGCGCCCCCTGCAGGGCAGACCACTCTCTCGTATCTGTTGCCAGTTTGTTTGACTGGCGCCCCCTGCAGGGCAGACCCCTCTCTCCTATCTGTTGCCAGTTTGTTTGACTGGCGCCCCCTGCAGGGCAGATCCCTCTCTCGTATCTGTTGCCAGTTTGTTTGACTGGTGCCCCCTGCAGGGCAGACCCCTCTCTCGTATCTACTGCTACTTGTCATTAACGATGAGACTCCAAGCATCTCTGAATGCTGAGCTCCACAGGGCCCCCTGCTGGCCACTTTTTCCAATTCAGAATGCTAAGCAGTTGGAGGTGAAGGTCGGGTGTCGATTGGATTCTTTGGAAGTTCTACATGTAGGTGGGTGTCTGCCCCCTCCCATTATTGTATATATATAGTGCCCTTCTCAGAGATTGGCACTGACTCGTTTGTTCCTCTGTATCAGTCTAGCCCTAACCCTAAATGTAACCCTGGTGGGTGCCATTCACACAAGGGGGTCTCGTCAGCCTCTATGCATTTCTGAAATGTTCCCCTTTTTTGTGTTTTCTTTCAAGATGAGAATAAAAAAATGCTGCATGAGCACAACGTCGAGCAGGTCCTGGTCACCCTGCTGGGCGTGGATCACAACGAAGTGCGAGAGGTGACCTGCCTGGCGATCACCGTCATGTGTGACAACGTGGCCAGCAAAGCTGCCTTTGGACAGTGCGGTAGGTGTGGGGGCTGCTGGTACCAGTCGAGAGTTGGTGTGTGGTGTTTGACATCCTCAAGGCACGAGATGTCCGTCATGAAACGTGCCGTCACATTGGTGACTACAAGGTGACACTCGTTCTGCTCTGCTGTGACATAGCAAAGGCCCACCCACTGTAGAGGTGGAGAGTCTTGGTGATGTGGGCTGCCTGCAGTGCCACCTAGTGGGCACAGCCTGCATTGTCTTCCTTTCTCCTCCAGTCTCACTTCTCAGAATGTGGCTGAGACCCCACAAGAGAGGGAGGTGGGATGACCATCAGGGTATGTGGGTGCAAGGTGGCATGTCACGCTGGGTGTAACCTAAAGTGGCTTGCACCAGGTGGCGCTGATAGAAGTAAGCTGACATCCACGATGTCCAACAGGGCAGGGTGCAGGTGGTCCCGCCTATTAGGGTCTTCAGCTCTCAGCCTCACATACAACTGGGCAGCCATGTGGCATTCATGTGGCACAGGAGTGTGCAAAATGACCTCCCACCTTAACATGTCATTGCCCCCTCCATCACTAGGCCATCAAATGCCACTGGTGGCTCAGCTGATTTGAATTTTGACTTTTTAGGACAAACTGAGGTGAGCGTCTCGTCACAAGCTGGCAAAGCCACCACTTCACGTGAAGCTCCCTGGCAGCTCAGACTTCCTGGGATTGTCACAGTGTTAGGTGCAGGCTCCACCCCTCCAGGGTGCTTGCCCCACCCCACCCCACCCCACCCCACCCATGCAGGACCAAAGTGGGTCACGTGCCAGTCTGGGAGCTGCTTTGGAAAATCCAAGGAAAGGGCCATTTAAGAGGCACATGTCATGTGCTTCAGGCCCGGAGGGGACAACAGTGTCCCTTCACTTGTAGCTCCATGTTAAGGGCTTTGGAACTCTGTGGGGCCCAGCTGTGTCACTTCCTGTATGGGGCAGCAATGTCACCTTGTGTGTAAGGCCCTCTAGGGGGAAGCAGTGACACCAGCAATGTGGCACCAACTAGGGTGACTGACCTGCCATATCCATGTCTTGCAGATGCCATTCGGCCCCTCGTGAAGCTGCTTCAGAGTGACAGCGGGGCGGTGAAGGAGGCAGCAGCACTGGCCCTGTCCAGTCTCACCACCTCCAAGAGCAACGCCTGGTAAGTCCTTCCACCCCTGAGCTGAGTGGCAGAGTGACAGCCCACCTGTCACAGCGCGTGCTGCCCAAGTGATGGGTGACTTGACCACCTGGGTGCCTCCATCACGAGCGGACAGAATGGAATGCGCAGGCTGAATGCCTTGTGGGGGCACCTGGGGCTGCAGGGTACCATGATGGTCATCTCTGACGTGTGATGCCACAGCTTTGGGAGAAGGGAGCCCTGTGATGCCCTTCAAGATGCCCCAATGTGATTTTGTCATGGGTCTCATGGAGGTCTGTCCTGTCAAAGAAGCTGTGACCACAGGGGTCTGTCTGCCCAGGGCAAACCTCAAAGGCATCAGCCAAGTCTTGCCTTCCATGGTGGACAACGTGACCGGCCCCCTTATCTGAATGAGCCATTGTTGGGGCAGCACGTGGCCAGCACTCCTCCTCTGTGTCTTCCTCCACACGTCCTCTCTGACCCCTTCAGTGTGTGCCAGTTGGTCAGCAGTGACAAAGTGTTCAGGGTAGACCAGCAAGTCCACTATTTATTCTTTGTTTCCTTCCTGTTATGTGACAGGTGCTCTGCTGTCTGTGGTGGTCTTTCACACCTTACTGGTGGGACTCCGGCCTTATCAACTGAATGCCTTCTGCCCCGTCCTACTTGCTTTTGGATTAAATGTAAGGCGCCATTCGCCTTCTGTTCTAATCTCCTTGTCAAGGTGCTCTGTACTAAAAGGCGCTATATAAGGACTGAGACTTGTGGGGATTAAAGTCTCGTTCTGCCAGTGCAGCTCTGGACCCCCCCCCCAAAAAAAATGTCAGGTTCAAAGCGCAGAACAGAAATCCAAGTAAAAGGCAGAGTGCTGGCGCCCTCTTGTGGGGCCATCAAGAATTACACTTGCTGACTCCTTTTTATCCATTTGAGAGACCATCGGCTCCATTTCTGTTTGTCCACCGGGAGCTCAGGCAGGTGAAGTGGCTTACTCAGGGTCACTCAGCCCACCGCAGCCTCAGGGTTTGTAGTCCACAGCCTGCCCCACAACACCGCACTGCCTTACCCGCCTGCCCGGGCTCTGCTAGTTAAGTGACACCCTGCTTGGTGGCTTTGCACCTCTTGTCCTGATCTTCTTCCACTGTCAGGAGGGAATGGATGATTGATTCCCTCGGTCTGGTAGACCCCCGTGTCACCTTATGTAGGAGTCCCCGTCACCTGCATCTGTGACAGACGTTACCTTCTGCTGTTTGTTCTCCTCTGACACCCCCTCCCCGTTGTTGTCCCCACACAGTGCCGTCTTTGAAGAAGGGGCCGATCCTCTCATACGACTCTTGGCTGATGACCGAGATGCTGTCATCGCTCATTCTGCTGTTATTCTCACCAACATGTCCTCCCAGAATGCACTGCGTGGCAGCATACGGGCACAGGGGGTCATGTCGGCCCTGGTGAAGCCGCTGCAGTCCCCCAACACTCTCGTGCAGAGTAAAGTCGCCCTGGCGGTGGCCGCCTTCGCCTGTGACTCAGAGGCCCGGCTGGAGGTGAGTGTAAGGGGGCGCCATTGGAAAGGGGGGGTCCACTTACCTGGGCGCTGCCCACCACCCCATCGGCCTTGCCACTTGAACCCAATGAGGTGATGGGAGGTGGGCCCTGACACAATCTGTGGTGCCAAGTGTGACTGGTTTTGTGTGCCCAGACCCCCCAATTTAAAGCCGTCAGCTTGTGAGTTGACTGGTTGGGTTCTTGAGATGGTCCTGCCCAGTGGTCCTTAGGGGGTCAAATCCAGCCATGCTGGCCATTGACACGGTCAAGGTGAAGGCCACACTTCATCAGCTCATCAGGAGGGGTGGGATTCATCAATTCTACCTGCATTGGGAACACACTGTGCAATGGTGGGCATTGGCACCCACCCACCCACCCATGTCCTGGCACCATCCGCTCTTGTGGGCACAGCCAGCTCAACTTTAAGGCCTGCTTTCTCTTTCAGTTTCGTGCAGCGGGAGGCGTGGAGCCCCTCGTGAAGCTCCTGTCCTCTAACCACCACGAAGTGAGGCGCCATGCCTGCTGGGCCGTCTTTGTGTGTGCCAGCGACCGGGAGTGCTCGGTGGACCTGTGCAGATTAGGGTAAGTGGCACCTCCTCCCTTTTCTCCTTCCTCCTTCTCTTATTCCTCCTCCTTGGCTTACAGTGAGTGGTCAGTTGTCAGGTGTCACCAGTCGTGTCACTTTTTGTCATTGCAGTATGTCCATGCAGGTGTACTTTGGAGTGGAGATTACTTGCTGATTTTTTTATGTTTTGACGGTGGTGCCGTTCCACCGCCATTTTGAAAATCTGTCTTACTGCGCAATGTGCGGGTGGCCATTTTGTTTACTGGCTGCCATCTGCTGTAATCACCGGTGGACTATCCAAGATGGCCGCCCCTCACTGTCTGTTATCCTACTTGGGGGATTTCAAGCATAAAACAGACGTCCCCTTCGTTTGTTCCTAAATTAGCATCTCCAGGTCTCTGTGCCCCCCTGTTACTCCAAATCCTTTACTCCGCTGTGTTCCCGACCCTGACAAGGGTCTTGCCCATTTAAAACCTCGTTTTGTCTCCCGGGTTAGGGATACCATCAGTAACAGAGACGAAAGAGTGACCACCAGAGTCCAGGCACTAGGGGGCGATGTGGGGGGGGGGGGCCCACAAAATAAAAGTTCAGACACTAGGGGGCGATGTGGGGGGGGG
>JANRMT010062820.1:34366718-34427350 GCA_026402145.1 Polypterus bichir lapradei
CTGCCATGGGCGCCATGTTAGAGAGGAAGATGAAGGAGAGATCACAGGGAAACGAAAAGCACAATAAAGGGGGCCGATACCTGGACAGGACTGGGGTCCAACATCTAGACAGTTGGCACCAAAAGTGAGCCAATGCACCTGACTGGCCATCTTTTGGGTCACGGCTGTCTCAGGGGTCTCCCCCCAATCCCTCCCACCTCTCAGATATTACTGTAGAGTCCCATCCAGGGTGGGCTGCCACTTTTGCGACCCTGAACTGGATTACGAGGATGCTGGACGTGTTTGTTGGATTCACCAAGAGGACCGGGTGGCCTTGACCACCAGAGACAAATGACAGAAGTCTGGGGGCTTGTTTGAGTTGGGGACTCTAAAAAAAAAAAAATGGCAGGAATCTGCAGTCGGTTTTATGGGCCCCTCGGTGTTTCCTCACTTTGTTTGTCCTTCTGCCCTTCCTCAGTTTGAACCCCTCTTGATAGAAAGCAAGAATGCGGCCACCGTGGTGCTCATGCTGCAGTCACCTGAGCTGGAAGTCATCCTCAAAGCCTGCGAAGCCATCTACAGATACGCAGAGAAAGGTTTGCTATATCGGGGGGCTTCAAGGGAGGGGGGTAATGCCACCTCACTCACTCCTTGGGCACATCATGTCTGCTCTGCAGATCCACACCATTAGCACCACAGTCAGTGCCCCCAACCCATGCTTTACTCGGAGGGCTCTTAAAAGGACCCCTCAGGCCAGGTGATTCTGAATGGGGAACGATAAAAGGCTATGGGCCAACAAGGAGCGCTCCCAGAACTGTGAAAAAGTATTTGCCCCCTTCCTAATCTCATCATCCAGTGGCCTTAGATGACCAGAAGGAATGCATTATTAGAGAAGGGGGGCCTGGGGGGACACAGCAGACCACCTGTAAGTTGGGACAGTCATCTAACAGCCCCTGTGGAAACAGTGAAGGCCTCCTCTGCCTTGATGTCACAGTATGTTAGTCCTTCACGTGGCCCACTTGGCTTCACTTTCATTCCGACACAGTGGTAGCTTTTCTTTTTCTGTGTGTTTTACATTCCTTTATATGGCACCACTCGTCCTGGGCAACGACTGGGCACTTGATCTTCACTCGGATTCAGCTGGCACTGGTCTTTACTTTTAACATCTGGACATTTTGCTGATGTGAACTGCAGGGCATCCTGGAAAAGGTTTTGATGAGACATTTAGGGAGGTTTGGGTCAGGGTGGCATGCTGACGGGGTTTATGTGTTGTGCTTTGTATAAAGAGTTCATGCCTCGCCATACGTGCTGTGATCGACGGCATGCATGGGCAGGCATCCCGACCGGGATGTGCAAGGTTCCTTACCTGGATGGGAGGTGAGCCTTCAGCGGCACAAGAATGCCAGTAGATAGACCGAAGATGCCACTGTGACAGTGGGTATACTGGCAAACTTGTTACTGATGGACCAAGGAACAATACCCGCCTGGGAGGCCAGCGTAGTGGAAGATTATTGCTCCTCTCTGTTGCATTTACCCGGCTCACCAGCTCTTCCTGCCAGTGTGCTGTGCTGCCAGGAGTTCCTCTTTTCTTTTCTTTTCGTTGTCCTTCATCTGCTAAGTGCCCCCCCCCACCCCATTTTGGAGCTGCATTACTGAAGGGCCAAGGAGCAAAGAGTGGTGAAGCAGCGGGTGCCATGCTGGTGTCCACAATGCTCACCCCTCAGCACAAAGGGAGTCTTTGGCGGTCAGTTGTGTAGCCCGTCATGATGGTGGTTGGCGTCAAGAGCAGTGGATGCACAAGGACCCCAAGCCCTGCCCCTTCCCCTCCCCAAAGACGTCGTTTTTATTTCTTTCCTGTTTCCTTCCCTTTCAAGGAGATGAAAACAAAGCCATCCTCGCCGAGCTGGGCGCCTTGGAGCCGATCTCAAGGCTGATAAAACACGAAGACAAACCTGTGCGCAGGAGTGCCGTCATGGTGCTGGGCATCATCTCTGCACAAAGTAAGTCTGCCCTGCTGGTGCCCATTCTGAGGAGTTCATGACCTGGGTGGGCTGAGACCCCAAAGCTGACTGACCATCTCACCCTGAGACTCTCGGTCTCGTTTGGGATGAGTACAACATTGGGGGTGTTTGGAGACCACCTGCCAGGAGGGCCCACACAAGCCTGGCCAGCATTTGCTCCTCTGCAGCGTGAGTGACCATGTCGTGATTTGACATTTATTTTTTTTTACTGTTTACAGTCATGAAGGTGGCTCTTAAGTCTTGTTTTGTGGGTTTGGGTGGTCAAGGATGTGTGAATTTAGTGGGGCGTTCAAAACGAAGAGACGGCAAGACCGTCTCTCACGAGGCACCACTTAGTTTGCATCGTGAGCTGCCACCATTTTGTGTATTTTGTTTGGCCTGGTTACCAAGCTGTTGCTAGGAAGTGTGTGCCACATGACATCACCAGGTCAAAGGTACAACTTGAGGTCAGCGTCTGGCTCTGAAAGTCCACGATTGTGGAGGTTGAAAGGAAAACCCCCGACATTCTGGCTGCGAATTCAACTACGGGTTTGTCTCTCATTCCGATTGTTGACTACTCGGCGATTTGACGCGTTCCTCGAAGTTTAATTCTCACGATTTTAGTTTTTTTTTTATACGAGTTTGAAAGATGGGTCTGACTGCCTGGCCCACTTCTGATGGAGTCAGAAGGTAAAGACCCAAAACAGCAGGACATTCATGGGCCGCCATGTTAGCTCAAGGCCTTTGCTGAGATGAGCGAGTGATCGAGACCCCCTGGCGACATTGCTGATGAGATGCTGACCAGAGCTTTGAGTGCCACAAATCCTTAGCGTAGTTCATGCAAGAACAAGGCCTCAACCCAAAGGAGATGTGTCGTCACGTAAAGATGTCTGCCTCCTATAGTAGGCCACTCTGTCTTCATGGCCAGCCGCGGTCCCTAAGAGCTTGTCTGAACTTTCTCTACAGATGACGTCAAAAAGTACTTGAAGAAGATGAACATCATCCCTTCGGTTATCGAACTGTTGGAACCAGAAGGTAAGTCCACTCGAACACCAAGGGAATGAGGAGAGATTGTCCAATATGGCTACCTGTGCCCTTCTGCAGTCGTCTGAGTAACTAAAGGGACACACATGGCATTGGAGGGGATCGGCACAGAGAGGGCCACATTGAATACTGTGGTCGTCATATCTGACTCAGCTGCCAGTTGTCCGACATTTGGGAAATTTGTTGGGAAAGTTTAGTTTTCATTGACATCTCTCAGTTTTCCATAACTTCCATTGAAGAGCATCAGCCAAATTTGAAAACAGTCAGTGTGTCTTATTAATGAAATACTAAGAAGGGCAATGCCAACCAGGAAAGGGAAACCCCCCAAAACCCTGGCCCATGCCTCGTCCTTATTCAATTTAAATTTACATGTCACGTCAGAGAGGGTCACTGGTGGAAACTCCTGGGAAAACACACCAAAGATGAGACGTCGTGGTGTCAAGAGGCGAAAAACCTCCAGCAGAAAGGGAACGACAGGGGGATTCACTCGAAAGAGGCCCCCGGAATATTCTGTAATGACTCTCGCTAGGACGACGCAATCTGAATGAAACAACGTGCCATGTGCTCCTCGGTTTATGGAGCTTCCAAAAAGCCGGGATGTCCCTGCATCGGAGCGATGAGGTACGGCGCCGGACAGCCGTCGAGATGCTTAACCTCCGCTTGCAACTTCTGGGTGCATCCCACCCGGACCCCTTCACTCCAACACTCGACTTCTCAACAGGATGGTGGTGTACAGTATGGAGCAGCATGTCTTCCTGGTGCCAACCTATTGGGCCACCAATTCGTTTCAGCGATGTCAGAATCAACTGAATGATCGCGAGTTAACGGAAGGTGACTTCCAGCAAAACAGAACACAGATAGTCGTCTTCTACCAGCCAATGTATGAATGTCACCTCAGAAATACGACACAAGAATACGATGTCATCTGTTCTTGCACAGCACTCGTGAACGAGGACAGACAACGAGGACACGACAAACCACAGTCCAGATCGCTCGGCAAATACAGAACTGGCACTTAGAGAGAGAAAAGGTCTGTTAAAACACACGGAAAAACAAAGTGGGAACTCGTTAACGTAAATGGAAACCAACAGGAATGAACTGTAGAGCTGCGGACTGTTAACAACGGAGGAGATGAGACTGAAAGAAAGAAAGAAAGAAAGAGAGAGAGAGAGAGAGAGAGAGAGAGAGATAGATAGATGAAAGGCACTATATAATAGATAGATAGATAGATAGATAGATAGATAGAAAGGCACTATATGAGATAGATAGATAGATAGATAGATAGATAGATAGATAGATAGATAGATAGATAGATAGATAGATAGATAGATGTGAAAGGCATTATATAACAGATTGACAGTTCTATTGTTTTTGCCCCCTTTAGAGTGGCCCTGTGAAATTCTCATTTGTCTGTCCAGCTCTCATGCCACGCGTTGCCGTCTCTGATGCCATGGCCAGTCAGTGTGTTGAAATGCAGAACTTCACTGTCACTTGTGCGCAACCCAAATAAGCTCACCTGATGTCCTTGTCCCATTTCAATGTTCATGATGCCGCCCGGTGTTTCACTTTATGATGCCCCATAAGCTCTGCCAGGGCATCCTCACCCACATGAAGCAGCTTGTTTTTTGGGGCTGCTCACCAGTCTTCTGGAACAGGATGCGTCCATCATGGAGATCTTGTTGGGCTCTTGCTGGCCAGCCATGTTTTTTATTCTGCCTGTTTGTGGGCACATACTGGGTGGCTTTTATGTGTGTTGCCTACTGGTGGTGATTCACAAGGCAATTCAGAGGGGTGGCACAATTCTGCTTCACTTAGGGTGGCAGAATGACATATTGTGATGCTCCACTCTAACGCCAAAGGAATGAAAAGGGATTGTCCAATATGGGTACCTGTGCCCTCCTGTAAATGGAACAACGTGTCATACATTGGCAAGGAGCATGGCAGAAACTGAGAGGGTCATTTCAAAGGGGCTTTGGTCACTACGGTCATCGGATCTGACACCACCAGACTTCTTCCTTCAAAGGACAGTCTATTGTAACGAGCCTCACACTGTGGGAAGGAAAACATCCAACATGAAGTTGCTGCTATTCCCCCTGAATGCGTTCAGGAACACAGAGTGCCGCTTCGAAATGTGTCTGAGCAGAAAACGGAAACCACTTCCAGCATGGCATGTCATGCAGTTGATGCCACATACGTCAAGGTGTAGAGCGTATTTTATTGGTTCAGATTGCGTCATCCTAAGGGGAGTTACCACCGAATACTCGGGTCTCGTTCTCTTTCGAGTGAATCTCACTGGGCTAAGGAGGGACAGAGTGAGCTGGAGATTGTAGAGAGAGATGTGTTGCTGGGACTAAACTCTGACAAACCACCAGGAGCAGATCACGTCCATCATGGAGTGCTTCAGAAGGTCAGATAGAAATCCTTGACATGTGTTTTTTTCAAAAATCTCGGCACTCTCTTGAAATTCCTAAAATCATGAGGCTAGCAAGTGTTATGTTCTCGCATAAAAATGACTATTGGGATGGTCCACATTACGTGAGGCCGGTCAACTTGACGAGTGCCACAGGTACGTTAATGGAGTCAATTATTAAGGTTGAGATGAAGCAGCACGTGTCCAGAGCAAGAGAGTGATGGTGAGCAGTCAACACGGGTTCAGAAGAGGAAGGTCGTGTTTCACTAACATGCTGCCATTCCAGGAGGAAGCCACAAAAGCAAACGATCAGAGCGGAGTTTACGTTTGGCTTTCTGAAGGCTTTCATTAAAGTTCCACATGAGTGATCAAACTAACGGAAGTGGGAGTTCAGGGTGCAAACTGGGCTCAAACACAGGAAGCGGAGTGTTAGGGCGAGGGGAGATGTTACAGGTGGTGTCCAGCAGGGGTCAGTGTTGAGACTGCTGCTCTTTTTTAGCTTTTGGAGCTTGTAGATGATACCAAATTACGTGGATTGTCAGATAATGTAGAGTCCTTACAGAGGGTCTTGGACAGCATACCGGCTTGGGCAGATTTGGAGGAAATCTGAACTGGGCTGGAGATCCTGAGGTGGACAAAGCAGGTTCCACCATGAGATGCATGGAATTTCTGTTTGGTCTTTCTGCATTTTGTGCCCTTACTGATTATTGAAGTTGGTCCAGCGGCTTGACCTGGTGTGTCTGTCCCCTTGCTTTGCAGAAGACATGGTGATTCACGAGTTTGCGAGTCTCTGCCTGTCCTTCCTGTCCAGTGAGCCGGCTGTCAAAGTGCAGATAATTAACGAAGATGGTCTCGAACCTCTGATCGCCCTCCTCTCCAGTCCTGACCCTGATGTCAAGAAGAACAGCTTGGAGACCATCTACAACCTCGTGCAGGTGTCTCTTTACTTTCCTCCTTTTTTTTTGGGAAGCCGCAGGTTACTGAAGGGGTTGCTGGAATTTGAACTAAAAAAGGGGATGAAATCCAGCAGATCTCCAGGAGCAGTTAGCAGTCGCCCTTAAATGTTTAAGGAGGTCAGTGAGTGCAGACAGAAACCATTGACGTGAACAAAGGGTGAAAAGGCTTATGGGTAAGCCTTATGAGGACCTTGTTAGAGTCAGGTGATGTTACAGGTGGTGTCCAGCAGGGGTCAGTGCTGGGGCTGCTGCTCTTTTCAATATACCCCCCCCATTGAGCCAATCCTTAGGACCACAATCTTAACACTGGGTAGGCCAACCATTTGCTCTCCAAACAGCATCAATCCATCATGACATGGACTCCCCTGGAGATTCTGGGCCACGTGGAGATGATGGCATCGCACAATTTCTGCAGATTCCCACTGTGAATCTCCTGCCCTACCACATCCCAATGGCCTTCTGTTGAATTCTGTGGTCAGCTGTGCCATTCAATGGATGGGTGTTAATGGGCCCAAAGTGTGCCAAGAGCACATTCCTCACACCAGTATGCCACCAGCACCAGGGGCTCGTGCTGCTCTGACCCAACTATCAGCAGAAACTGAGATTCATCACACCAGGCTACGTTTTCCCACTCGCCAGCTGTCGAGTTTTGGTAAGCCTGTGCCCACCGCACTCTCCACTTTCTGTTTTCGACTGACAGGAGTGTTTTTTTTTTTTTTTGATGTTGTAGCCTACCTGCCCCAAAGTTCAACAACAAACAAGAACATCCATCCATCCATCCATCCTCTTCCGCTTACCCAAGGTCAGGTCGTGGGGGCAGCAGCTTGAGCAGAGAGGCCCAGACTTCCCTCTCCCCGGCCACTTCTTCCAGCTCTTCCGGGAGAATCTCAAGGCGTTCCCAGACCAGCCGGGAGACATAGTCCCTCCAGCGTGTCCTGGGTCTTCCCCGGGGCCTCTTCCCAGTTGGACGTGCCCGGAACACCTCACCAGGGAGGCGTCCAGGAGGAATCCTGATCAGATGCCCGAGCCCCCTCAGCTGACTCCTCTCGATGAGGAGGAGCAGCGGCTCTACTCTGAGCTTCTCACCCCATCTTTAAGGGAAAGCCCAGACACCCTGCGGAGGAAACTCATTTCAGCCGCTTGTATTCGCGATCTCGTTCTTTCGGTCACTACCCATAGCTCATGACCATAGGTGAGGGTAGGAGCGTAGATCGACTGGTAAATTGAGAGTTTTGCCTTACGGTTCAGCTCCTTTTTCACCACGACAGACCGATGCAGAGCCCGCATCACTGTGGACGTCGCACCGATCCGCCTGTCGATCTCACGCTCCATTCTTCCCTCACTCGTGAACAAGACCCCGAGATACTTGAACTCCTCCACTTGGGGCAGGATCTCTCCCCCAACCCTGAGAGGGCACTCCACCCTTTTCCGGCTGAGGACCATGGTCTCGGATTTGGAGGTGCTGATTCTCATCCCAGCCGCTTCACACTCAGCTGCGAACCGATCCAGAGAGAGCTGAAGATCACGGCCTGATGAAGCAAACAGGACAACATCATCTGTAAAAAGCAGTGACCCAATCCTGAGCCCACCAAACCAGACCCCTTCAACACCCGGGCTGCGCCTAGAAAGTCTGTCGATAAAAGTTGGGAACAGAATCAGTGACAAAGGGCAGCCCTGGCGGAGTCCAACACAACAAGAACATTGTTGTGAAAATATAAAAATAAGATTAGACAATCTGCAGGGGCTCTGAGGCCACGAGACCACCCGGCCCTCACCAGACATTCTACCTGACATCAATGATCTCAATCAGTCCTCAGGGTTTTCAGGATTCACGTGGAGGAATTAGATGATGATGATGATGATGGTGGTCATGTGGACCTCTGGCCTTCAGTCCATCAATGTAGGTGCCCTCATCGGGTGGTGGGGGCGCAGATTGGCACCACAGAAAACCGGAAAAAGAACAGCAGAGAAAGTAGGGGTCAGTGATAGGATTGTGGAGATGTGATAAAAAACGATAACTAAATGCATACACAGAATATCAGGGTTACGCTAAGATGAAGCTGTGAGAGCGCCATGTTACAGTAACGGGTTTTTATCAGTTTTTAAAGTGCTCCACCATATTAGCCTGGCGAATCTTGAGCCGACACAGACACACATGGGAGGCACACTTATAAAACAAATGAATGTTTTTTTTATTTATTCTTCACCATGTGGGAAACGCCTTCCCCGTTTCCCACAGGCCCAGCACAGTCCCAATAAGCACTGACACACACACACTTTTCTTCTTTTCCTTTCTCCTCCACTCCTCTCCGACAAGCTTAGTCCCTCTCCTCCCGACCCTGGCTCCCGGAGTGGTGTCTGCTGGTCCCTTATATAGCCCATCCAGAAGTGCTCCAGGTGTTTGATGACGCACTTCCAGGTGTGGTGTCCATATGGGCTCAAAAACTCTTGCTGCAGCACCCCCTGGAGGTGCCAGCAGATCCCAACAGGGCTGTATCGAACTCCAACTCCCATGAAGCCCTGCGGGAGTCAAGTAGATCCAACAAATAATGTGGTGGTCAGGACCCTTCAAGGACCCTTCAAAACTCAACTTGAATTTGGAGAAACTAGGGGGATAGGATTGATGAGCTCGTGGGGCTGATTTGCCCGTTCTCTTTGCAATTCTCCTAATGAGCCCCCCGACATCAGCTCTCGTCTAATTCCACTCTCTTGCCTTTGCAGGATTTTTACAGCCGAGCGGTCATCTGTGAGCTGAACGGAATTGCTCCTCTGCTTGAGCTGCTCAAGTCGGACTACCCAGTGATCCAGCAGTTGACCCTCAAGACCCTGGCAACGATAACCAGTGATTTGGAGACGCGGATGGCTTTGCGAGAGTTAGAGGGGCTCGACTGCCTCATAGAGATCCTAGGAGCCAACGTAAAGCAGCATCATTTCTTGTTCTGTTTCTTGGGATCGGGATGATGGGATGAGCACCTTATTGTAGGGATAGCAATCAGAGAATGAGGAAACACAAAGGGTGAAGGTCAGAAGAGAGTAGAAGCTCCAGTCGAGGGTTATGGAGCTAAAGAGTAGAGGAGGATGTCATAACTAGCCAAATGCCTTCAGGGGTCGGGCACTGTCTAGCCATAGGAGTGGAACTCCATTCAGTGTGATGAACTGATCTTGTGCTTTGTTTGGTTTCCTCCCAGGACCTTAGTGACCTGCACGTGGATGCCCTCCTGGTCATATCAAACTGCTTAGAAGACGAGGACACCATGCAGCTCATTCAGCAGACGGGGGCCATGGACAAGCTCATGCTGTTTGCAAGAACAGCCACCCTCGTGGACGTCCAGAGGAAAGCAGTGAATGCGATCCTGAGAGCCGCACAAAACAGTACGAGACCCCCAAGTCTCTAAAGAACACGTCTTAATACACTCACCACTCCTTGTCTCGATCCTGGTGCTTTAGAATAGACGCCTGTTGAAAAGAGTCAGTCGTGATGATCACTGAACTGCTTCCCCATGCGTCCCCGCACTGGCGGCCTGTTTGCAATCGCACTCCCTGGCAGTGGGTCTCGCTGTCTCTATCCCTGGCACACGTCTCGGTTTGGCATTCTCCTTATACTGGGAAAACAAATGTTCTTCATATACTGAGTGGTGTTCTGTACTCCAAGGTCCAGACACAACTGTGCACGACACCATTTTAGTCCCAAAAGGACCCCCCTCACTGGTCACAGTTCCGTTGACAGGCAAAGCACTGCAAGCGGTTGGTGGTAATGTACCCAAGCTCCTCTTCCTTTTCAGATGCGATTTGCCCACCTCCATTCTTCACTCTAACTGTCCTGGCCGAGACCCCTTTTCAAGACACACCCGGGCGTAGTTCTGACACATCAGTGCTGTAAGCCAAGAAGCTCTTCTGGGTGACCGGTTAGCCTCATCTCAGAACTTTTGGACTACGATTCCCATGCTCCTCTGCGGTAACACATGGCCCCTGGGAGGTCTCACACTGCCCTTCGACTAATACTGGCCTTTCGACCAACCGAGGAAGGGAACACCAAACTTCCCAGCCAGGCCACCCATCCACTTACATCGCCCATCACACCAAACATTAACTGGACACAACTTGGTCCAACAAACTTGTGTGGCACCACAAATGATGTCTGATGACCCTGTGCACACTCTTGGATCATCTGGTGTCACTCCAGATATTGAGATATTGAGTTTAAGACGTTAAAGGGGATTTGACATTTTCAGAAATGCTCATCGTTCCTCACTCTAAACACTGGACCCACCTCCTGGCACCACAGAGGGCCTTCAGGGGGCTTAAAAGGTGAAAAGGGGTAGACGTGACAGGACAGGATTTGTCACCTTCTTAACTTGGAGACAAATTAGTACCTGCTTTTAATACCGTGTTGTTTAAGTTCATTTCATTCAATAACAGCAGGATGGTTTGATCGATCGCAGTCCGCTAGAGTTGATGGGTAGAAAACATTGTGAAAAACAGTTTAGAAACATCTCAAAATGGTTGAAATCTGACAATCGTCACAAAGCTAACTGGAAAAGCTGCTGCTATTAGCACAGTGAGTGTGTGTGTGGCTCAAGTAAGATGGCAATCAGTCGACAGCTTTAGAAGAGCTTTTGCTATGACAATTAACAAATCACAGGGACAAACAATCGAAAAAGTCGGTTTATTTATTAGAGAGAAAGAAACGAAATTCACTCACAGGCATTCCTACGTTGCGCTGTCACGATGAAAGTCCAAACATGGAATCAAAATTTAATGCGATATTGATGACAAGTTCATTCCAAATATTGTTTTTACTGAAGTTTAACAGTAAAAGTGTAAGTTTAAAAAGTATTTGCGTGTTCATTTCAAAGCCAAACAGAACAAAAACGTGTAACGCAACATGAAACATCATTTCCTTTCAATTTATTACGTTTGGCTATTTTTATTAAGGTTAATTACTCGCTGTCATGTAAAATACTTAGGTCTATAATGAATACGAAACAATTCTCATGAAAAGAACAATCTGTTTAAATTGCACATCCGCTTCCCCACACGCCAGTGGCAGACCCCCAGTATTGTTTTAAAATCGAACATTTTCTGAGAATTAAAAAGAAAATTTCATCCCCACCCTGGCATTTTATAATGGAAGTCAAGGGACATGCGACGTGACTGGAAAAAAAAAGCCTAAAACTTTCCAAATAGGTTCAGGCCTTGAAAGTCATCCTTGATCCTCATCTTGCGATTCCACACACTTTGTGAAATGGCTCATACGTCTCGCTTCTAAACAAAAGCCCTTCCGTGTTATGAGATTTAGCCATTTTAAGAGGAGACTCTGCACCCCAAGGCTCGTCTTCTTTCACCCCCAGGGGTGTTGGTTGTTCCCTGTGGCTCCCAAAGTGACTCCATCACATTAACTACATCATGTCTTTGTAAAAGAGGGAGACAGCGGACCTCTCGCTCATCAAGGATGTGCAGTCTTCACACAGACAGCGAGCGGGCATGAGATTCAAACCCAGAACACAAAATCTGTGAGCTTCACAAACAAAAGAACTGCTCGTCTCTTCAGTATTCGGCTCGTGAGTGAACGACATTTCCGTTGCTAGTAACACCGTGGGCTCCATTTGTCACCTCGCTTCACTTGCACTTGCACATTCTGTTTTATCAGGTACATCGCCGTCCATTAAAAAATGATAACTACAAACTCGCAGGCCCACTTTCAGCAGGTCTTTAAGTTCAGGTTTTCATTTATTTATTGACTAGCTGTCCCCTGCAGCTGTGCCCACGTAGTAATGAAACAGGACAAACTTTAAAAATTAATAGACGTTGGCACTGCATCTGATCGTGTTCAGCTCTGACGGGAGAGCGTCACCCGTGTGGGGAGAAAAGCACATGGCCGTGATAACTCTGCCAGTCATTAGGTACCCTCTGAAACACACGGAGCTCTGATCTCTCTCTCTCTCTCTCTCAAAAGCATCAAACGCTACTATTTGACAATCTCTAGATGGTAAAGTCGCTGAACAAACGGGTATCGCCAGCTAAGCGGAGGCAACACGTGGCGAGAGGTAGAGGGACTCGAACAGCAAGCCAAGTTTTGGAGGTCCCTAAAGTCCTCCTGTCCGCCGCTCTACTTGGTCACTTATTCTACGTGCCTGTGGTTCTCTGTGAGATAAAAAACTTCCTAACGTTTGTGTGAATTTAACCCTTCACAAGTTACTAATGGTGTCCCCGTGTTCTTGATGAACTCATCTTAAAGTCACCGTCTCGATCCACTGGACTAATTCCCTTCATCATTCTAAATTCTTTCAGTCAGGTCTCCTCTTCTTCTTCTGGCTGCTCCCATTAGGGGTCGCCCCGGCGGATCATCTTCTTCCATATCTTCCTGTCCACGTCATCTTTATCTGTCACACCCGTCACCTGCATGTCCTCCCTCACCACATCCATTAACCTACTCTTAGGCCTTCCTCTTCTCCTCTTGCCTGGCAGCTCTATCCTTAGTACCCTTCTCCCAATATACTCCTCTTCTCTCCTCTGCACATGTCCAAACCAACACAATCTCACTTCTCTTGACTTTGTCTCCCAACCGTCACCTGAGCTGACCCTCTAATATCCTCATCATTTCAATCCCTGTAAAGGCTCAGCACTGTTAATCTTTCCTCATAACTCATCCCATGTAGTCCTGAATCAGCCCAGTCGCTCTTCTCTGGACCTTCTCTTGTGCTGCTCTGTCCTTTTTGTAGCCTGGAGACGAAAACTGCACCCAGTACTCCAGATGAGGCCTCACCAGTGTGTTATAAAGCTTGAGCGTCACCTCCTGTGACTTGTACTGCACACATCAAGGCGCTATATAACCTGACATTCTGTTAATGGCTTCTGAACACTGTCTGGAAGTCGAGAGCTTAGAGTCCACTATGACTCCTAAATATTCTCATAAGGTGGACTCTCGATTTTCAGACCACCCTTTGTATATTCAGATGTCACATTTTTACTTCTTGTGTGTAACTCTTCACATTTGCTGACATTAAATGTCATCTGCCACACATCTGTCTGCTGCCCAAGTCCCTCTGATGATTGAACACATTCTTGATCATCTGCTAATCCACCTATCTTGGTATCATCTGCAGACTTCACCAGCTTCTTCCTCATATTCCTATCTAAATCATTTATATTTGTTAAAAACAGCAGCGGCCCCCAGCACTGCCCCCTGCTGGTCACCACTCTTAACGTCACCCAGTTCTGATGAGGTTCCCCACCCTATTGCCCTCTCCTTCCTGTGCCAGAGCCAATTAATAACATTAATGATTCCTGCTTCACCAAGAGGCACACACTGGTGAACACCTAACGTCCGGGTAAAGATTTATTTAATGTAATATTCAAAATGAAGGACATCACAAAGATCTTCACACGAGCTAAGAAGGAAGAGCCTTGCATTATCTTTCCAGTGCCATTGTTGAATAACGAACAGCAGTTCAATGCCCAAGACTGTCCTTTTTTTCTTTTCACAGGACTAATTTATCCTCTTTTATAATGGTGGGCTTTTGCACATTTGCCTTTTGGGAGGCTTTTTCGTGTCCCCAGCTGTTTTTATAGTTCAGGACGGTTTTCATTGTTTTCAAGTCGGTTAGCTCTGCTCATGAAGTGCACGACATTTGCACGCAACTTTGTTTTTCTGAGATCCCCAGGAGCTCACATTGGGGTCTTAAGTCTGCACCGCTCAAGTGTCCACTTCATTCTTTTCATTTTTGTTTTTAGGTAAAAATAAGAAGATTTTGCACGATCACGGGGTCGAGAAGATCTTGGTAGGACTTTTGGGTCCGGATAACGCGGAAATTCGAGAAACTGCCTGCTTGGCCATCACCGTCATGTGTGAAAACGAATCCAGCAAGGTGTCATTTGGGAAGTGGGGTAAGGCAAAACAAAATGGCGTCAACCCACCTGGAAAAGAAAACAGGTGGGGTAGAGGACAATTAGGGGGTTGGGGTGGGGGGGCTTCACACCTACAGCAGATAACCCAAACCTTCAAACGCCCCATCAACAGGTGCTTGGCGTTAAGGTTTCAAACGGCAGGGTGGACCTTAAGGGCCTGGAGACCACCGCTTCTCTCACCCCTTAGCCTGGGAAAGAGAGAGACGGATAAGCCAGGTGTCCCCCAGGCTCGGCTCTACACAACATTCACCTGATTTTTTCTTTGTAAACCTTGGTTCTTGATTTGCACTCATCTGTCCACTGCCCCCTCTTATAGTTTAACCACAAGTCTCTCCCTTGGACATCCACATCAATCATCTCACCTGCACCTCTGTGGTCATCTGCTTTTGTTGCTTCCTCATAGATTTCCGGCATATTAGTAAAGCACAACCTCCCCATCTAAACCCATGCAGACTATTCCCTAAACGGGCAGTTTTCACGCAAAACACTGCACCATGGGAGCATGGACAACATAGTGGGGTGGACGACAGGACCACAGGGACCTTCAGGTCTCAACTCGATGTTACTAATGAGGTGAACTGGACTGGTGAGGAGCTTATTCTCCCAATGGCCCACAGCACTGCCCAAAGCTCCCCTACACTGCCTGGACTTTCACACCCCGCTCTCATCCTGGATCCGTCCTGCCTCAGTTACCCAACTGGGCTGCTCCTCTTTGGGCTTGACTTCAACGTCCTTTGCTTGCTAATTTTCTTGCTGATCCCCTGGAATGTACAACATGAAAGATGAACGAGGGTGTCTGCCAAGTAAAGGTGAACAATTCCAGACAAAGCGGCCTTGGGTGCCTTATAAGGCGCTTTAAAATACAATGTATTATGTTGTTATTATTATTATCAACTAGCTATGTAAGACCGTACTGTAAAAATCCTGGGCTCCTAGAAACCCTGGATTCTGGCACTTCAATCAATCGATCGCCTCACTTGTCTATCAGTGGCTAAGCGAGTTTCTCTCTCCTCAGAAGTGTCATTTTGCCAATGTGATCACCTCACTTGTCTATCGGCGACTAAGCGAGTTTCTCTTATTTGAGCTTCTTGCTGTAGCCTCAACACTTCCGGGCCGGACAGACAGACAGACAGACACACTTCCACTTCCACGCATAGACGTTTATATATAAGTCAGTACTTGTCGCTCGCGCCCGATGCCCGCCACACATCTAACTGGACTCTCCTGCTCGTTTGTGTCTTCCAGATGTAATCAAGCCACTGGTGCAGTTGCTTCAGAACGACTGTGGCGAGGTGAAGGAGGCGGCCGCACTCGCCCTATCCAGTCTCACCACAGCCAACATAAACAACTCCATGTAAGAGCCGCGGGGCCGTGAATTGTCTCCTGTCGTGGTCAGGGCTCGACACGGTCATTCTCTTTGTTGTTGTGTCTCACGCAGCGCTGTGTATAAAGCCCGAGGCATACAGCCTCTCGTACAACTGCTGGCTAACAAGAGGGAAGGTGTCGTGGCCCACGTCGCTGCTGTCCTTACCAACATGTCGTCCCAGAACATCCTGCGCTCAAATATTCAAGCCAAAGGAGTCATGGCCGCCCTGGTGGACCCACTCCAGTCGGCCAGCAGTCTTGTGCAAAGTAAGGCGGCCCTGGCTGTGTCGGCCTTTGCTTGCGACTCGGAGGCCAGGGAAGAGGTGAGTGCCCGAGTTTCCCACCTGCTGTATTTGGCCGTGCCAATCTAAACCACCCAATCAAGGATCCTGAAACGTCTCGGGGAGAGCATTTTAGATTAAATCTCCCAGCCATCACAGATGTGCCATGTGGGCCATCCTGCAATGCCAGGTATATGACTATGAAATCACAGGATGTGAGTGACATCAAGTGTGTGGAACATCTGTGAGAAGTGACACCAAGGATGAGGGTGTCCTTGGCACCCAATTGGCACATCCAGCAGTGGCCCAATCCCAGCTTTGCTTTTTATTTTTGTTTTCTTTCAGTTTAGGATTGCGGGGGGCTTAGTGGCGCTTGTGAGGTTGCTGAATTCCAACATCAATGAGGTGCGACGCAATGCCTGCTGGGCTGTCTTCGTCTGTGCCAGTGATGAGCCCACTTGTCTAGAAATGTTCCGCCTTGGGTAAGCTTGGCTCTTGTTTTACAATAAATTGCACATCACTCACCACCCACGTGGGCTTACAACTGCTGACTAGTTAATGGGACACTTACTGGGTGACAGAGGCTGACACGTCCCAATGGCTCCTGGCAAATCTTGTCATTGTGTTTCCAAAAGATGTCAAAATCCATAACTACTCAAACAAACATGAAGAACGGACAATTCACACAAACTCGTTTAAGCAGCCAATCGCAGTCTGTGCTGAGCAGCCACCCTCGGTTGACTCAAATGACAAACGGGAATGCGCTGAGGAGTCACAGAGAGCGAGTCAAACAAATGTCCTGCACGGTGGCCTCTCTGTGCTAAGGGGAATGTCCTCCATCTCCCAGTAGGTGGCACTGCTGTGTAAAATTTAAATGAGTGGTAAACTCAACTTCTGTTAAAATGTTTATAATACACTCAACTTGGTCGTCATAATCTATGATGAGGTGATGCCTCAGGCGGCACTTTGGCCAGGGAGCCAATTTCATGCAAGGCAATTTTTTTTCTCCATTATGAAATAATAAAACACAAAATGAGAGTTGAGTATGATCTTTAAGAAGTATATCCAGTTCATATCCAGTACCTTCTTTGTATAGGGCCTTTAAAAACTCTGATAATTATTTTCATTTTAAAGGTTTTGAATATCTCAGATGTTACAGCCTACCAAAAGGGCTGAGGGGTATATGGGGGGCAACGAAACACAATTTAAAAAACTCAACCAGCTCAATAAAAACAGAAATAACAAAAACTCACAAAATATGGAGAAAGTTACATACAAAAGAGAAACAAGGCAGGAGGAGAACACGAACTTAGCTACCGTATATCCTCACATATAAGTCGGGTCTTGAAACCCAAAAAATCGATCATAAAATCAGACCCTGACTTGTACGCCTGTTCAAAAATGTGACACTTAAATTTTTAAATCTTCTTGCCTCCTCCAATCTCACACCAGTTTCTCAGACAAATCTAGTTTTGTTGAAGCAGCGCAGTTCCCAATTTCTTTTGCCACTTCAACGATTTTTAATTTAAAAAGTCCCAGCACACCCTGTGGGAATCCATGGTCCAGGAGAGCTGCCCTCTAGTGTCCCGGGAAGGTATTGCACTGCCGATGCTCTCTCTCCTGGTCCTTCCATGCAATTGGCATCCCAGCCAAGTAATTAAATTAAGTGTGTCATGAAACACCCAGGTGGTGTGATGATAACAAAAATGTGCCTGGCCTCAGGGGACATTATATAGCATGCCAGCCATGAAAAGGGTGACAGGCCTCAAAAAGACCTGTGCTGCACCACATGGTGGCCTCGCCTCTTGGGGTGAGAAACTATCCATTCATCCATCCATTGTCCAACCTGCTATATCCTAACTACAGGGTCACGGAGGTCTGCTGGAGCCAATCCCAGCCAACACAGGGCGCAAGGCAGGAAACAAACCCCAGGCAGGGAGCCAGCCCACCGCAGGGCACACACACACCAAGCACACATTAGGACAATTTAGGATCGCCACTGCACCTAACCTGCATGTCTTTGAACTGTGGGAGGAAACTCACGCAGACACGGGGAGAACATGCAAACTCCACGCAGGGAGGACCCGGGAAGCGAACTCAGACGGGTCACCTTACTGCGAGGCAGCAGCGTTACGCCCGGTGAGAATCTACACAATACAAAGTAATTACACAGTGTTTACATAAAACAACTGAAATGATGATATAAAGGAAAAATAATTTTTCAGAAAAATACCAGAAGTGCGTCTGGACGAGGTATCGGGCCAGCTTGGCTATTAGCTGAATAGACTCGCTTGATGGACTCGTTTGTCCAAAGTCTTCCTTTTCTTACGTCTTTAACTACTTGCTTACTCTTTGCACCGAGGTGGGAGATAGTGTGGGGTCTTCCCTTGAATGTCTAACACCAAACTCAAATGACCACAGCGGCCTGACCCTCGTCCCGGTGTTTGCTCTTCCCATAATGAGTTTCATTTTTATGCTCCTCCACTTTCTTGTACTTGCAGAGCTTTGGAAATCCTCCAAGAAATCAATCTGTCCACCTGCCGAAAAAATAATTTCAGTGAGGCTGCCCTGCAGAAGCTGTTTGAAGGCAACCTTTCGATCAAGTACAGCCTTTATGACTGCCTGTCATCAAGTGACATCATCGTGGATGGCTTCTACGACCCTGGACGGGTGAGTGTCACTTTTGGCTGCTCCTGGTGCCCCTGGGCTTTATCTGATGGAGACGGTGTGGCGTCTTCAGGTGAAACCGGGCAAGAAGGTGCTGCCACTTGAAGACCTGTTTAAAATGGAGGTGAATCAGCAGCGACCCATCATTCTGGTCAACGGCAGGACGGGTGACGAGTAAGTTGCTATGCCATTCGTGGAGTTTGTGTTCTTGGCATGTGGAGTGTGTGAATGTTAGAGCTGCTTAGTCTCACGGACTTCACTTCTGTTTTTATTAAGTGAATTGGTAGAATCCGTTTCTGGTGAGGAGAAACTGGTGGATGGCGGTGAATGGACCACTGGAAGAAGCATCAGCAAAGATAAAAGCCCGAGGTAGGCACACTGGCACCGAGAGCAGCAGCGCCACGACTCTCTGCTGATTTGGGATTTCCAGACTTAGATACACTTTTTTTTTTTCCCAGGTTTTAGAAAATTTCCCATTGTCCTTCTGGACCATTTCCCCCCAAATGTAAACAGGAAGATTATAAACATTTAAATTATTTTAGTGTATGAAATAGTGTTTTGGCATGATGAAAATGAATTACCGTATATACTCGCGTATAAGTCAGGTCTTGAAACACAAAAAATCGACAATAAAATCAGACCCCGACTTATACAACATTTAAATATACTTCCTCCAATCTCGCACCAGTTTCTCAGATGCATCAAATTGTGCAGTTACCAGTTTCTTTTGCCACTTCAATGCCTTTTCATTTAAAACCAACTTTAGATTTTCTTCTGATCGTAGATAAGGGATGCTCTTACGATAAAGATGTATGAGGGTGTGAGATACACAAAACACAAAACAGTGCAAACATCGCTTCAGAATAGTTCGGGTATTACTGTGTAGTCACGTAGGCACAATACATAGAAAACAAAAGGGCGTGTGCCCCATGGTGACTCTCTCAGGTGGGTGATAGCATATCGTAATCTCTTGGACCAATAGTGTCCGGTTTCCGCATTCGACTTATATGACCGACATTATAAAATACCAGAAATTATACGGTAAAATCAAGCCCCAACTTATCTGCGGGAGAACTTAAGGTACAGGCAGTCCCCGGGTTACGTACGAGATACGGGACTGTAGGTTTGTACTTAAGTTGAATTTGTATGTAAGTCGGAACAGGTCCATTATTTTAATAAATGCTATTGTTGACCGACTGTAACCAAGTGCTCTGCCAGTGAATGATGGAGAGTCACATCTCTCTGACCTTTTTATTATTTCTACTTTATTTTCAATGGTGATGGTTTTTCTCTTCTTTCCTGTATCACCAGCACTTGCATCAGATTTGTATTTCAGAGACATTCTTGAAGGGTGAAGACAAAAGGTTAAGATGAGCTCTTCTGCACATCACTGTACACGTTATCACAGAAGGAAGGCACCCGTCGTCAACACGTCTGATGTACTGACGAGAGACAACTTCCTGCTATGTGCGTAACAGTATAAGCGGGCTTGCTATTGAGAATGACTTGGGGCAGCGAGGGGCGGTTCATCACCAGCCCACCTCACAGTCACCTCCCCTACAGTTTGCTGCCTGCAGCGAACGAACACGGTGTGGCCAAAGGCGGGTAGTCAATCACCCCCATTCAATAGGCAGCCATCCAATGCACACTACAATGCTACCCCCCGCTGCCCTGTTCACCCTCAATGGCCTCCGTTCAGTCACAACCGGGTCAGCGCTTGCAGCATTACCAACCACCCACTGAGAACAAACGGGGCAGCTGTGTGTGGTGGGCGGGCAGTAAAACCGCTTGCCACTGGGAGCCATCTGAGGGACACTACACTGCGCGGGCAGCGAAATCGCCCCCCTCCAGCCACCGCTTGCAGCGTTCCCAGGCCGAAGATGACAGAGCGGCAGTTACTGAGGCGCATGTGTCGCAGCCACAGCCCATTCGTAAGTCGCAGGTCAGATGTCTGTAACCTGGGGACTACCTGTATTTCTTTTGCATGCGCTACAACGGCATTTTGTTTTGTTATGGGTGCCGCCATTTTGTGTAGGGATGTAAGTGTGGGGCGTCAGGCTGCAGACCCTGGAAATCGCATCGATAATCCGGTCAATGATTTATAAGCTGGTGATGCGCTACATTCATCATTCTAAGTTTGATTAACTCTAATTACAATTTCAAGGGTCTTCGGTTAAGGATTCTAGATATTAATCGTGCACGGGCCACATTTTGGGATGTTGATGTCTTGATTGTCTGGTTTTGACTACTCCCGGTTCGTGATTCACGTTTCTCCTCCATTACTCTGCCCTTGTGGCTTGCTATGTTCTATCTCTTGGCAGAACACTCTGCCACTATCATTAATTACAGACAGATCTGTTTTATAGGTCCCTGCTGTCATGTGCATGGAGTCTTCCTGCTAATCACCTTGTAACGTGTGCCATTCATCAGCAGCGCCACCGTTAATAAAAGAAAACTACTTGACCTGAAAACCTCTCTTTTCCTTATCTGAACAAGTTACAGACCTTGTCTTGAAATGTGGGCGTCCCCAACATCCCCGCCTTCTGTTGTAGGTTTATAGGGTGCGTCCGGCAGGAGGCACATGTGCCCTGTGATTGGGTTCTTTAAGTACTGCAGTCCTACACGAGAAAAGATAATTTCACTCCAGTAATTGCAGAAGAGACGTCAAGACAAGGAAACGATGGCGTATAGGAAAGAACAAACGCAACTTACTTTAAATGCAGCGTGTGAGCCTGTTAGACAGTCTGAATGTCTTACGATGTTTCAGTGGGGTCTTTTACGATTGAGAGTGCCCATCCTTACAGAAGTCAGGATGAAGAGCAGCCTAAAGGAAAAGCTTCAGTAAGTGACTGAGCTGCCCTGCTTTAGATCTTCACAGCAGTCTGACCAATCAGATAAGAACACCTGCAGACATCAAATCATCTTCCATTAATCCCATTGGCCCTCAGCTCCTATTAACAGTTTACACCACTGAGATTTGTTTTCAGGAACAGGAGCCCATTTTCACTTCTGGTTGTCAATACGTTTTCTGCTAACCACCTGCCTATTCATCCTCCATTGAAAACAGTCAAAAAATCCAATCATCTCCAGTTTACTGTCTCTGGCCTGAATCAGTAAGTCATTACGCGCAGGAAGTAAACATGTGAGGTCTGAATACACAAAGGGAGGTCTGAAAATCAAAAATTGAGAGTCCACCTAATGAGGATTTAGGAGTCGTAGTGGACTCCAAGCTATCGACTGTGTTGAGAAGCCACTAAGAAGGCTCACAGAATGTCAGGTTATATAGCGCCTTGACGTGTGGAGTACAGGTCACAGGAGGGTCTGCTCAGGCTTTATAACACACTGGTGAGGCCTCATCTGCAGTACTGTGTGCAGTTTTGATCTCCAGGCTACATAAAGGACATAGCAGCACAAGAGAAGGTCCAGAGAAGAGCGACTGGGCTGATTATGGTGGGCTACAGGGGATGAGTGATGAGGAAAGATTAAAAGAGCTGAGCCTTTACAGAGATGAAGAGGAGACCTGACTGAAGTGTTTAAAATGATGAAAGGAGTTAGTGCAGTGGATTGAGACGGTGACTTTAAAATGAGTTCATCAAGAACATTTTGCTGCAGTAGAGACGCAGTCAGATTAACGTTTGTAATTCTGTCTTGATATTCTAACTCTTCGTAGAGAGTCGGGACACCAATTTCAACTACAAGAATGTTCTTCTTCTTTTGTTGGCTGGTCCTGTTAGGGGTCACCACAGCAGATCATCTTCTTCCTTATCTTCCTGTCCTTGTCATCTTGCTCTGTCACACCTGTCACCTGCACGTCCTCTCTCACCACATCCATAAACCTTCTCTCAGGCCTTCCTCTTCGCACCCTTCTCTCATTAGACCCAGCATCTCTCCTTTGCACATCTCGCCTCTCTTGACTTTGTCTCCCAACTGCCTAACCTGAGCCGACCCTCTAATGTCCTCATGGCATAAAACGTACAATACAATTCTTCACCTCATAAATAACACTCTGAGGTGCATGACAGATGATACGGTGTGTTGACAAATATTAGTAATCATCAGGGCTGCCTGATATCATAACTGTATTCACTGGACAAAACCAGAGGTCACTGACATTAAATCCTTCGAAACCTTCAATAAGTACTTGAACAGCCCCCCCCCCACCCCTCTTTATTTTGTCACAGGTTTCATTTTATTGTCCGTCCATCTATACTTACAGTTGTGCTTGAAAGTTTGTGAACCCTTTAGAATTTTCTATATTTCTGCATAAATATGACCTAAAACATCATCAGATTTTCACTCAAGTCCTAAACGTAGATAAAGAGAAACCAGCTAAACAAATGAGACAAATATATTATACTTGGTCATTAATTTATTAAGGAAAATGATCGAATATTACATATCTGTGAATGGCAGACGTATGTGAACCTTTGCTTTCAGTATCTGCTGTGACCCCCCAATAATTCAACTAAACGTTTCCGGTAACTTTTGCTCATTCCTGCACACCGGCCTGGAGGAATTTTCGCCCATTCCTCCGTACAGAGCAGCTTCAACTCTTTGATGTTGGTGGGTTTCCTCACATGAACTGCTCGCTTCAGGTCCTTCCACAACATTTCGATTGGATTAAGGTCAGGACTTTGTCTTGGCCATTCCAGAACATTCACTTTATTCTCCTTTAACCATTCTTTGGTAGAATGACTTGTGTGCTTAGGGTCGTTGTCTTGCTGCATGACCCACCTTCTCTTGAGATTCAGTTCATGGTCAGATGTCCTGACATTTTCCTTTAGAATTCTCTGATATCATTCAGAATTCATTGTTCCTTCAATGAAGGCAAGCCGTCCTGGCCCAGATGCACTAAAACAGGCCCAAACCCTGATACTACCAGCACCATGTTTCACAGATGGGATAAGGTTCTTATGCTGGAATGCAGTGTTTTCCTTTCTCCAAACATAACGCTTTTCATTTAAACCAAAAAGTTCTATTTTGGTCTCATCCGTCCACAAAACATTCTTCCAATAGCCTTCTGGTTTGTCCACGTGATCTTTAGCAAACTGCAGATGAGCAGCAATGTTTGTTTTTGGAGAGCAGTGGCTTTCTCCTTACAACCCTGCCATGCACACCATTGTTGTTCAGTGTTCTCCTGATGGTGGACTCATGAACATTAGCCAATGTGAGAGAGGCCTTCTGGTGCTTAGAAGTTACCCTGGGGTCCTTTGTGACCTCGCCGACTATTACACGTGTGCCTTGCTCTTGGAGTGATCTTTGTTGGTCGACCACTCCTGGGGAGGGTAACAATGGTCTTGAATTTCCTCCATTTGTACACAATCTGTCTGACTGTGGATTGGTGGAGTCCAAACTCTTTAGAGATGGTTTGGTAACCTTTAACAGCCTGATGAGCATCAACAACTTTTTTTGTGAGGTCCTGAGAAATCTCCTCTCTTGGTGCCATGATACACTTCCACAGACATGTGTTGTGAAGAGCAGACTTTGATAGATCGTGTTCTTTAAACAACACAGGGTGCCCACTCACATCTGATTGGCATTCCATTGATTGAAAACACCGGACTCGAATTTCACCTTCAAACTAACTGATCATCCGTGAGGTTCACATACTTTTGCCACTCACAAATATGGAATATTCGATCATTTTCCTTAATAAATAAATGACACTACTTTTAGGACTTGAGTGAAAATCTGATGACGTTTTAGGTCATATTTATGCAGAAATATAGAAAATTCTAAAGGGTTCACAAACTTTCAAGCTCCACTGTAATAACCCATAACGATAAAGTGAAAACATGTTTTAGAAAGGTTTACGAATTCATTCAAAATCAAAGACTGAAATTTGTCGTTTGCTGGCTCCTTCTTACTTGAATTCTTCTTGAGATGTTTCTAGAACTTGATTGGAGTCCACTGGTGGCAAATTGAATTGTTTTATAAAGTCACATGTGTATAGAGGGTCCCGCAATTTCAGGTGGCGTATGCCATGACTGTGAAGAAGTGACAGAGAACACGCATCATCTACCTTAAAAGTCAGCAAGCGTTAGAAAGTTTCTTAAAGATGTCAGGGCCCGCAGCCACCACTCTTCCAGTTCCATATGTTTTAATAGTTTTGCGGTTGTGTTTTCCGATTTCCTTCATTTAATAATCGATTTCTCCTTTGTGAGAGGACATTTGGTGTGCAATATAAATGAAAGGTGTCTGCTTGTATTACTATTATTATTATTATTAAGGATGCTGCAGCCATCACTAACAATATTTTTAGTAAAACAAAGGGTAAGGGCAAGGAGGATGAGGATGAAGATGACGACAAGAAGACATGGCTCCCTCCTTTTGACGCTGACTTCTACGGCTTGGTGAACGAAGTGACCAAACTCATTTCATCTCTGGAGAACACCCGGGACCGAGTGGTGGAGCTGGCCAAGTGAGTGTGGGGGTCTCTTCGAGAGCTGGGCTGGGCTGGGGGCGCTCGTCTGTACTCACCGCTCTCTGACTCTTGGATGATGATGATGATCAGATTTGTTGCAGAAACCATGGGTGGCGGCGTAGAAAGACGGAAGCTGCACAATTTCTACTGGGAACTCCACCTGAGTGAACTCAAGTATGAACTGAAATCCAATGTCATCCCCATTGGCAAAATTAAGAAAGGCTTCTTCTGTCACCGAGCGCTCCTTTTCAAGGTAACCCGTGATGCCCTCACATCTTCTGTCTTTAAAAAGGGCACTCAAATTGTGCTTCATCTGCACCCAAAAAGGACAAAGAGGGCATTAGGTGGTGGGCTTGCAGCTGAGCAGACGGGGGTGTCTGGACCGAAGGGTGTCACTTGAGAACGCTCAGCCACGTCTCCCTGTCTTGTAGGACCCTTTACTAGAAGAGTGCTGAGGTGGCTGCATCAGGCCTTCCTTAAACTGATTACACCCCATCTCAAGTGAGAATTAGAGGCTCCAAGTCAGCCACACCCTAGTCGTCTTTCATTTTGGTCACTCAGAGGAGTGGGCTCTGCAAAATCTAAGGGCTCGTTTATACTTCACGCTCAGAACGGGTACGCACACGCATCATGGCTGCCCAGCGTTCATTTGACGCGTCCTCTGAGCAGGTCCTCAGAAATTAACGCAACGCGTGCTTGAGTTGCAGTACCAGCAAAAAATCAGGGGGGCGCAGTGTGATAAAAGTCGGAATGTGACGTCAGAGACTTTGTTTACTATCGACATGTGACAGAAAGCCGCTTTGAGGATCCTACGGGATTGATGTGCGCACTTCAATGTTTGATGACTGCTCGATGTGGTGAAGCAAAATGCCGACATACAGATACATTCGTGGTGCTTTTATATTCAAGTGTCGCATATTCCCGATCGTAATGACACGATACGTTTAAAAAGCCTCGCATACCATTTTTTGTGCCGTCTTCCTCCGGATCTGACAGTAGCGGCAAACAGCAATAAATCGCCACACAGAACACATTAAATGTCTGATATTCCAACTCTCTGCACATTCAGAATCCTTAGATTTATACTCAAAATGCATTAAAGTACGGATGTTACATTTTACAGATGAGTCGTTAATTTCGTTTAAATAATGACACACATGGGGGTGACACGGTGGCGGAGCGGTAGCGCTGCTGTCTCACAGGGATTCATGTCGCTGGTGTTCCCTGCCTGGAGTTCTCATGTTTTCCTGCTGGGTTTCCTCAGTCTGCTCCAGTTTCCTTCCAAACTTCCTTCCTTCCATGATGCCAGTGTATGTGTGTGCTTGTATTCACCTTGCGATGAGCTGATGCCCCGTCTAGGGATTGTTTCTGCCTCGTGCCGAATGCTAGCTGGAATGAATGGGCACATCCCTGGATTGATGGATTTAATCATTAAACATCCTTTTCAGAGATATTGCGGTAAGGGGTCATCGGAATTTAATGGCTGTTCGAGGCAATTCACAACACAGAGAAGCCGAACCTGTGCTCACCGTAATGACATCTCACACTGCCACCTGCTGGATTCTTCCAGATATTTTATGTAAAGTACGCGTGCAGGTATAAACAGTAAAATGCTTGCGTAGCAGGAGCGTCCGCTGGAGCATGTGTTGCGTCGCGTGAAGTATAAACCTGGCCTTAGACCAGGGGTCTCAAACTCCGGTCCTGGAGGGCCCCAGTGGCTGCAGGTTTTCATCCATCCATCCATCCATTACACAACCCACTAGATCCTAACTACAGGGTCACGGGGGTCTGCTGGAGCCAATCCCAGCCAACACAGGGCGCAAGGCAGGAAACAAACCCTGGGCAGGGCACGGTGCCAGCCAGGTTTTCATTCTAACCCTATTCTTAATTAGTGACCCATTTTCACTGCTAATTAACTCCTTTTCCTTTCATTTTAATTGACTTGTTCCTCAAGATTTTTTCTTCTGATCATTCCTCTGAATCGCTTTGTGTCTTTCCTTAAAAAGAAAGGAAATGTGACGTGAGTCAGCCAACAGAAGACCACCTAAGTCAAGGCCTCAAACTCCAACTAATTGCTTAATGAGGTGCCGAGTCTTGTGGTTAATTAAACCCGTTCTTAAATTCTTGGCTTGTTGCTGCTCTCATTGTGCAATGGCAGACATGTCCGAAATTGTGGATTTTCTCTTTTCTAAGAGCACTGGGGACCTGAGCAGATCAACATTCCTTCATCTTTCTTTATTGTCAGATATTCTGTGATGGACACCAGTTGTTTTGGCTCATTTTGTATCTCGTTATTGTTTGGCTTCTAATTAAGGAAAAAGAAAACTAAAGGGGCGGAGTCTTCAAGAGCAAGTCAAGTCAAGTTGGGGAGCATGCACTGGTACAGTGCGTTGCCACACCCACTACATGGCGAAACAACTCGGGATCCCGGTTGGCAACCCCCCAGGCAGACACGCAGTCCAGTCCTACCCTCCGGAAATGACCCTCTATCTGCTGCAGCCTGGTGTTACGTGGGCGACCCCTTGGCCTGGTCCAGCCACTCGGGTCCCCAACAATGAGAATCTTATGAGCTGGATCACCCTCTGGTAATGGCGCCACATGGCCGTAGTGACGTAGCTGACGCTCCCTCATAATGCAGGTCATGTGCCTCATTTGGGACTCCATGAGCAACACAAAGTCAAACCAGTGGGACCCAAGGATTCACACACATGGAGGAGTCCAGTCTTCGTCTCAGGTCACTGGATAGCGTCCATGTCTCACAACCATATAGCAAGACAGAAAGCACCAGGACTCTAACGACTTGGACCTTCATCCTTTTGTATAGATATTGGGAGCGCCACACACCCCTTTCCAGTGACCTCATGACCCCCCCCCCCATGCTCTCCCAGTCCGTATACTGACTTCATAGGAAGAGTCACCAGAGTCACATGAATGTCACTGCCAAGGTAAGTAAACCTCTCGATGACGAGGTCGACACTCTCACCGCAGACAGACACTCTGCTGACGGCCGTGCCCAAGAGGTCATTAAAGGCCTGGCTCTTTGGTTTTTATCAGGACACTCACAAGCCCAGACACTCAGACTCCTCACTCAGTCTTCGAGCACCCTGATCAGAGCCTCCATTGACTCTGTGAAGATCACAGCATCGTCAGCAAAGTCAAGATCCGTGAATCTTTTTTCATCTGTTGGTGAAGAAACATTCAAGAGCAAGTCAATTAAAATGAATTAGCAGCAAAAACAGGTGACTCATTAAGAAAAGGGTTAGCATGAAAACCGGCACCGCTGCGGCCCTCCAGGACAGGAGTTGGGGAACCCCGTTCTACAGAAATGTGTTATTCAAATCGTTCTTTATGAAGCTTTCATTTCATTCAAAATGCTGTTGCAAGAACTAAAACAAATCTGACCAGATAACCCCAGTCATTGAGACGTTACACTGGTTACCAGTGAGATTATACGTTAAACCCGTTCTTTAATTCCATGGCAGGTTGCTGCTCTCATTATGTGACAGCAGACATTACTGCAATTGCTGATTTTCTCTTTTCTAAGAGCTCTGGGGACCTGAGCAGACTGGCATTCCTGAGGCCTTCGCCCCTTTTCATTTTCAGATATTGTACGCTGGACACCAGTTGTTTTGGCTCATTTTGTATCTCGTTATTGTTTGGCTGCTAATTAAGGAAAAGGAAACAATTAAAGGGGCGGAGTCTTCAAGAGCAAGCCAATGAAAATGAATTAGCAGCAAAGACAGGTCACTCATTAAGAAAAGGGTTAGCATGGAAACCTGCGGCCACCGCGGCCCTCCAGGACAGGAGTTTGTTTGAGACCCCTGCCTTAGGCTGAACTTGCTGCATTCGCCCCCAGGATCAGACGTTTGAATGTAACCGTCGAGTGTTCTTCTCTCGTTTGAAGGCGCTGGCTGACCGAGTTGGCATCAACTGTAGCTTAGTCAGAGGAGAATACAATCGCAGCTGGAATGTGGTGACGTTGACGGAGGAGCACCCCAAGGTACTCTTAGTGCCGTATGTCGTAGACCTAATGCACAACCCCGGGTGCCTGATGAAGGTCAAGAGTCCAGAAGCAGTTCGCTATCAAACCATATGATGAACGTCTGGAGGGAAGGAGGGAGCAGACGGCCACGCAGGAGACGGCTCAGTCAGACGGTATGACGTGCTTCTGGAAATGCGAGTCCTTATCAAACGTCTTCAACGCCGACTAAAACAAGCAGCTTTAATAAACAAAACTAAGTGTGGAGTGAAAAACAAAATTAAAACTGAAAAAAACAAAAATGGTGGAAATGAAAATTGGTATGTTGTTGCATTAAGTTAATGATGAATTCACGTAGCACCTTCTGGGCAGGGCCAGACCTCCACTGTCGAAGTCCTAACAAGCCTCACACTGGCTGTTTGTGGTGTTCCTGATTCAGACTTTTGGATTTTAATCTTCATTATTGTAACTTTTCGTTTGACTTTTGGGGTTGGGTGTGATGGCATCCTCACGCCATTATGGAAGAACCCGTCAATTGTGCAATTTTCCAGAATGTTCTTAACTGGGAGGACGTCTGCTCATCTGTTTGTGACCCGAAATGGATGCGTCACCTTACTATCCGGCAGGACAACGAATCGAAACACAAAAGCGAGCGTTGAGGTTTTGGTGAGGCCTCGTCAAAGCCTTGACTTGAACCCAGGAGGAGATGCCGAGATGTGCACAAACGTGTCGACGTGCCTGAGCTAAAGCAGCTCTGCGCTGGGTGATGTGAGCGAGCGACATAAGACGATACCAAGAGTTTAGTTGTGAGTGTTGTTACTAAACGTGCTTCAGTCAAGAAGTGAAACTCAATGACTTTTACACTCGGGTGACAGGGGCTCCTTGAATAAAGAGAATCCTGATTTAAAAACGAGATTGTGTGCTAACACTGCATTGTGTCTCTTAAGATCTGAGACCACAGGATACGAGGAAGGGGGCAAAAACATTTACAAAGAGGATTTTAAACTTGCCGCCCTGCCCGGGGTTTGTTTCCTGCCTTGTGCCCTGTGATTGGCTCCAGCCAGGGCCGGATTTTCCTATAGGCTAACTAGGCTTCAGCCTAGGGCCTCAAGATCAAGAGGGGCCTACATTCAAATTGTTAGCAATTTGAACAAACTTAAAAATGGGAGGTGAAAGGGCCTCATAAGTGGAATAGCCTAGGGCCTCTGTTCATCTAAATCCGGCCCTGGCTCCATGACCCTGTAGTTAGGATATAGCGGGTTGGGTGATGGATAATGGATGGATTGATCGTATTGATTTTCATCAAGAACATATTGTCTGAAGTCGGGGCCTGCGTTGCCTCAAAAGCTTGCATGTTGTAATCTTTGTAGTTCGCCAATAAATGGGGTCATTCAATGTGAATCTAAAAAGTGAATTCTTAGACACCTCTTGCAACCCAATTTCCAAAACTTAAGCAATACATTTTTTACAGTTTCTTTATAATTATTTGTACCTTTTATTGTTATCTAGAAACTCAGAGATTGAACTATTCAGTGACACCCAAGCCTCTCACTCCAGGGGGTTCATCGCACCATCAAATTCTCTATCAGAGCTCAAGAGTGAGCTCAGCAGACAGCCCGAGGGCACAACTGCAAATGTCGTTTACAAAGAGATCCTTCCATCCTAAAAATGGGCATTTCTCATACACGACATTTACAATGAAACTCTTTACAATCATCAAAGAGTTCACTCTCAATAGTAAAATAAGCCTACGACAATTATTTTTTCATAACTTCTTTAACACACTACTTCTCCGCTGCGAAGCGCTGGTATTTTGCTAGTACAGATATCTATTGTGACCACCAGAGGGCACCATTGAGCCCCGACAATACTTGAGCACAGAGTTTCAAGTTCAGCTAAACGGTGATTTATTAACAAGAGTGCCTTCCAGGCTTTAATACAGTAAACGCTGTTCAAATAGCCCACCAATGCCACCCATCTCCTTCCCCTCATCCTTCATGAGTGTCCTCTCACTCGCCAGCTCTGGCTCTGCAGTGCATTGAGACGACTCCCCTTTATCTTGAACCCAGCACTACAGGGTCATAGGGACGTCACACTGTACTCTTGAGGTTCTTTTCCGTAACGGCCACCCCAACATGGTTTCCCCTTCAAACTCCAGATCTCAAGCATCCTTGCGGGTGTCTGAGTGAGAAGCCAGCCAGAGGAGTGCTGCCACCTTTCGTGCCGGGGATAGAGTGCCATACAAAAACCCATCTTCTGTATGAAAACCAAGTGATCAACACAGACCTCGGGGTTAACTTTTGCAGTGCACCAAGCAATTCATATGTCTCTGTTGTAGCAGTGGTAAAGTTTGTGATGTGCCACCTGTTGGAATGACAAATGCAATGCATTGCATTACTAAAAATGCTTGTGACCCACCATCTGTTCAGCCACGACATTAAAACTGCCTACCTAATGTCGTGTAGGTGCCAAAAGAGCTCTGACCCGTCAAGACATGGACTCCACAAGACGGTGTCCTGTTGTATTTGGCACCAGACATATCAGCGGCAGGTCCTTTAGATCCTGTAAGCTGCGAGGTGGGGCTTCTTTCCAGCACATCCCACAGGTGCTCAATTTAACTGGACGATTTCCTTATCTTAGTGCACCAATGTGCATCAAATGAGTTTGATTTATAATTTTACAGGTTTCAGACAGAAGCTGTTTTGTGGCCTTCTGCCCCTTTACGTCTTATAAAGTGTGTTATTTTCTTGTTATTTGTAAATAGTGTGAATGAACTGAAATGAACAGTAACGTGAATCTGTAGCACGGTGGCACAGAGGCAGTGCTGGCTGTAAGGAGACCAGCGTTCAGTTCTCGGGTCCTCCCCATGTCTGCGTGGGCTTCCCCTCTGGGTGCTTCTGCCCCCCCACTCTCCAAAGACATCCCTGACAACTCTAAATTAGCCCCCGTGTGTGTTTGTCCTTCTAAGGACTGGCGTCCTGTTCAGGGTCTGTTCCTGCCTTGCGCCCTATGCTAGCTGGGATGGGCTCCAGTGGACCCCCCCCCCATTCCAAACCAGGTGTGGATTCAACAGGTTAGAAAGTGACATGACATGACATGACTGCTGCGGTGGGCTGGCGCCCCGCCCGGGGTTTGTTTCCTACCTTGCGCCCTGTGCTGGCTGGGATTGGCTCCAGCAGACCCCCGTGACCTTGTAGTTAGGATATAGCGGGTTGGATAATAGATGGATGGATTACATGACTGTACTGTAGCACACTCAACACTTGTAAAGCATTTCACAGCTCATGTACAAGAAATTAAAAGAAGCCATTTGGGGATTTGGAGAGAAGTTGTTATGGTGGCGTTGTGCCCCCTTTTTTAATTTCTTATAAGGAGAATACATTTTTGTTCAGCTTCTGTGTGCCTCCTAATTGCTGATATCCTGGCCCAGCACAGACAGAGAAACACATGGCAGTCAGTTACATTCGCACATACCCAGGGGTCAACCAAGGAACACTGCAGTGCCGATGAAGTGAGCGCCAAACAGACTGGCGGCACCCGGCATGAGGACATTTTCAAAAACAAACAAAAAGCAAAATGAAATTTCACTGAGGGCGGCACGGTGGCGCAGTGGTAGCGCTGCTGCCTCGCAGTTACGAGACCCGGGATTGCTTCCCAGGTCCTCCCTGCGTGGAGTTTGCATGTTCTCCCCGTGTCTGCGTGGGTTTCCTCCCACAGTCCAAAGACATGCAGTTGAGGTGGATTGGCGATTCTAAATTGGCCCAAGTGTGTACTTGATGTGTGGGTGTGTTTGTGTGTGTCCTGCGGTGGGTTGGCACCCTGCCAGGGATTGGTTCCTGCCTTGTGCCCTGTGTTGGCTGGGATTGGCTCCAGCAGACCCCCGTGATCCTGCGTTCAGATTCAGTGGGTTGGCTAATGGATGGATGGATGGAAATTTCACTGAGCATAGGAATGGAAATTGGGAAAACAAAATGGAGGGCTGCTCTAAACATCTTATATCTAAACGTTGTAAAAGAAGCCCGGCCAAGGACACTCACCAGGGACACACTGTGTTCTTTTAGCACAAATTTCACGGTGGGCACCAACCCTCAATTTTGCTCAGTCCTTCACTTTCCTCTTTCATTTTCAGTTCTTCTTCCGCCTCCACTCCTCTTCTCCTACAAGCTCCGTCCTCTTCCACCCAACTCCGGCTCCCTGAATGGAGTGAGGCGGCCCCTTTTATAAGGCACCCGGATGTGATCCCTGATGACCACCCATGGCTTCTGAACCATCCAGGTGCCCCCTGGCGGTGGCCACAACACCCACCAGGATGGCTGCCTTCTTGTGTTCCAGGTGAGGTACTGCTCCTCTCCCAGTCCTTCCATCCTCCAGGTACAACGTCTACACGTGGAAGTGTCTGTCTGTGTGTGTCTGTCTGTCTGTCTGTCCAGCCCGGAAGTGAGAGGTGGAGTCAGGGTAAAAGCTCCGCCTCCGAGGAAAAACAAACTCCCTTAGCCGCTAATAAATAAGCGAGGCCAACATGCCGGCAAAACGAAACCTCGAAAGGAAGACAAAGTCGCTTAGCCGCTAATGCACAAATGACGTGAGCATGTCTGCAAAACGAATCCTCCCAGGAGAGACAGCGAGATGCCCAGAGTCGTTCCTTTCAATTACCTGACACCTCTACATTTCAATTTTTTTTTTTCGGATGATTTCAATAGTTTCTAGGACCCCGGGCTTTTTACAGCGGGGGCTTACACAGCTAGTTTGATTCATAAATGATGTTTATTACGGGTCTGTGTTCCCTTTGTCATTTAATGCCTACAAGGTCACATTGTAATTATAGGTCACTTGGTGTAGACCGCTCACTTACCACAGGAACTGGCAACATCGGCATTTTCATTGGCATTCCTTCCACACGTAGACTGGACATCAATATAAATCAGTGTGGCATGGCATGGCATTGAAGCAAATCTGAAATTATAAAAGAGACTTGTATGAGACTGTAATCAATACAAGATAAGCTACAAACGTCACCTAGCAAATGGCGACACAAGGCAGCATGGCCCCACAATAGACATCATAAAGAAGTATCTGGATGAGATACTGGGACAGCTTAGCCAAACAGACGATAAACAGACAGACTGAATGGTGTCGTCTCATTTGTCACATTTCTTATGTTCTTATTATAGATCAGCGCGGCCATCTGTGTGAACGCTTTGAACTCCTCTCATTTTACTCAGGTTTCAAACTCTGAACTGCAGTCATCTACGGCCATCCACATTCATTAGCTGCTCTGCCTTCTGTTTGATTTCCCTTCTAAACGGAACTCCAATGAGGTTGTTTTGTTTTGTTTTATTATCTTAGTATTGGTTTCCTTTCCCAGCTGTCAATGCAGTATATTCGTGAAACGCCGGACGGACCTCGGAATTACAGGGAGAATGCAGTGCAGTGGAGAATAATGGAAGGAGACGCTTTTGGTCCATTTCCTTTCCTTTTAGATCTCGCCTTTCATTCCCACTTGCACTCCGACTGAGGATGGTGGTACAGATAGACAGACAAGTCTCTTCATTTTGGGATATTTTGTTGAAGTCATGCATTAGGGGTCCTCATTCACGGTCCTGCTACTTTTCACTTCAACAAATTTCTTAATTAGTGGTGGCTTCTGAGGCCACCGACTCCTGTAAACACCAACTCTACTCCATTGGGACCTTAACCTGCAACTGCTCTGCCCTGGGTATGACGTTCACCTGCTTGAAGCCCCGTAAGCAGGTCCTCTAACTTGCAGGGAAAACTTGGGGGCACCCCAGCCACCGTCAAAAACCTCACAATGTCCCCGTGTGGTGCTGAGGTGTCACCCGCTGCGCTCGGGTCCCAATGCAGGCGGTTTGTTGTGTGGTGGGTGCGGCGATGTCCTGTCAGCGCCTGCTCCTAACCTATTTGCTCCTGAAGCAATGTGTGTTTTGGGCCTAATTATAGTTAAGTCACTTGTTACGACTCAGAACCCTGGCTTATTTTTAAAATGCCAATCTTAGGTTTTAATTGTTTCCCGATTTCTTCATCAGACACCAGTTAATAACAAAATGCAAATCACCAAGAAATCACCAGCTCCCCAGCTAAGCTGGTTACATTTACAATGGTGAGTACGCATCACAAAGGATCTGTGCTCATGAAATAAATGAGACAGGAAAGGGAAGGACCGTGAAGTGCAAATCTGTTCTGGTCCAAACAACAAATCACAGGCATACACTTAAAAATTGTTTTAATCTCCTCTCTCTCCATCCATCCATTATCCAACCCACTATATCCTAACTACAGGATCATGGGGGTCTGCTGGAGCCAACACAGGGCGCAAGGCAGGAAACAAACCCCGAGCAGAGCACCAGCCCACCACAGGGCACACACACACCATGGACAATTTAGGATCGCCACTGCACCTAACCTGCATGTCTTCGGACTGTGGGAGGAAACCGGAGCACCCGGAGGAAACCCACGCAGACACACGGAGAACATGCAAACTCCACGCAGGGAGAACCTGGGAGGCGAACCCAGGTATCCTAACTGCGAGGCAGCAGCGCTACCCACTATGCCACCCTCCTCTCTATATTTATATTATATATATATATATTATATATATATATATATATATATAATCTTCATTTGGATCTTGATCTTTGTTTGTCCGCGAATGAATTAGAAGAAGAAGCACTAGATGGCAGTAGAGAGACAGCTAAAACATAGGCATTGTATTAAGACTCTCCTCCAGGCTTATACTACTGAAGACTGTAGTACGCCAGTCACACCTCAAAACACAGACATTCAAACGAAACAAATTGTTGTGCTTTAAATTAACTTAAGAGATCTTCATTTAGATCTTGATCTTTGTTTGTCCGCGAATTCCACACATGCGTAGACCACCTTCCAGTTTAGTACGTTGTTGTTACTCACGGATGGCAACAATGTGCCGGAATAACGAAAGGGGTGGTGGACAGTGTTATGCTGGTTAGATCCTGAGGCCTGGTTAGAGAATGAGATTGCTGAAGATAAAAAGGTACGTGCCTACGTAACATATAAATGAAAGAAAGACTGTGGGTAAAATGAATGACAACGTAACAGCACATTCCAGAAATTATTATTGTTACGTTGTAGCCGGCGAGTGCTGTGCGTCTCGCAGTTGTACCGTGCCTTGCTCACATGTCAGTGAAGTGATCCCTATTTATGCTTTAAAGAGCCTGGATACCTATGTGTCCCCCTTTTATAACCATTGCTCCATGTATATTGAACAACTTTATTTGTTTCCCATTGTGTCACCGTTTAAGAGGGGGTGTCAGAGGAGCAACCGCGTCTCCTTGGGGTGCGTTCAGCCCCCCTCTTCACAACGCGAGTGGCAGAGATGTGAAGTGGCCCTCTAGTTATTTCATGATTTTTATATTTCTTTAGGCACTAAATTCAAAAATGAACACTTTTTTTTCCTATCACGTAAAATATTTTTCACAACACACATTTCTGTGTCTTACTGGCTCAGCAGCAAACAAAATCCCCCGATTTTCACTGCGAGTGGGACAGCCGGTGGCTCTGGCTGATCTGCTGCGCCTACTGCACAATCTTTTTTTCGGCCATCATATGAATGGTCTGTTTTGGGAAGCCTGTGATCGTTTTCTCCATCATGTGTTATCTAGCGCCTGATCAAATTATCTTACATCATTTCAATGACCGTGACACCCCAAGTCCCAAAGCTCTTTGAACTTATTATGTCTTAGAACTCGTGCAGTACCCCCAAAGGGAGACCCTTCCCAGCTCTTCCAATTCCTTCGTCTGTACACGAAAACCTATGAGGAGGCCGAGACCCTTCTAGAACAACTTCTAGAAACTCCCACAGGGACAGCGGAGCCAAGAATTGTGTTCAGAAGGAATGGCCATCTAGAAAAAGGCTACAGCTTGGTGCCAAAAACCTTGTTAGACTTCTCTTGGTGGACCCCGATAAAGTGCTGCTACCACCGACCGCCTCATATTATGATTGGTTTAATGAAGTGGTGTGTCAAAGCTCTGCCATTGACTTTGGCCAGAAGTTTTCAGAGCTTTCTGAGGCTAAATAGAACGAGGGCATTTTTGCCATACTTGATATCAGAAAACTGATGGCTGATAGAGAACTTGATGGTGCAACTTGGGTATCACTGAAAAGTGCAATCTCTGAGTTTCTAGGTAACAATAAAAGATACAAATTAGTATAAAGAAACTGTAAAAAAAATGTATTGTTTAAGTTTAGGAAATTGGGTTGCAAGAGGTGTCTAAGAATTCACTTTTTGGATTCACATTTAATGACCTCTTTTATTGGCGAATTACAAAGATTACAACATGCAAGCTTTTGAGGCAACGCAGGCCCCGACTTTTAGGCAGGCCTTGACTTCAGGGAGTTTGTATTATTTGCCTGAAGAAGGGGCCCGAGTTCCCTCGAAAGCTGGCATATTGTAATCTTTTTAATTGGCCGATAAAAGGGGTCATTTTGCTTGACTTCCCATTGCGTCCACAACGGCCAACACGGTACGACACCCGAACACTACTGGATTCACATTTGGAATTTTTCCTTGAAAATCTTGGACCGGTGAGTGAAGCGCTGAGTGAAAGGTCCCGTCAGGATATCAAGGACATGGAAAGAAGGTACCAGGGATGTTGGGAGGACGGCGGACCACTCTTGGACGATTCCTGGGGACCCACCAGAAAAAGTGGAGAAAGGAATAAGCAACAAAAACTCGAGAAGTTACGTGTAGGTCAATGAACAGCTATTGTTTTCCTTTACACAGGTTTCAAAATATTGTGTAATTTGTTGAATTTTAATTACATTTCTTTTCAATTGTGTCCTTGAATCTGACATGATGGGAAATATTCAAAGTATGTTTTTCCTGTGTTTCATCAATGCAAATTAAAAGATTAACTCACAATTAAATCAATTTTTAGGAGCTGGAATTTGCAGGAAGCTCTACAATGTAATTGGATGACCGAAAGCACGAATAGAGCAGGGATGTCCAACTTTGGTCCTGGAGGGCCGCAGTGGCTGCAGGTTTTCATTCTAACCATCTTCTTCATTAGTCACCAGTTTCTGCTGCTAATTCAATTCTTTTGTTTTAGTTTTCATCAACTTGACTGAAGCCCCTTAGTTGTCTCTTTTTCCTTAAAGAGCAGCCAAACAATAATGAGACACAAAACGAGCCGCCACATGACCAGCTCACTTGTGCCCATCACGCAATAACTCTCTGTATATAAAACTAGCAAAATACCCGCTGCGTGTTAAAGAAGTTATGAAAAAGAAAAGGAAACATTGGATGCGAGGAATAAATCGAGTCTCCCCTGAGCCAGTGCCAGTGAAGACAGCCGCCTCAATGAGATCCTTGTGCCGTTACAAAGTTTTGGTGGTTGTAAGTTTCATAGTAACATCACTGGTGCGCCAGCCTTCAAAAGTAGAGTATGTGGAGGCATTCCCAGAGGATTAGGAGTGTGAAGAAACCAGATGCAAAGGCAGGAGTCACCAGCAGGAAGAGTTGAAGGAAGGCCAACAATAAGAGGCTTGAAGTGGTGGAGTAAAGGGAGCAGTGAGCACGACGAACACCTGAGGAAAGTAAGGAAGCGAGTGAGGATGCCGTTAATGTATATAGCAGTAGAGTGTTGTACAGTCAACCACGTGGTAGGGGCACGGACAGCGGCCATGCAGAAAAAGGAAGGGGGACCTTGTGAGTCTCTGACATGAAATAAATCCTCTGTTAACGGAAATAAAGGATGAAACCGCCAAAAGGAGAGGTCAGTTCTGAAACTTCCTTACAGCATAATGGTGAGAACCGCCAAAAAGAAGACGTTATTTTTGAAAGTTCGTTACGGGGCACGGCGGGAAATGAAACATACTTAACGTTTGTAAGTACGGTGCAAAAGATAAGCATGGGAAATTTGGGCTTCCTACGTATATTGGAAGTCACAGAAATAGTGAGGAGGGGTTTCCCCTATCTATATATACAGTTTAGGGGGTACACCCGTTTCCTCCCCTTGGGTGTTGCAACACACCTAACTTTTGTAAGTACACTGCAAGGAATGAGCATGGGAAATTTCAGCTTCCCACCTATAAGGAAAGTGGGAGAGTTAGTGAGGAGTCAGCGAGGGCTTTGCTTTTTATATGTAGAGATCCAACATCTGTCTGTCCGTCTGTCCGTCCGCTTTTCACGACAGAACTACTTCACGGATTTAGAGCGGGTTTTTATCTAGAACTTGCTTGAACATTCCGGTTGATTTTGCGACTTCTATCATTGCGCTAAGTATCACAGTTCGCTTACGGAACCGATTTATTCACGAAAATCCGAGAGGGACGCAGTGGGCCGAGGGGAGGCGGGTGGACACCTCCTCACTTACCCGCCAGCCTTGGGGCATATCTTACCTCCACTTAGCTAGCGAATGAGAGAACTGCTTAACGGATTTAGATCGAGTTTTTTCTAGAATTTGCTTGAACGTTCCGGTTGATTTTGCGACTTCTCTCAGAGTTCGCTTGCAGGAGTGATATATTCGCGCTAATCCGAGACAGAGGCTGCGGGCCGAGGGCAGGGGGAAGTGGGATGTCAGGAGCACTTAGCTAGCAAGATCTTTTTATTTATTGATTTTTAAAGTTTCACCACAGTTTGCTAATCTGAAAATAAAGGAAGGTGAAGGTGGTCTCAGTAAGGCTCATCTCTCAGCTCACCAAAACATTTTCATGGTGTTCTTAGAAAAAAACTGAACATCAACAGTTTTGGAAATGTCTGCTGTGGCAGAATGAGAGCAGCAACGGGCCATGGAATTCAATGACAGGTTTAATTAATGAATTAACAGCAGGAATCGGCGTCTCATTAAGAAAGTGGCTGGAGTCTGAAGCTTCAGATTAGCTGGCCGTCTGCGGGCTCATTTCACGTCTCATTTCTGTTTGGCTGCCATCAATGAAGAAAAGAATCAATTCAGAGGACTGAATCCTTCAAAACAGGGCTATTAAAATGAAGGGAAAAGGAGTTCATTAGCAGTGAAAACTGATTAGGAAAACCGGCAGCCACTGCTGCCCTCCAGGCCTGGAGTTTGACACCCCTGGCACTGAGTTGAATACCAAGTTTCACGATCAGCAAAGACTTGGGAAAGTGGTTGGAATGACCCGCCAAGCCCATGATTGAGGACCCCTGGTCTTCACTGCATGTAAAGAGTCACGAAGGAAAAACGAGCTGACCCTGGGAGCCTACCATAACAATACAACGGGCAAATCCTAATTTCCCTAAATTCAAACTAAAAAAAGAAAAAGTGCAGCTAATAGTTTATTCAATGAGAAGCGTGGCTGTTCCATCGGTTAGTTAAACTGTTGAAATGAAACCCGCGGTCGTAGAAGATCCCCACCCGGACTGACCTCGAGAATCCCAAAGCCAGAAGAAGTGCCCGTGAAAGCCTCTGTCCGTCCTTGTCATTTTGTCAGCAGTTGTCATCAAGTTGAAGAGAGCCATCGCTTTCGTGTCGCCCTCCCGGTGACTTCGTTGCTCTCGGGGGCGCCTCTAGCGCTAAACGCCGAACCTGCCTGGCCGGCAGCCCGCCTTCCTCTCCAATACTATCTCGCTCGCGCCCTTTGACACACTTCACTCGAGTGGGCGGGGCCAGCAGCGCGCGCCCGCCCGCCCGCCTGCCTGCCGCTGTCTTCGTGTCGCTTTGACAGACTCGCTCGCTCGCTCGGTCGCTCGGTCGCTCGGTCGCTCAGCTGCTGAAATGGCTCGCCAGCTTTCGAGGTTGTGTCCGCTGCTTCTGAAACGAGTGGCGCCGGTAGCGCCGGTCACGCATATCCGTAGCTTCCACGGCACTTTGGGTAGGTGTACTTTTTTCTTTTGCGGTAGTCAGTCGAGCTGCACGTTGAACTGCTGGCGACGACGGAAATTTCCAGCTGCTGCCGTTTTGCTCTGGGGGGCTACGCGCAGTTCGAGTGCAGAGCCAGTGAAGCGCGCCTGCCTGATCGTGCTAGAAACAGACGTGCTTTCAGGTGTCGAAGTGCATGTGAGCCTCAATTGTGTGAAAGGGACCGCCGAGGATCGCGTAGTGCCAGTGCGTGTCTGTCTGTCTGTCTGTCTGTCCCTCTGTCCGGCAGCCTCAGTGTCCAGCTGTCAATATGACTTCGAAGATGGCGTCACGTGCGCTCTTGTCTGTCAGCTACGCTTTCCCTTTTTGCGAATGCGTCCATCAATCTCTGTGTCAGTGGACCCTTCACCGTGGTGGTCATCTTGAAGGGCTTCGGGTTCTCAGCTGCCCGTCATTCGACATGTCTGTGGGGTCCTCTCAGTCAGTCCTCGATTCGAATCTGGGATGGCAGCAGTGGGTCGGGACGAACCTGTAGGCTCCCATTTACGGGCACATGACTGCTACTGTTTTGCTCCGTTAAATGCTCTCATTTCGTTAGTTTGGCGTGTTGAGATGTGAAACCCCGGAGATGAGATGAGTTTTCCTATAGGTGGATATCGTTTTATTCGTCCTTGAGGGAAACTTGGCTTTTTTTTACAGAAGCGCAATAATAAATTTTATTATGTTATGAGAAACAGCAAACCCTTCTCAAATATACACCAGAATGAAGGAAAACTAAAAAAGAAAACTTCGGACTTGTCAGGTACACAGTCACCGTGAGGCATTTTACAGACGTTTACACTCTTGGCCGAGACATTCTGAATTTGGCTGTTGATGTGCAGATAAGAACTGCCTTAATACACAATGGCTGTCCCTCTTTTAATAATGACAAGCACAACATGTCCTCTCACATCACAAACAGTGGGATGCGGACACCTAGTCTGCATTACTTGGCATTACGTCATTGTGATACCCTCTGACATTTTCATTATGTCAGATACATCAATATTGATTTAAATTCTATTTAAAAAAAATAACACACACCTGCTGCCTTGGCAAGAACTGGTAAGGAGTGACGTCAGGGGTGCACCAGCCAAGCACGAGGGAGCCCCCAAGGACCAGTGCTGGGTTCTCTGCTATTCTCTGTATACTCCTCGTCACTAGGCTTTATCATCCTGTCCCATGGTTTCTTCTATCATTGCCATGCCGATGATACCCAGTCATGCCTGTAGCTCACGGGTGTCAAACTCCAGGCCTGGAGGGCCGCAGTGGGTGCAGGTTTTCTTTCTAACCCTCTTCCAAATCAGTGTCCAGTTTTCACTGCTAATTAACTTCTTTTCTCTCTATTTTATTAGCCCTGTTTTTAAGGATTAAGTCTTCTGAATTGATTCTTTTCTTCATTAAATGACAGCCAAACAGAAATGAGACATGAAACGAGCCAACAGATGAGCAGCTAAATTGGGGCTTCAAACTTCAACCAGTTCCTTAATGAGAAGCTGGTTGTTGCTGTTAATTAAACCCGTTAGTCAATTCCATGGCTTTCTTTTTGCCACAGCAGACATTTCCAAAACTGTTGATACTCCTAAAATGTTTTGGTAACCTGAGGGATCAACCTTACTGAGACCTTCATCTTTATTTTCAGATTTTGTTTGATTGGGTACAGGTGAGCTGGTCATGTCCTGCTTGTTTTATGTCTCATTATTGTTTGGCTGCTAATTAAGGAAAAAACAAATAAGGGGCCTGAGTCAAAAAAATTAAAGCTAAGGCTAAAGAAGTTAATTAGCATCAAAAACTGGTCACTAATTAAGAAGATGGTTAGAATAAAAACCTGCAGCCACTGCGGCCCTCCAGGACTGGAGTTCGACACCCCTGCTGTAGCTCCCTCCACAGGACAGTGTGGTATCGGCTAGAATCTCGGCATGTCTCGCTGATACTGCAAACTGGATGAAGGAACTCCATTTCCAGCTCAACCTGGCCTAGACGGTCCTTTTCTTGTCTGTCTGTTCAGCACCCTATCTCTATTCAGTTCAGCTCATTATTGCTTACCCAGTGGAATTTTATTAAAAATTCTTAAATAAATTAGCTCCACTATTATAGAAGATAAAGACAAAAACATTCTACTTCAAACTTTCCGCCAAGCAATAATTACCATCTTTCCTAAGAAGAACAAGGACCTACTACAGTGTGCGTCATACAGGCCAATTTCTCCTCTGAATAACGATGTTAAGATACTCTCCAAAGTCCTAGCCAGAAGGATTGAGAAAGTGCTTCCTTCTGTAATATCACAAGACCAAACTGGATTTATTAAAGGCAGCTCATTATCGCTTAAACCTGCCAAGCAACCTTCAGGTGGTGATTGATGACCGTGTGTCCTTAACTGACCCTGTCACAACGGTCGTCCGGATACCGTTAAACAACATCTGCAAGATCAGACCACATTTGACCGAGTATGCAACACAACTCCTGGTCCAGGATTCAGGTTTTGTCACGTCTGGATTACTGCAACTCTCTGCTGTCAGGATCACTTGTATGTGTCACCCCTCTATTCAGATCACAACATTGGCTCCCTCTAGTGACACATATTAAGTTCAAGTCCTTGATGTTTGCCTTCAGAGTAATCGCCAGGTCAGCACCTATACAGTATACATGGAGACACTTGTTAGGTCCTACGCTCCTTCTGGACCACGCGGGTCTGCTGATGAATGCCGTTTGGCGATGCGTTGCCCAAATCTCAGTCCAGGCTCTTTTCTTGTCATTGGTAGCTCCTAGCTGGTGGAACGAGCTGCCCGTCTCCTTTTGAAATTCTGACTCCCTCAATGTGTCTTAAGAAGCGTCCGAAGTGTGAATTTCTGCCTAATTCAAAGTGGCTTTGGTACGTTCTTAACATCACTTTTATTTTGCTTTGAGCTCATCATTTTTGTGAACTTGTCCTATCACTTGTTCCCAACCTTACTTACTTGATCACGCTAACCTCTGCTGTACGCTGCTTTGGATAAATGCTTCTGCTAAGCAAATCTGTCTGACCTGACACGGCCTCCTCAAGTTTAGAATCGAATGGCTCTGAGGTGAAAACAGACACAAATGACACGGTGAGAGAGCACAGATGATACACAGAACGACTCGAACACACGACCATGAGGCTGGCTGATAGCGGCGCTAACCACCTCGTGGCCAGGCAAAGCCTGCAAACAACTAAAAAGACCGTTTTCTGCATACGGACGTGCTCCTCCCACACTTCACTGAAACACGAGCACATGGCGACTAGCATTTTGACTTTTTCCAGTTTAGCATGGTCCCCCTCATGTCAGGTTTATTGTCACATGTACTTGATACTCTGACACCACCCTTTGCAGTGCTTTACACTCTTGATGTGAGCGGGTGGTGTGCCAAGGTGTCAAGACGCTCCTGAGGATGGATTTTACTCTGCACCCGTAGAAGTTCTTAAGGTCAGATCGAGAAACCTGAGCCGTTCCAAGACATCGGAGAAAGCAGATCCTAAGGAGTGGGTGACAATAGAGACATCATAATGGCTTTTGAACAATGCATATTAATCTGCTGTCTTTGTTTTTTTTTAGATTACTATGGCTACCTTTAAGGGAGCAAACGATGCCAGATTTTCAATATCTCTTCGCTGATGTGTGCTGTATACCCTCAGTAGGGAAAATCTTGAACCGAAAGTGCAAACGTGCAGTTCCTAAAAAGGTGAAACAACAGTCAGGCTTAATTTTAATGCGGGTGACGACCATCGCTAAACTGAACAGTTCAGGTGAGACACACACACACACACACACAGCCCAGGGTACAGAGAACACTGCAGAGCCAATCGGTCCTCCCCTCAGCCAGGGCATGGATACCATTTCCAATACTATAAGAAGTCGCCAAGTGCCATAGGAAATTAGAAAGATTTTTTTATCACCGTTTTTTAAAGTACATTACATTACTAAGGCAGGTTGTTACTCATCTTTCACAGTACCTGATGAGGCTTAATGAGCAGAAGCCACTGTGGAGATCCATCTGCCGATCATCTATGCATTGTGCTATGCTAGGGCTGCAGGGGAGGCTCCATCTTACCCGTTTAACGTGCCAACACTGAAATCACAAGGGGCAGAGTATTGAAAAGGCAGACGCATGACATGCGTGAAAACATTCCATATCATTAGATGAAGGAGCTGTGCCCGTTACACCTGGGAGACGCTTTAATGCTTACTGTACATGTGAACGCCCCTCATTTGGCATGTGCCAGTCAGCTCTGCTGTTTTGCTACTGCGCTTCCACTTCTACATCTTTATTTCTGAGACACTCAAAATCCACCAGCTGGCTGCTATTATTACAGCTGGCATACCCCTTTCTCTGAGGTGCCCGGACTTGGTACCATGAGGGGGCTAAAGTGCTTCACCTTCTCAACAGGACAGTCCTGCCCGCTCAGTTTTGGATGAAAACTTAACTTATGGCCACCTAACTGTACTAACTGTTAATTTACACCAAAAGCAGCGTAAGCCCCCCATTTGTGCGGGTGGGTCACACCAGCTCTGTTCAATATTTAAGTTCCACGTGCAGCTTCTGAATGATCTTTTCTTCATATTTTTTTATTTAACATTCATTACAGAATGAAGTGCGTTACTGATGTTGTATTTCTGTTTGGAGTCCGTGTTGTTTATTTAGTACAGTAAGTCGATTGAGTTTCCTACTTACAGCAGTTATGAATATTCCAGGGATTGACACATTTATGTTGCATTAACATTTAAACATTAAACGTTTATGAATCTTCCAACTTCAGAATTGTTTTCAGGAAGCAGTCGAAGATACATTTAACTTTGTTTATTAAAATGCCATTGAGATATCAATGAGTTCAATAAAAACACACATGTGACTCATTTCATACCCGCTTTGATTTGGGAGTGTCTGTCGTCACGTCACTGTCCTCAGTCATGGTCCTGGAGGTCCGCAGTGGCTGCAAGTGTTTATTCCCACCAGTTTCCTAATTAGAACGCAGTCCATGCCGATAATGAAACTTGGTATTGAACTGTTTGGCTTGTCCTTGCTTGCGTTCATCCATATCTGTGTGGGCCAAATCTCAATCCAGGCTCATTTCATGTCATGGCTATCTCCTAGCTGGGGGAACGAGCTGCCCGGCTCCTTTTGAAATTCTGACTACCTCGATTGACACAGATTTATAGGAAGTCACTGCACACTGGAGAGATTTTGAAGGACTGGAAAAAGGCAAATATCATCACGTTATATAAAAAGGGTGACAGGGCAGAGCCAAACCACTACAGGCCAGTAAGCTTAACGGACATTACAGGAAAATGAATGGAAGGAATTATTAAGGACAAGATTGAGCAACACCTGGCAAGAACAGGACAGTCAGCATGGGGACAGAAGATGGAGGTCGTGTTTTACTAACAGGCTGGAATTCTATGAGGAGGAAACAAAAGGATACGACCAGAGAGGAGCAGATGTGGACTTTTAGAAAGCATTTGATAAGGCGCCACATGAGAGGGTGGGCATCAAACTACAAGAAGTGGCAGATCAGGGTGTGGGGTGTAGATGGGTACAGAATTGGCACAGACACAGGAAGCAGAGGGTGATGGTGTGAAGAACCTCATCAGAATTGGGTGATAGTAAGAGTGGTGACCAGCAGGGGGCAGTGCTGGGGCTGCTGCTATTTTTAATAAATATAAATGATTTAGATAGGAATATAAGGAACAAGCTGGTGTAGCTTGCAGATGATACCAAGATAGGTGGATTAGCAGATAATTTGGAATCCATTAAATCATCACAGAGGGACTTGGACAGCAGACAGGCTTGGGCAGATTTGTGGACGATGGAGTTTAATGTCAGTAAATGTAAAGAATTACACATAGGAAGTGAAAATCTGAGGTTTGAATACACAATGGGCGGTCAAAAAATCGAGAGTCCACCTTATGAGGAGGATTTAGGAGTCGTAGTGGACTCTAAGGCTATCGACTTCCAGACAGTGTTCAGAAACCATGAAGAAGGCTAACAGAATGTCAGGTTATACAGCGCCTTGACGTGTGGAGTTCAAGTCACAGGAGGTTCTGCTCAAGCTTTATAACACTAACTCATCTGCAGTCCTGGGTGTATCTCTTTTACTTTCTCGTATATGAAGTACTGGGAAATTATTGTAATGGTCAAAAAATTATATGTCAAGATTTTGATGAATTTGTTACCTGCCTTGTGCCCTGTGTTGGCTGGGATTGGCTCCAGCGGACCCCCGTGACCCTGTGGTTAGGATGTAGCGGGTTAGATAATGGATGGATGGATGGATTTTGATGAATCTCAATGTTGTAGACCTCCCCAAATCCAAAATACCATTTTTGTAATTGTGTGTGTGTGTGTGTAAACACGATAACTTGAGTACTGCACTTGGGTCAGCCAAATTTCGCACACAAGTATTAGGTGCAAAACATAGATTTCTATCACCATTTGGGCTGTTTCCGCTAACCAGAAGTGGTACTTTACCTTTTATTCATAGAAATGTTAGAAAAAGTCCAGAGAAGAGCGACGAGGCTGATTCAGGGCTACAAGGGATGAGTTATGAGGAAAGATTAAAAGAGCTGAGCCTTTACAGGAGATCTAAAGCAGACATGATTTGAAGTGTTTAACATTATGAAAGGAATTAGTCCAGTGGATCGAGACGGTGACTTTAAAATGAGCTCATCAAGAACACGGGGACACAGCTGGAAACTTGTGAAGGGTGAATGTCACACACACATACACACACATTAGGAAGTTTTTCTTTATACAGAGAAGCATAGACACTTGGAATAAGCGACCAAGTAGTGTGGTGGACTGTAGGACTTTAGGGACTTTCAAAACACGACTTGATGTTTTTCGAGAAGAAATAAGTGCAGAGGACTGGCAAGCTTTGTTGGGCTGAATGGCCTGTTCTCATCTAGAATGTTCAAATGTGCCTAAGAAGCGTCTGAAGTGTGAATTCAAAGTGGCTTTGGTACGTTCTTAACATCACTTGTATTTTGCTTTGAGCTCATCACCTTCTCCTGTAACACTTGTTCCCACACTGTCATGTCACCCAGACTGACGCTTACTCGATTATGCTAACCTCTGCTGTAAGCTCCTTTGGATGAATGCGTCTGCTAAGCAAATCTAACTGCCTGACCTGACACGGCCCCCTCAAGTCCTGGAGGGCCACAGTGGCTGCAGGTTTTTATTCCCACCAGTTTCCTAATTAGAAAGCAGTCCATGCTGATAATGACACGTGGTATTGAACTGTTTGTCTTGTTAATGCTTGCGTTCCTCCGAGAGCAGTTTGAATTGCACGGTAGAGTTTCCGTCCGTGAGAACGTTATCCAAGTGTTTTGTGGGCCAGAATAGATTTAAACTTGATGGTCCTTCCAATTCCCCTCTCATTCATTTTTGTATCACAGATCCTTCATGGTAAGCACGTGAGCTGGAGAGCGGCTGGCTTATTGGTTCTGTGCATCTCGTTATTAACTGATGTCCGTGTGACGATGCCGGTCCTCTCCAGACTTCCTCTTCCCACATGGAAGTCTGGTGAACCAACACCGTTGATAGTTATCACCGAGATGAGTGGACAAATCTCATCCTAAGCCAGGGGATGGTGGAAAGTGCTCGAGTGCTTTTATTAAAAAACAATCAAAAGTAAAACCAAAAGTGTCCACTGTGCACGGTACACAAGTAACTCTATAAAACCAGTGAAGAGAGGGAATAAAATCCATAATAAATAAATCCGTTAAAGTAGAGGTTACAAATGCAGGGTCTCTCGTCATGTGATCTCTGCCCACCTCCTTCTGTCTCCCCGGCTCACCCATCACTGGCATTGCCGGCGGAGACTCATCATCCACAAACTCCTTTCTGCTGCCCCCCATCTTGGCCACCTCCACATCGTGCAGTCGGACCGTCCGAGGTTGGCTCATTTTCCGTCTTCCTTCGCACTCAAAGGGTCGCCCCTCGGATCCATTGGGAGGTCTTCTGTCCTGCTTGGCCCACTCCACACGATTATTCAGTGGGGTGAACAGTGGCCCCTAGAGCGCCTCGGCCTGCACTCCCTCACAGAGTCCCAGCTCGTGCTGCCTTCTCCATGCAGGTGTCCTGATCATCTGCCTTTCACGTCTTTTAACCTCCATCTTCTGATCCATTCTTTCTCTCTCCTTTCCTCTTGTGCCGGCCCATACTTATACGTCTCCGTGGGCGCAGCGCCGTAATCACACGCTGATTGAAAACGATCGCCCCAATTACCTCATTAACTCCCCGCGGTTGTGCAGTCGCGCCCACGGAGACGGACACGGCTTTCTGGTTTTAAACACTGGCCATGTTTTTTTTGAAGCTGTGGACCCGCTGTGCCACAGTCTGATTAGGAAAACAGGCAGGAATTAAAATGGAGATGCAGCTGCAAAAATCTAAAACAGGCAATCAAGGGTTCTGAATGGTAACAGGCCAGAGAACTAACATTAAGCCCAAAAAAACGTATTCTTTAGCAGTAAATAAAAGGGGTCTAATGAAGAAACGGGTTAAAGTGAAAACCTGCAGCCATAGCAGACCTCCAGGACTGTAACTGAGGACCCCCGATCTACAAAAGAACTCCAATTTGTCTTGATTTCTATAGTGAGAAGTCAAGCAAAATGAGCCCTTCTATTGGCTAACTAAAAAGATTACAATATGCAAGCTTTGGAGGCAACTCGGGCCCCTTCTTCAGGCGAGATGTTCATACAGAAACTGGAGTTCCCTGTGTTTATATAGACACACAAGGACAGGCAGAGCACTGGAAAACCTTTAAGTGAGACATCTTAAATATAAAAAGTTAATAGACCTCTTCAGGCTAAGATTCATTAAGGAAGAGAGGAGAGCAAAGTATGGTCAAGATCTTTAGATAAGATGACTGTCCAACAAAGTCTTTAGAAGTTTCTAATGAGTTTTTCCATACAATGTGGATCTGTAGTCAGGTTGTCTGTCAGTCTGAGAGATGCAAGCAATCCTCATACCGGCCATAAGACCCATGTCTCTTTTCAAGCCGTGTTGTAATGTATTAAATTTTAGCATCAGTTTCACTTCCCATTCTTTTCTCTCTTGCTGTGTTCTGAAGTTGCCCATAAGGCTTGTGACTTTAAAGAACCTCCTCACAGTGTCCATGGCTGTTGAAGTGGGCTGCTACAGGAACATCTGTGTCACCATGCTTGATGTGTCACCTGTGTAAATTCATCCTCTGGCGGAGTGTTTGTCCAGTTTCTCCCACACAGAGTGCAGTGTCAGGACATTTCATGCAGAGAATTAGGTGGACCACAATAGATGATCTGCAGGAAGATGGTCCCTTTATGTGATGATCTAGTCATCAGTGTGGTATAACTATACAGTCTGTATTATAAATGTGGGCACACCTTTGACATCTTTTCTGTAGGCAGGGACTTGTGCCATTTTCTGTAGGTTCACTTAGGGAGCTTCGGACAATTAGTGGCTGCAGGTTTGGCGGTGGTCTCTATGCCAGGAGGGGAGGTTCAGGAAATCCATTTTTCAGCGTTTGGTCATTGTTTAGCAGTGGTTGAAGTTCTTTTATAATTTGTCAAAGTGCTTCAAGATGTGGGTTGCAGGTGACAACAAGGGGGATGCGGTTCTTGTTGTCTTTGTTTTTATATTCCAGAAGGTGGTCTCTGGGTATGGCAGTAGCTCTTCTTCTTTGAGTGTCTGTTGTTTTGAGGGTATAACCTTCTCTGATGAGATCTTGTCTGAGCTCCTGCAGTTGTTTATCCTGGTCTGTCAGGTCCAAGCAGATACAGTCGTATCATATTGCTTGGCTGAAAATAATGGAGCGCCTTATATGCTTGGGGTGGGAGTTGTCACTTCTCAGGGTGGTCCGTCTGTCTGTTGGTTTGTGAAAAAGTCTTTCAGTTGAACGGTGGTGTCAAGGAAGCTGAATTCTGTTTTTGAGTAGTTCAGCTTTATGTTGGGGTGGAAAGAATTACATTCATTATGAAAATGGAGGAGGTCCTCCTCACTGGCAGTCCAGACTATGAAGATGTCATCTATGGAGCGGAGACACAACGTTTGGTTTTAAGACGCATGTTGACATAAAATCTTCCTCCAATTTTGCCATAAAGAGGTTTGCATAGTGAGGTGCAAACCGACAGCCCATCGCAGTCCCCATTGGTTGCAAGTAGAAGTCTTGTCCTAAAGAGAATAAATGACATATCAGAGTGAATTTTGTCATTCGTATAACCGACTCTGTGGGTAAGTCATGTTGTTTGAGGTACGTCTCACATGCCAATATGCCATCATCCTGGTTTGGTGTTTGTGTAAAGGGAATCAACATCCATTGTTCCCAGTAAGGTTCTCTCAGGTAAGGGGCCCATAGCAGAAGTCAGTGGTGCCCTGGATGTAGCTGGTGGGATTGCGGGCGAGGGGTAATGACAAGGCACCAACTATCATTATCAGCAAGTTGTCATTAGGACACTGGCTGGAATGAAAACCCATAAGCCACTGTGGCCCTCCAGGACCAGGATTGAGGACCCCTGGTCTGTTGTGACATAAAGTGATGGTAAAGTTTCACTTGGGTAGTAACAACAAGTCCATTTCAAGTGAAGCCTCACAGGCCCCTCAGAATTTCAGATACCACCCTACAGAATTGTCCCTGGCACTGGCCCTCGTTTGTCACTAAGGAGGAGTCTCTCTCACAGATAGTGTACGCTGGCAGGGGCATCAGGCCCATTCGGCTAAAGGCCGTCTTGCACAATGCATGGTGGAGAGGGTGGAGGTGTCACCTCTGTGTCACCTCACGCACAAACACAGAGGTGCAGACAGTTCAGGTCGGTGTGTTGTATTTGCACAAAATCGTGTTGTCTGACTGCGTGTGGCTTGATTTTTGGGTTTGTTTTCCTTCATTTTGCCAGAGTTTATGGAGGTGCTCCAGATGCACAAACCACTCAGATGTGTAGAATCCAGGAGAGCACCGGCATAGGAGTGTTAGTGTTTCAGAAGCACACGCTTGTGCCCGTCTCCCCACCCAGTATTTGTACCGTCGCCTTTTTTGACGCACGTTGTCCCCTTTCCTGCTTGCTGATCCTCATCGTTAGACACTTCTGTCTTTTCCTTTGCTGATCGGCTGATGGCACTGAGACACGTCTAATCAACTGTTTGTAAAGCACGTTGTGCCAGTGAATGTGGCCGGTAAGGCTGGACACGTCTGCCTGCTGAGTTTGTGCCAAGTCTTCCCAAGTACCTGAGATTTTCGTGCTAATGATGTGCTACTTTATTTTATTTTTTTTTCAGATTTCAGATCGCTTACCAGGTACGATGAATCCGTGGTCACCACTGATTGGCAGAAGAAACTTACACCGGAGCAGTACTATGTGACACGGGAGAAGGGCACAGAACTGGTAAGCAGAGTCTGAATTTGCCACGTCTCCCGGGCACCTCTAGGTCTTGACGCTAAAGCCACGCTTTTTTTTTGCAGCCCTTCAGTGGTGTCTACTTGAACCATACGGAGGTGGGGATGTACCACTGTGTTTGCTGCGACGCACCTCTCTTCAGGTACGCTTTATTCTTCCTGTCCGCCAGTGAGTAGCTGATGATGTTCTAGATCTTTCTGTACACCCTGGAAGTGTGTCGCTCTGCAATGCTTTTTGGAGCAACACCTCATAGGTGCACACATTGGCCCATAGAATGTCAGTATCCCTAAGAAGAAACCTGCTGCGTCCTTTTAATTTAGTTTTATTTCCTCATAGATCAGAAGCAAAATACAATTCTGGCACTGGCTGGCCCTCGTTTTATGAAGCGGATGGATCCTGCAACGGAGATGAAAGCAACGCAAACATCGTGCGGAGACCTGACAACTCTTTGGGCTCCACCGGAACAGAAGTGATCTGCCGGCAGGTACGGTTTGCACAATGCTGGCCCGCCATGTCCCATTGTTAGACTGGGGATCCCCGGGCACCATTGCCAAGAGTTCATCTTTACGTAGCCCTTTAAACATCCACGATACACACCTGTCATGTTGAAGTGTGCCACACCATTCCTGCTCTAGTGACAGGGGTTCAGAGATGGTGGCCCTGCTGAGTCAGAGCTGCGCCAGCACTGCCATTTTGAAATCACACAAATCACCAGGAGCAGATCAGATTTACCACAGGGTTCTTAAGGAGGCCAGCAAGTGCAGATAGAAACCCTTGTAGAGAAAGTCACTGCACACTGGAGAGATGACAAATATCATCCTGTTATATAAAAAGGGGTGACCAGGCAGAGCCAATCAACTACAGGCCAGTAAGGTTAACGGGCATCACAGGTACATTAATGGAAAGAATTATTAAAGATAAGACAGAGCAGCACCTGGCAAGGACAGGACAGTCAGCATGGGGACAGAAGAGGGAGGTCATGATTTACTAACAGCCTGGAATTCTATGAGGAGGAAACAAAAGGATACGACCAGAGAGGAGCAGATGAGATGATCGATGTGGACTTTCAGAAAGCATTTGATGAGGTGCCACATGAGAGGGTGGGCATCAAATTAAAAGAAATGTCAAGTCATGGTGCGGGGTGTAGATGGGTGCAGACTTGGCTCAGACACAGGAAGCAGATGGAGATGGTGTGAGGAACCTCCTCAGAATTGGGTGATGTTAAGAGAGAGTGGTGACCAGCAGGGGGCAGTGAGAGGGCTGCTGCTATTTTTAATATAAATAAACGATTTAGATAGAAATAAAAAGAACAAGCTGGTTTGCAGAGGAATTTGGAATCTGTTATATCATCACAGAAGGACTTGGACAGCAGACAGGCTTTGGCAGATTTGTAGCAGATGAAATTTAATGTCTGTAAATGTCAAGAATTACACATAGGAAGTAAAAATGTGAGCTTTGAATACACAATGGGGGTCAGAAAATCAAGAGTCCACCTTATGAGAAGGATTTAGGAGTCAAAGTGGACTCTAAACTATCGACTTCCAGACAGTGTTCAGAAGGCTAACAGACTGTCAGGTTATATAGCGCCTTGACGTGTGCAGTACAAGTCACAGGAGGGTCTGCTCAAGCCTTATAACACACTGGTGAGGCCTCATCTGGAGTCCTGTGTGCAGTTTTGGTCTCCATAAAGACATAACAGCACTAGAAAAGGTCCAGAGAAGAGCGACGAGGCTGAGTCCAGGGCTACAGGGGTTGAATTATGAGGAAAGATTAAAAGAGCTGAGCCTTTACAGGAGATGAAGAGGAGACCTGACTGAAGTGTTTAAAATGATGAAGTGAATCAGTCCAGTGGATCGAGACGGTGACTTTAAAATGAGTTCATCAAGAACACGGGGACACAACTGGAAACTTGTTAAGGGTAAATTTCACACAAACATTAGGAAGTTCTTCTTTACACAAAGAACGATAGACATTTGGAATAAGCGGCCAAGTAGTGTGGTAGACAGGAGGACTTTAGGGACTTTCAAAACTCAACTTGATGTTTTTGTCAGAAGAAATAAGTGAATAGGACTGGCGAGCTTCATTGGGCTCAATGGCCTGTTGTTGTCTCGGGTGTTCTGATGTTCTTATGTGCCGTACCAACAGCTCCAAAGCTCTCCGACTCCTGTACCACTGCCACTCCCAAGAGCTTGAGACGTGTGCCAGTGCTGCAGTAGCCCCACTATACTGTACTCAGTACACTCCGCTCTCTGCTTGGTCAAGGAGTGAATGTGCACCGCTACAGATAATTGGTGGTCCATGTCGGTGGGAGGCTGGACTGGTCAAGTAATGCAGAGGACGTAGAGAAGAAAGGGCAGACCAGACTATTAATTAGGAGACGGGGCTCCTTTATTGTGGGTAGTGACACCTGCTACGTGTTCCATAGCTCTGATAGCCAGTCTAGTCTGTGGAGTGCTGGGCCATCACAACAGAGGAAATGATTTCTAGCGGCTGATTTTAGCATCAGATCACAGCAAATCCCAATCTTGAACAAAACCAGTCAAGTAAAACAAATAACTAGTTAATAAAGTTCAAAAACACAAACAAAAATGGAACGAGAACAGAGCTTCTGTGAAAGGCTGCTCCTTGTAACCTGCCCAAGTATTTGGTGTTGTTACAAACTGAGCATGTGCAGCTCTTATAAGCGTACTGTCTATGGCACACGAGTTCCACCAGGAAACTTCATTCCTCACCTGAGGAGAGCAAAGACAGCTGGTCAGGTCACGTTGGGGGGCAGGCACTGGTACAGTGCACCGCCATGCCCACCACACAACAACACAGCTCAGGATCCTGGTTAGCAGCCTCACAGGCAGACATGCGGTCCAGTCTCACCCTCTGAAAATGACCCTCTATCTGCCACAGCCAGGTGTTTTATGGGCATCCCCTTGGCCTGGTCCAGCCTCTCGGGTCAACAATGAGCTGGATCACCCTCGGGTAATCGCACCACTTGGCCATAGTGCCGTAACTGACACTCCCTCAAAATGCAGGTCATGTGCCTCATTCAGGACTGCATGAGCAACACAAAGTCACACCAGCGGCACCCAAGGACCCTCTGAAGAGACACACATGAAGGAGTCCAGTCTTCATCTCAGGTCACTGGGTAGCGTCCATGTCTCACAAACAGGCAGCACCAGGACTCAAAGACTTGGACCTTCGTCCTTTAGTAGAGATAGCAGGACCACCACACACCTCTTTCCAGCGACCTCATGACCCCCCCCCCCCAATGCTCTCTCAATCCGTCTACTGACTTCATAGGAGGAGTCACCAGAGTCACATGAATGTCACCGCCGAGGTCAGTAAACCTTTCGATGAGGTCAACACTCTCTCCGCAGACAGACACACTGCTGATGGCCGTACCCAAGAGGTCATTAAAGGCCTGGCTCTTGGTTTTTATCAGGACCCTCACAAGCCCAGACACCCAGACCCCTCACTCAGACTCTCGGAGACAGCTGGGAGTTTGTATTTATAAGGAGTGGCCTACTGGCTCCAAATCGGACATGACAGCTTTGGTTTTCTCCAAAGCAGATATGATGTTCAAACACAGGGTTCATTATAAATGTACTTCATGGCCGATGCCTGTGGGACAGCCTTGGGAAACCCAAAGAAGTGATAATATGTTTTATTTATATAGCGCCTTTCCTGTGCTCAAGCAGACTTATCGGGCTGAGTTCAAGTCTTGCTCTTGTTAAAGCTTCTAGTGTACTGATGTGGCCTAAAGTTCTGAGACTGACCCAAGTGTTGGTGTTCACAAAGTTGGCTGCTTCGGTGTTTTTAGATCTTTGTGTCAGATGTTTCTCTGGTATACTGAAGAAGAATGACAAGCAGTTCAGAAGTTTCAAAGGCTTTTATTGACAGTGACATGAAGTTTATACAAAGAGTCCATATTTGCAGTGTTGGCCCGTCTTTCTTTATCAAGACCTCTGCAATTCACCCTGGCAGGCTGTCTGTCCATCAACCTGTGGGCCAAATCCTGACTGCTGGCAGCCGCCCATTCTATCAGAATCAGAATTGGTGGGTTTTGTTTGTCCACCTGCCTTCTCAATGGGATGAAGGTCTGGGGAGTTCCCTGGCCATGGACCCCAATTTTTGATGTTTTGTTCCCCGAGCCACTTAGATCTCACATCTGCCTTCTGGCCCGGTGCTCCATCATGTTGGTCACCAAACTGTTCTTGGATGGTTGGCAGAAGTTGCTGTTGGTTGATGTTTTGGTCCCATTTTTTATTCAGGGCTGTGCTCTTAGGCCACATTGTGAGTGAGAAGCAACCCCACGTGACATGAATGGTCTCAGGATGCTTTACTGTTGGCCTGACACAGGACTGATGAGAGCACCGCTCGCCTTCTCTTTTCTTTTTTCTGGATGCCCCAAACAATCGGAAGGGGGATTCATCAGAGACAATGACTTTCACCCATCAGTCCAATCCCAGAATGTCAGTCTGTCCCTGATGTTTTTTTTTGCTGCCCTTCTTGACACTCAACAGGCCATCCTCCAAAAGTCTCACTCCCACCTGCCTGCTGCCATTCATTCCTGAGTGAGCTCTGCCCTGGCGGTGCCCACAGCGAAATCACCTTTAGGAGACGCTCCTGATGCTCACTGGACTCTCTTGGGCACCCTGACTCCTCCTTTATTTCTCTGTTGTAACTCAATCAGTGTGACAGAGTGACCTTCAGCCTCGTGGACACTGTCACGTTTGTGAACGAGAGGATGACTGAAGTGACGTCAGCAGGTCCTTCTGACATGCAGTAGTTTTTCATGCCAGAGAGGGACTTTACAATTCATCTGATGACTCGTCAGAACACTGCGGTGGGCTGGCGCCCTGCCCGGGGTTTGTTTCCTGCCTTGTGCCCTGTGTTGGCTGGGATTGGCTCCAGCAGACCCCCGTGACCCTGTAGTTAGGATATACAGGATGGATAATATAATGGATGGATGGATGGACTCGTCAGAACATTCTGGAGTCGATTCAGATTGCTGTCATAAAAACCGAGGCAGCACGCTTTGTGAAAATTCAGATTTGTGTCCTTCTCCTGACTTTGGTCCACGACTGTACACCAACCTCTGCGCACATGAAGCTTGAAAGGAGGCTCTTCAAGACCCCAGTAGTAGAGTCAGACAGGTAAGCCCCCAGATTAGCAGGCCCCTCCATGTTCTGTTATCTGCAGGCCACAGGACTTGATTGTGCCCTGGTCAGAGCTCCGCTGTCCTGTGACTGAGCCGTGAATTGACTGGTATTCCTAAAGGAAGTGCCATAGTTACAGTCCAGAGGAGTTAAATATGCCGCAGTGGCGCTAAATTCTTGATCTTTACCAGCTTTATTTTAGCAGTTTAGGAGGCAACCTGAGCCGTAGGTGGGGTGGCTGGAGAAGACCTGACACGTGAGGCCGGGTCCTCACAGAACAGACACAGGAGGAGTTTGAGACGGGTGACTGCGTTTGGGAAGGTGAAAGAATCAAAAGGAAAGTGCCAACCAGTAGGCAGATGCATTAAAGGTGAATGGGCAGGGAACACAAAGACGGGCTCTAAGCCCCTCCTTATCTTTTCAAAAGCTCTGGAAGCTTACAAATGGACGTCCAGTGGGAACGTGTGATGGCAGCTAAACACACACAAATGAGGGCCTGCAAGGAGTGAAACACAGAGCCTTTAGAGGAGAGTCGCTCCACTGGAAGGTTTCCCTTCTTATTGTTATACAGCACGGAAGCCATCAGGTTTCTTTTGGCTCGTCTGACACTCGTCATGTTTAATGGGAAAAACTGAGCTGTGGTCCGAACTAACTGCAGATATAAAAAGAGACGGCATTAAAACTTAGGAGCCAAGTGCTCATTCACCCTCATCGGGTCAGTATGTGGTGGATGGCAGCCATGACAGCCTTGAGTCTGCGTGCCCAGGTCTCCCTCTATCAGGCAGGCAGTCATTTACTAATTGGCTCTGTCCTTAGCAGGGTGGCGGGGGGGTGCCCAGGCAGCATAGGGCACAAGGCAGGAACAGACGCTGAACAGGGTAAACACCCACCATGCACCACGGCCAGTCCACCTGACCGGAGCACCAGGAGCAAACCCAGGCAGACACGGGGAGAACACGCCGACTCCACGCAGGGAGGGTCCAGGACTCAATCCTCAGTCTCCTTACTGCGAGGCTGCCACACTAACCCCTCATTCTCTGTCCGCTGTGCCAGGGGTACTGTTGAAGGCGGGTGAACAGGCCTAAACCCCCAGGACATTCGCATTGTCGTCTTCAAGCCTTTCCTGTGTATGTCTGGGCTTGTTGTCCGCTCCCAAGGGTCCCATCGGGTTTTGTTCCCGGATTTCCTCATATTTCGCTGCCCCTCGTAAGCCTTCCAGATATTTTTTTTCTTAAGGTACTGTGAAACGTGGCACTTGATCTGACGGCCAGTAAGCTCCACTGTGGTCTCATCAGACCAGAGACCCTTTTTCCAGCTGATTTCACAGCCTCCCGTGTGCCTCCTGGTGAGATGTCCACTCTTCCCAAAAGTCATGACTGGCACAGTTGTTGTCTGCATAATCTCCATCCATCCATCATCCAATCTGCTATATCCTAACTACAGGGTCATGGTGGTCTGCTGGAGCCAATCCCAGCGCGCAAGGCAGGAAACAAACCCTGGGCAGGGCGCCAGCCCACCGCAAGCACACACTAGAGACAATTTAGGATCGCCAATGCACCTAACCTGCAAGTCTTTGGACTGTGGGAGGAAACCCACGCAGACACGGGGAGAACATGCAAACTCCACGCAGGGAGGACCCGGGAAGCGAACCCAGACGGGTCTCCTAACTGCGAGGCAGCAGCGCTACCCACTGCGCCACCATGCCGCCCCCTGCACAATGTCACCCACTGTAACTTGTGACTCCTTCAGAGTTGGCAGAGGTCTCTTGGTGGCCTCCCTCCTCACTTGTCTCCAAGTCCTGACTTGGGCTTTTTTGTAGAGATGCTTGGAGTGTCCTGAGGTCCTCGTTGTGTAGGTCAGGCCACCACACTGATACCCCCCCCCCCCCCCAAATTGCATACAATCAAGTGAAACCCCAGGATGGTGACCTCCATTGCTCTATTGATGGGACTTGTGAAACCAGTTGGCTGCCCCAGTGAGGTGTTATATGAAAGGGGGTGAATACTTAATGCCATCAGTTCTTTTGTGTTTTATATTTAGAAATAATTTAGGGGTCTTTCTCTGTTGAAATGACATCCACTGTGAATCAATCCAATGGGGTGAACACTCTGTAGCAGGGCTACACCTTCATAGACTCCAATTCCCAGCCTGCCCCGAGGGTGTCCCTCTGATTGGATGTCTGCAGTGGGCGCAGGGGCTGCTGGGAACAAGAAGGGCCAACGGGAACTTTAAAAGAGAGCCAGCTAAGCAGAGAAAGGAGCGCCGTTTGCCTGTGTGGATATCACGTGGTGGTCCCGCACTACTGTTGTACTTTACTGGTGGCCGTGTGCGTCGGGGGGGAGCGCTGCCACACATCTCAACACGAAACGCTTCAGAAACAGAAGGACAAACAATATTGTCACCTCTGCAGTGCGCAGGATCTGCCATGAAGCTCCGTTTGTGTCCGTTACATGGGAGTGAGTCGGGACATCGGCGTATGTGTGTGCTGCTGTGCGTTGTCGGGGAAGGGGAGGGCCGTCGGATTATCTGTACTTCATATTTACTTTCCATTTAATATATTAATATTATTATTGTTCATTCATTTAGTGGATTTCATGTCTCTGTCTGTGAGTGAGTGTGGCTCGGGCCGAGGCTGGCTGCGTTCCCAGAGTCCCCACCAAAAATAAATAAATAAATCACCGTCCCTGAAGCTGAGCGGCACCGGACCGCTACCACTTTTTAGAGGGTCTGTAGAGCGCTGTGCTGCAATGCACGACGGTACCTGACATGTTCACGCACACACGCGGCCCGGAAACGAAGGGGGCAGCACACAGGACGAGTCTCACGAGGCACAGATAGGACCCACCGTGGCACCAACTGGATGGCAGAGGCAGCCTCACCCCTCTCAGTGCCCCTTCTCTCTCACCCAGCCACCCGTCACATGTGCTCTGTAATACATTCTGTACTTTCAGGGGTCTCGGTGAGCGTGAGGTGATATCTGGCTGGAGTTGAGCTTGGGCAGGGATGGCGGGGTGCCAAACGGCAGGACGTTCAGCAGGCAGCTTGGCATTTGGTACAGCTCTGTCTCTGGGGAGGGGGTTATCAAATGTCACCGCTTTATTAGTGTGACGTCTTTTCATTTTTTATTGCCTGGAATGAATTCTGAAGTTTGAGGGAGCAAGTGTCCAGAGGCTAACGGCTTTCTTTCTTTCTTTCTTTCTTTCTTTCTTTCTTTCTTTCTTTCTTTCTTTCT
>JANRMT010062820.1:34427360-34445320 GCA_026402145.1 Polypterus bichir lapradei
TTCTCTCTCTCTGCAGTGTGATGCCCACTTAGGCCACGTCTTCGAGGATGGACCCCAGCCCACAGGACTCCGTTTTTGCATCAACAGCGTCGCTCTGACATTCAAGGCTGTTTCAAAGTGACTGGCATGATGGCGGGCGGTGTGACCACCGGGTGGACGTTGTTTGGGACTCGGGCTGGCGCCACAATTTTCTTTTTTTTTTTCCTTTCTCCCTCTTACGGTGTTTTAAAATTTACAGTAAATTGCCACCCTTTAAGTTGCTCTGCTTTAACTATGGCCAACAGTGAAGTATATGACCTGGGTGGGGTGGGGTGGCGGGGTGTCAGGGGGGCTACAGCCCAGTGCACAGACAGATGGCCTGCTTCTTTATAAACACAATCAAACGCAGTTCAGATGACTGGGTGATGGAAGTTGCTGCATTCGGACCCCCCCCCCTGCATGTGGGTGGGTGGGCTCCTCAAAACCCAACTTCTGGACCCCATCCCGTGCTGCGCTTCTCCCCAGAAATGCTCGGGTGCTGAGTGGAGTTAGCCTAGAAGTGATTGCCCCTCATACCCTCATAATGGGCCTCTCAGTTTCACACATCGATGCCCAGCTTTTTGGTTGGTGACTGGTATGAAGCTGGCAGATAAACATCACCAACGCCATTTGTTTCTGTCACACGTTTTCATACAAGTGCTGTCACTCTAAGTGCTTTACAATTTGAAGGAAGAGAAAATCTAAAAATAAAATTGGGCAACGCTAAGAAACAAAGAATAAAGTAAAGTCTGATGGCCAGGAGGACAAAAAAAACAAAAAAGAAACTCCAGAGGGCTGGAGAAAAAAAAACAAAACAAAATCTGCAGGGATTTCTGAGGCCACAAGACCACCGAGACCCCACTGGGCATAAATGGCGATGACAAAGTGGGGCTCCTCCACACCGAGGACACACTGGTTTGTGTGTGTCACCCCCGCTGTGCCCACACACATTCACTCCTGATGCAGTGCTTTCCACGCCACCGATGGCATCAAATCCGCATTTCTCACCTGGAAGTCGCGTCTCCCAGTAAGCCCTCCAGTTTTCTGCCCACTCGATCGGCTGTCATGTTTGTCACCTGATCAGCTGCTCTTCTTTGCCAAAGGAGGCGCGGGCGGTGGGTCTGAAATGGCGGTGCTTACTGACAGTGTGACCTGACTGGGTCACCACCTCAGTGGACCGGACCTGCTGGGTCCTGCCAGAGGTGACCGTGCTCATTTGATGTCACCTCTGATGTCACCTCTGGCTTTCTGTGTGGTGCATTCGGTTCTGGTGGGCATGTTGCATTTGCCAGCCCTCATGTGGTCCCTTTGTGACATTATGCCCGGACACAGATGTTTCGTTGGTTTATACAAACGGGTGTCATCTGCCATCCTGGCACGTTGTCTTTTATTAGCGGTCGGTCGGTTTTTGGGTTTGTATTCCTTCATTTCCCAGAGTGCATGTTGATGGTCCCGACACGCATACCAGTCACGTGTCCAGGGCTGCAGGGGGTCCCTTCAAGGTCCCCCTCTCTAGGCCTGTGCCGACAGATGATTTGGAGTCGGACCCCTTCACTTGTTCACATTGGCTTCTGTCGCAGTCTTGTGTTAAAGTCACTTCAGTTCATCACTCAAAACTCCAGAATGTCAAAGTGAAAACAAACGTGTTAAAAAACTGAAAGGCCCCCATTGGCACAAGACCCTTTGGTGTATCCTGTTGATGATTGTCGAGATGCCCGCCTGCGGTCGATTGGACTGATTAGGAGAGGCAGAGCCGCCATCGCACCTGCACGTCAGAACAGCTCATCCCCCCGAAGCTAAACGTGGATGGAGACCACCGACAAGGTCTAAGGAGAAGCTTGGATTACTGCTGGTGGGGCCAGCAGGAGTGCGCCTACCCCTGTGGTCTGTGTGTGCGGTGACTTCAGATGAGGACCTGACTCTCGGTGGTCGTAAATGACATAAAGAGCAGGGGGTGTCCTCATGTCCACCCTCGTGACGGACGGCGGTGGTCCTTTCCTGAGTCGTGGGATTGGGGGAGCAGACGTGCACAGGACACTACCACCACCCCCAGAGCGCTTGAGGGCAGCCCCCCTGGGTTGCTGTGGCTCCACGGATTTCGCAGAGCATGCTGGGAGTTGGAGTTCGCTGCAGCCCTGCTGTGTTCCATGGGGGCCACCAGGGGGAGATGCAGAGGCCTACATTGGGTTTCCACCACACCTGGGAGTACCGCTGAACCCCCTGAAGTGCAGCATAAAGGAGGAAGAGGATGAGGATGAAGAGGAGTGGATGGTGAAAAGAAAGGACGGTGTTGCATTGTGCTTTGGTGCTTAGGAACTGTGGGGCTTACCCGCTATAATAAAGTGTGCTGTGTGCCAAGACTTGTGTCTGTCTGTGCCAGGGCTGGGCGGCTGGAGCGCCTTCTGGTGGCCACGGCTTGACCACCCCCTGCCTCTAATTGGCTATCTCTCTAAAAATCTAATGTGTGGCGAGCCTACTGGTGCACAAAATGGCTGCGGTGGCATCATCCCAGAGGGTGGCACACATTGGTGGTTGTTGAAGTGGCCCCCCACTATGTAAATGTAAAGAATTCTTATCACTTCACCTCTCTGCAGAAGGTCCGACAGGTGAGCACCAAGCGATGAGGTCAAAGGAGTTACCTGCAGAGTCAGGCTTGTGCTGAGGCTCTACAGCCCTGAGGGTCCTCACGAGCTCAGTGGGCTTCCATAATTCTTAAATGGGGGTCTCACCTTTGGGGCTATGGGCCCCGGTAAGAGAAGAGGTGACCCAAAACCCAATGTTCACTCCAGCAAACCTGTGGAGATGGAGGAAACTTCCAGAAGGACAACCGTCCTATAGAACGATAGAGCAGGCCAGGCAGGAGCAGCTTGTTCTCGGTAAGTGACACGCGAAAGTCTGGTTGGCAAAGATGGCACCTGAAGGACTGTGAGAAACACGACTCTCTGGTCTGATGAAAGTGACATTAACGTCACATCTGCAGGCCCAGCTCGTCACCGGCCTCAGAGGGGCCACACAGGGCCAGGGTAAAGCTGATCTCCTTGGTGGGCACCTGGACGGGACATGGGACAACTCTGGGGACGTCCTTGAGTGGCCCAGGACCTGAGCCCAGCCAAAGACCTCCGGAGAGACCTCAACATAGCTGCTCACCGGGGGTCTCCAGAGCTGGAGAGGAGCTGCTGAGAACAATAGCAGACGATCCCCAAGTCCAGGGGGCTGTGAAGCTCCTCGTGTCTGACCCACCGAGACCCCGGGCTGCCATGGCCGCCACGATGAAGCGCTGCGTGAAGGGGCAGTCGGACCCTTCAGGGTTGTGGTCTTCTTATAAATCTGCTACTCGTCTCTTCGCTTAGACATTCTGGGCCATTGAGGACCAAACAGAGGCGTGAAAAATGAGGGTTTGAAAACTTTCTGAGGGACTTTTACACGGGGCACTGGCGCTTGGAGGCGTGTCTTAAACAACATTCACGAAATAAATATGCAAATGAACACAAGATGTGAGCGTCCATTGATGAACGTCTCACGGGTTACGTCTTTCATTTTGTCCGTAATGTCCCTCCAAGCTCATCGTGAAGCACAGCTTGAATTTGAGGCCACCAATCAAAACGCAGCACTCGCCAGAGCCCGCCCCCTCGGCTTTGACGAGTCAAAGTGACAGGTTTAAATTCAAAATGGTGGAAGTGGCAGAGTCTTGTCAGCTTGCAGATGACCATTAAGAGAGGGCATGGCGTGAGTTCTCAGATGCGGAAATTGAGTTGTGTTCGGTCTGGATGGGTGGGCAGAGTGAAGACTGGCGGCGTAAAGCCCCTCCTGGATTGTTCAGTGACCGACTGCCGGCACACGTGTTGCCTCATGTTCTTCTGAACAGAATTTTGAACATATTTGCCCATCTAAATGGTGGTGCTGCAGTATCTGGCCATTGATGCCACCTCGCACAGCCTGTTTAGAACTGGCAGACCCTCAGCACACCCGTGGTTTTCGTTGGTGACTTTGACAGGATTTGGAGGGTCACCATCACTGGCCCAGGAGGATTATTAAGCACGTCATGTGACTCCGGGCTGTGACACATCATCACCTGCACCAATCAGCTTGCTGTCTGGGAGGAGCTAAACAAAAAAAAGGTCACATTGGGAGGAACGCGTGACACAAACCTAATCTGTTATTAACAGCGCTGTTACGTTGTGCCCGTGGCAAGCTGCCCATGGTTCTTCTATTTTGTGCTTTTTCCAGTAATTAATGGCTGGCAGGGCAAAGCTTCAGCGCTTGTGCCAGCAGCATTGGCTAAGGTGGCATCCAGGGACATCCGTGATCCAAACTCAACAGCCACCGCCCTGCTTAGTGGCCAGATGACCGGTGAAACGTGCCGAGCAGACCAATCTGACCACCGGCGCCCCTCGAGGTCCTCACCCGTCACACCTCGCCGCAGGGTATTAACAGCGAGGACGCCCAGTGGCCAATCTGCAAACTGCAGCAAGAGCACAGCTGGCTTACGGCCCTCTCACATCACACGACGTTTCGGTTGTAGACTTCATTGATGTAACCTTGGCCATGCAGTCGCGGCACCCCCGTGTTGTGCAGTCTGATGTACCCGGTACCCGCAAGGGCAGCTAACGTGTGTGTGCTCATCACCCGGAGGTACAACGCCAAGAATGTGTGGTGAGGTGCCCGGGTGTGTTGGACCTCACAAACAGAAGAGGGGCTCATCTGTCCAATGTCATGTATTTTAGGTGAACCTCACTGTGCCCGTAAAGCCTTGGCACGGGCACTGGCGCCATCAGACAGCACATCTATGGCTGTCAGAAAACGGGACGAGCGCAGGATACTTGGGGAATGTGAAGTGGTACTGGAAGGCCGTCTTCAGTTTGTCATCGCCGTGTAATCGGACATCCGCAGTCGTCAAGTTTGACACCCCTATGACTAGAAGTCGTGTCATGTGACGTCGGTGTTACTCAGTTAAAAATGCCGACAGCCCACTCCGCTGAGAACACCATCAGCCAGCGCCGTGTCGACCGATCGACAACATCAGCCCACCTTCCTCTGCCGTGGAGGGGCACCAGGCTCATTCCTGCACAAAACACTCCAGCGTCCACACGGCTATGAGCCCAGATCCAGAACCTTCTGAATGACTGGCATCTCCTGTGCTTTCCACCACTCAGACTTTGGTCATCAAGTATCCGCCATCTTGTGTGCTCCATCTGGCCAGCTACTAACCTCACTTGTTCTGAGAAAGTGGGTGGGAGACGAGCCCAACCGTGGTGGGCACAGAGCAGCAGCCTCCAGAGGATAGAATGCCAGTGCACCACAGGGCATCGTTACCCACACTGGGCCAGTTTAGTCAGCCAGACATGTGTGGCCTTGGTATGTGGAACTAAACACAACGTGGACCCTGGGAGATCATGCAGACCCCAAGAAGAGATCGAGCCGAGTCCCTCATTGTGGGTCCGGGGTGGTGTGAAGTGACACCGCTAACTGCTCTCCTGCCCATTTGCTATTCGACATAAAGGCCACCAGCAGACAGGTGAGGCGAGTCACTCTGAGTGGGCACGAGGGGCCAACAGGGCACCTGAAGATGAGCTCTGGGATTGTCTACCATTGCAGAAGGACGGGGAGTCAGTGAAGGAGCTGACCACATGAGAGATGTGTGGGGACCGAGGGCTGGATGTGTCAACATAAGAGCTGCGTGGTGACAACTGGCATGAGCCCCACAGTCAGCGGTCTCAAAGGAGACATGAAAAAAAGGAAATTGTGTGAATGATGAAATTCTCATTAAGTTTGTAGTAAAAGTGGACAGGGACTCGCATGACAGGCAGAAGTGGCACCTGCTTATGCCATCTGTAAGTGGCGCCATGCCGTAAAAGTAAAATGTGAATGAATGGCTTGTGGAAATGCGCCCCCCTCAGGCCAAACACACTGTGCGCGCACATTGCCTATACAGTCGACTTTATTAAAACTGGCACAGTGGAGGGCAGGCAGTGTGGACTTTAGACCCCCCAATCCCACTGGTAAATTTCACTAACGTTCTCTCTCAGGTCTTCCATAACTCCTTTCAATGGAGGCCTGGTGTGCCGCTAAATGAGACCTTTCAGTCAACTTCACATTTCTGGAAAGGATCAGCTGAGGTGATGTTAAGACTCGGGTGGGCCGGCAGCCACCAAGCTCGAGTGCTCATATTTTGCTGCCCTCACAGGCCCCACTGGGCCTACTGCAAGGAAAGCATCCCCTCAGCCTGCTCTAATTTAGTTCTTTGTCATTCACATTGTGTTTATTGGTTGACTGAGTGACCAAAGGGGGGCACTTACTTTGTCATGGGTGTGGCAGAGATTTTGGGGAGCCTTTAAGAAATCAAATGGTTTTTTAAAAAGTGTCTGTCATGTCGACTCAGGTTGTCTTTTTTATTTCACAAAATGTGCTTGGAGCTCAGAAACAATGAAGCCTTCTAAACTCGCAACAATAGAGGAACTCAGCGAGGGGGCAAATACTTTTTCACAGCCCTGTGATTTGTTATTCATGAGCAGGGCTCCGTTTTCACCTTGACATTAAAGAGTCTTTTTTTGTTGGTCAAAAAGACAACCGAACTCCATGCCGCAGAAGAACAACATGTGAGGACTTCCAAGGTGGTAAAGCCTTTGTGGCGCTGCTGCCCCTCATCCTGTGCCCACCATAGCTCCATTACCATTCTGTGCCCACCTCGAGGACTTCGGGTCTTGTTCCTCTTCTCATGCTCTTTCTTTGATGTTTTCGGTGTTTGATTCAAATTAATGTCACTCGCTTACATTTAATGCGACCGCAACTCGTGTGATGTTACGAGAAAGGCGGAGTCATTTGTAAGTCGACTTGAACAGCAGACACGAGTCTTCGTCACATGTTCTTCTTCTTCATTAAGTCCCAGTGGAGTTCAGTTGTCTTTTTGATCAACAGAAAAAGACTCCTTAATGTCAACGTGTAAACAGATCCAAATTACAAATCTCGGGACTGTGAAAAAGTATGTGCCCCCTTGTTGCACCCAACCAACTGCATTGTTTTTTGAAGACAGATGTTTATTGTGAAATTGGTGTCTGCAATACATTCCAAAAATGTTGGGACAGCACAGTCTGCGACTCATAATGAGGTGACAACTTGAAAGAAGAAGGTGATGTGTGGCAGGTCAGGCAGCGGTGTCCTAGCAGATAAGGCACTCCTAAAACTGGTGGGATTTTGGGTGTTTCACCCCCAACAGTGCAGAAGGTCAAGGGTGAAATCCAGCTGTGAATGTGTGTGTCACCTCTGGCCCCTCAGACATCACCGTCTAATGGATAGCAGGACGTGGGCTCAAAAGCTCCTTGGTAAACCTTTGTCACCCGGCACCAATCACAGTGCGGAAGCCACACATCACTGGTGCCCAGAGGTGCCACCAGCTTCTCCAGACTCGGTCTCATCTGAGATGGAAGGCAGGGCAGCAGAATCATCAAGTCAACAGTTCACATTGTTTATGGAATAAACAGACGCCATGTTCTCTCGGGCCAAAGACGAAACGGACCATCCTATGCCAGCATCTGTCATGGTAGGGGGGAGTGAGTCAGTGCCCAAGGCATCTGTGAGGGCACCACTAGACTCACACAAACTGTGGTGCAACGGATGGCGTTTTTTCCAGGGACATCCCACCTTTTTAACTCCAAATGACATTCTGCCCGAATCACGTGTGCCCAGCTGCCAACTGCGTTGTGAAGAACACCAAACAAGATGCCAGCTCATCACTCCTCCTCTGGTACACAAATGTAGCAAAGCCATCGACAGAAGCTCACCAGATAAGAGGGTCTTCAAATGGGCTTCATAAAGAGGGCATTGAGGGAGTCAGCAGTTCTCATGGAGGTGGGCAGCTCACCCCACCAGCTAGAAACGACACCTAAAGAGTCTGGCCTGGGACGATGAACGGGAGAAAACTGCGCTGGCTCAACTTAACCCACGGGGGTCTTCGGCGCCCGCTTCAGTGGGGGACACGCACCTGGCCTCACGTGACTTCATTTTCATGACATCCAGTAAGGCGCCTTTGAAATGTTTTCGATGGAGCGCAGGGTGGAGAGAGTTTCCCAGTCAATCCCACTTATGTGTGTCGGTGGTCTCTAAACGGCCCCAACATTTTTGGAATTAAGATTGCAAGCAAAAAAACAAACAGTGGCTTGAAAGAAACTGCGCTGAGCAGGAAAAGAGCGTCTGGGCGTCGGGCACCGGGCACCTCCACGATACAAACTGCACGAGGCTCTTCTGTGGGCTCCCTCTGTGTTGGCGACCCACCGGGGGTCTTGCTCAGCTGCTCGGGTTCTTCCATAAAGCACCACCGAGGGGACAGTTCTGAACCAAAGGACACAGGCTGGTCATTTGGGACGTGCCATCCTCCTCCTCTTCGCTGAGCGGGCCTTAATGAAGCGGCACGAGCTGCGACGTGCCAAAGGGAGAGGGCAGCCTGCGAAGGGTCGGTGTGTTCCTCCGGAATCCGTAAAGCCCGTTGTAGCCGAAGACAGGGCGCACCGAAGCCAGGAAGTGACCGTGTCCGTCCCGCACCTCCGATGAGTAACCTGCGAAACACAAGCACAAAAGACGGTGAGCTGGCCCAGCGGCAGGGGGTCCCGTTTGTCTTGAGGTCACTCCAGGGTCTCACAGCTCACTTCACCTTCACCTTCAGCTGTCTGCTCATCTCGTTAGGCCGAGAGCAGCGTGTGGCCGTCAGGGTCCACCTCATCCAAAGCGACTTACAAATGAGGTCAACATAGCGGAACAGCTGTCAGTATGGCAGGACAAGGTGACAGAGCACCAAGCTTGACACACCTCCTCTGTCACTCAAACGCAGCAAAGGCGTCATCAGCTTCGACAGAAGCCCACCAGATGAGGGGGTCTTCAAATACGTTTCAAAAAAAGGGCACTGAGGGAGTCAGCAGTTCTCATGGAGGTGGGTGGCTCATCCCACCAGCTAGAAACGACACATAAAGGGTCTGGACTGGGACAGGTGACATCACCTGCAGCCCTGAGGGGGCAAGAAGGACCCTCACAAGGGTCTCCACGTACGAAGGTGCTGACCCACTCTGTAGGTGGCCATCAAGGACTTGCAGTTAAAATGTGCCACTAAGCTGGTCTCCAAATGGCATCTTACTGGTCCCTTCTGAAGCCATTGACCAAGAACCAGTTTGTCCTCCCGTGTCACGCAGGGCACCTCCTCTGCCTGGGGTCTCATGTTTCGGGTCCCTTTTGTTCATTCTGGATGCTCTGCGTTATGCGGATGATGGTGGGCGGTCCTCTAAAAGGCGGGGCCACCTGCCAATCACCGAGGTCTTAAGGAGGCCAGCGAGTGAAGACAGAAACCCTGACACAGATTTATAGGAAGTCACTGAGCACTGGAGAGACTCTGAAGGACTGGAAAATGACAAACAGCATCACGTTATATAAAAAGGGTGACCGGGCAGCGCCAATCAACTACAGGCCAGTAAGCTTAACAGGCATCACAGGTACATTAATGGAAGGAATTATTAAGGAGAAGATGGAGCAACACCTGGCAAGGACAGGACAGTCGGCATGGGCTCAGAAGAGGGAGGTCGTGTTTTACTAACAGCCTGGAATTCTATGAGGAGGAAACTAAAGGATACGACCAGAGAGGAGCAGATAAGATGATTGATGTGGACTTTCAGAAAGCATTTGATGAGGTGCCACATGAGAGGTGGGCATCAAACTAAGAGAAGTGGCAGGTGAGGGTGATGTTTACAGATGGGTGCAGAATTGGCTCAGATACACCAGAGGGTGATGGCTCCTGGGAAATGATCCGAACTGGGTGAAATTAAGAATGGCATCCAGCAGGGGGCACTGGTGTGGCTGCTTTTAATATGAAGAAATGATTTGGATAGGAATATAAGGAACAAGCTGGTGAAGTCTGCAGGTGATACCAAGATAAGTGGACTGGCAGATAAACAAGAATTCACTGAATCATCACAGAGCGATTTGGTCAGCAGACAGGTTTGGGTAGATTTGTGGACGATGAAATGTAATGTCAGTAAATGTAAAGAATGACATGTAGGAAGTCAAAATGTGAGGTCTAAATACACAATGGGGGTCTGAAAATCAGGAGACCACCTTCTGATGAGGATTTAGGAGTCGTAGTGGACTCTAAGATATCGACTGCCAGTCAGTGTTCAGAAGCCATTAACAGACTGTCAGGTTATATAGCGCCTTGACGTGTGGAGTACAAGTCACAGAAGGTGACGCTCAAGCTTTAGAACACACTGGTGAAGCCTCATCTGGAGTCATGTGGGCAGTTTGGGTCTCCATAAAGACACAGCAGCACTAGAGGAGGTCCAGAGAAGAGCGACGAGGCTGATTATGGGGGGCTACAGGGGGGGGTGAGTTATGAGTGAAGATTAAAAGAGCTGAGCCTTATGGAGATGAAGAGGAGACCTGACTGAAGTGTTTAAAATGATGAAGAGAGTTAGTCCAGTGGATCAGGATGGTGACTTTAAAATGAGTCCATCAAGAACATGGGGACACAGCTGGAAACTTGTGAGGGGTGAATGTCACACAAACATCAGGAAGAGAAGCACAGACATTTGGACTAAGTGACCAAGTAGTGTGGTGGACAGCAGAACTTTAGGGTCCCTCAATACTCGACTTGATGTTATTTTAGAGAGTTAAGTGGGCTGGACTGGTGAGCTCTGGTGGGCTGAATGCTAATGTTTGCAGATGAAGTTTGTTTAATTGGACTCTGAGGAGGTTTCTTATAGGTGGGCAAGACAGAAATCTGTAATGTCTGGTGGGCATCCTTGCAGGACACAGCATGTTATTATAGTTGTGTTAAAATTAGGAGCCTATTAGGACTTCACACATCGGTTCTCATCTCTTCGTGACCACTTATGGACCCTGCTATGGTCCTTTCTGGAACCTTCACATGGAAAATTCTTTAGGGAACCAAACCTCACACTCCTGTGGCATCCCTCTAAAGAGCGGCCCTGGCACATTGAGTGTACAGAGAGTCAATGTAGAGACCTGACGTGAGGGGTGACGTGTGCCCACCTCAGCTGGCTGAACTCTAGACGTGCTGCTGCATTTTGAGCCATCTGCATTAGCTTGGCGACCCGTGGCGTGCCAACCCTGCCAGCTGATGATTAAAGTAGCACAGTAGTGAGAAGGCTGGCAGAGGCTGGGCTGCGTATTCCATCAGATGCTTTGTTAAAAAGTCGTTCACGATAAGACCCCCGAGGAGTCGTCACGACTTGCGGAGTTTGGGCAGAATGACCGCGAAGAGACGGGGCTGCAGCGGCCCCTGGCGGTCAATGACTAGAAACGCAGGGGATCGCGGCGCCGCACGTGAGTGACAGTAATGGCTGAAGGACTCGCCGTTGACCTGTCCGTCTCTCCGGCGACATGAAAGCGGACTGTCATTTGTCGCTCTGGCAACGCGCAGCGCTCACCTGCAGCCAGCCGCGGGGAAGCCGACGCACCGGTTTGGCCGGCATTGCTGCCCCTGATAAGTGGGCAAACGAGCCGCGAGAAACAAGAGGGCGGCCTGGCGAGGGCAACGTGCCAATGTTCAGGGAGGGAGGGAGACAGAGGAGAGACCACCGTACCTGTGCCCCCCTCGGCGTTCCTCTTCCTCAGGTAGAGAGAAGCAGCTCCGTGATGGTTAAACCGGTCAGCCAGGGGTCCCAGGATTGACGTGCCGCCTTTGGACTGCAAGAAGAAGAAGAAGAAGGATTAATGCCGCCCAGTCCGGGGTGTTCATAAGAAACGTGAAGATTTATGTCATGAGGTAGAAGTGCGTGACCAAGCAGAAGAATCGCTCCAAATACTTGAAATGTGTGCTTCGATTGAGATGTTTAAATAGTCTAACTAGAAATGTGTCACTTGTCACCCTCTGATGAAGGTCCATCGAGGGCTAGTAAAGGGTCAAACCCAAAAAATCACCTCATATTCGTAATCAGTGACCCTGAAATCATCTAAAACGACACCCCACATGCCTAGGCTTGAAATCTGCCATTTTGAAGAGGGCTAAGACCACCGGTTACGGACCAAATGTCAAAACTAGGATTAGAAGTGCAGTGATGGACTGGCATCCTGCCCAGACTTTGTTCCTGCCTTGTACCCACTGCTTACTGGGATAGTCGCCATTCCTCCTCCACCACCACCACTGTGCCCCCAGTCTGGATTGAGCAGGTTAGAAGATGACAGGACATGACGTGATGTGACCGTAAATGTGACCAGCAACCTCAAGATGGCATAAACGACCTTCCACAGTCTGTATTGATGAGCCCTTTTTTTTCAGGTTTTGTTAAAAGGAGTGACTTTGACACCTCGTATCTTATTAGGGGGTGAACCCCCAGGGTCCACTGATGCACAACTTCAGGTTCTTCTGGTCATTTGTGCTGAAGACACCTGTTGGTTTGTTCTTATGTAAAGCACTTTGAGCTACTTTTTGTATGAAAATGTGCTATAGAAATAAATGCTGTTGTTGTTGTTCTTTATCATAAGGTTGGCATTTCCTGCACAAAATATGGCTTTCAGATCTAGAGGGCCAAAAATAGGGGCATCCCCAAAAACTCAACATCGTGCAGAACTGGACATTAAGACGAGTTGTACGGTATGTCATGTGTGAGGGTCTTCTCATCCCAGTCAGTCAGGAGGCACCAGACAAACAAAAACTGGAGGTGAGGTGAGGTGAGGTGAAGTCATCCAGAAGGAACTCAATAATCACAACGTGCCAAGCAGTGGCATCCTGCCCGGTGTTCACCCCCGCACCACACCGAGTGTTGCCAAGGCAGATCAAAGGCTCCCGCTACCCCGAACTGGACAAACAGGTTGGAAGATAAGTAGGTAATGGAATGGTAGCCTCTAATGACCAACCTGAGGACAATGAAATCATGAAAGTTTTGGTTTTTGTTGTACTCAACTTTAGTTGTACTTGTGAGTTTTGCGCTCCTTGAAAGTCGTTACAAATTTGACCAAACTTCTTAAAAAAAAAAGCAGAGTAAGGAATGATGGGCACACTGTTATACATATGTGGGGGGTCTCCTTGGGGGTCAGAGCGCGATGTGGTCATTTACTACTGGCACTAAAAGTGAAAGATGCCAGCACAGGCTGCCCACTGCTCCACTTCAGGCCCCGTATAGATATTTCTATTTATATATTCTGCATATTAAACATTCATCTCCCCGGTTGGGCACTTCTTTGGGTTCTGCACCCTCAGCTACAATCTGACATCTTTAAAAAATAAAGAAAACCAAAGCCCACCGGCCGCACTTCTGACCGGACACGCATGAAAGTTCGGGGCGACCACTTGTACTCATCGGCCCAGTCGTCGATCGCTCGGTGGCCGCGCCCCGTCTCTTACCTGGCCGGTCCTCCTGAGCACAGCCGGCACGGGTTTGCTGCTGAAGTAGCCGATCGCATGTCGGTCCGCCTGCGCGTTGTACGGGGGAATGACGGAGCCCAGCTTGGGCAGCGAGCGGCTGAAGTCCTCGGCGATGCTCCCCACGGCCACGCAGTCCAGGATGAAGGTCTGTTCGCGCAGTCTCAGGCGGGCCGGGTCAGGCACGGGGGCGAAGCGACTTCTCGCAGCCATTGCGCCACACTGAACGAAAGCGCGCCGGGAAGCGAAACAAAACGCCAGGCTGGTTGTCATAGAAGTCCGAGCCCGTTGTCTGCTCCCCGCACTCCCCGTCAGGGGGCGCTCTTGTCCTCTCGCCGCGAGTTGATTTAAATCGCTGAGGCCTCCGCTGGAAAGTTCAGCTTGTCGCTCGCTCGCTCGCTCGTCTCCAGGTCTGTCATTGGTTGGTGAAGCGACAGTTTCGTCTTTTTAGCCGAGGAAATCTGCGAGCAGCGGGGACCCGCAGCCATTCAGCGCTGAGGGAGGCGGCGCGCGCACACGCACGCGCACAAACAGCGCCGCGCAGGACGAGGGTGCAGTGCAGTGTCAGTGACGGACGGCAGGTGTCGGGCTGGCGCCTCTCGTAACCAGCAGACGCGCGGGGGTCCCGACTGGGCCTTTGGCTACGGCCGCCGCTTCTGGGCTCCAAAGGAGACCCAGAGACGCACAGACATTTGGACTAAGTGACCTAGTAGTGTGGTGGACAGCAGAACTTTAGGGACCCTCAATACTCGACTTGATGTTATTTTAGAGGAGTTAAGTGGGCTGGACTGGTGAGCTCTGGTGGGCTGAATGTTCTGGGCTCCAAAAGCCTGGGTTTAAATTTGAGGCCAATGACGAGCATATGAACTTAAAAAGTTGGAGGTGACTTTAGCAGCGTTGTCGTGGATGCTGCAGTCTCTGCACTTTAGGAAACATTCCTGACCTGAGGAGATGCGAGAGAAACGTTTGGAGAATTTCAGACCTCCAAAATCTGTCGGCCGACAAAACAATCAGAAGCCATTGAGGACAGCCTGAAGAAATGACCATCGAAGAACATGAGTGGGCTGGAGCGGCTCACATTCCTGCACTCTGAGACCGCCACACGTCTGTGGATCCCCACCAGAATGTTCTCCTAGTGACTTCTAGTGGCTGGAGCAGAGGGGGCTTTCCTGAACATGAGACTGACCGGAGGTCCGCCATGAGACGGGATCACCTCAGTGGTCTTACTGCCATTAGTCCGTCACCTCTAATGACGTCGTTGATGGGTTGCAGCAGAGTCGAGGGGTCGAGTTTATGACTTGCGATGTGCGCAGAAATGACAAACGTCCAGCAGCTTTCATTTGTAGCTGGAAATGGTCGAGTGGGCTGTGGGAATGGCTGGGATCGGCCGTTATTCCCACTTTACTTGATTGATTATTGGTATAATTGTACATCCATTTGTTATTAACTCTGTAACACAGTTTTGTGAAAAAGTAAGTGCCCCCCATGGAAAGTGTGGACTTCTTCAACATATTCGAACTGCCTGATGGCAGACCTTCATGGCAGCAGGTAAAGGTGACCAACTTGAGTAAAAACACAAGGACAACGTGCCTTTTCAATCATTTATACAAGAAGAGATGTCATGGTGGAAAAAGTTAAGTCCACCCCTGGCCTCAGAAGCTGGTCCTGCCCCCTTTAACAGAAATGGCTTCTCGTAGGTGTTTATCAGAACTGCCCAGCAGCCTCTGGCATCAGCTCCACTCCTCCCTGGCCAGTTCCTTCAGTTGCAGGATGTTTGTGGTTTCTCTGGCACGTCCTTCTCATTTCCACATTTTAATGGCATTCAAATCGGGGCTTCGACCAAGGCCAGTCCATCGCCCTCCATGTCTTCTTCTTGAGCCATTCCTTGGAGGATGTACTAGTGTGCTTGGCATCTTCGTCATTGTTATGTTGACAGGTTCAACTTCGACTTCTAGGCAGATGAGCTCACATTCTCCTCAAGCACACTTGGATACGACGCCAAAGTCACACCTGACTTGATGACTCGAGACAGCAAAGCCACCCAAACCAGGACGTGTCCAACCAGCAGGCGTCACAGCTGTCATGAGGATCTTCTCGGTCAATCATGTCTACTGTGAAGGACTTCATCTATGATACATGTGTTCCAGAAGGCCGGGTCTTTGCTAAGATCTACAATGGCTAATTGTCATTTTGCTCTGATGGTCTTTATGGACAACAATGGCAGGTCAGTTTTGTGTCATTTCTTTCTGACTGGAGATGCATGGACTTTGACACCAACAAGGGTGTCCAGCAGATCCCACTGTGACATTCTGGGGTTCTTGAAGACTTCTTGGAGTATCAGGTGGTCAGCTCTTGGGCCGAATGTGTTGGGCTGGCCATTCCTGGACAAATCAGCAGATCTTTTGAAATCTCCAGCACTTGTAGAGGATTCCCCTCACATTGGTGGGACTTATTTCACATGATTTGGTGATCTTCTGAAATCCCCTGCCAAACTCCTAGTCATCCACAGTGCTCTTTCTGTGGGCCGCAGGAAGCTCTTTAGATCTGGGATATGATGACACCACAGCAAGACCCTCGAGATGTCAGGTCCACCTGCAGACCCCTTAAGGAGGTTCTAATCATCTGGAACACCTGATTATAACTGATGGATGCATGAGGTGAGCTTACTTTTTCTATGTGACAAATGTGTGACTTGTGAAGTCACCTTGTCAATCTGATGTGTCATCTGTATCTGCAGGCACCGCTTCCAGGATGTGTCTGTTCAAAGACGTAAAAAAAGCCAACCCTTTCCATGGGGTGCACTTACTTTTTCACAGCAAAAATTTGCACTTTCTGTTTTCTGAACTGTTTCAACAAATGTGGTGCCAGCTCAAGCTAAAGCCACGTGGTCTTCCCTGGAGAGTGGCGCTCATGTAGCTCATGCCATGCCTGTGGCAGGACAAGACTAAGATGGCAGCTCCTGTACCCCAGAGCTCGGTCAGCACCACACACATGGCACAACCATGAACATCTTCACCAGCCAGGCCAAAGGAGGACTAGCTGCCCAGTCTGGCGTCTCTTCTTCTTCACAGCCTCTTGGTGCCTGCTGTGAGGTGCTCCTCAGGCTTCCTGGCAAATCTGGGTCACAGCACCAATGTACCCAGTCTCAGTCCTAGTCACGAGTTGTCCCCACTGGTCACCTGGCATGCAAAGTCACTTCTCGAGGACGTGAACTGGAAGGACTTGATGAGAGTGCCTGGCATGGGTGACAGAATTGCTCTTCGTGGCCCCTTCCGCCCTGTCACGCTGGTGGTGTATGAAGTTGAGCTCCACAAGTCCAAGTTGGGTTTGCTCCTCGTCCTTCCATGACAGAAGGAAATGTGCCAACTCACTTAGGCTGGGTGGCTTGTCAAGAGGGAGAGAGCAGGACTGGCACCAAAGGCCCAGAACAGGCTGCTACCATTAGAGACGTGTTGCCACTGGTGTCTCCTGCTGGGACTTTTCACTTCCATAGTCATGACTCCTATGTGGGACGTGTCAATAGCGCCAAGGATACTTCACAGATGGCATGTCACATCAATGAGCAGGGCACCAAATAGAGGGCACCACATCACTGACCACATGAAATTCTACTGCACAATCACAGCAAGTGAAATGTGACCCCACAGTTTAAGAACTGGTCACCTGCTGTACCGTGATGAGCGTGGCAGGGGACAGATGGCGTAAGGGGGGCTGCTGCTAAGACCACCATTCAATGCCACTCCGGTCCACCGGGTCCACCTTAGGCGTTGAGAGCCAATGCAAGCTGGGACTCACCGTGTGGCTCCACCCCCAGGGCAGTGCATTAGCCAGTACAACCTTTTAGCCACGCCTCTAAGTTGGCTCCGCCCTTCCTGACAGCCCACACAATACAAGGGACTGGCCCATTGAACAGTTAATCATCATTGTCACTGTTGTCTATGGGTGAGGATGGTGCAAATGATGACATATTTGACGTTACAGGTGGCACATGGGATGGACGGGCATCCAGTCAAGGAGTCATGAAGATACCTTACCTGGACGGGAGACCCGAGTGGACAGAAAGGCATCCCAGCCGAGACAGGGAAGGATGTGGCACCCGGACAAGGACATCCCAGCCAGCGAAGAGGAAGATGGCTCTTTACCCAGACAAATGGACAGGCGTCCCGGCTGGACTTGTGCACCTTCTCTGGTTGGGATAAAAGAGGACAGGAAAGGTCTGTCTCTGGGGGGTACTGATGTCCCCAGGCTACTAGATGGCAGCAGCCCACAATAACAGCACCCATTCGGGAACCAGAAGGGAATGACAGGAATTGTAGTCCGGCAGCACAGCCCTGCTGGGGTCTTGGGTGCCACAAGAGGGAGCTGACTGCACTTCCTGTTATGTGACCCAAAAGTACTTCTAATGGGCAAAAGCGCTGGCACCGGAGGTACTCCTGGGTCCTCAATAAAAGGGGCTGCACTGCCTTGTCCAGGTGAGCCGGAGCTGGGAGGGCGGAGGGCAACATGTGACTGGAGGAGCGAGAGAGGGAGAGGGGGATAAAGAAAGAAAGAAAGAAAGAAAGAAAGAAAGAAAGAAAGAAAGAAA
>JANRMT010062820.1:34448437-34469539 GCA_026402145.1 Polypterus bichir lapradei
TATCTATCTATCTATCTATCTATCTATCTATTATATAGCGCCTTTCACATCCACCTATCTGTCTCTATATATAGTGCCTTTCTATTTTATATTTCATGTCTATCTCTCCGTGCATCCCAGACTGTGTGACAAGTCACATTTCTTCAGCCCCACCCCCAAGATTGCCCACCTCACCATTTCTCCAGTCCCTCGACAGCCAACTCGCGTGACCACATCGTGTTCCCCGCACGGCAGTTCCAGCCCGTCCCCAGTGCTAATCGGCCGTGACCACGTCCAGGGAGTTAACGTGTCATTTATAATGTCGCGCTTTGTGTCGCCTCTCCCAGGGCAGCATGTGCTGGCATTCCCATGGATGCCGGGCTCTCCAGCAGGCAGTCTGTAAATTCGTCGCCAAGAGGTGGCGGTCACGCTCGGGCCTTCAAAGGCTTCAATGGGAGCTGGTAGGAGAGAAAAGGCGAATGGGAGCGCGGCGTGCAGGTACCAGTGCGGTGCGTGTGGTGCGCTTTCTGATGGGGCCGCACGCCATTGTCCGGGCTGGGCGCTCACTCGGCGGGGTCTCGCGGTCATTTTTCACGTTTTAAGCCGAGTGACACACAGGACGTAAATCTGCTGTCGCTGTCCGTTCGGGAGTTGAACTTGCTGCGGTCTTGCATGTCCTCGCTAGATGGCGCTCTACGGCCATCTGCACCCCGGCGGCGGACGCGGATTCGACTTTCTGGTTTCGGTGGAATTTGCGGGGCGCTCCGTTTAGTCGGCAGATTTCCTGGCTGGGGTTCCCCGGTTCAGTGCTGAGACCCCCATTTGTTTAATGGGAGGGGCTCTGACTTTGCTTTTTCTTTTTTTAATTTTCCTAACAGTGAAGATCTCTCGTCTCCATGTAACGTGCAGAACGGCTTGATACGCCCGGCCATCATCTTCATACCCACTTATCCTGTAAGCCTTGGGCACAAGGCAGCGATAACAACTGGACAGGAGGCCAGTCCGTCGGATGGCAGGGTGGGCACACACACACACACTGCTCAACAAACCCGCTTCAGAAAGTTCACTTGTGACACCAAACAGCGAAGAGCAGACGTTGGGGGGTTTGTGAGTCGCTTTATTAAATTGTCCCACCACTTGTGTGTAAAGCGATGGTGGAGCGGGGTTCCCGTCAACAGCCCCTGCACTCCCAGTAAAGCCAGCTTGACTGACCTGAGGGTCCCACTGGTCACAGTCTGGAGATCCTGGCTGATCTGAGAAGGAAAAGGCGATTCACAGAAGAAACGAAGAAGCTGTGAATGAAGACATGAAGGACAGACGATGAACTGACTATGCTATGTGGAAGGAGAGTCGAGCTTGAGATGGCATGGGGTTGTCACCCCTGCCCTAAAACACTCTAGAAACATCTCACAAGCTCCAGTGACCAACTGGTTTCCAGGTAATGTCCCAGTATACTAGTCCAGTGTTCTTCTCTCCCATTGTCTTCCTTGCTCTGCTATTCACCAGACACCGGGCTCTCCTAAAGTCACCTTCTAGCCAAGGTGGTCCCAGAGAAGGCCAGAATGAGATTCAAATTCAGGTCAGGAATCTTTCTGCCCCCCAGAGCACATGAAGCCATGGTGTGCTCTCTGCAATCTCCTCAATTCTACTGTTGGTGTGAAGACCACCAAGAACCTGAGCATAAACAGCTCAAGGTGGTCCTGTGTGACTGAAGTCCTCAGCCTGTGTGTCACAAGCTTTGCTCACAGGCCACTTGTGTCATCCACAAGGTCAGCAGGAATATGTAGCCAAAGCCAATGACACAGGGGGACATGGCAGCAGGTGGCAGACGTTTTACAATTTGTGCTCCTCAGCTGCAGGGTCTCGTCAGAATGCCAGGGCTTGTCCTCCACTGTCGGTCACACAATACAAGTCACCAGTGGGCGGGTGGGCTAAACCGACGTTGTCAAATGAGTGCCACCCCAATACTGATAATAATAAGAATTGCACTTGAGTCGCACGTCTCAACCTCAAACCCAAAGTGCTTTGAAGATCACAAGATAAGAGAATGTGACCCCCCCCAATGAAGCCACCCCCCCCCGTATGACATGAACATCAAAGGAACGCCCCCAAAATACACCAGTCTGACAAAGTGGTACTGGGCCTGTCACACATCAAAGTGACCGCAGTGACATACTGGGTGACATTGTCAGGTGGGCACCACCTTCTGAAAGGGACTTTGGGGCTTGTGATTTGGAGGGGGGGGGGGGCTGTGGGGTGCCTTCTGATTGATTTGAGTATAAAATGTGTGTGTGTGTGTGTGTGTGTGTGTCCACCAATTGGCTGACTTTAAAAGACTCCACAGTCACGAGCGTCACATGTGAGCCGCCCTCGGAATTCTGCCGGCTGGGCTCCACAATCCAAGATGTCACCTGCCCCTTGGTTCTGTCACTTGCTTTTTTTTTGAGAAACGCATTGAAATGTCCTCAGAGCCCCCCTGTGCCTCGCCTCCCTACATGGTGTGCTCTCTGAAGAAAACAAAATCGTCACACGTCACTCAAACGGTAAGGCAGTAATGGACTCAAAGTGACAAATGACAAATGTCCACCTGCTCCACAAGGTTTCTGCTCACCTGGACAAAGCAGGCCACACCGTGAGGATTCTGCGTCTTTGAGATCTCCAGCGCCTTCAGTACCACCCAGGGGTCTCCTCAGAGATATGCAGGTGGGTGAGCCTGAGGGGTCCTGATGATGGACTACCTGTGGGGCAGACCACCAGTTTGGGAGACTCAAGGACTGTGTGGGCAACACTGGATCACCACAAGGGGCAGACCTGTCTGGTTTGGTCTTCACTCTGTGCAACTCTAACTAGAAATAAAACAGCAGGTCAGGTCACTGCAGAAGTCCTCAGAGCACTTATGGTATTGATAAGGGGGACACGTCGTCTTGGAGAATTGTCTGCAACTCAACATCAGCAAAACTAAGGAACTGCCAAAGAGCCTCCATGTCCGGTCACAATCCAGGGAGCGCATGTGGAGGAGGTGCACAGCTACAGGTGGTTGGGGGTCCACATCAGTGACAGGCCGGACTGATCTGGTGACACAGTGGAACTGAAGATGGTGTGAGCCTTTAATATGGGAAATGACCTCCTTCACATCTTCTATAACTTGGTGACGGCCAGTGTAGTGTGCTGGGCAGCTGACGTCACTTCAGGAGAGGACCACCGAATCAACAAGTGAAAATAAAAGGGCAGCCTCAGTCACGGTGTGCCTCCTGGACCTGCCGGAGGTGGTGGTGGAGCAGAAAATGAAGACGGAAAACTGTGTGCCATCATGAACAACGCTCATCGACTCAGGAACATCTTCTTGATCGAGTTTCTGAGCTTAGCGCAGGGTTAGGTTTGAAGTGCCACATGTGTTACTGGCAGGACTCCTGACCAATGACTGAGGAGGAGAGGCGGGCCTTCAGTTGGAGTGCAGCACTGCTTATTTGGGATGTGGGGACTGAAGGACTTGACATGTGGATGATGACATTTTTTTAATGGACATTTTGGTCTTGTTTGCTGTCCAGTGTCGGTCACCATGGAGGCTTTGAAAGTACTTTCTCGGCCAACACCATTAAATAAATGAAATAAATAATATTACAAAACAAAAAGTCTGATCTAATTCAGAGATTTAGTGAGAAATGTGAACCTTTACTTCATGAGGAAGAAGAGCTGAATAAACGAGAAGAGTGGAGTCCAACATGTGTAAATATTGCTGATTGCCTGGTGGTGGGTCATCAAGGGTTAGACCCCCCAGTGAAGAATCCAAAATCACCCCACATTCCTTACCCCTGACCTTGAACCATCTTAAATGAGACCCCACATGCTTAGGTTTGAAATTTGTCCTTTCTGACTTTCCACGAGTGACTCTTAGAGGTCCCGGACCACCAGTAAAGAATCTGAGATATTCGCATATTGGAGATCAGCAACCTCAAAACAACATCAAACAATGCCCTGCATGCCAAGGTTAGCCAGTCAGTCATTTTTCCACCCGCTTGGTCCTGAAGGGGGGTCATAGGGGTCTGTTGGAGCCCATCCCAGTTAGCACAGGGCACAAGGCAGGAACAAACCCTGGACAGGACGCCAGTCCATCACAGGGCAGACACGCACACCCACCAATCACACACCAGGGCCAATTCACCTCACTGGCACTGGAGCCCCCCGAGGAATCCCACAATTCCCTTTTTTTAAAGTTTTGAGTAGAGGAGTAACTTTGACCCCTTATACCCCTTTAGGGGGTGACCCCCTGAGGTCCTGCTGATTATTTTTACATATGGGGTGTCATTTCCTGTGGTCCAAACAAAGGAAGGGGCTTTTCAGTGGACCACCCCACATAAGCAGAAGTGGAGCTGAGCGTCTCGTAGTGTCGAGCCCCGAGGCTGCTGTGGTCTGATGGCCTATGTGAGGGGTTCTTCTGAGCGCGGGGAGCTTTTTAAAATGAATGAACGTGTGGATGAATTCTTCAGCTTCAAAGGGGTCCACATGAGCTGAGGCCACAATTTGAGGTGAACACACAGAAGTACTTCAGTTCATGTGAGCCCGTTGAGACTCTAGGGGGCGGTGTAGTTGTGACGGCTGGTGGGCCGCGTCCTTCAGGTAAGGAGGACAGGAGCTTTGAGGGTCAGGAGGGTCCGCTCGCTCCTCAAGACCCCAGAGAGTGCTGACGTGATGAGTAGAAACTACAGGGACGAATGTCACCGACTGTGTACGTGTGACAACAGCAGAGTTTAGACACTAGAGGGCGATGTAGCTACTAGCCCAGTGTGCCATCCACCTTCATGTGATCAGAGTTCAGACAGCAGACGGCGATGTCTCATTTCCAGGTAAAATGGCCATTTCTGGGATGCGGAGACAGAATTTCGAGCTCAGGGGTTGGGTGGCAGTCAAAAGGCGATCACTGGCTACCAAAACTGACTCTGGGGACATTGGGACCGCTCTGAGGGGACTGGCGAGGGGCCTTCCAGATATAATTGGGCTCACCTCCACACACAACACGGGCTCCTGGAGGGGCACTGGACTTTTTTTCACTGTCGATTTGCCCAGGGTGGGAGGCTTTGGGCAGGCGTGGGCCTACTTATAGTCCTCCCTCTCAGTTGGTGGACGAGAAGGTCACCTCTTTGTGACTTCAAGTCGGGGGTGAGGACTCTGACCGTCATCTGTGCTTATGTGCCAACAGCTGGGTCGGAGTATTCGGCCTTCTTGTAGAGCATGGAGGGGGTGCTGGAAGATGTGCCCACCAGGGACTTTGCCATTCTAATGAGGGACTTCAGTGCCCACGAGGGCAATGACAGTGAAACCTGGAAGGGTGTGAATGGGGGGAATGGTCTACCCATGTGGTGCTTTGTTACTGGACTTCTTTGCCCGTCACAGTTTGCCCATCACAGGCCCCACGTTTGAGGATAACGGCGTTCACGAGTGCGCCCTTGGCCATACGGCAGGTCCATGACCGATTCTGTAGTCCTGTCATCAGATCTGTGACCGCATGTCTTAGACCAGGGCTGTCCAGCTCCAGTCCTGGTGGGCCGCTGTGCAGGCTGCAGGCTTTCATTCTAACCATCTTCTTAATCAGTGAGCTGTTCTTGCTGCTCATTCACTTGCTTTGTCTTCGTTTCAATTGACTTGACCAGCTAACTTGAATATAAAGAAAGGTGAGGGTCTCGGTCACGTTGGTCTGCTCAGGTCACCCAAACATCTTGACGGTGGTCTTAGAAAAAAAAACAGGAAATCAGCCGTCTGCTGTGGAAGAACGAGAGCAGCAACACGTCATGATATTCAAGAACGGCTTTAATTAACAGAAAGATTCACCTCCTCATTAAGAAACTGGTTGGAGTTTGAACTCCCACTTTAGCTGCTCACCTGTCGGCTCGTCTCACGTCTCATTTCTGTTTGGCTGCCATTTCATTAGGAAACAAATCAATTCAGAGGAACGCATCCTTCAAAAACAGGGCTGTTAAAATGAAGGGGAATCGAGTTCATTAGCAGTGAAAACTGATTAGGAAAAGGGTCAGAATGAAAAGCTGCAGCCACTGCGGCCCTCCAGGACCAGAGTTGGACACCCCTGGTCTTAGACACTCAGGTGAAAAGAGGACCTCAGCTGTCAACTGGTCACCACCTGCTTGTGAGTTGGATCAGATGGCAGGGAAGATGCCAGGCAGACCAGACAGATGCAAACGTATGGTGAGGGTGTGCTGGGAATGTTTGGCGTACCCCCCCAGTCTGGCAGACCCTCAACTATCACCTCCAAATGAGTTTCTCTTGAATTCCAAGGGAGACTGGGGGACAACTCAACCTCAATGGGCCACAATCCATGACTCCATCGCTGAGAGAGCTACACGGAGCTGTGGCCGTAAGGTCATTGGTGCCAGTTATGGTGGCAGTCACGTGGCCTGGGGCTGGACAGCAGTGGTAAAGGGAGCCATCAGACTGAAGAAGGAGACCCTGCTGCTTCCAAACTTCCTCCATTTCCTGATAATGGAGCTCCTGAGAACACTCAAAGCTTTACAAATGGCTTTGATCCCCTTGTGCTGCTCTGTCTCTCGCCACAATTGGGGGTCTTCCTTGGACTACATGGTTTGGTGTTTTTGTCCTGATATGCTGTGTGAATGGTGGGAGCTTCTGTACACGTCTGCCTTACTGTCCAGTCAATACAGTTTGCCACTGGTGGACCCCAATCAAGTTCTGGACATCCATCCGTCCATCCATCCATCCATTATCCAACCCGCTATATCTTAACTACAGGGTCACAGAGGTATGCTGGAGCCAATCACCAGCCAACACAGGGCGCAAGGCAGGAAACAAACCTCTGGGCACCGCACCAGCCCACCACAGAAGTTCTGGACACACACAGGAGAATTCAAGCAGACAGGAGGCACCTGAGCACCCCACAGCCGAGGGTCCGAATACGTCTAGAAACTGAGGAGAGACAGTTCAGACCTTCCTGCAACATGTTGTCACTTTGTCATTGTGGGTCATTAAATGAAGACTGATGGCCGGAAACAGCAAATGAAACCTACAGGGCGCTATTCTTTCTTTCTTTCTTTCTTTCTTTCTTTCTTTCTTTCTTTCTTTCTTTCATCAAAAGGGTGTTGCACCAATGAGGCGCTTTGTAAACTTCAGTAAACTGGACGTTTCTTCTCTCATTTGAAGTGTCACTCGACACTTGTTCTTTATTACTGTTGTTATATTGACAGAAAAGGTTTATTGAGATTTGGTTAACAAAGTTGTCTTCACAAGTCTAAACGTCTTTCTTTCTTTCTTTCTTTCTTTCTTTCTTTCTTTCTTTCCATTTTAACATCACGCACAAAGCGAACCCTGCACTTTTAATAATTCCCCTCAAGTCTCTTCAAACCACAATCTGCCAAACAACAACCACAAAAACAAAAGTCTTGGGTTTAACTTGAGCTCCGATTTCATTGACTGACCAGCATTAAGTTTGTTTCACCAACGAAATGAAAAGGAAAAAAAAAACAGGAAAGGGGGCATCCCTCAAGTGTCAGACATGCCCCCGGCCCCCGTGAAATTTCGGCCAGATAAATGGGCAGACAACAAGAGGGCCGCGATGAAAGGTGCCCTCCTGTTTGCGCGCTCGCCCCGCCCCCGCCCGCCGCCCCCCCCCCCCCCAAGCATTGTCCCGGCCCGGCCGCCGTCTCAAGCTGCAGAGCGGCCTCCTGTCTAATGGCCATTTCAGCGCGAGCCGCACAAGTGCGCGGATTCCCACGGCTCGTCCTCCGCACTGCAGCTTGCCGCGGCACCCAGCGCCCCGGCTCTTCAGGCGTTATTTATTTGGCTTTCTTCATTCACAAAGTGACCCCCACCAGCTTGACACAAACAAATGTGCAAAGGGGCTTCTCACGCAGAGTTTAGCACCAGTAAGCCACTCAGGTACCAGCGCCGTTCGCAGAGCGGTGACTGACAGACGCAGGCGACTAGGCGGCGGCGCGCACAAGCGAGCAGGAGGAAACGCGCGCGCGCGCGCGGCCGCTGGTGTCGCTTGTTCGGCCGATTTCAGGGGCGTTCGTGCTCTGCACGGTGGTATTTATTCCGGCATTCAACACACGAGTAAACGAGTGAACACGCGTTTTATTTAGAGTCTGAGAACAGCCTAACGAGCTCCACCGGTCCTGGCCGCTCCATTTTATTAATTTTATTAATTATCTCATAAAGTTATTTTATAAAACAAAGAAATTGACGTTCAACGTCGAAATTATTAATGGGATGGAAAAACTGCATGGACATCCGTGGGGCATGCACGGCGGCATTTGACTCCTGTGATTGCCCTGGACATGAGTGCCCAGCAGCCTTGGTTGGGGGTGCGGACGCCTGAACTGCAGGGTGGGCACGGAAACGGACCGAACGGTCAGCAGCACGTCTGCTCAACGCCATTTTAGAACACCACGTCTGTTAGTCGGTCGTACCGCGCAGTTCACGCGCAGTGCTCGCCGTTTAAGTCAATACGTGAAACGATAAACGGGAGCGCGCATCCCAACAACTCAGCCGCGACTCGATTATTTAATTTATTCGTTAGACATTCCTTCTCGCCAAACTGCCCATCGATGTTTTTATAATAAAATAGTGCAACAAATGAGTTACTTTATATATGTTAAAAAATGAAAACGAGGACAGCAAAATAGAGAAAGAATCGACGACTCGACCAGTCCGCCAGGCTCATTTATACTTTATTTTAGGTTTATATTTATTTGACAATCAATGTTTTTTATTCTTTTGTAATGTAAAATAAATATATTTTGTGATCGGAGTTATGCTTTTAATTATTTAATTTCCTTTACTTTTACATTTGCAACATAGAAGGTTAGACTGACGAGCCATCCCTGCATTGCTTCCTGCCTTATATCTGATGCGGGTTGGGTGGGCACACGTGTGGAATATGGTGGTCGTGCACCTGATGGACTTATTATTAAGTAAACCTATTGTAATATGATGGCGCTGAGATGCCACCTTTCATAGAGTAATGTTATTAAAAGTGGGGGTGGGGGGTGGTGGTGACTCAGCAGTTAGTCCTGTGGCATCCGTGCATAAGGAGACCATTTTATAGGAGTCAACACATATGGACATCCCTGGTTCGGTGTGACTTTTTACCCTCCTATTCAATTTCCTTTAACATCTAAAATGCAAGAATTGCTTCATTCGAGACCCCAGGTGGTCCACTGCCAATATGTGCATCACTTCATAGTCTCAAATGGTGTCCTGGGCCGGGGTTTGCTGCTGCCGACAGACAATAAAAGTTTCTGTTTTGTCCACATATTAGGAATCTTGTCAAGGCCCAAAGAGCCAACGTCATGTCCAAGGAGCGCTTTGGGGTCTGTGAGGGAGTTGGGACTGTCAGGGTCCAAATTCTTTCTTTCTTTCTTTCTTTCTTTCTTTCTTTCTTTCTTTCTTTCCATCTATGTATCTATCTATCTGAAAGGTACCATATAAATAAAATGTATTATTTATTTATTTAATGTTGACTTTTTCTTTTATATTCTCATTGCTTCTGTCGGGTCCACACCAAGACATCAGTCAGTTTGGTGGGGTGTGTATCCGTGTAGATGTTTCAGGGGCTTGTGTTTGTGTTGAGGAATCCCTCATGCGCTACGTGACGTGTGTTTCAAATGGCTTTGCTCTTTCTGCAGTTTTCTGTCAGTGTGTTGGTTTCTGTGTCATAGGCTGTAAGCTGCTGTGTATGTGGGGTGACACCAGTGACAGTAATTGATACAATGGTCACTTTATGCATTCTCAACAAGCAGTCTACTTCTTAAGTCATGATAATGATGATGGTGATGATTGTTGTTGTTATTATTATTATTGAAGAACATGATATTGCATACAATAAAGACGCACTTATACAACAAATGACTTCATAGTCAAATTAGAAGAAAAAAGAAGAAAGATAAAAAAGAAAGCAATGAGAAAAAAAACAGCAAATCCACACGTTCTTCTTCTTCTTCTTCTTATTACTATCTTATTATTATCAGGTGATTTTTTTCAGAAGCCTTGCCACCCTTGGCTCCTGCTCAGCCTCACCTGTAGATGGCGCTGCCCTTTTGCCACCCCATACAAGTCGAACCGAGCAGATGGGCCGACATGTCAGAGCCGTTTTGATGTGATCAACAAATGCACGCCAATGTGGAGATTATTGGCATCAATCGTTTAAATCATTATAACTTTTCATTTTGTGAGTGTGTTGAATATCTTGACTTACTGTTTATGTACAGTTTCCAGTGTAAAAAAAAACCCTAGGCGCGTACGTTTATAATGAATTGGGATACATATGATCGAAAACAGCCATGACTTAAAGCTCCTCTATAAATACATTACCAAATTCACATCGAATAAATAGCTGAGCCAGTTTAAACGACACGATCAGGTAAGAGAAGAAGAAGAAGAAGAAGAGTTTAGTCACCATGCTAAATGGCTCCGCTGGCGGCTCTAATGTAGTCCTAATAAAAGCCGCTCGCTTGTAAGGACATTTCTTAAAAATAACGACATTTGTCACGAGTGGCGCCCACGAAGCGCAGCCAGATCTACGGTGTGGGGTCTCCTGTCCTCAAACGTGTCTAGTGGTCCTCACCAAGGCTGCCCCAAATCCCCCATCTTTCTCAAAGTTTCTCCTGTCTTTGTCCTTCAGTTGTCACTTCTCATAAGCGGCCCCTCAATGTGAGCTCTGGACTCTGTTTGGCTCTTTATGACAAGCTGCACGGCACTGAAGATTTAACATGTCTTTTGTAAAGCCTTTTATTGATTGATTTTATCACAATCAAATAACATTCAAGTCAAGTTTAACAAAACTAGGATCAAAAGAAATCAGCTCCCGTTAAGATATCTTTATTTGACAGATAACGGGGTTAACACAGTGCACTGAAATGTCACCGGACAGAAGGGGACAAAAGCGCATCTTCAGAGCAAAACCTTTACTTAGTTAAACCAGTGACAGACGTCAGAAACATCCATGAATGGACAGTGAGAGCCAGGCTGCCAATCACAGTGACATTACACAGGATTAGATAGATAGATAGATAGATAGATAGATAGATAGATAGATAGATAGAATGAAAGGCACTATATAATAGATAGATAGGCTCATATAGCGCCTTTTCCTGCTCGTACCACTTTGACTGTGAAGCCCAGTGGGCACCGAGGGTTGGATGTGTGGCCTGTAGTGATGGACGCCGAGGTCAGCCTTCACAGCTTTAACTGGTCTTATACTGGCCCTTTACTGGCTGTGTGGTTCAAAGACACCTCTGTGTATTTTGTTAATTGATCGATTGATTGATTTATAACTTTTTTTTTTTTTAATTAACAGGAAGTAGCCCCGATCTTCTCCAAATGTGTTTTATTTCAATGAAGCCCATCAGGCACACACAAAGCCGGCCCTTTGATGAAGTGCTGGACGAGTGTCCACTCTCTCCAGGTTGTGGGGGGCTCTCCTAATGTGCTCCTTTCAGGCTTTCTAAAAGGCAGCGCCATGCATGGCATTGTTAGATGTGACCCGCGCACGGGCGCCCATTGAAAGCCCAACCGCCCCCGCGCTGGTAGCTCAAGTGCTGCTCATTCTGCGCTGATTGTCACGAGTGTCCACTGTGTCCCCTCGCGGCTCCCCGCTCTGATGGATGAGTGCCTCTCGCCGCTTGTCGGGATGGCTTTCTTTTCTTTTCCAAAAATAATAAAACACTCTCTTTTCAAGTGGGCACAAATATTTGCACAAACGCAAAGCCAATATGGTTCAAGGCAGGCTTGGGTGACCTTGTTAATTGGACGGCCCACCTCACCTGTTAATGGAGGACACGGCTGTGAGTTGTGAACGCGCTTCTCGTTCACGCAGCTGCACCGGTCACAGCGTTACTCTCCACGTCCGTTTTATTTAACAGGAGCCATTTGAATGACCCCACGACCCCGTTTAGGACTAGTTCAGGATTAGAAAATGACCGAGTGACATTTGAAATGACTGACTCAGGGCCGCCACCGTCTCACTGTGTGGTCCAAAGACTCACCGTTAAGCTGCACAGCACACGCGTCCAATTAGAGTGGAAATTAAGAAACGGCCAAAGACTGGGAGCGCTGGGAGTTTTTTAGACACCACCATTTGTCATACTAAGGGAAGGTTAGTCAGTCAGTCAGTCAGTCAGTCATCGTCCAACCCGCTACATCCTAACACAGGGTCACGGGGGTCTGCCGGAGCCAATCCCAGCCAACACAGGGCACCAGTCCACCACAGGACACACACACTAGGGACAATGTAGGACCGCCAGCAAACCTGCATGACTTTGGACTGTGGCAGGAAACCCACGCAGACACGGGGAGAACATGCAAACCCAGGTCTGTTTACTTCGAGGCAGCAGTGCTACCCACTGCGCCACCATGCCACCAAGGGAAAGTTAAAGTTCTTTGACATGTATTTGTTACCGCATATTTATTTGTGAATTTCCCCTTGGGATTAATGAAGTATCTATCTATCTATTTAATTCAATTCCATTTATTTTAGCACTGAGCTCTTGACTGAGGTGTAAAACCTGTGGCTCGTTCTCGTTAACAAATTACGAATTAGAACTCAGATTGGCTCCGCCTCCCCGCCGGCTTTAGAACTGAACCGAATGGCGTTACGTGCATTTCAGGCTTTGAGCTCCTAATGGCGGGTTGAACGAGTCTCTCACAACGCGCTGAATGGGGACGCACTGAGGAGCGCCCGATTTGAGCCGATTATTCGTTTAAAATTAGCCGAAGAAGGGCAAGCAAGCCATCAGCAGAGGTCAACAGGACCAGAAAGCTACTGGTGCACTGCTAAGGTATAAACTCTGCGCCTTCGATGGCACTTGACTGAGTGGTGGGGGACTCCGTGGTGCAAACCGCTTGACGTACTTTTATTTATTCGTCGGACTCCTTTGTCTTCGGCAAATCCCAAGCTTTGACATACAAGCGGTCACGTGGCTTGGGTCTGTCCACTCCGAACACAAAGTGATTGGCTCAGGGTCACACAGGCATGGGCACTAAAGCACCTTAATCAGCTTCTTCAGCCATTCCAGGGCTTTAAAAAGGGTCCGAAGATGTGGACCGAACGGAAAAGTGCGAGATATCAAGAAAACTTGAGCTCTTCTGCGTCACTGTGTACCAAAGGTCCTTTGGAGGAACCCAGTGGGACTTCTCAAATCTGTTTTCTATTTGTGGTTATTTTTGGAACCCGCTACATCGAAATGAATATAAGCGTTCTTTCTAGAATCTTCTTGTGGCGGGTCCTTTTGGGAGCTTAAAATGGTAAATAAAGGCGCGCAAAGGTGCCTGAGTGGAGCTGGGAAACCACCTTTAGTTTGAATTGTGCGTGTGAAGCTCTCAGAGAGAAGACGTCTGTCTGTCTGTCAATCACAAGTCACGTTCACATAAGATGGACGCCACGTGCGCGCACTCTGCTCGCGCTGCCCCGAGTTAGGTGGGATTGCGCTCTTTGGTGGACTCGCGTCCCGTCCAATGGTGGATCCTGCCTACAAATATCGGGCTGACAAAGTTGAAGACGGGAATTGTGTCTACTATCAAATAATATAAGAAACACAAAGAAAAAGAAATGAATCTCTTTTCATTATTTTAAAAATGTAAAACTTTACACAGCAGCATTAATTAATTGAGCTTTTTAATGTCCTGCGTTTAAAGCTTCGTACTTGTGCTACGAAGTAAATTTAAACCTAAGCTTAAAACTGATCTTTTTAATATTTTTTTTTTTTTGTTTATTTTGTTAACTGTATCATGTTAAATTTATTTAATTTTTGGAGCTTCTGTAAAATTTTAATTTCTCATTGGGGACTAATAAAGTATAATCTAATTTGGTCTATATTTGAGAAGTGAGAAAGGCGTTATATACATGAAAATAATAATAATAATAATAATTATTATTATTATTATTATTATTATTATTGTTGTTGTTATTAGTAGTAGTATAGCAGTAGTATAATTACAGTATTAGTATTTATACATACTGGACCGTTTAATAATGTTTTAATATTTAATATTAATGCACAGAAACCTGTTGCTATTATTATTATTATTATTTCAAAGTGTTTTACAAGATGTCACACAAATAGTTACTTTAAAAGAAACATACTTACTGTAAATTAGATAAAAATAACGCATAAACAGTATTTAGAAAATAAATAAAGCGCACTTACATATTTAAATATTTAAATAAGAAAGGCAGGCAGCGCAGTTTCCATTGACGCGAACAGCAGGCTCAGGTCGCGTCGTTATTTTCTAAAATGTCGCGCATTTCGAGGTGCCTCTCGCTCTTTTTTTTTTAAGGTGACATTCGCGGTCCTCTCCGTTACTTTTCTTTTCTTTTTCAAATGGAGCGCAGGTCGCTCAGGGTCACACTGGGATTTAAACGCCATAACTGCACGGTACTCCATGTCACATGTCATTTTACTTTACATTTCTGGAGGTTAAAATGATCTAAAATGACAAAACTCGCGTGCAGGACGTAATGCTGTCCGTTTTTTTTTAATTAGCGAATTTAAGGCAAATGTCCACGCAAAAGTCGAGAGGCTCTCTGGTGCGGCGGACGGGCCCCCTGCAGGTGGTCGTGGTGGCCCTTCTACAGTGTGTATGAATTCGAGTCGCTCCTTCAGTCCCGATCGGCTCTTCTTCGCCCCCCTTTTTGTTTTTGTCGCCGCAATGCCCGGCACACACACCCCCCCCCCCCCCCCCCCCCCTTCCCCGTGTACGCGGAGGTGTCCGCTGTTTGCTTTGGCTGGTAGGGTGGGAGGGGGTCGCGGCGTTAGTGGAGGTGGTCGAGGGGGGCTAGGGGCGAGACCTGATTGGCTGCCGGCTCTGGTTAATGGCACGCGACTCTGGATGTAGTTATAAGCGTCCTCGCGTGCCAGCCTTCCGCTGAAGCGACTCTTAAACTCCCGGAGGCAGAAGGACGGGCGGACCACTGCTGTCACCGGGCGACAGGGAGCGACTTGAAAATGGACACCGTGCTGGAGCAGTTCTCGGGGCTGGACTCCTTCTCCTCCCCGTATTTCAACGAAGAGGACTTCTTCACGGACCACTCGTCCAGGGATGCCCTGGACGCGGACGACTTCCTGGACGACGACGTGGACTTTCTGAGCGGCCACATCCAGGATTACTACAAGGAGGACCGATTAGCAGCGGACGGAGACTACGGCGACCCCGGCAACTTCTCCTTCTCGTCCTCGTCGTCCACCTTCTCCTACGGCGGCCCGGACAGCACGTCCGAGGAGTCCCCGCGGATGAAGGGAGAGGGCCCGCTGATGAAGAGGAGGCGGCGGATGAGGTCCGAGGCGGAGATGCAGCAGCTGAGGCAGGCGGCCAACGTCAGGGAGCGCCGGAGGATGCAGTCCATCAACGACGCCTTCGAGGGGCTGCGCTCGCACATCCCCACCCTGCCCTACGAGAAGCGGCTCTCCAAGGTGGACACGCTGCGCCTCGCCATCGGCTACATCAACTTCCTGGCCGAGCTGGTGCAGTCCGACCTGCCCATTAAGAACTCGAGCAGCGACCCCGCCAATCAGCCCAAGAAGGTGATCATCTGCAACCGAGGAACAAGTGAGTCCACCTACAGGTGTTCGGGTGCAGAAGAAGCCCACCCGTGTGCCTGTCGCTCGGTGTTCACCATCTCTTCTGTCTTTTTTTTGTGGTCTTTAGGGTCTCCATCTCCTAGCGATCCAGACTACGGGCTGCCCCCTCTAGCAGGGCACTCCCTGTCCTGGACCGACGAGAAGCAGCTGAAAGAGCAAAACATCATCCGGACAGCTAAAGTGTGGACCCCCGAGGACCCCCGAAAGCTGGGCACCAAGTCGTCGCTGAACAACATCGAAAACGAGCCTCCTTTTGCGTGCGTGTCATGAGGGGGCCACGCGGACCCTACGAGCGGAGCCTTAAAGTGAATGGCAATCAACGTATTTATTGTATTTATTGAAAGGACCCCCCGCGGGCAGCCGCTGGGAATGTCTGTACCTCTCCAATCGGACTATTTATTACAACTTTAATTTATCACCTAATTTAACCTAATTGCTTTTGTTTCTTTGTAAATGGGCTAAATAGCAATGTAAATTTATATATTTTTGTATTTCGTTTTCTTAAAAACGTGAATTAATTTAAATTAATATATGCCTTTTATGTGATTAAAAATACATTTTCTAAAATCGGGCTGCTGCTTCTTCTTTCTGGGTGTTTTATTTATTTATTTTTTAATTATGTTTGACTGCCTCACAACTCGAAAAAGTCATCGCCGCGTCGGCCTGGTGGGCTTCCTCGAAGAATTCCGTTTTCTAAAGTTGGTTCTTTGGGCTTTCAGAAACCAAAATGAAATGAAATCTTTAATGTCTGGTGGGCCACTTAGGGGTCCCCTTAAAAACACAGATCTGTACCACGCAGACCTGCTCATTTACCGTGAGGGGGCCCGTTACCGATCGAAATGGGGTCTCTCTGGAAACTTCACGGGAATTGAACCGCAAATGAATAGAACGGGGCGCACCAGGGTTACTCTCGTTAACATTCAAGCGCAGTCCGAACACCTACTAGAGAGCGTCGCCGTTACCGTGTCGGGGAATGCCGAGTGCAGAGCCACAGATGGGCAGGTGGCAAAGCAGAGAGCCACACCACGACTCCGGCATGACGCCACCTCGGGCTCCAAGCAGAACTTCGGAGGAGGACCATCGAGCACCGAGGCCCACTGCCGCCCATCGTTTAATTGGGGACACCCAGCAACATTTGGGGGGCTTCGTTTAAAAGACCCCGTAGAGAAGACCGGTTCACTGACGGGCATAGCGTTCGCTTCTTAGGAAACTTTCCTGTGCCAGGAAAGAAGGAAAAAAAAAAAAAAAAAATGTCAGCCGGCAGGAGAAATGGGAAGAAGAAACGCGAGGGAGCCGAGAGTCCGGGAAACCGGGAAAGAGAGATGGCGGCCCGAGGGTCCAGAAGTGCGTGTGCTTAATAATAATAATAATACCGTTTATTTAAATAGTGCTTATCTCACACTCAATCAAGGAAGAAAGGAAAACAGCTCACTACACAGATAATAAATAACGAAAAAAGAAGACTTTATTAACAAATATACATCATTACAATAAACTAGTGGAGACTAATTCTTTAAAAGAAAAAGAAAATAAACAGAAAGCCAGGGGAGAGAGAGAGACAGGCTAAAATATAAGCGTGTGTCGTTTGATGATCATTACTTCAATCTCCTTTACATTTCATTTTTAAATAAAGCAATATATGTAACTTCAATGTAAATGCAATCAGAGATAGAAGGCCAAAGGCACTATAAAATACATAGATAGATTTGAAAGGCGCTATATAATTAATAGATCATAATAATAATAATGATAATGATAATAATGCAGGTGAAGATAAACATTCTGAGCCCAGGGTGGCGTTTGTAACAATTTGAATAGATGGTCAGTCCAAAGTCCAATGTTTGCCATTTTGACAAAACAAGCAACTGTGTGATTCCGAAAGATAGATAGATAGAAAGGCGCTATATAGATAGATAGATAGATAGAAAGGCACTATAGGTTTCATTCAGCTAAGTCAATAAATAAATAAATTTAATAATGAATTAATTGACACGTTTCTTGAGAAAGAGGTTTTCATTTTTCAACACAGAACTGAACTTGCGGAATGTCAGGACCTTTCAACCCAAGGAAACAAATAACACATTTTAGTGCTGCAAATGCAATTAGAAAGGTTTATCTAATAACCAAACTAGCATGAAAACAGGATTAATTAGATAGATAGAGTGAAAGGCACTATATAATAGATAGATAGATAGATTCTTCATGTCGTCAGTTCGCACACTTCTCGATGATCCGGGATTTTTCGGGTGATTTTCTATGTAATAAACTTAATAAGTTATAGCGTAATGAAAATTGCATAATTAGATCTGGACCACCCTATATAACAGGTAGACTGATGACTTGTTTCTGAAGCTTCATCACTTCCAGCGCTACATGAAAAGCGCGTGTCTGTCCTTTTGCTAAAATGACAAGCTGCGCTCTACCGGTCGATTCCTTTTCCTTATTAAACGAACACAAATTCTTAATTCGGCCAAACATTTCTAATTTAAATTCGGGGTGCAGAATCGAGAAGCGGTCGTTCAGACCATCAGATTTGCTCGCCTTTTTTTTTCTCATGTGCGTTTTGTACGTCAAAGAGTCGCCAGAAGTCCCCGACTCGGACGTTTTGCAAAAGCCTTTAATCAGATTAAAATGTCGGAGGGTGTTAACTGCCCTCATTACGTTTTCATGAGAAAGACGCGGCTTTTCGCTCTTTTCAGTTATGCTTGACTTCTTTTGAATTATTCCTTGTTATTTCCGAAAAGTTTTATATACTTGCCTGAATGAGAGACGTTATATAAAAGTCCCCATGTGTCTTGCTATAAAGAATATTTTGTAGCTTTCATTATTTATATTGTGTGAGATCTTTAAGTGAAAAAAGAACAAACGAGCCCCTCTTGAACACACAGAGTTACTGAGTGAACTCGCATGGTGACCTTCGCACTAGAAGCCCGTCAGTTCATATTCACAAATCATTGAGAACTTTTAGCATTTAACGTTCATTTGCTTATCTATTATTATTATTATTATTATTATTATTATTATTATTATTATTATTATAGTAGTAGTAGTAGAGCTATTGTTCTTCTGCTATTATTATTATTATTATTATTATTATTATTATTATTATTACAGTATTCTCAATGTTACTGAAAAAAATAAGGTGATGATTCACACTTAATATTTTCAATCTGAACCAATATAATTCTTTTTAGCTTATTGATCCCACAATTTTTAAGTTGAAGCTAATCATTTAGAGTGATTGGGTGCAATTCATTTTATACTGAAGTAAATCTATTTTTTAAGTTGTTCTTCTTTTTTGGCAGTTGGAAAGCCATCATGCTGGAAAGTTTGACCGGAAGAATATACAAACGGTCCTTCAAACACAGCACACGAACAACCGAAAATATTAAGTTAACTGAAATAGGATTTTTACGTTTATTCCCTCCACCATAACTTACTTTGGTACAAACTATTTTTTTGTTTTACTTTCATTGAGATCTGAAACCAAATATTTCAAGCCACAACACTAAATGACTATTCTTAAGTTGCTTGAAAGAGAAAATTTACGTTGAATGAACAACATCAATGTTAGACTCTTTTCAGTGCTGCTGTTGACGAGTTGTAACCCACAAACGAATGGCTGGAAGGTGCCACCATCTAAAGCAACAAGGACAAGATCAAGAGCCAAGCACGAGGTGGTCGCCCTAACCTTACCCCCTGCCCGCTCTCTAATTACACCTGCAGTCCGACGACCTCCACACCCATCAGCATCCTAAAGTCCTCGTCAGGTTCCTCTCAGAGTTCCCGTCCGAAGTCCCGCTCAGTATCCGCCACCGCTCCTGGTTTTAATCCCCCAGTGGCCCATACACTTCATGACCGATTGCTGCCATCGAGCCAGTTTCGTCTGGTGGTGGCCCAACTTCGCGTCCCCCTTCTTCTTAGCCCTCTCCCACCCGATGTCACTAACCAGCCCTTCTCGATGACAATTCTAAATGGTAATTAGAGGGGCCGTGACGAGCCCGAGGCCCCGTGTGAAACCACAAAGGCCGCTCTCGGCGCGTCACAGGTGCTCCGGACGTGGAATTTCCCGTGGAGTCCACCGGCTCCGGCCCCGCATACGTCAGAGTCCGGATAAGACAGATGCCCGACCGAGCCCACAAGCGCATACGCCCTGCTCCGAGATTTGGGAAAGACAGCAGCTTCAGCAGCAGCAGCAGCAGCAGCCGATGGGAACGGGAGCGCGGAGCCGAAGGTGTAAGCCCTGCGTCTGTTATTTTGGTGCACTTAATCCACCTAACGGGGCGGGGGGTACTGAAGAACAGTTGGTGAATGCGGGCCGACATCGAAATTCTCGATACTGCAGAGAAGACGCGCACTGCTTTTCACTCCTTTCTCCTTTTTTGTTTTCTAACTTTCTCTTTTTCTTCTTTCTGTTCTTTTCTTTCCGCCTTTCTTCTTTCCTTTCTTTTTCTTTTTACAGAGCAACGAAAGGGCACGTCATTTTTTTTTCAACATCTTCTTAAGGCATTTCAAACAAAATGGTAAACGGTTTGCTTTCTAGGCGTATTAAAATAATGTGATTTTACCGTGCATTAGAGCCTCATTAACAGCGCAGAAATAGGCGTCGGTGAAGTCCTCCAATAACCCATGTAATCTCATTACATTCATTAGAAAGTCAAATGTTAGCAAAGCAGACTTTAACTCAATAATAGAGACGGGCAAGTCGTGTAGCCGCTCCTTCGGCGTTGTTGGGGCTACATTTCAATTTGATGGGCTAAAGTGGTACCGCACAATAAAACAACACTGCCAGCATTGTGCACGGGCACCTATGGCTATTGAGAAGCCGCGTTTTTGTGAGCACAATAAGCCAAGGCATCCTTTAGTGCGGCGGCGGTCAAGCGGAAGAGCCGGGCGGCCAGTTTGAAACGCCGAGCCTCTATCTTGTCACTCTTGTGTGGCGGCTTGGCAAGTCCTTTAAGCGCGCCCTTCAAACGCTGACAGGTTTTATTTGTTTGCTTAGTCCTTTAAACACTCATGGGCTGCATGGGCTCGACAAGGCTTTAAAACCCTCGGCGGAGGCGGCGGTGGCGGTGGCAGCGGTGCACACACAGCCGTTAAAGGGCGAGCGACGAACAAGCCAGGAGAGAAATGTGGCCGAAATCAAAATGAAATAAAGTCAATGGGGCAATGAGAAGAACGGCCGAAAATCTGCAAAAAAATAATAATAATAAAAAAAAAAAAAAATCAAACGTGAACAGTGAGACCAGCGAGGAACGCGAGGCCATTGACATCACTGAGCGGCCTGCCACCATTGTAACGACCAGCGTGTGTGCGGCTCTGAATGACAAGCATTGAGCGACCCACCGACGAGCCCCCCGTGTTCACAAATTCAGGATGTCCTTCTGCGGGGACTTCAAGTGGCCTGATAGGCGCAATAAAGCCCTACCGTCCCGACTCTATCTGTTTAGCTGTTAGATAGCGCCTTTCATATCTATCTATCTATCTATCTATCTATCTATCTATCTATCTATCTATCTAT
>JANRMT010062820.1:34469708-34502773 GCA_026402145.1 Polypterus bichir lapradei
ATCTATCTATCTATCTATCTATCTATCTATCTATCTATCTATCTATCATATAGTGCCCTTCATATCTATTTTTAATATAGCACCTTTTATAATGCCTTTCACACTTATCTATTATAAAGCGTTTTTCTTATTTTCCATCTATCTTAACTGTTTATCATATCAATTGAACTTATATCGTGTCTTTTGCCTGTTGTATTTAACATTCAATTCATTTATTATATATCACCATGTGTGTATTAGGCAGACATGAGAAATGTATTAAATTGATTATATAGGTCTTCATCACTATTTATAGTGCCTTTTCTTTTATTGTATATTGTTTTTCACATAGTGCGGTTTGTCGTTCATATTTATTAATCAGTCTTCTTTGTGGTGCATTTACTGTCCATTACTTAAGACCTTGTTTGTGTTACAGAGGTAGGGAGAGTGAAAGGCACTATATAATATACTCCTAGGTCGAGCACACGAACAGCCGAAACTTTCAAACTGGAATCTCAAGTAGTCTAACGGCTTTTTTGGAGGTTGTGTTTTTTGGTGGGATTGGGGATCTGAGGGGTCGACATGCCTTGTGTTAAGCCCCTCTCTGCAGGCTGCGGCCTCCTCCTCCATTTGCTCGCTCGTCTTCCTTTCCTTGCGCGGTCTGCCAGCCTGTAATGTCAAGTTTAATTGTGAATGCTACTGAATGGCCGAACTCCTGAGTCCAGAGACGTCGGGTCATTTTTTTTAATTTTTTTAATTATTATTTTTCTGAATTAGTTAGTCTCGATCGAGCGCACCTTTTAAAACAGAATATTTGTAACACCTTAAGTGTGTCGCATGTTTCAGGTCATGAATATTCATGGCGTTTCTCTTCAAAGACGGCCTAATTTTAATTCTAATAAGTGAGTCCGAGAAGAAGCCGGCAAAGTTTCCCGTGCAGGGGCAGGCAGGCAGGCAGGCAGGCAGGCAGCGCTTTGAGGCCGCGTCGCTCATTTGCTTTGCGGGCCGCTAATTGATCCAATTATGTCATCCAGACGTTTGTGTCGCATCCGCTTCAAGAATGTGACCGCGTTTGAGGGAAGCTCGCTGCCTCGCCGGGAGCCCGTGCGGTGGTCTACCGGGCGGGTGTTCGCGGGCCGCTCGGCTTCTTCTTTTTAATTTTTTTTTTTTTTGAACTGGAATGACACGCTGAAATATCTTTAAAATGGACACCAATGTAGGAAACCCCAATAACCCCCCCAGAGCGGGTCCCATGGCCTTGCAGAATCTCCACCATCGAACGGCCGGCCGCCTGCTGCTCCCGGACTGGGCACTGGGAACGTCTCCCTGCGAGCTTCCCAAAGCCGGAGATCTGCCGATATCGGGATTACGAGAGTGTCAAAAGCCGCGCGTGAAATCCTCTAAATCCCCCAACCCCGCCCCTTTTTCATTAACGTGTCGTCTGTGGTGTGGCATCGAGTGGCAGCTGTGAGCTCCGGCAGGCACCCGCGGACGGTCCTCCCTGGTTGCAGGCAGCTCGGGGGGCTAAATCCCCTGGAAAGACGCCTCGTCCGTGCAGCTTGTGGGAATGGCCTACAAATAATTCCAGCACAATTCCTCCTCCTTCTCCGTAGCTGGAGCCGCCGGCAGGAAGCCATTCCCACGGCACGGCGGGATGAAGGGTGAGGGTTGGTCTGGCCAACAGGTGTTCGGATTTGGCGGCCGGGGCCGGAGCTTTTCTGGCTCGCTGGCTCGCACTGAGAGGGGAAGCCCGGGCTGGCAGGGAGGGGACAAGGCGGGCAGTCCCCGGCGCCTCCCGCGCTCGCCATGGCGTGGAAGGCCGAGACAATCGGACGGCGATCTTTATTGCGAGCTTCCCGTCCGAGGCTACAGTAACATATCAATCCCTGTCGCGGTTCTCTAGGATGCACCTGGTATGTCGAACTTGTTCTTTTTTGTGCTTCTGGGTCGTGGGCTGCAGCTGCCTAAAACAAGCAAAGAGAGAGGCCCTTACAATATCTCCAAGACGTGTTGGCATGGTTTGCTCGTCTTTAATGTACCATTAACCATTGTCCGGGCACAATATGGGAACTGTAAAGCATGACATTTGTTATAATAAAACGCGTTCTCAATGATACACTTCGGATGAAAGCTCTCATGCAAACTAGCAAACAGTCCCCCCAAATCCTGTTTTGTCTCGCCAGGCTAACCTACTGGCAATTACATTCAAGCCCCCCGATCAAGCCAATTAAATTTATGTCCTCTAATTTTTCACTTAGAAAAAGAAGTCTCCGTGCCGGCCCCCAAAGACATTGATTTTCTTGCTATCACCTGGCGTTCAGACCTTAGTTCCATTTATCAAGGAGGGGAACGTCAGGCGTTACATGAAGTGACTCTGTTACCATAAGGCTCTCACCCTCCTGCCCCATTGTTTTGCCTTGTTAATAACTCATTACCAGGATTTAACAAATCAACCATTACATATGTTTTGTGTCTCCATATTTTGATCCGTACGATTAAGCAGATGTTACGATTGAAAATTGAAAAGTCCAAGGCTACTCTAGGCTGAAAGAAAGAGGGCAGCCTCAAAAACGGCCTAACAAAGAGCTTCGGGAGATCTTCAGAAAAACATTTACGACCAATAAACAGACTTCAACCTGCTCTATTTCAACCATTGTGTCGTTTTTGAATAATTAAGGTTAATAGGAATAGGTTTGTATACTTTGAATGCCAAGACCACAGGTGCGGGGTGGCACGATGAATGCTTTGCCTGATTTTTGCCAAGCTCAAGAGCCCTTCTCTTGGACCTTCAAGCTGATAGAAAATATTGTCATTTCTTTAATTCACAGCATTACTTTCATTCCGAACAAAGCCGAGTGATGAAAAGCTTATGCTGCAATGAAACACGCGACGTGGTGGCCGCTGCGCTTCCTAAAAGAAAGGCGACTCAATGCCAGAGCGCGCTCGGCTCTGCGCGCAAGTGCTGCAGCTGAAGCGACTCCGGCGCCACCCCAACCCCCCTCTGGGGGTCCCGGGGCGGCCCCCCTGGCCCGGTCGCGCTTGGCGGAGGTGCCACGGGACGCGGGCACTGCCCGGCCTGCCGTCCTCGGCCGATCAGGCTGCTGCGTGTCGCCGCAATCGCACGGTACAAAACGCTCCATCAAACTTCGCCAAACTTCAGCGGACTCGCCATCGCCAGCCAGAGAGTGCACGGCGACGCGCGCGCGTGCGTACACCGCCTTCTCTTCGGCGATCTCTGCTCGGTGGAGCGAAACGGCGACCGCACGACGGGACCGGGCCGTCGAGCGCCTCCTCCTCGACCGCACGGCGACAGGCAGCCGGTGACACGGCCTGGGCTCTGCTCGGCCAGGAGGGGGAATATCTGGAGAGCCGCGGCGCATGGAACTCTCCAAGGAGGAAAAGAAAAATGGCCGAGCAGGCGGGCTGGTACACAAGAGGCAGGCTCCGGGGTGTGAGCACGGGGGGGCGCCGCACAAGCTCGACTCCCCGAGATGTGACAGGTGGCCTTCTAGTCGCGTGGCACGACCAGGTGAACTGCAGAGATCAGGTAGCGACTCGGGCACGATCGCTCCACGCGCAAGTTCGTTTGAGACGTCGGTCGGTCTAAGGTGCACTTGCCGCTGTACCCCCCCACCACGGTGGAGTCTTTGAAGAGTGTAATTATGGAGAAGGGCAAGAGAAAAAAGAAAAGATAGCGGACTGTCTGTCGCGGTCCTCACTGCGATAACGGGGACCAAACTGCCAAAGTCACGGCCGCCGCTGCACGCCTCGTAATGACATTCAAGGCGCCTTTGTGCGCCCCTCATTATTTATGTATAAAGCTTTGTTTGGTGTTTGTAAAGTGCATCATCAGGCACGAGCATTTCGCCAGTTTAAATAACAATCAAGCTTATTAAAGTCAAGAGAGCTCTTTAATTAAAGGATCTCCGTTTGCGCGTCTCATTTGGCAGCAGCCTGTTGAACGGCGCGACTCCACCTGTGGAAATGAACTTCGATGAAGCGGCGTTCCAGTGATCGGTTAACCGGGTCGTGCACGCGCTCCTCAAACTTGGCGAGCCGTGCAGCAAACGCGTGGCTTTTGTCCTTGGATAACAGAGTATGAGGACAACACGAGAATTTAAGAGTGATCTGTTGTTTGGGTAATAAAAAAAAAACAAAAAACAAAAAAAAAAAAAGTCGCTATAAAGTGACATGAGCCTCGGTGGGCGCGCCTCCGCCGGTGGAATGAGCCCCAATATCCGTGTAAAGGTGCAGTCCTCAGGTCGTGCACGCGCTTAAACGGGTGGCCGCTGTGACTGCGACTTAACCCGTGGTATTACAGACGGTACGGGAATTTAAGAATGAACGACTTTTTAAATGACTTTTTTAAAAAGTGTCTGAAAACAGACGGCGCTATATTGGTGACAAAAGCTACTCGTCCTGCATGGCGCTAGAGCTTCCCCACAAAAGGCAAGTCGCCAAGTGCCGCAAAGTTTGCAGGTGTGGAGCGCGCCTAACAAGCATGGAGCGCATTGCGCTTTCCCCCCATCGTCCGAGGATGACAGGGACAGCTGGCTCACTTTCGCCTTGAAAACACCCCCTTGGTGGACCAAACGCGTAGACACTGACCTTTCAACGGGGGAAGCAGGGCCGGGCCTTTGACTGAATTAGCCATAAAGACGTCGTGCTATGACTTTTGTTGAGCAGCAAACTGAAAGAATAGCGCGCTTAATACGAGAGGCATTGTCTCCAGCTTTTCCATGCCCACCACCCCCCCATGAAATGGAACCTTATTGATTTACTGCTGCAGCGATGGCACGGCCGCGGCGCTCAGGCTGCCCACATTATTATTCCTTTTATTTCACCTCCGCTGCCAGTCACAAGTTTGGAGTCGCCGAGAAACTCGCGTGCTCTCCTTAAACGCGAAATAATTCGGGACGCCGTTCAACTGCAGATCTTAGGATAGAGTCGGGACATCACGCTGGTCTCTGAGCGCCATTGCTGCCCTGGTCATTAACTATGCACATCGCACTGCAGAGCCCCGGCCATTCCTTCAGTGTCGTCCTTTGAAGGGCCAACCGCCTTAGCGGAGCTCATCGGTATAATTAAAGTGTCCGTCTGTCTGGCTAATCTATAATATGACACCTTTCTGACGTACTGTATCTGTTATATAGCGCCTTTCATATCTATCTATAAAATCCTGCCTACTATACTAATATTAAATTCTATCTATCTATCTATTAGCCTTTCATTCTATCTATCTATCTATCTATCTATCTATCTATCTATCTATCTATCTATCTATCTATCTATCTATCTATCTATCCTAATTAATCCTGTTTTCATGCTAGTTTGGTTATTAGAGAAACCTTTCTAATTGTATTTGTGCCACTAAAATGTGTTATTTGTTTCCTTGGATTGAAAGGTCCTGACATTCTGCTAGTTCAGTTCTGGGTTCAGAAATGACCAAAATGAAACCTTTTTCTCGGTTTATTTATTTATTGACTTAGCAGAATGAAAGCTACTCCATGTGGTAGACTACCAAGAATCTGAAGATTTCCTACAAGGTGTCCATTCCTGTCTTGAGAGAAGAAGACAAGTTGGTACAAAAAGAAATGGGAGACCCAAACGGGTAACTGAAGAAAAGGATAAAGGGCATGCGAGTGTGTGGTGTATGACACAAATGCCTTATAGGTCCTCAGTTGGCTTCTTCATTCAATACAGAGCAGTTCTCAGTGACCAGAGAAATGACGAGTCCACTTGTGCTGGCCTACAGGGAGAGCTTTGATTAAAAAGTCGTATCAACAATCCAACAATGATGGATGGACTAAAAGGCAGAATTCTACGTGACCATCATCATCAAGCCTTTCCGTGAGAACCCTAAATCCAAAGAGGACTGTTTCATTTATGTTAGGTAGAATGCCCAGTGGGGACTGGGCGGTCTCATGGTCTGGAATCCCTACAGATTTTATTTTTTTTTCTCCAGCCGTCTGGAGTTTTTATTTTGTTTTTTCTGTCCCCCCTGGCCATTGGACCTTACTCTTATTCGATGTTAATTAATGCTGATTTATTTTGTTTTCATATTGTGTTTATTTTTCTATTCTTTATTATGTAAAGCACTTTGAGCTACTGTTTGTATGAATATGTGCTATATAAATAAATGTTGTTGTTGTTGTTGTTGTATCTGACGGTAGAAGAAAAAAGGCGAAAATGGCCAAAAGGACTTTGACATTGTGGCGTGAAGTTTAAACCCGAGGTTGTAGGTTCAGATCCCACTACTGACACCACTGTGTGACCAAGAGCAAGTCACCTGACCTGTTTGTGTGCCATGTGAAAAAAAACCAAACAAATAAAGAAATGGAAGTGATTGTCTTGAATTAAGGTGTCCGTCAATAAGTTAAACATGCATTATGGGCCGCATCCTGGAGTCCTTTTATGTCTGTTGCAGGTGACACTGGTGTATGTTTAATGCAGCAGCCACCTGAGGACCTGTAAGGTGTTTGTTTCTTATCCTACACACTCCAATGGCCTTCTCCTCTTGTGCATTTGGGCCTTTGTCTTCATTTTCTGTACTTGTTACACTCAGTTTGCCTTCTTCTCTCAAGACAGTGATTGACACCTTTGTAAGAAGTCTTCAGTTTCCTGGCAGTCTGTCGTGTGGTTTAATCTTATAAGTAAGTTGATTAATTAATTAATTAAACAGACTGATACGTTTCTTGAGCTTCTTTTGAACCCAGAATTGAACATCAGTAATGCTAATGCCGGTACCGTGTAAGCCAAGTGAGCAGTACGGCAGATCTCCGCGGTGCAAATGCAATTCCGGAGGTTTCTCTAATAACCGATTAGCATTTAAAGGCGACCAATGAGAGACGCGCTGACGGAGTTGGCCATTAGGACACCGAAGGAGTGACTGCTGAAAATGGGGCAGAAAAGTCGGACATTTCAACAAGTAACAGCCAATAGAAACACTAGCAATGTTTCGGTTGCAATTTAACGACATCTTGATAATAAAAGTTACCAATTTCAATCAAAGCCATTAACATTTCTGGATTTGTCCGTGCAGACCTTGGGCTGGCGAGGTTTCGCTGTCCCTCTGGACGTGAGGAGATACAAAGCGAACGGAAATTTATGCGAAGCTGAAGCCTGTCCCCTTAAAGTCAAACTAACGTCCCAGGGGTCTTTTTGTCACTCTGTAATTCCGTTAGCCACGTCAGCCGGGCCTGCAGCGTTACCTGAATCCTCGCACCCCACGGACTCGAATCACGGTGTGTTTCACCGCTAAATATTTTTACGAGTCGTTAATATTGTCAAATATTCTAGTTTGGATGAAATTATTATTATTATTATTATTATTATTATTATTATTATTATTATTATTATTATTATTATTTTGTTGGATCGATTTTTTTTTTCTTGGCGCACCAACTTATTTTGCGCCACTTTTTTTCTTTTTTCTCTTGCCGTTTTATTTACCTTAGAAAATCGTAAAGGAAAAAGAATGTGATAAATTACCAATATGCAAATGCCTTTGAATGCGCTTTCCAAGTGTGTCTCGCTAGCGCTGAATGAGTGTGTGCGCGCCCGGGACCCCCGAGAGCTGATCAAAGCCGCCTTTCTCTTTCATGGCCACAATTTCCCCCCCAAACCCTTTCGATACAATATGTTTCCATGATGCCCGTAATGTGTCGCGGACACAGCCCTCGTTGCGAGCGCAGCTCGATCTGACGACCCCTTTTGTTCGGCAGCGTGCGGCTCAAAGCGCTTTGCCACTTGCCAGCTTTCTCAAGTGTAAAAGCATGCGTCATTTTTCACCGGCGCTCGTTTTCATATCCTCAATAGGCAAAACTATGAAACTCTTTCTGGCATTAATGACGCCGCGGCTGTCCAGCTGATCGGCCCTCCTATTATAAGCATTTCTCAGCGGGGATTTCGGCAAGACAAATGCAGCTGCGGCTCGCGCTATGAATGCATTTTCTTTGGTCACAGCAAACACAAGTAGGTATGCGACTTTGGAGGAAGCCTTGTATCGGGGGTCGGTCACACCATCGGGGAAAGAAAAAGAAAAAGAAAAAACAGAAAAGAAAAGAATATCACTTACAGGTGCTGGCACACTGGCTGGCACTGCCAACACAAAACTTTCCTGACTTTATCAAAACACAAAATAGAAGTGAGAAGGACATCCGCGGCAGGGCCGTTCACGGCTCATTAAGCACGCGTCGATGACAGACGTCTCTCTTTTTCCCAGAAATGAAGACCACTCATTCGGGACAGAGAGCAGTCCTGTGTGACAAAACGCGACATTAGAGTCTGAGGAAGTGCGCAGGAATCTGCAGCACAAAGTGACACACGTCGGAGCTGCTCAGGAGACTTTAGGCTTGGACATTTATCGATCCGAGTGATTGTTTTGTTATGGAGGCTGACATTGGACTATGGAGGGGCTTACGGTCAGACTATGGAGGTTTGGGATTTCCTGGCCCCCCCTCCATCCCATCTCTCTCTCTCTCTCTCTCCCTCCCACCTCATATTTGTCAGCCCTCCACAATGCCAACAGTAGCACTGCAAGGCCCCTTATCCCATTTCTATGACCCACCCACGTTCATTCACTTCATGATGGAAGCCCCTCATCTACAGAATGGCGTCTGCTCCACTTCCACTGACATGATATGGGCTGCCTTGTGCCCCATTAGGTGGGCTGCCAAACCACCAGAAACACTTCTAGTGACTTCACTGCACTCCTGATGGGACAGCAAATCAGTTTAGGGTCTCAGATATAAAAGAGCAACAGAAACGTTCATTTACATAATGAAATAATCTATCCTGCCTACTATACTAAAATCAATATCTATCTATCTATCTATCTATCTATCTATCTATCTATCTATCTATCTATCTATCTATCTATCTATCTATCTATCTATCTATTATTTAGTGCCTGTCTTATCTGTCAGTCTCCTTATCAATGTCACATGGTTTTCCCCTTGTTTATTATTTTATAGCGCCTTTCATCTCTATCTCTTTATCCGTCTATGTGCAGTATGAGGGTCCTACATCTTTGCACTCGGCCCGCTCGCGTACTTTAACTCCCTTCTCTGATACCCTTCGTCCCCGGCTTGCCGTATCTGTTCTGTCATTAACACCCCCAATAATTTAGGACAGCTCAGTGGTCCATCTGTGACTTTGCAGCTTCAAGTGTCACTTTTCCAGATGGGCTGCCAGCCTTGCTGTGGACACTTCAAAGCAGGTGTTTGTGTTGTGTCCCTTTGTCATCACTCCAGTCGTGGTCCGTGTGTAGCTGGCATGTTCTCCCCGTGTCTGAGTGGCCCTTTTCCTCCAGGTGGGCCCATTGTCCTCCCACATCCTCAAGGCTCAGGGACCCGAGGTGACAGTAAGTTGGCCTGGTCCGTCTCTTGCCTTGTGCCCAATGCCCCTGGTGACCCATTAAGTGGGACCAAGGATGTGGAAATGGAGTGATTTATGCCCCCTGTAAATCTGATTCCGTGTTTAGTTGAAGTTGTGCCTGCATTTCAGCTGAGAACTCGTCACAACGCTGAGTCTGCCCTCAGTGAAAGGCGCTATACAAAGATGAGCCGAGTCGATTTGAATTGATTGAAAACGGCACTCGTGGACTTTTGATTGTTTCTGCGTCTTATCCAAAGTGGCGTATCGTCACGAGAGGACTGAAGGGTCGGCCATTGTCAGGCAGTTTGAAATCGGCAGCGTCGCGTCCCCCTCTGCTACACCAGCGCAGTGTCATACAAGTGCGTGTGACTCAAAGGCTAAGGACCCCCACTCGTTCTCCAGCAGCGGGGGCCACTGCTCTTTTTAATAAAGACACCAACAATACACGAAAATGGAGAGCAGGGCACACAGTGGCAGACCAGCTGAGCTATCAGAGACCCCTGGACAGGAGGGGGGCCGGTGTGTCCAACGTGAAGTGAAAATGGGACGCCTGAAACATGAAAGTCCTCCTTATGGAAGGAGCTGGGAGTCCTCATGGACTGGTGAGGGTACACGTCTGGACAGTGGGTAGAGGGGGTCCTGGACTCCGAGCTGCCCAGAGGTGACAGGGGGGCAGCAGCTCCCCACTTCCTTCATGCCAGTTCTCCTTTTTATTTCAGATGAGGTGGGCACCGAGTTCTGGGTTCTGTAAGAGCGGGTCATGCAGAAGCAGACTTCACAGGCCTGAATGGATGGAGGATCTGCCAGCGTGGGGCGCTGATGTGGCTGCCAACGAGCCGAGGCTCCTCCGGTCCTCCTCAGGCCTACACGGACATTTAAATAAACACAATGGCCTGGGGGGGCCTTTGTGGAACTTAAAAAAAGACTAAAGAGTGTGACTGGAAAAAATCTGGTGCCAGGCACTGGGCACAATCGGCGGGGTTGCATTCTGCCGCCTCTTGCAGCAGTGCCAAGAGACGCTGGCGCACTCTTCACAGGTATGAAGGTGAACGAGAAATCTGGCAAAGCAAATCCAGTCCAGGATGAACAAGCCAGGGCCGGGACATCAGAGAGCAGGACTGGGAGCCAGGGAGGTGGGAATGGAGACTTGATTGTGTAAAAAAGGGCACTGTGTCATAGACAGTCAGGGCAGAATGATGGATTGGCATACAGTAAGCCCCCCCCCGACTCAGGGTGCTTATAAAAAATGTGAGGATTTGACATCAGGAGGCAGAAATACACAATAAACAAGAGGAGCTGCCTCAGATATTTGAAATATTCAAACGTGTGCTGAGGTTTAAAGCTTTACAGTCTGAAGATTCTCACTTGTAACAGAACTTTGTCACTTGTCACCTTCTAATGGCCATCCATAGCAGGCTAGCAAAGGATCAAAAGTCAAAAATAACTTCATATCTGTAATCACTGCCTTGAAATGGTCCAAAACGACACCCCACATGCTTAGGCCCAGAATTTGTCATTTTGAACCTCCTTAAGGGGGGGCTAGGACCACCGGCCAAGAATCAAATGTCAAAAACACGACCATATTTAGGATCAGGAATCTCTGCAGTGGCAGAAAACGACACTCCACTCATCGACATTAGTTTACAAAGTTTTTTGATCCCATGGGGGGGGGGGAGGGGGTGAACCCCTGGGGTCTCTTGGTGCGGCCTGCTCAGCTTCACGTCCTTCTGTCCCCCTACTGGACATCATTTCCTGCACAAGATATGGGGTTCTCAGGTCTAGAGGACCAGAAATACGGAGGGACCCCAAGAAGCTCGACGTCTTCCATAAGCAGACATCAAAACGCATCTGAGGGGGTTTTAGTCAAGAGGCACCCAACAAAAAAGACCCCAAAGAGGTTTAATGAGCACAAAAAGGGTCCAATAAAAGCACAGCGAATAACAAAAAAGAATTCACACGGCCATTTTTTACTGAAATAAACGCAAATCTCATTCTCTGCTCTGTTCTGGAACCGGGGGGCCGCAAGGGATAAAAGAGATAATAGAGAAGAACCCTAAAGATGAGACGAAGGTGACCAGCAACTTGTACGGTGAGCTGACAACCCAAGAGAGACCCCCCCCAACCTTGGACTGGCACCGGTGGCACTGCTGTCCCCTACCTCGTCACACGCAGCTGCATTTCTCAGCTGCTCAGCTCTGCTCCCCTTTGCATTGGTGTTCACCCCCGGCACAAGTCGCCACCCCCTTGCCATCCTTCCCAGCTTAGGTAAGTTGGCACAAGCAGAGTCACAGACGTCATTTCACATTCAGAGGGAACAACACCAGCATCGGCCATAAGAGTTTGGCGCAGTGAGACGTGACCACAGCATGTTGATGGATCACACGCTATAAAGATAGAAACGTCTTATTTTATAGGATTACATTTCAAATGGCACTCAGCAGGCCGGGAGCCTTCATAATAAACCCAGTGCAGCCTATGCCAGCAGACATCGGGCACGATGCGGGAGCAAACCCTGGATGGGCCGCCAGCCCACAGACGTTGTGTCTCATCCTGAGGCGCAAACACTCAAGCTGCACTTGATGATGATGATGATGATGATGAAATGTGATGGACTGAGGCACTGTCTAGTCTGTCCTGTGCCACGCTGGTGTACAGAGGGCACCCAACCTCCTCTCAGCTTTGGTAAACCATTAAGGCCTCACCAGCAATCATCTGAGAAGAACCTCTAACCCTAACCCTAACTCGGGTGGACAATCCATGGTCCTCAATCAAAGTCCTCGGCTGAGCTCTGCTGCTTGTGCAGTGCCACTCGGTGCGTATTTCACGTGGAGGTGGGATGACCATGGCAGATGCCAGGCTGTTGGCGCAGATCTACAGTGCATTGGCAGTGCCAGGCCCTGCAGTCAGTAGAGTTGTCCATTTTCTGATCAAAGCCATGGGATGTTGTAGCCACGCACGTCAGACCAATGGGCGTCAGTGCACGGGTCACCAGAGAAGTGTCACCATTTCTTTCCATCTGTAGGTTCCATTAAGAACACCGTAAGATGGTCCCTGAACAGCCCTGGAGAGATGATAGCAGATTGTCACATGTCATTTGCAATGAAACGGTTCTCTGCCAAGCAAAGGTTCTGCAAGAAGCTCCATTTTAGACCCAGTTTCTTCACTGGGCATGGCTGAGATGCCATCTGCCCCTTCATGATCCCTTGGTAGACAAATCAATGCGAGCAGCTGAGTGCCCAACGCTTGCACACTCGGTGACCATTTTATCCGCCACAAGGAGAAACTAAAAGGGATCAACAGGTCATCCACGGTGCCCACCAGCCTGTCCACTCAGGTCCACATTAATTGGGACACTTCAGACTCCTGGACTGGCACGCCTGCATTATCAAACTGGGGACCCCGTGATGTCCTGCCCTTGGTGCCCTGCACTTACCTGCCACAGCTTGGTGGCCAAGAGGAGCAGCTCAGCAGGTGCAGAAGTTTGCTGCCCTGACCCCATGCCTCCCCACTGAGACGCGCCACGATTATTTGCTGGCACCCCGAGTTTAGAGGCAGTCGTTTCGAGCGCCATTGTTGCTTGCCCCGTGTTGCTGCCAATGCAGCTTTGTTCTTGGTGCCAAGGCTTGTTTCTCACGCAGGGTGGATTTGGATGCACTTCACGGCCCCCAGAGAGATTCGGCTTGTAAAGTGGCCTCTGCGTCTCTTGGTGGGCACCTCTGCCATGCCACCTCACACACACACCTCAGATACTGGGATGGCGGTGACGGCCCAGCGCCCGCAGGCTCCAGGTTAGGTGGCCGCGCGACGTGGCGCTCCGCCAGTTCTGGGATGTTTCCCAGCGCTGACTCCGATTAACCCTCTATGGTGAAACTCTGCTGGAATCCGCCTTACCAGTAATTGCCGTTGATCTGCCAAGCAATGAATCCAATTAATTTCTAGAGCTGGAAAAACAAGCCGTTTTGTTTTTCCCAAGTAATGGATAAAGTTAAAAAAAAGCGTCAGGCTGCGCCACTGTGTCCACGCCAAAGAGCCCCCGATGGAGATGATCTATACCCGACACCTGAAGGAGCCCGTCTCCGTGGCAACAGCCTTTCCAAACTGCAGAATCCCGCAAACATGCGGCTCGCTCGACAGCAGACTTGAATGCGAAATGAATTATGGAGGAGGAGACGGAGGAGAAGGCGAGGGGCGCGCGGGCGGGCGAGTGAGCGAGCAGAGGGGCCACAGCTTGGATTCGGTGGGCTTCGCTCTTTCTTTAAAACGCTCCATTTAAGGGTCAGAGTTGTGCTCGGATGTGCCCTGTCAGCTGGGCATCTGTGTGAAGGTGAGAGCCCCGCCATTCCAGCGTCACTCCCCGCTTCACTTCATGGGCTCCTTCACCCCGGGTGGGATGTAGCAGGGGGGCGACTGGGGAGAGCAACCCAAAGAGAGGCGCAGACAGGTGATGGGAGAACATGCAACTTCTACACCAGCAGTATGGCAGGCCTTGCTACCTTATACTGAAAGGGTGACCTCCAGTGCCATCTGAGCCTGAAGGGGGTCCACAGCACCGAAGATCTGAAAGGCACAGTAGGGTGGGGCAGCAGTTGCCGCTGACAACGCCAAGTACGTGTTTCAGAGCTCGCCGTGCCATTCCTCGTGAACTCAGTGGCCACGCAACGCTGTGGAGAAGGCAACACTGAGGGGGCAGCAGCCACCAACTCCAGTGGCAGGCACCGTGCAGGGCATTATATTTGTCTCCCAATCGCATGGCTTACGACACTAGAGTTGCACAATCAGTTGGCAGGCGTCCTCTTCTTATCGGAAGTCCAGTTGGGGGCGGCCTGGGAACACTCCATATGCTTTAATTGCCACACTAATTTGTCACAAACGTCATTTTTTATCTTCATGTACTAAACTGGGCTTTGTGTATGAAATGGCAGGAAATCAGGCGGGTAAGGAAGCTGGCAGTTCCCGAAATGAGCCGGGCAGCCAAACAGGCCAGGAGCCTTCGCGTGGAATGAGGTCTTCGTATCTGGACGCCTGCCGTCGGCTCCTTCTTGGTCAGCTCTTCTTGGGCCTTTGGGTGACCTGCCACTTCACTCTGCTGTCTGCTATAAAGTGTCGGGCAGAACAAAGATGTGAAAGGCGCTATATTAAAGAACAGAGGGCTTTAATAATAATTCTCACCGAGGAGGTGAGAAGAAGCCACACAGGTAAGATGAGAGGCCACTGAGCTGCCTGTCAACGAGACAGTGACATTAAAATAGATAGATATGAAAGGCACTATATAATTAATAGATAGTGTAGTTGGCAGGATTAAATAGATAGATAGATAGATAGATAGATAGATAGATAGATAGATAGATAGATAGATATGAAAGGCGCTATATAATAGATAGATAGATATGAAAGGCGCTATATCATATTGTCTTACTGACACTGAGCTGCAGAAGGTTCATTTGGTGTCTCTCAACATGATCCTGCCCAAGGGTCCAGTCTTTGTTCTGCCCACTGCTTGAAACACCCACTTACATGCCCCATGCCAATGGAAACTTGATGATGCCAGGACGCAGTGCAGTGACTGAAGTCTGAGGGGTGAACAGGATGGCGGCCAGGTCTCTTCTCGGTGGTGCCCACCACGGCCACATCTGACTCTCGCTCCTTAAGCCACACACACACGCGTGGTCTGCCTTTCCATAATCCTGGGCCACACGAGGAGTGCCAGGCTGCGATGAATGGGCTTTGTCCGGCACTGGCGTCTTGGACTGTATGGCATTGGAGACTCGAGCGAGGTCTAAAATTCCGATCCTCCGTTCGGCAGGTCATCACCAAAGCCGGGCCGTCCGTTCGGAAACATGGGCGGTCGCCCGGGGTCCCGTTTATGTACCTCAAGTGGCACTCACTCCAGACCTTTCCAAACCAAACCCATGCATGCTCTGGTCACCGAGGGGCACCGTTTTGGTAACTCTGAGAATGAACACTCTGAGGGGGACCTAACCCCCCCTGCCTTGGGCTCCATATGGGCTGTGACTGGCACTGGTCGTCACCCGCTCTGCTGTGTCTCAGTAAGGAGACTGCAGGGGGTCCAGTGTGGTTCTGACTGGGGGGTCTTCATCATGTGTGAAGCCAGTAGCCCTTTAAGAGTTTTGGCCACCCTCTCTTGGGCTCTAGTGCTGGGCCACTCCTTGAAGAGTTGCACCCCTTAATGACTTTCGGGTGGACGCCATCAGGTCCAACAGTCACTGAGACACTCAATGGATCAAAGTGTGTTTGGCAGAACATTTTTATTCTGAGAATGACAGATTGGCGTTGGCTCCTTTTGTTGAATATAGCGCCTTTCAAAGCCGAGGAGGGCCAATCTGACTCTAACATTTATAATTGTCATTTTCACGGCAGCACAGCACAGAGTCGTCTCTTCCAGGCGTTGACTCAGCAGCAGCAGCACCCGCTTCACTGAGAACAGAAGTGAAGCCAAACTGGGGTGACCAGCACTTGGGGGGTTCAAGAGCCGATGACTGAGGTGTCAGTGGGCTGAGAGCCCAGGGGCCTCCTGGCTGTGGAGGGAAGGAGCAGGAAACGGAAGCATCACCTCTTGCTCTTCATCATCAGCCACATCATCCTCATCATCAGATGATAGGTGGTACTCTAAAAACAAGCAAAGCATTATCAAGAACACTGGTGGTGCCATCGGCCCCCTGAGCTCACTCTAAACCAGGAGTGCCCACCTTCACACCGGACCCCCCTCGTGGTGTGTTGATGTCAACAGGCCTTGGTGTGATGTGGCCAGTCGGCGGTGACCTCGTCCTGCTTACACCCTGAGGTGAGTGGGTGTGTGTGCTTGAAGGGACCCAACCTGCACCCCTATCACTGCCCACTTCTAATTCTGAGATTGTGTGCCCACGGAGGACTTGTGCCTATAGATCTCTTTGCCCACATTTGGAGACATTTGACGAGGACAGGCCATTCAGCCCCAACAAGCTCGCCAGTCGTACCCAAAGTAACATCAAGTGGAGACCTGAAGGCCTCTCAGACTGGCACCCCCGTGGTGAAGTGGGGCATGCCAGAGGCTCTACCAGTTTTGTGAATCCTAACACATGCAATTCTCCTTTTTTTGCACTGCATGAATGTGGGCACCGAGCCTCTGGGACTGTATATAGTGCCTTTCACCGTCTGCTTCTTCTCATATTTTCAAAGGGGTTGCCTGAGCCAGTTGGCGTGTGCCATTTTGAACAGCTCCTCTGACAGATGGCACTGCCCCCTAATAACTATAATACACTTTATTTATTTAGCGCCTTCCCCATGCTCCAGGCCCCCCTGGCACACCCATGGATCTCTTTGCCCACATTTCAGCCCCAACAAGCTCGCCAGTCGTGCCCAAAGTAACATCGAGTGGAGACCCAAAGTGGCACTTGTGGCAGGTGAAGGAGGTTTGCACTCGAGATCTCGCCCCTTTTTCAGGCTGGCGCCGCCGCCGTATATAGCGCCTTCCCTAAAGTGTTTCCGAGCACATCTGCGGCCCAGTCCTTTCAGGCGTCCCCTCGTCTGCCTCGGGGGCCTCCATCGCACAGCCCCTCGCCCGGCTCCCGGGGGCCTTTGCTTGTTTTCTTTTCCAACAATGTGCGTTTTTTTGTAAAGCGCTATAAATTGCAATTGAAAAGCACTGATCTAGCCGTCCCCAATCATTTTTTATACCGATCAAATGAATGCGGCTACTCCCATTGGGAGTGGCGACATGACATTCGCCTTGGCAGTTCTAAAGGGGTCAGCGACCTTCCATAGACCCCACGGCGGTGGGAGGGGCCACTTAACCAAAGCGTGTAACCGAATCAAGCCAGCGGTTGGTTACCCCTTTTGAGCGCCCATGGAGCCGCGGCACACAATGCTGTTCACATAGCAGCACAGAAGGAAGCGGTCAGCCGGCCGCCCCCTCAGCTTTGTTGTTCGGGGGGCTCCCGAGAGGCCGAGCTTTCACACTTCATACGCCGAGCCGCCACACTTTTCACCTGGAAAGAGCCTTGGACCGGCAGAGAAGAAAGCGGCGAGGGCGAGCGCCCGGAATGGGCGCCCAGATATGAGACACAAAGAGGCGAGAGCGCTGGCCCGGAGATGACCTAACGCTTGAACACATCACCGCGCCCATTGTTCGGCTTGATTAATTGAGACGGATAAGTTACCGTGAATAAAGATTGTTGTGCTCTTTAATGCGGTGGGCTCGGCTTAGTAAACGCTTTGTAATGCGGCCCATGGGCACGACGACGCATTCAGCGCAGGCTAACGGCCGCCATTCATTATGCTTGTGCGCTCCTGCCTTTCTGGGCTCGATTGTCGTCTTCTTCCCCCCTCGACTGCTGCCTACCCCTCGGGCCCAGCCTGACGTATAGCGCCTTACACGGGCCAAGGTCAGCTCGAGCCCCTCTTAAGACGGGGGGGGGGGGGGGGGGGGACCCCCCCAAAATTTTTTTTTGGGAAATAAAGCCCCGTTAAAGAGCCCCGGGACTGGGGGTCCCCCCCCCCCATGCCAGTCTGGTCCAGTGGTCTCACTTGATTTCCTGAAACCCACGCAAAAACAAAAAAAAAACAGCAGGCGATTCAGGGGGGCAGCTTCGACCCCCGAGGATCTCGTCTTGTTTGGCCACTTCCATATTGACAAAGTGCACACGGCGTTGAGCCGCGCTTATCGGGCAGAGTCGTGGCAGCTGAGCTCATTAGCCCGCGCCTAATGGCCAAAAAGTCAATAGGCTCGAAAGGGGGAAGATTAGAGAGGCCAGGGGGGCACCGGGGGGGTCACACAACACCTCTGACCCCGAGTTGGCCCAAAAAGAAAAAAAAAAAAAACTGGCATCACATCACCCCTCCCCGGGTGGCTGGCATGGCCCACTCAGTGCCCGGCCCGACCCAGGGCTTAAAGTGTATGTGTGGGCAGGGGGTTTGCGCTTGACCTTCTTCACTCCGCTGGGGGCTCAGGTCCACACTAAAGGTGAGATGCCGTTCTGTCATCGTGTCACCGTGCAGCCCTATCGATGTGCTGGCCTGTCACACCAGCTGATTAATGGAGCGGTGGCATTCGTGGGGTGAAAGTGGAATGGCGTTATCTTGTCGCAATATTTCACGTTTATCGGCCTTCTGCTGACCCGTCCTGGCAGCACACGGCATTGGCCTTCGGGTTTGTTTACGAGGACACAGGAGCCCTTTGTTAGTGCGGGACAACCTGAAGGGGGCATAGAGGGGCAGCAGCGGTGACGGGGAAGTCTAGCGGCTGCCACCATCGGGCCAGGGATGGGAAAAAAAAAAATTGTGGACCCCCAAGCTTTTTGTGCATTCTACACAATGAATGAGGGACCCACCATGCAGTTGGTGAATCCGGACACCCACGTGAAAAAGTCATTGCCCCCGTTATTCTAGTTTGATGTCACTCTGTCACCTGGGCTTCCAATCAGACTCAGTGATGGTCTGAGAGTCTCAGCTGCTTGGGTTCAAGTCACGACTCCCTGCAAAACATCTTGGCCATCAACCTGTCGACTTGCTTTTGGGTTTTGGCTCCATGTCCTGTGACATAACCCAGTGACGGTCACAGACGGGACTGTCACTCTAATGAAGAATATTCTGGTGAAGCACACGATTCACGGCTCCTTCAGTAACGGCAAGTCCCCTCCACATCACACTGGCATCACACTCCACATCAAACCCCAGACATGGTGGCCGTCCAGACAGTTTGAATTTTGACTCATCTGCCGTGACTGCCCCAGCGTTCCTCTGTACTGATGTTCTTCTTCCACGCATCCCATTTTCTCATCCTCAGTGTGGAGTCCTGAGCTTCCACGATGCTGGAGAGGCCTGCAGCCTTCTGGATGTTCTTCTAGGATCCTCTGTGCCTGCTTGAAGGAGTCATCACTGTGTCCTTGGGGTCATTTTGGCAGGCCAGCCTCTTCCAGATGAAGGCTCTCGCTTGAAATGGCTTTGTCCCCCTTTTGCAGTTGTTCAGTTTTTCTTTTGTCTCTCCTGGAATTCCCTTTCTGCTCTTGTGATGAAGACGGCTTTCTCCCGGTGCGGCTTAACATGTGGGGAGGTTTAAATTTAACAGAGCTGGCTGAGTCGAATGGCCGATGAACTCTGGGTGGCTGTTTCAGTGACCAACTAAGGGGGGCATTTACTTTTTCACACGGGTAATTTAGAGCTCCAACTTCCTCTCACAGTCCAAAGACTTGCAGGGCGGGTGAACTGGCATTGTGAGGATGTGTGTGCTCACCCAGAGATGGACTGCCACCCTGTGTTGTTCCTGCCTTGTGCCCGATGTCTGCTGGGTTAGGCTTCAGCTTCCCGGTGACCCTGTCCTTCATAAGCAGGATAAGAAGCTGGGTGGATGGAGGGATGGATGGATAGATAATTTAAATATATGAGGTCGCTCTTTAGAAATGGTGTTCTGTGCTGAAGCCATTCTTTGTGACAAACAGAAGATATCGGGAGGGGGCAATTACTTTTTCACACTGGCTGGACACCAGCCTGGGGAGTCGGTGCAGTGGGGGCCGCTTTGTCATTCCTAATAAAGTCAAGCCGCTCACATGACCAGCTTGGCCTGATTTTTATACAGCGCCTTGCACAGACTGCCCTACTGTGGTGTGTTCAAATAAAACAGAAAATCATTCAAGGAGGGACTTGGAAGGGAAGGACAGTCCAGTAGAATCACATGAAGTAAGAAGAGACGAGTGGCCTCCGAGGGGCTTGAGGAGGGGGTCCGGAGAGGGGGGGGGGGGGGGGGGGGGGTGACAAAACTGAATGGGCGTCCACAACAAGCCTTTGGAAGAATGAAAAGGGAGGCAAAGAGGGTCCGACAAGTCGATACAACAAGGGACAACTAATGGGAGGTGACCGGTGCAATAAAGCCACTTAAGGGGTCAGGTCTTTGAGTCACTTGGTCTCCATCACAACACAAGCAGCAACGTTTTAAACTTGGCAATGGAAAGCTGTTGGACAGAAGCCCCCCGGGCATGTCTGATGAAAAGTGGGCTGGCATTTTATGTGCAGTGGCCTTCAAGTCGCCCTCACTGCCAGGGCTCTGAGCTACTGGACACTATGAGACACCAACTAGTCGCTGTGGCAACTTCCACCGAGAGCCCAGGTGGCTCACTGAGTTAGGGGTCTGCACTCACTTGGCAGATCATCCACCCGATCCCTTAGGGCCATCATAACAGAAAAATGAGACCCTGGGAGAGAAACCCAAGTAAAGTCATCAGGCAGCTGCCACCTGATCTTCATGGCACCAAATGGAAGATGGGGGACAGGAGGGCCCCTCACACATCCAAGGGACAAGGACCACCTTACATGTCACTACGCTGAGCACTGGTGCCCCCCAGGACTGCATACTCAGCCCTCTTCTGTTCACTTTGCTGACTCACAATACCATCATTATGTTTGGTGGCGGGTCTCATTGGCAATGGGGACGAGTCACCTTACAGAATGGAGACACGCCGACTGTCTCTTAAAGTGGACAAGAGGACCGAGGGGTACCCATGCTGCCCACTGAGGGCCCTGCAATGGACCTGCCAACAGCACCACATAATGCCACCTCCATGGCCACCATAGAAGACAAGCCCAGTGCCCTCCATTTTGACCACGGTGTACGAGGCCGTTGTGACTGCTCGCTGGTTTGGTTTGGGAGCTGCAGTTAGGGGTCTCTGACCGTAAGCAGGTGGCACACAGCAGGAAAGACCACCCTGCCCTCCATTAAAGCATTGTGAAGGACCACTCCAATCCCACCCATGGTCTCTTTGTCCCACTTCCATCTGGCAGAAGGTTCTGTAGCATCCAAAGGGAGTTCTGCCAGGTTCTGGGGTGGTCCGGACTCAGAGCGGCCCACCTGTGCTCTGATCTGCTCCTGTTTATCTGTTTATCTGTCGCTGCTGCTGCTGTCTTTATTATTAGATGTTGTTGTTGTTGTTGTTCTTATTTATTCCTTATTATCTCTTCATCAGCTCTCACTCATTGTATTTTTTTATCTCTTTATTGTATTTTCCTGTGTTTAGTATTGCAGTTCTGGGCGGAGACATTTCAAGGATTTGATGACAATAAAGCCACTTGACCTGACCTGACCTGACCTGACTTGAGGCCCCGGCCAATCTGCGCCTGAGTAAGGCGAGTGCTCACCCGACCTGGCAGGAGATCCCGCTCTGGGGACGTCACTTCTGTGACCCACATGGACGGCAGTGAAAGGGTTAAGTGTCTGGACGGTCAGATGTGCCCGCTGCGCTTGGGGATTATAACTGGAGGATCAGGCCGCGCCAGGGCGCTGTGGCAGGCCATTGTGTAGTCGCCACACTGACGGGCGGCTCAGGACTCTGACAGGCACGACTTGATATCTGTGGCGCGGCAAGTGGGCCGCTCTGCTTCTGCTCGAGCTCGCCAGACGGGGCACACACCGGTGGTGATAAACGAAACCAAAAGCCGGGCACATCGTCCACACTTGGCTCCTGGCGTTGACCATCTTGGGGCGTTGCCTCTCATTTTCCTCCAGTCCTCGTGTTTGACAAAAAGGGTAAAGCAGCGAGAATTAATCGTTGAACCTGACGTTGGAGAAGGAATGTGGCTGCCATAACAAGCCAGTGCCAAGGATGACCCGCAGATGAGAACACTGGCACAAGTGCACTGGGATGAGCTTCTCCTAAGAGTCCAATCCTGAGTCTAGACGATGGCGTCTGATTGGGAGGGCTTGTGATGGGCTACAGATGTTTGGTTTATATAGCGCCTCTTCACCCAGGCACATTACAAGTGATTCGGTGCACCAAAAGTGATGGCACTGCAGCTGGCACGACTGACACTGTGAGGTCATTTTGACACAAACATGGAGGTCCAGTTCTGTTTTGTCCCCTTGGGCCCACTCTGAGGTCATCCACTTCCCTTGCATTAACCTGAGACATTTAGATGCCCCTACCACAGTTCAATGCCACCCAACCCTCTCCTGACCATCTGCCCACTGGATGGTTTTCTCTCGCCCCTTGAAATCTTCTTTACTCTCAAACATGGAGTGAAGTGGAGAGGCACCTGAGCTCCTGTCTCGGTGGGCATACCGGCACTGCAGTCTTTAACGGTGAAGCCCCTCAAATTGGTGGACATCATCCCCCTGTCCACGTTGGGTCCAGCAGGTGTCCCCACTCTTGGAGTGTTCCAGTAGGGTGCCCAGACTTTTGCAAGTAGCACATTTCAGATCGTCAGTGCGTTTGAACTTATTTCATTAAAATTTCATTGCTTCAGCTTGGTCACCAAAATACGTCACTTAGTCAGGGCGGTCCTAGGTTTGGCATCAGCCCCAGTAATGACCCCTGCTGGACATCACGTCAGCCAGTTCATCTCGAAATTTTCTCTCCCATGACCCTTTGCTCCTGTGTTTAGGTCAGCTTGGCCATATTGTGCCTTCACCTCCCACTTCTCCCAGTTTGATCGCAAGTCTCCCTCGTCCAAAGTCTTCCCGTCGATGGAGATCAGTGACGTTGTCTCTTTCTGATCCTCCCTCATAGAATTCCAGTACAGAACTTGGATGTGACCCCCATGATGACTGCTCACTAACAACACGTGTGCTGCTTCATCTTCTCCTTAAAGTTTCCTTCCATTCATTTCTCTGTGGCCTTCTTGAGACAGGACTGAACCGTAGTTGCTGGGATCAGCCCAGTCACCCACTTTATACGATGGGATGACATTTGAATTCCAGGGTGTGCAGAGACCGACCCCCTTAAGCTCTCTGTGATACCTGAGATCTGCTCCTGGGGTTTGGTTTGCTTTCAGCCTGTTTAATGGCCACAGCTCTTCTCTCTCTAGAATTTCCACATCCCTCAGTCCCCCTTGGTAGTCCCTGATAGCGCTGGAGGTCATCGACTTCTTCACACAAATGCATTTGCTCTTTCACTCTCGCCGTATTTTTGCCCACCTTTATGATTCCTGATACTCCTCACCTCCTCCTTGACTGATCTTTTGATGCTAAACTATTGAGAGAATCTCTTTGGTTCATCTTTTCATTTTCTTCGCTATTCCACTCCCACTGTGAGGTGACACTCCTCTGGTCATGGGTGACTTCAATGTGACCACCGGCATTGACAGGGCTGGCTATGAGAATTGTCTCAGTCCCCATGGGTCTGGTGACCATGATGAAAGTGGCTCCATGTTCTTTGACTTTGATTGCTGATCCAGGTTCCAGTACCCTGAGCCACATCGTAGGACTTGGTACTCCAGTACTGGTGGTGCAGAGAAGGAGGTCAAACACATCCTGGTGGGCAGACGCTGGGGGGTCCTACAGAACTGCAGGGTCTACAGAAGGGCCCAGCTGGTGAATTCTGACCACAAGACGTGTTGCTGCTGCTCTGAAGATCCAGCTGAGGTCCAGTGGGCCACCACACCACATCACACCACGGACCACACCAAGTGTGCACTCCACTTGAACCCGGAGCAACAACTCCACACGACATCGGACATCAGCCTGTAAATCTGCCTGTCCAGGCCTCGATAAATAAGAACGCGAAAGAGTCGATGAAGAGCCGGCCTGTTTGGTGCTCGCTGTGTCTGCCCGTCTGTCTGTCTGCCTGCCCATCTATCTGCCAGTCTGTCTGTCCGTCCATCTGTCTGTCTGACCGTTCATCTGTCTGTCCGTCTGTCTGTCTGGCTGCCCATCTATCTGCCCGTCTGTCTGTCTGCCCATCTGTCTGTCTGCTATGTCGACATAAACGCACTGGTCATATTTCTGTAACCCTTCTGTTAATCTATAAATTGTGTTATTCTTAAAATGGGTGGGCATCAGAAGTCTAATGGCCGGAGACCCCTGCAGAGAAAGGTAAGGAAAGTAAAGTGGGCACCTCACCCAGTGACTGAATTCATGTCTGGCGTGGGCACGCTGATCGTTCGTGAGCGGATTGGTCAGCAGCGGTCACACAGTTCCACGTTCCCCTACAACTTTAAAGTGCCCCTCATCTCCTCCGTGCTCATCCCACTTGATCTTACGGGGGGCTGCCCTACTAAGATGAAGCCCCCCCCCCCCTTTTAGTTCTGGACTAAACGCTCTTGTCTGTGACATTCTGGTCCGTCATTCCACTTGTACTCCCAGAATCCTCTCCTGACTACCCCAGAGCCTTAAATCTCGACAGACCCCCAGCATACCTGCTGTGCTGATCCCCCGTCTATAAATCTCCTGCTCTTGTGCTCTGCTATTTGCCGGTTCACGTTTCTCGCACTGGGGGTCTTTGACACACTCTCCCTGTCAGGCCTCCATCCCCACTGCTTAAGCCAGTTCTGGGACCCCCTGTGGCTGCAGGGTTTTGTTCCCCCTCAGTTTCCCAATCAGTCAGTCCTTTTTCCTCTAATTTGTCTCATTATTTAAGTAGGTGGTCTTCTCTTCCTTTGCTTATTCTGCCTTGTGAAGAGCACAGTAGTGCAGGACATCCAAGAAATTCACAAGCAGGCCGTTTAAGTCCTTAAGTCACTTTGGTCTTTGCTGTGACAACTAGAAACAGGAGGGGCAGACAACACGGGGGCAACGAATGCGGCAGCCCCCTCACAGTTAGCCCCTCACAGGGTGGAATAACCAGAAGAGAAGTCAGCGGCGGTCTGAAGAGCACAAACAGCAAAGACCCCGTCATCCCCCCGCAGCGCCTATCACAACCCGATCCTGTCACTCCTTTTAATTGTCACATGACGTCAGCTTGAAGGGTTAAGAGCCGAAAACGAACACAAAGCTGGGAAGACCCCCATGAATGGAACTGTCACTTCACGGCTCTTCTTCAAGAAGCAGAATGAGACAAGAAAAAGAAAAACACGAGAGCAGCTAATTGAAAAGTAGGGCAAATCTGAGCGAAGACGAGAGACCGAGTGGAGGTCCCAGTCCAAAGCTGCAGCCCACCATCCATGAAGATGACCAGCATTCACCTAAATGGTGCCCCCCACACGATTTCCAGGTTTACCTGCCTTTTCTAAAATGGGTGTCACCATCATGTCATCGCCATCTCTGTTTGTCACACTGACAGGTGGCGAGTGACATGGCACTCCAGCTCACTTGTTTTACTGAGGCCTTTACTCGGTGGGCTAGGAATGTGCATTTGTATTCACTCGGTGCCACTTTACCCCAAGTTACCTGGCACAGCGCTTTGCCCCCCTCCCTACCCTCCTTTGTTTCTGCGTATTCTACCCAGTAAATGGCGGCAGCCCCTCAGACAAGTCGCAGTATTAGAGAAGAGGAGCCTAAGGGGACACACAGGACAGTCAATGAACATATTTAGCCAAGACCCCTCCCACCCATAAGAAAAGCCCCACCATTTCCATTCTTGGTTGCAGCAGCAATCACAGCTGATCTCAGCCCCTCACCTCATTTTGGTGGAACGTCAGCCCCTCCTACTTTGCCTTCACTTTGGGAGGTTCCTCCAGTGGGTTAAGTCAGGACTTTTGACGAGGCCCCTCCAGAACCTCTGAGCCAGTCAGCTGTCCACTCACCTTTGAGTTCTGGCTCATCATCCTGCTGCATAACTCAATGAGGCTTCAGCTTCAGGTCATGGACAGACGACTGGACATTCTCCATGATGGCAAGTCTTCCACCCCATCACACCAGCACCGTCATGTTGTACTGGAGGTTTGATGAATGCCAGGCGTAGTGGCCCGGTATCGGCCAAAGAGCTCACTTTGGATTCCTCTGTCTTTATTCCGAAAGGTCTGAGGATCATCCCGGTGTTTCTTTCCACTGATGGTCTCCTCCTTGCTTCTCTCTTTCTTGTCATCAAGTCCTGGACACTGGCCTGAGCTGAGGCTGGAGATGCCTGCAGCTCCTTGGAGGTTCCTGGATCCTCTGTGACCTCTGGAATGAGTCATCAACTGTGTCCTTGAGGACTTTTAAGCAGGCTGGCCTGTCCCATATGTCCCCTATTTGGGATAATGGCTCTCAGTGTGCTGCACTAGAAATGTCACTGTCACCCTTTCCTCATCAGTAAGAGTCAACAGTCATCTCCTTTGAGGCGTGTGTTCTTCTAGAAACGCTTGGTGGTGATGACTTCACTCTCGTGGTGCCGGGAGGTTTAGATTAACGAGGTGGCAAATTATCAGTGAACTTTGGTGACTAAGGGGGCACTTACCTTTTCACACCATCACTTTTTGACTTGAATATAAGACGTGTGAATCTGGAGATGGCCCTCAACGTTTACTCAGCTTACCCACTGTGATGGAGGGCCATGGCCATTACCTGGCCGGGATGCCAGCTGGATGGAAGGACTGGGGGAGAGAGAGAGAGGTCATCTACAAGGCGCTACCTTCCCCGGGACACTAGGGGCAGGCATCCTGGAGCACCACAGATTCCTGCAGGGTATGCTGGGAGTTTGGCACAGCCCTGTTGGGTATGGTGGGGGGACCACCAGGGGGAGCTGCAGAGCCCTACTTTGAGTCTCCATCACACCTCCAGGTAACCCCGATGAGCCACCTTGAGCACTCCCAGGTGTAACGTCACAGGAGCCGCCTCACTCCATTCGGTGTGGAAAGGCGAGGAAGAAGCAGCTGTGTGCTGGGACAAGCGCGTCCCCACTTGTAAATTAAGGTGGGCTGTGCTGGAACTCGTGTCTCTCTCGGCCAGTCTGAATCGAGATGGGGTGGCTGGAGCGCCCCTGGTGGCTCACGCTGCATCTTCTCTAAAGTTCGGAAGCCATCACTGTGACAAATAGACACAGATCAGAGATATCCAGAAGGGGGCCAAGACCTTCTCATAGAACTCTGCCCGTATTTGTGCTTCTCCAGCTCTGTGCCAGGTTTTCTTGTATTTTTATGTCTTTATGACTTTATTCCAACTCATCTTGCATATTTGTCTTCATGTGAAGCTCCAACCCTGGCCTGTCCTAAACCCCCCGGCCCTCCCAGTCCTCGACTGGCCTCCCCGACACACTGGTGACCCTCGTGTTCAAATGTCACCCGCCCCAGCTGTTCCAGAAGGGACCCCAATGTCCCATTAATCTTTGCCCCACTGTATTTGAAGCCAAGGAGGGGGCGTTGGGTCACCACTGGGTGTGCCCGGGTGGACAGCTCGGTGTTTGAACCTCCATGAATTCATCTCACGTGATTCATTCCTCATTATGGCATCAGCCAAGCAGAGGCCAAGCCTCCGTGAAGATTCCTCATTAACATTACATGAAAACCAAGGACGGGAGCTCATCATTCCCTTGGAAATCACGGATATCAGTGAGCCATGAGAGTAATGGGGACCAGGATGGGCACAAGTGAAGGCCAAATGCTGACTAACCTGCCGCTGATGCCGCGTCCACACCTCGGCCCGTTGGAATCCGAATGACGTTCTCCTGAGGCGTTGGCTCATTCCCAGGAATAAATCTGGAGCCGATGTTGGGCTGTGAACCACAAAGAGACACACGTGGGTGACAAGTCCCGTCTTTGTGGCAATGCCAAGTAGCAACAAAGATGCAAAAGTCAAACTCACCAGCGGGGGCGCCGGCATGGAGAAGATCCCTTTAGAGGCGTCCTGCTCCGTGTTGAGTGCGCGTGTCACGCCTGGACTGTCAAACTGAAGGGACACAAATGGAGAGAATTGAGACACACGGGCACTCGGCTCAAAGGCAGACTCCTAAGGTGGGGACACGCGGGTGACAGAGGGCACACGAGGCTCACCAAGCCTGGCGGTGGTGCACTCGGACCACCGCTCTCCTCCTCTTCTTCATTTCAAATTCTCCTTCCAACAAAGGCACTGCGCGGAGCACTCAGCTTAGCGAGTCCAACTAGGTGGCCAAACACACACATGCGAGACCCCTCTGAGGCCGATGCCCACCTGGACAAGGCAGGCCGCACCGTGAGGATGTGGGTTTTCATTTCTCCAGGGCTTTCAGTGCCAGGCGGCCATCCCTGCTAAGGAGTAAACTGAGGGGCACTCAGGTGGACAAGTGGATGGTGGACCATCAATTAGGGGGAGGTGGGCACAGTTTGTGACAGTCGCCACCACTGGAGCAGCACAAGGAACAGGCCTGTCACCTTTGTCATCATCCTGTACCCCTCCGAGACCAGCTGTGTCACTAGCAGAAGGGTCTCAGATGATTCTGCACTTGGGGGTGTGAAATGAGATGGGTGGGGGTGTCAGGGGGAGAACTTCGAGAACTTCCTGCTGCTCAGCATCGGCCAAACCAACGCACTGCTGATTGACCGTCACTGTTTCACCAACCTGACGAGCTTCTGTGCCAACCACACTTCACAGCTCACTGTGACACCTTTAAGGACCTTCTAGAGGGTCAGTGTCATCGGAGGAGGTCGGGCATCCCCAGGAACTTATGTGACATTCACGTCATAACGAACACCACACAGTGTCTGCTAAATGTGAGACCACCGGGGATGGTGAGATGTTCTCTTAGGACCGGTGGGCTTTCTGGACACCACGGCAGTCAGAACGTCCAGTGGATGCGCTTGTTGGACCCCCAGATGTGGACCACTGCCACATAACTAGACCCTGAGACCTGAGGGCTTGGGTGGACCCCAGAGTCCACTTTTGCAATGTAGCATTTGTCACATTTGTGTGGGCCTTGTTAACCAATCAATGGCCGCAGTGTCACACAAAGTCATGTGACTGAGAGACAAAGAGTGAAGCCCCCCACTGGACACTTCTGACCGAGTTGGAGGGACTGATGTGGACAACGAGATAACGAAGGAAGGGTTTGGCATTTGTGACCTCACTGAGGTGGAGAGGCCTGAGCGGGCAGTTTAGTGATAAACGTGGAGCTGCAACTCCTGGGGTGCCCACTGGCAGACAAGAAAACGGGCAGAAAATGTGGCATTCTGTGGGGTACAATATGGTGTGTGTCACCCGTCACACAGCCCAGCCATTGAAAGTCACGAGTGACCCAAAGCAGGTGGCTTAACACACCGCTGGGACAGCTTCTCGTCACGATGGTGGAGCTCCGCTGCCAGCGCTGCCCCTCGGGTCTGACTTGAGGCTCATCGTTACCCAATGCGGCCCCCCTGCCTGCCGTACCATGTAGTTGATGGAGGCCTGGTGAAGTGTGGCTGCTTGACGCTGTAAAGTCTGCCGGAGGAACATCTCGTCCTTGATGGCGTAGAAGCTGAAAGGAGACGAGGAGAGCGTTAGTGTCACCTGTAGGGTGGGCCGCTGACACACAGTAGCATCGTCACTGAGTCACATGACAGGGTGAAAGTGGGCTTGGGATTTTTTTATAGCCAAGCAGAAAAACAAAAGTCGACAAAACACAGCAAGTCCACTTCGGAAACTGGCCATGAAGGTTGGCGTTCAACTCCCACCCAGCAAAGGTGGTGATTGAGGGACCCTTGAAAACGTCTTCGGCCCCCCCAGCCTGTTCTGCTTTATTTTATTGACTCTGAGCTTCCAGTTTATCAAAGCGGAGCATAAGAAATGGCGGCTCTGAGGCTACGGACCTGCGCTGGCATCCGTTACTGCCGAAGGGGGTCCGACTCTGCTGGGCCCTTGACCTGCGATTGCTATACAATGGCTGACCACCCTGTGCTCTGACCCCAAGGGGGATGCGAAAAATAAAAAGGAATTGTATCAAGTGAGACCCTCAGAAGTGTGTCAGACGAGAGGAGGCCATGCAGGCCACTTGCCCCTCGTTGGTTTGGCTCATCGCTCAGCCGTCCCCTCCAGGTTTCTGCTTGAACTCCAAGTCTTGTAGTTTGTTCAGAAGTCCCACAATCCTTTTCTTCCAGCCCTCCAGCCCTAAATGTTCTTCTCCTGAATTTCTGCAGGTGTCCTCGAGTACCCCCAAGACCCCCCATTAACTTCTTCGTCATCAAAGACCTGGAGGGGGTCCTTTGAAAGGCCCCCAGATTTCTGCTTCAGCTCCTCGTCTCATAGTTTGTTTCAGGTGCCCACCACTCTTTGTGTAAAGAAGCGCAGAAGAAGGAAATGGAGCAACAAGTCGTGAAGAGAGTAGAAAGAGCAGCTTGGCGGGATGTGACGTCGTCAGAGCCCCTCTAGCACCTCAGCAGCTCCAGTGTGTTGGTGGTCTCCACCAAAGCCGGTAATGAAGTCCAACACAGCAAACCCAATTAAAGTCATACAAGTCAGGGACGGAACGATAGAAAAGTGCGGACCACCAGAAGGACACCGAAGAGACCTCCGAGCTCAGGTCGGTCCAGCGTACAGCCGGGGAAAAACCAGAAAGTATGGCCAGTCTGAAGAGCTTCACTGGTCAGGGAGGCTACTGGGACGGTGAGGTGAGGGTGGGAGTCTGGACTGATTACAGCCCCTTGTCACACGACCCACCACGTGACACACCGCCTGAGGGCAGTGGGACTGACTGATCACTTCTATAAGCCTCACATCTGGAAGAAACCAAAGAGCCACTCATCACCTGTGCGAGACCAGTCCAACCAGTCCAATGGTGACAGCATCAGGGGTGGGGACACTAGAAAGGGGTCAGAGAAACCCTCAAAGAGAAGTCACTCAGAGCGCACTGGGCATCAGATTGGGACGTCACTTCTTATGAATTTCAGAACCTCTCATTTCAAACGTCCTGGACGGAGTCACATCACAACGGGCAGAAGGGCACACACAGACACGGACACGGACACGGACACGGACGGGGACGGGGACCCACCTCTGCTTGAGGACGGCAAACTTTTTATCCCACATCAGGTTTATGCGTTCCAGTTGCTTCCTCAGGCTGCTCAGGAGACACAAGTGAGAGTTACTGGGATGGCAGGAGGTCACACAGCAGACCGTCACAGTGTTAGTGGCCGGTGTGTCGTCACCTGCTTGGCACACAGGGACACTTTTACTTGTGGAATAATAAAAAGACGACTACTACAAATAATAATAACAATAACAATAATATAATATAATATAATACTGCGGTGGGCTGGCGCCCTGCCCGGGGGTTTGTTTCCTGCCTTGCGCCCTGTGTTGGCTGGGATTGGCTCCAGCAGACCCCCGTGACCCTGTTTGGATTCAGCGGGTTGGATAATGGATGGATGGATAATATAATATAATATATTATAATATAATATAATACATTTTGTTCATATCGCGCCATTCTCATGCTCAAGGCGCTCATTTGTAAACAACATGCCACGTGGTGGCCCTGTGGTGGACTGGCACCCCTGTAGCTGCCTCAGTATTTTTGAGTGAACATCCAACCACCCGTCCATCCACATTCTGAGTCTCAGTCACAAGTGGCCACAGCCAATCTGGGGACATCAGAGTGACGGTCAGACAGGATGCCAGTCCTGACGTCACACTGAGCCACAGTGCCAGTCCACAAGTGACCTTAAAGTGTGGGAGGTGAAACATCACTGGGGCTGTGAGGCAGCCAGTCTAACCACCGTATACTCACGAAGGTAACACCATTAGGAGGAACAGACGACTAACGGGCACACATGACGGGGTCACCGCCTGGGGCACGAACGGTTAGGGAGATCCGACTCACCTCTCGATTTCTTTCTCTTGTTCTTTGTTGGTTTTCAGCACAAACTCGAGTCGCTGCTGCAGATTCTGATCTGCCATCACCTTCAAAATAAAAGGACAGCCGGAGCCTTCAGAAGAACTACGAATGTGACGGCCAAAATAAGTAGAGGGCCAGAAAGCTTGGAAGATGACTCACAGATCAAAGAACATGGCCGCCAAGACAGACGTCACACACGGAGTGGCTGAGTGGAGTGCAGCTGTGAGAAGGCGCTATATATATATAGATATATATAATTAATATGGCAGGTGACATTGTGACATGCAGTCAGCTTATGGCCTACTAGGCCCTTAAATTGGGAGCGGATGGGGCCTGTTGACACCACCGTTATATAAGAGTACAGATAGACACAAGAATTAATACAAGACAACAAAACAAAAAAACAAGATGATATGCATTGAGAAATAAACAGAAAGAGAAAAATATTTAAAGGGCAGAAAAATAAAAGATGTGATAATAATCACGGAAAATAGCATGAAGGGTGAGCAGGCCTCAAAGTAGGCAGAAACCACACTAGGGCTTGGAAACTGGCCTCACCCAAGGCAGCCTGTCCCCAAACTCAAAAGGTAGGCTTCAAGGCCTGGACAGGCTTTAAAAGTGTAAAAATACTTTTAAAACACACAAAATACTTTTTAAAGATACTTTAAAAATACTTTTAGAAAATACTTTTAAACTGCGGTGGGCTGGCGCCCTGCCTGGGGTTTGTTTCCTACCTTGCGCCCTGTGTTGGCTGGGATTGGCTCCAGCAGACCCCCGTGACCCTGTAGTTAGGATATATGGATAATGGATGGATGGAAATACTTTTAAAATGTACAAAAGTTCCAAAATGTCTTTCAAGGGAGTGGATAACCATAAACCTCTGGTGTGAAAGTAAAAAACAATACAGGCTTCCTTATTTAAAAAAAAAATGAATTAAATAATAACAATAAAAAAAACAAAACAAAAGAAAGAAAAGGCACAAAAGTTCTGCCTAAATTGGTAACCCGGGGCAAACAAGTTTAAAGGCAGAAGCAAAATTTTGAAAAACCAGAAATTCCAAAAAGCACAAAATGAATCCTCAAAGCTCAACGTGTGATAAACGGCATTCAGAGGCGGAGGGCGGGGCCTAGTAGTGATGTCAGCATTGACCCGCCCACAGAGCCCAAATCCAAACACAGAATAAGAAACTTCAATAATCGTTCGGATGAAACCAAAGCCTAAACAGAATTAACAACGACAAATGAATCAAAAACATAAACAAAAAACTGAATCCAGCAAAAGAAATGAAATAAAAACAAAAGAAACTTGAGC
>JANRMT010062820.1:34513117-34547123 GCA_026402145.1 Polypterus bichir lapradei
TAGATAGATAGATAGATAGATAGATAGATAGATAGATAGATAGATAGGCCAATAGGTCACTAGATCTTTGAGTGACAAGTGAGTCCCTTTACATGTTCCCCTCTCCCCTTTCTGGGCTTTTCAGTTTACAAACCTCCTCCATCTCCTGTTGGGCCTGTGAAGGCCATAAGCCTGCTCCTTGAGTTTGTCTGGAGACTTCATTCTGGAAGCAAAGCCCCATTCTGAGTTTCATAAGCCGTGCCGATCGCAACAATCCAACCAGGAAGGAGCAGCATGGCGGCAGCGTGTGACGGCGTGTGACGGAGCGCCCAGTGGCCTACTCACCAGAGTGCGACTTTCGTTCCTTTCCTCTTGCAGCTGTCGCTTCAGCATCTCACATTCCCGGGTTAACTGAAAGACAGGAAAGCAAACAGTCAGGTGGTCTGAGTCTGCGAGTGCAAACGTTCAACTTCAAATCAGAAACCTTGGGACGGAGACGTCAAGAAGACGCCAGGGCCTTCGACCTTCTCAGTGTTTTCTGGTGAAACTCCGCGTTTCTCTGCCCTCGTGTGTTAACCTTCATCGTGTTTGTCATGAGTTGGGATTTCCCTCATTAGGCGTCCGTCCGCTCGGATGTAGTGGGTCTCTTCAGAGAGGTTAGAACTCCAGTTCAGGACATCACCCTTTTGGATTTGTGTGTTTTCTCTTTTTGTATTTGTGTTTTTCTGATGTTGTATTTTCAGTTTTTATATTTTTGTATTTTGTATTTTATATTTATCTCCCGGATGTGGGGGAGTGCAGGACGCAGGAGACCCCCCAGTAAGAACAGCGACTCACAGCAGCCCCCAGTATCCCCTCCCGGGTTCACTCCTTTACCAGATGAACCTTTTGCTTCGATGTTCGTTCTTGTGCCCTTCACGATTTCTGACTGCGGGTTTGTTTCGTCTTAAACTCGTTGGCTTCTTCTCACCTTCCTGGCTACGCTCCTCTTTCGTGGATTTATTTGTCCGTCCCGTTACGGGGTCTCTTTCTCAAATCGGTCTTCGACTGAGGGTCTGACGTCGAGGCGCGTGGCACAAAGGCTTTGAAGTTCAGCCTCGGTCTCCTACTTTCCAGACGCCAGGCATTCCCGGTCTCCTGACACGTCACGGTCGAGAGGGGGGCTTCATTCCTTTGGTTTTTTGCGATTTTTCTAAGCACATTTCATTACATTTGAGCTGCTGTTGTCTTTTGATTTTCAGACCCGGACGCCGCCATTTTGTGTTGTCAACATGGCAGGGTGAGACCTTCATGTGCTTCTCCTTCTTACAGAGCTCTTGGTGTGCTTTTGACTTCAGCGTTTGTGTTGTTGTCTCGGGCTCCGCCATCGCCGGACATCTCATTTCAGCCTCGGCCCCCTTAGACCTCAGCTACCTCTCATCTTCGGGTCCTGCTGTCCTGTGGTGCCCTTTAACGGGTGGCACACAGGATTTGTCCCTCTCAGGCCCCTCGGTGTCGGACCACATGGAGGTCTGGCAGGCAAACAGCACAACGCTGACCCCTTAAGGGACGGGACCTGGTGGAGTGACCAGCACCTCCCCTCACAGCCCCCACTCAAGTCCACAGAGACGGCCATTTGCTTCTTCTTATCGATGTGGTCAAATGGATGGCAGGCGGGGACTGGCGTCATTGCCAGAATGGACTCTCTTTCTGTGCCTGGACGGGAGGCCCAGGTGGCAATGGGCATGAAAAGTGGCAGCAGGTTCCCTGCCTACACAAGGATCTTGGCATAGGATGCCATCTGAAGAATGGGTACGCTGGCAGGATTAGATGGAAGAACATTACACGCCTGGGAGGCCAGCATGAAAGTGGGGCAGAGGAGCTGAATTGTTCAAGCTACACGCTCCCCCAAACTGCTCGGCGGCAGCAAATCTCGACTCAGGTACGCCAGTGGACACCCGCAGGGCATGCTGGGAGTGCTTGTACTGTAGAGGAGCCCTGTTGGGGTCCCTGGGTGCCACCAGGGGGTGCTACTAGGAGTTGTGCTCCTTGGATTTTGGGACTTCCAGTCGACCCAGAAGTGCCTCCATCGGGCTATGCCCTGGCACCAGAAGTACTCCCAGCCCCTCTGCCACATCCAGGCGGGTCGGAGGACAAAGTGTGAGAAAATAAAAGAGAACTAAAGGGTGTGATGGAAGGTTTTATTGTTAAGGTGTCTGCAGCGCCCCCTACTGGTCACCATGTAGAAAACCAACCAGCTACACGGCATTAGAGGAAAATGGGCAGTGAAAGTCAATGAGTGACTTGTGACAAGAACAGGCCATTTGTCCCAAAACGTTTGCCAATCTCATCCACTGAGACCCTCCAACGTGACCTGGAGTGGAGATCTGAAGGTCCCTGAGGTCCTCCTGTCCACTGCACTACTGATTTGGCATCTGCCGTTCTAACATTTGCCTGACATTTGTCCTCAACAAGTGACAAACTGGGTCCCTATGCTCTCGTTGCAGTAACAGCCAGCGTCCACTCCAATCATCTTCTTCATCGTTTCAAAGTCCTCGCTGCTGTCACCATGTAATCCCCATTTGTGTCCCCTTGATAGAAATAACGGGGGGAATGAAACCCACAAAGTCACAAAGAGCCATCGGCATCTGGCAATCGTGCCATGTCAGGCGTCAGGACTGTCGACTCACCAAAGGCAGCAAGGAGTGAAAGGGCACAGACTGGCATCACACACAGTTTAGTGAACTGGCAGTAGAATTTGTTCTGTGATCGTGAAACACAAAACTCACAACAAGGGGGTCTTTGGGGGTAAACACAACAATTATGGGGGTCTCTCCAAAGCTGACAGCCCTGCTCACTCCTTTGAGACACTCAGTGGGTTCTGCTGCTGTGCCTGGTGAGCTGCCTGTCTGCCAGCCGTGTCATGCCACTCACTGGGGGTCTGAGGTGGCCCCCTCGGCACTCACTCTCCCTAACTCTTTAAGCTGATCCAAGCCGGGATCCTTCTGAAGTTCAGTCAGGCCAAAGGACTTGAGCAGAGTCTCTGAAGTGCCATCCAGCCATGCCCACCTAACCCCAGTCTGCGCCAGGGTAAACTTCACCAGACAGTTGGCAGAAGAGATGCTGAGGGCCCGAACTCCACTTGTGACGTCACTTTGTTTGTTCTTCTGTTAAGTGACACTCGATGGTGAGTTTTCCCTGAGGTCCGTGTGGCTCGTCACTCCAAACAAGTGACACTTGGACCATACGGTGTGTACGGTGTGGGAGGAAAGCCAGTGCAGTGGTCCTGCCGTGAAAGGCACTATATACAAAATCAAGAGGGGGGCTTGAAAATATCGACTTGGGAAAAATGGAACGTGGACTGAAATGAGAAGGCTGGCGACCTCCATGCCACCCGATTCCCAAAGTTTCAGGCCTGTGTGGCCCTTGCCCTTGCCTGGCTGGGTTGCATATCCAGAGCATCACTTCACCAGGAGCGCTGGGTTGCAGCCCCCCGGGTTACAGCGGTGCTTCGCACTCCTGCAGTTTCCATGGGCGCCACCAGGGTGTGCTGCAGCTGCTGCTGAGCCCTTCTGCCACACCTGGAAGTAGAAGAGCGAGCACCTGGAGCACTTTGGGTGGGTGCCTTAAAGAAGGGGCCAGCAGCCACCACTCGGTGGGCCAGTCGGGAGGAGAAAAGAGGAGGACAAATGAGGAAAAAAAAAAAAGAAAAAGAAAACCGTGCGTGCCACGCCTGTCTGTGTTGGGTTTGGGTGGCACTGCGCCCCCTGGTGGTCCACACCTGTTAAGGTGATTCAAGTGCCACAGCCTCACTCCAGTGACCCGGGTTCAAGTCAGGAGCCTTCCCGTCCCACTCAAGAACTGTTGCAGCATTCCCACCATTTGGGGTTCCTGGTGCTTTTTTTGAGCTCCTCCTGCTAATCTGAACTCCGGGATTACGTGATCCGTGAGGCCAAAGGTGGGCATCATTTGCTAATCCCGCTGTCTGGATCGGCTCCAGAATAGAAATGTCTGCCGAAATCCGACGCAGTCATTGGAGTGACCAGCTGAAACGGGAAGGACGGACACGCCGAGACCCCTGCGACCAAAGAGCACAGCAGCCAATCACAAAGGCCACACTCGTCCCGTCAGACCTGCTGAGCCCAGCTGCACAAAATGGTGACAGTGTCGTCCCCAACCCGACCAGAGCCAGCAGCACAACTCCGCCACCAGAGGGAGGTCCGCACTTCTGCTTCTGTTTTACATTCGAGACGTCACAAGTCCAGCGTGGCGTGTCATGAGTGGGTTTCTTTTGCTAGTGTTCTCCACGTGGGGCATGGCGGTCACGAAAGTGTGCCCAACTTTGGAGCAGGGTCTCCGCACGCGCACACAGGCTGGTGACCACCATCAAAGAGAAGGGGGCCGTCAAACTTGGACATCGGCAGCACTTTAGAGCAAAGATATCTGCCAACATGAGCCTCGCTGCCCACCTTCACCCTCACTGCGGAGCCCCTCGCCTCTGACGTCTGCCCTCTTCCTCGAGTACATGGCCCATGGCGCCCCTTCCTCTTCCTCTGCTGCCATGAAGGTCGCTCCTTCCGCCCCACAGACTCATTGATCGACCGCTCGGCACTCGACTCTTGTAAATGAAGGTGCCAATCCTCACCGACCTCTCCGGGATTACGTGTCTCTGGCTAATCCGGAATTTCCCCAGGATTACCTAATCTGTCTTTCTGGTGGGCCATCCGAGTGTCACCCGAGTAAAGCCACATGAGGGCCATTAAAGCCACAGAGACAAAAACCAGGGGTCTCCTAGAACTCCTCAGTAGTACAATGAAGGAGGTGATGCCAGTAAAGGCGCTATATGAACAGAGAGCCACGCATTGACATCAATGGCTCAAGGAGCAGGTCAGTGGGGGTCACCCTTTAGTGGCTCGGTTGAGGGCCATCAGGGACCATCGGAGATGGGAGTGTGAAGCGGACCCCCGTGTGTGTGTGAATCCATTTGAGCGAGCGCTCTCACATACTCGAATGACGAGGCCGAGCTCGCGCCCCGCTCCGCTTCTCCTTCCACTTCGTCTTTTCAGTGTCCGAGCCCCCCGTCTTTCGTTCCGGATGGCCAACGTGAGCCACGCGTCTCCAGACCCTCATTTCTGGGTGATTATTTCTGCCATTTTTTTTTCCCAGGCCAACCCAAGTATCGATCGTGAGACTCGCAGATGCTTCTATTCACGGCCTCCAAAGGCCACCATGACACCTCCAGGATGATGACCCTCACCTTATTGAGACGGCCTTCCTCTCTTTCTCGGGCTTCTTTCATGTCCTTCAGATCTCGACCTGGGAACAAAGAAGAAAAGACCGAGCATGAAATGACAAGCCCACGTCCCTTTGTCCTCCTTCTGTCAGCCCGAGGGGACGGAGGTCCCGGCAAGACTGGTGACCCCGAGAGCTGCCCTTGACATTCATTGGCTCCTACCCGCTGTTCGGCCGGCTGGACGGAGGGAGATGAAGACGTAAGTTCAAGGGCCAAGTGTGGCTCTGGGCAGCGGCCATTTCTGGGCAGTTCGTCACAGGCAATCCAAAGTGCGTTAGCAGGTGCCACCCGAGCCGCCGCGGAGGAGGGCGCGCCCAGTCAGCTGATCGGTATGTGCGCCTCTGCTCAGATGGTGTGCGCGTGCGCGTGCGCGCGCGTGTTTGTACAAAGTGGCGGAGCGGCCGCCGTGTCCCGGGATCACCTGCTCTCTGTTTGCTCTCCTCCGCCGTTAGTTACTGATGGGACCATAAGAGTCAGTCTCGTCCACGACGCCCCCAAGGCCACCCGACTCCCCCTATTTGTTGTTTTTTTTTTTTTTGGTCGCCACTTCCATGGCTTTTCAGCCTGGCATGCCGACGGCCGGGTAACGGCGGTGCAAAGGCACGCGCGAGTGGCGGCCGAGGCTCACCTTGGCTCTTTATCTGCTGCTCTTTCAGCTCCACGGCGTCCCTGAGCCCCTCCATGTCGGCCCGCAGCGCGCTGAGCTCATTTTTCAGCGCGTCGTTCTCCTCTTCAAGTCTTTCTTTCTCGGGGTCATCTTCTGGCTCGAAAATCAACTGAAAAATTAAAGAACGCCTTTTTACTTTCAAGGAGGACACAAAAGGCACGAAGCTCAAGCTGCGTAGCAAATATGAGTGGCATTCAGAAACAACTTGCTGCCTCCTATGATTTATTCAGGAGAAGAATGGGAGCGCCGGGCTTAAAAGAGCCTCGCCGGAAGAAAGGCGGCCGTACATTACATACAAAGACCATAATTCATGAGGACATTTTTATTGACAGGAATAAAGCCCATCATACTGTTTGTGTGCCCCTGTCATTCGGGTCAATTTATTCTGGAAGTGCGGGGAGGCAGCTGGGGCCGCGCGTTTAACAAGCGCTCTTCATAACCAGGCGGCCGGGGAGATTATGGATGGGCAGCACCGGGGGGCTCGCGCCGAGGAGAAGGGGGGGGGGGGGCGCTTGTTGCCTTTGTGCCATTTCTCACTGAGGATCACATCACATGTCACAGTGCTGAAGTTTGCAGACTGGAAGCCGCATGGCGTCCATCAGGTCCTGTGATATCGGCGCAGTTGGTCTTCCACTTTGCGGCGGAGCCACCCGGAGGCCATTGATATTCCGCGCATTAACTTTGGCCTTTGCATGGCTGTCAACGCGCCCAGTGCCGGCGCTCAAAGCCTTCGGAGCTCCGCGGCCAACAACTTTTCACAAAAAAAAAGAAAAAAAAAAAAAGCGCGACATTAACTTTTGTGTGTTTTTTTTTTTTTTTTCTTTTCACGCAAATTCTAGAAAGCCGCCACCATTCTTAAATTCACGTCATGCTCGGTGGGATGAGGATCAGGGTCGTCCACTTCCAACTAGGAATTGCCGCACACTCCCTGCCACTCTACACAAAGTAATGATAACAATCATAAAAATAAAAAAGAATATCTTTACTCTCTCTGCCTTGGGCGCCGAAAAGTGCCAGTCCGTGTCTTCTCCCGTGCCGCCAGCGCCACCTGCCGGCGCACAGAGGCAGCGCGGCTCATTACCATTCCGGCGCCCGGCGCACGCAGCCTCCTCATTAGCAAAGCGAACAAAGAGGCAGCGCTCTGCTGCTCCGAGTCATCTGTTACACTTGGAGTGGCACTTTTTGTGCGGCTGTTCTCGGCACCATCTGCCCGCAGCAGCAGTCTTTGGTCTGAGAGGAGAGAGAAGGCGGCGGAAAGCTTTTGTAGCCGAGCAATTAATGGAAGGCGACTCACCTTTTGACACCCAGTGCCTCGTCAATGAAGCCTCCTCTTTGTGCAGGTAGAGGGGAGACAAGCAGAGGGGCAGCCAGTCAAGTGGCTTTTTTGGGAGAATTCATACACGAATATCGACAAAGGCCAAAGGTGCTAACGAGAAAAGCACACGAGAGTGACTGGGTGGCACAGTACTTAGCATCCAGAAGGACCGGGGTTCAGGGCCCAGCGTCGTAAAGGCGCTCACGTGAATGTGGCTTAAAAAAGGAAAAGAGGAATACATCCCATAATAAAAGCGACTCACAAAACTGTGACCTTTACTCTCGGCGACGTGGGAATTCCGTGGGAGAGCAGATCTGACGTCATCAGTGGCGGGCAGAAAGCCGGGAAACAAATGGAGCGCACGAGAAAACACGCCGGTGGACCGACGACTCCAACAGGCAGGACAAAACGAGATGGCCGTCATTTACACGGACAATCAACGGGACACCGCCGAATGTCATTATGTAAAGGCGCTATACACACCGAAAACGACAAGACCGGCACGGCACAGGTCACGTGAATATCTTCGGGGCAAGCAGATGAACTCCAGGAAGTCGTGCAGGTTACGCGCGCGCGCGCTGCTGTGTGTGTGTGTGCGTGCCGCGATGAACTGGCGTCCTGTCCGGGTATTGTTCCTGCTTTATGGCCACGACTTGCTGGGTTTGGCTCCAGCTGCCTTCCCACCCGCGATAAGCTGGTTAAGGAAATGAATAGACGGAGAGTACAGTACAGAGTGGCACTGCTGCCCTGCAACAACAAGACCAGGGCTCAAGTCCGAGTGTTTCCTTCATGGAGTTTGCATGTTCTCCTTGTCATGTGAGCTTCTTCTCAAGTAGTGTGGTAGACAGTCGGACTTTAGGGATCTTCAAAACTCGACTTGATGTTATTTTGGAAAAATGAGGTGGGCAGGATTGGCGAGCTTTGGTGGGCTGAATGGCCTTTCCTCGTCCAAATTGTTCTGATGATCCCAGAGTCCAAAGACATGCAGGTGCATTGGAGTGGATGGATTGGTCGTGTGTGTGTGTGTGTGTCTATGAGGACGTTGGTTCTGTGATGTTCCTGCCTTGTACCTGCTGGCTGCTAGGATGGGCTCCAGGTGCCCCGCGACCCTGCCCTGGATAAGTGGGCTAGGAAGACAGGAGGATGGAGAAGACATTGGAATCAATGGTTACAGTGGAGTACACGAGGCAGAAAACCGGAGGTGCATGCGCGGCGCTTGAAGGCTCTCCTGGAAGGCGCGTTCGTTAAAATCCGAGGGCAGGCGTGGAACTCGTCGCAAAGGATATTGGTGAGACCCCCGGGAGCGGCGACAGCATCCCCGCCGGCCACTTAGGTCGCCATTTCACCAGCTCAGTGTCACCCCACTGCTTTCATCGCCACTCTACACAAGTCCCGCAACTTCCTCTCGAAGTCACCACCTGGATCTGGAAGTGTGCGCGTGCGCGTGCGCGCGCACGAGTGCTAACGGACATTCCCAGTCTCGGTGGATTCCGGCTTTGCACCCTCTGCTGCTGGGACGGCCTGCACAAAACGTCAATATTATTAGTAGTATTAGTAGTAGTAGTAATAATAATAATAATAATAATAATAATAATAATATTATACTACTAATACTAATAATAATAAACACATTCATTCATTCATTATAAGAACAGAGGAAGAAAGCACCGCGCTAGTAGCTTAACAGTCCAGAGTTCAAACTCGAGCCCACGGTTGCTGTCCTCGTGTGGGTGTTTCTGTTTCTGACCGTTTGTTCTTCTTCACCCTAGAAGTCGTGCGGCCATTTTCATTTTACTTTCAAAAGTCAATAAATAAATGAACGAAGTGCCAGGAGAAAGGCGCGCACTGGAGCTAAAACCAGCCCTGAAAATGTGCGCATGCACGAGGCATAGTGTGCCAGCGCAGAGTGGCACAGATCGTAGAGACTGACAGCAATCCGGTCAAATCCGGTTCGGTTTCTTTTTGTATAGCGCCCTCCACTGAGCGCATGCGACATGACATGGCATGCTTGTGACAGCTTCTTAAGTCAGACGCAAATACAAACTTTACAAATCACAACATTAGTACATAAAGAATACATGAAGGGGCCACAGCGCTTCGCTAACTGGGGGGGGGGGCTTCACATGACGGAATTTCCTTTAATTTCGAGGCTGTACGGCCACGGACAGACGATCGCAGGTGTGGGGAGCAGAAGCGCCCCCCTGATTTATTTTAAAAGGACAAAACTTCGGCTTATCTTTAGTGTCCTGCAGGTCGCTTATTAAATATTAAAGATTTCTGCGAGGAACCTTTTAAACCCCAAGGAACCATCGTCATACATGAAGAGAACCCTTAGTGGAATAAAACGGTTCCTTGCCAGGCTTTGTGGGGGGTCTTGGGGCACACGGCCCAGCAAAGCGCCCTTAATGACCTTAGTGGCGTAAAGTTAAGGCTTTGGAGTTCAACTCCGAGTCTGTGGGTTCAAATGCCGCTATAGTGACACTGTGACGCTGAGGAAGTCACTTCACCTGCCTGTGCTAGAAATGGAACAATAAAATAAATTGAATCAACTGTATCTCAAATACTGTAAGTGGGCTGGGAAAAAGACTTTAGCATAATAATAATAATAATAATAATAATAATAATAATAATAATTAATAATAATAGGCCGATAAGAAGAAGAAAATGAAAAAAAACGATCCTCCCAGCAGCTATGTCCTCATTACTATTTAAAGAGCCCTCGCAATAAAAAAAAAAAAAAAAAAATCAACGACCCTCTGCCACGTGAAATGAAATGAAATCCAGTTCGACACGACCGCCGTCAATGAGATACGTCAAGCACATAAAAGAGCAACACTCCTAATTCAATTTATGGAGCTGTGGGGTAACGTCATTAACCTTTTCAGCCTGATGGCAGGCACGTTAATAAGAGACAAGATGCCTGCAGTCACTGTGAGCCCCCTCAGACCCCTCTGCCAACCCATTCTCGCCATCGGGCGCCTGCCTTTCCAGCGCCCCGCAGTGCAGTAATTAAGAATTTGCAAAAGTCACTTTGAAAGACTCGGGCACGTCTCCGCGTCACGGGCGCGCGCGCACACACACGCGCTTTTTGCCGTGAAAGCGCATTGACCAGAATGGCGCAGACGCGTTCGAGTAGTGAGATCTCCATGCGGGGCGCGTTTCTTTATTTTTTAACAAGCTGGGGTTTATCTACACTCTTAAAAATCAGCGTGCGATTGCGGTTCTTCAGAGCGCTGCCATGCTCGGGGAATCATCTTTGGTTCTGAACAGACCCGTCCACATGTAGGATCTATAAAGAGTTTTAATTTATTTGGATCTCGAACAGGTTCTATAGTTGGAATAACCACGATTAGTTTTAACAGGTCTGCAAATTTCGGCTCCTGATTGGTTTGCTGTATAGAAGAGCACAGGTTAAGTTCAGGTCTTCTCCATCGGTTGGTGTTCTGCTATTCTCTCTACCATTCACTGAAGATTTTCGTTTTTTCTTCTACATATTAGAAAGTTTTTCAAAGCACAAAGAACCGTCCGAGAATGAAATGGCGCTTTGTCGAGCATCGAAGGACCACACAACCCATGTAATAAAGCACCAATAAGAGCCCCGCGTTTTGAGGAGTGCGACAGTCTCAACACCCGCCGTCGCTTCAGTCAAAAGACCCCCCAAAAGAAGGGCAGCGCCCCCCGTTTTGAGAATTTCCACCATCTAAAACACGAAATCTGTTACTTACTGAAACGTCAGGCAGTTTGGAAAACTGGAATAAAGGAAGGGCCAGTCGCTCGGACAAATCGATTCGAAGCCCCAGGTAGGTGACATTTGAAATGACTGGAGGAGGAAAAGTCGCTTTGTTCTCAGAAAACAAGGTTAAGAAACCAGCTGACAATAGAGCTCGGTGTGTGTATTCTTTAATGATGTTAAAGTTTAACGAGCCTCCTGCTTACCCGTACAAGCATGGAAGGACAACTCCTAGACGTGCTAAAATGGAGGAACTCAACATGACGTGGTGGACATTTCATCAAAAGCCAAAGCACTTTAGAAAAGCAAAACGAATCTTTGAAATACTCAGGACGACACCCAGGAACCCAGAAACGTCTCCACTCCACTTACTGGCCGGGTTTCAAACGGCGCTTGTTGCGCTGAAATGTCCTCTGAAGATTCGCGTCTGATCATAAGGGGGCCACGCGCGCTCAGAATGCCCGTCAATCACAGAGCGCTCCGCCCCCTAAGCCAATGATACACGCGCGTCAAGAGGAGTGGGCGGGGCAATGCTGGGCGCCTATCTCAATGTGCAGGGAGGCCTTCATTCAGCGGATCGCTGGAGGGGACGTGGAGGGCACAGAAGGCTCTTTCCATATTTTGTAACACCAGATCTGGGCAGCCTGGTCTTCTCACAACTCTTATTTTAGCCCCTTACTGTGAAATCCCAAGTCGCTCCAGCAGGAGCTCTGTGGGGGTGAAGACTTCCACCCTGAGTGCAATGGCGCTGGGGTGGGCAACCTCTGTGGTGACAGAAGGAGGTCTGGAAGGCAAAGGAGCCAACACTCCAGAAATGAACTCTTTAGGCTTTAAAATGTCTCTTGGCATGTCATGTGGCACACACAGCAGGTGACCTAGCAGGACAGAACAGATCAAGAAAGGACAAAGTGTGACTTTATATGCAAATGAGGAAGCCACTGGCAGTTGACAAATCAGTTCTGTCATCCAATCATGGAGCCTGTTATTGATCTAAATAAATGACGGATCTTTCCGGAACGTTCATGTGGACGAAGGCTTCTTTGAAGAATCGTCCAGTTGGTGTCTTTAGCTTTAAGAGTGCAGGGTGTGCCAGCTGTTCAGAGTCCGAGTAAAAATGGAGGAATTCAACATCCTTAACTTGGCCATTCAAGGAAAAGGAGAGGAAAACAGCCACCTGCTGACCGGCGACTGGACGTTCATCCTAGAAGGGGTCTTGTCCAGGGTCGTCATAATGCATGGGCACGCTGGGCAGTTGGCAAGGGGCCCCATGCTAATCTCTGTATGTTGTGACTTGCTGAGTGGTTGTGTAGGTAGGGGGCCAGTGCACTGCGTGGTCCGGGGGGCTATGGTGCTGTTAGGATGACCCTGGTCTCGTCTGCGAGGCTGTAAGGGCGTCAGACTGTAACAGTTAAATGGAGGCGACGCTTTGAAGTGGGCAACGCTCAGTGAGTCCTGGGGTGGCGGCCTGTCCTCGCCTGGCCTGTCCTCGTCTGCGTTGTCACATCTTGTCCCGTCTGCTAACCGTCTCTCCTGCTCACAATGACCTGCCATTTTGATGAAGGACTGCGGTTGTCATCCAGTTCATCTTTGTTTGATCTTTTTACGAGTCAGAGACGCACGCTTCACTTCTCCTCTCTTCTCTTATCCTCTCTTTTCTTCTCTTCTTCTCTTCTTCTCTTTTCTTCTCTCCTCTCTTCTCTCTCACCTGCAAGTCAGTCACACCTGGAGCGCCCCTTTGGTTTGTGACGGGTGGACGCCTGCAGTGTCTTTTTTAACCCTTTGTAAACGGCGCTCTGTTCAGATTTTATTCCTTGTGTGTTTTTTTCAATGTGTAGCCATCATACACTCGCACTGCTAAGTGCCATCTTGATTTGGACCCCTGCAGCCTCTGCCCTGTGCCATGCTGTTTTTGGGGGGCCTAGTGGTTATAAAGGGCACTACATCTAAAAACCCGAGTGAGAGGATCGCAGTCTGCTTGGCCACTGAACTCCCATAGCGCTCAGCACTTCGTTTAGTGCCCACCCTCCTGTGAGGGGCGCTATAGCCATGCCATCCGGGCCCAGCGGACTTTGAAATGTCTGCTCGACACCCCCACATCACGTTTCAGAGTGAGGGGCCGCGTAGGGTCGGGTGCATTGGTTTCGGGGTCTTTGTCTGCAGTTCTTGGGTGACGGAGTGGCAGCTGCGCTCATTTGCATTTCTAGGTGGCACTTTGACGTCGTTTCTGTCGATGAGATCTCTTTAAAGAGTGTAAGTCAGGGCTAGCAGAACACACACGGACCACCCAGACTGAAGATTAAACCGCACACCTTCTGCCTCCTTGAGACCCCCTTAAGGAAGTCTACTGCCAGAGAGCCTGCCTGCACTTTCCCAGCATACCCACCCAATGGCACACCCAGTCCTGGGACCCCCAGCCCCTCATTTTGCCCTCTACTTGCCCCTCTGGATGAGTCGGCCAGTGATGTGCTTTACGATTTAAAGACTGAAAGCGTCAGACGAAGCTAACTAAATAAATGAAATGTGACGCTAATCAAACAGGCCAGCGATGTGTTGGCACAAGCAGTTCAAAGTGGGCGAGTGCCCAGAAGGATGGGCAGGCATCTTGGTCAGGATGGAGGAGGATTTCATAGAGGAAGGATGGCCAGACTGTGGGCACTACCCGGCCAGGGCACCTTATAATCATCCTGGCTGCTATGAAGGGTGGACTGGTGAGAGAGCCCGTTTGCCTGGGTGCAGTTCATCCTCCACATTCATAGGTGGCAGCATCCCAGTTTGGACACCCACAATGCTGGGAATTGGAGTCCAGAAGTGCGGCCCTCTAGGGGTCCTTGGGTGACAGCAGAGGGCACTGCCAGTTCCTCTATGACCCAGAAGTGCTTCCAACAAGCCACAGCATGCCACTGGGAGTAAACCGGGGTCCAGATTAAAAGGAGCCCACCGCTGTACCCCAGGGAGTCAGGAGGCAGCGGGTGAAACTCACCGGAGGACAGAAGGAGCGAGAAACAAGAGACAGAAAGAGCGCACTTCGCCTGGAGACTAGCGGCAGTAATTGTTATTTTCGCGCTGTGAGGATTTAAAAATCCTTTATTTGAACCCGGGTTGAGTGTCTGGGGTCTGGGGGGCTTGATGGTGCCCCCTGCTGCTCACAGTGTCACAGAACAGGCTGTGTTTGTTGCCCATGTCTTTATGTGACTTTCATGATTGTGACGTGCGCCTCGAGACACAAACTGTCATCGGCAGCCATCACAGACGAGAGGGCGGGCTCTAGCGAGTCCTGTGTTCTTATTGGTGGAGCGGGTGTCAATCGTCGAACATCGCGTTTATCAGATGAAGACTCCGGGTGATGAACTCAGAGCTTCTCGAGTTAAAGTCTCAACTTGGGGCGCGTGCCTCACTGACGATTCACCAATCAAGACACAGAGCTGGCCTGAGCCCACCCCCTCAGCTGTGACAAATGACAATGACCAGAAGAGTCATGTCACCTAGTGTGTGTGAGTGCAGGCACTGAAATAAAAAAAGATGACAGAATCGTTAACTACAGAATGACATCAGCACCAAAAGTGGACTTTGTGACCCCTTTAATTATCGATGCCCACATGTCACTGTGCCACTTGTCCATTGTCACATTTCACATCACATTCATTTATTTAGTTATTAAGTCCTGTCCAAATATCCCTCTATGATATTCGGTCGTTTTGTGTCTGTGACTTGCCAAGTGGTGTCCGTGGAGACATTTTATGATCTACTGTGCTTCTCAAAATTCCAAATGCAGTGGCCTTGAATGAACGTGAGCACAAAATCACAGCATCCATCTGAAGTGGCTCGTGTCACACGGGCCACACGTCACGTTCAAGGCCAAACATTTCTGGAAAGTTCTCTGCCGTATGTCAGGGCAGTGAGCTGTGAAACTGAAGACCCTCCACCACCCCCCTCCTTGGACATCATGTTAAACTGTGTGACATGTCAGCCACCAAATGGATGGGCACACATACCTGTGGCACGGCTTTCTCCAAGTCACTCAGCTGCGCATTCAGAGATTCGATGACCGCGTCCTTCCGCTGAAGCTCATCCAGGAAGTCTTTGATGTTCCAGGTCGGCTGAGGAGCAGGCTCTTGGCGTTTCCCTTGAGTTTCGGTGAAGAATTTCTGTTATACGTAGAGAGAGAAAAACAAAAATGTCACCCAAGAGTCCCTTAAAATGGCGCAGCACAGCCCTTACTGACAGGATTCATGAGATTCATTTATTCAGATTCTTGATCCATCAAGCCAGGGGTTCACAGTCATCCTTTCTCTTGAAGGACATTTCTGTTGGTCTGTTTCTGCCCCTTTTCAGGTCTCTGCTTCTTGAGTTTTGGGGTCCGGCTGCTTGAGGTGAGGCCTAAGGTCAGGTCAGGCTCTTTGAGGTTCATTCACGTTGGTGGAGTATTGCGATGGATTTGCTGTTCGTTTTGGACTTTTCTTTCTGTTTTTTTGGATTTGGACCTGTTTGCCTGCTTAGGTTTGCCCTCTTTGATTATTCTTTCCCTTTGCATCGCCTTTCATTCTTTTATTTATTTTTTTTTTTATTTTTGAGTAAAACCTTTATGAAGTCTCTTTGTTGGTGTTTGTCACTTCAGGCCAGAGGTTTACAGTCATCCTCGCCCCTGAAGAGCATTTGGATGTGTATTTGGGATCAATTTTTAGCCTGAGCCACATTTTGCCCCTGTGCAGGCCTTGAAGCCTGCCTTTTGAGTTTGGGGTCAGGTTGCCTGTGGTGAGGCCTGTTTTTAGGCAGAGCAGTCCAGTCCTGGTCCTGGGCTCTCGTGACCATATAGAGGTGACATTTTTTCTGTCTGGTTGGACTTTTGAAGGCCTCAGTTCAGCCAATAAACTTCACCGACTGAAACGTGAAGGGCAGTGGGACAGGCTGGGTGTCAGGGAGGGACGAGGGAACGAGGGTGGGCTCTATAAGAGAAATTCTCGATCCCGGTGCAGTGAGGAGCGTATCGCACAAAGAAGACAGACCTCCATCTCCTGGGTCTGTGGTGAAATTAGGAGATCTGCTGGGTCCAGAATCCATTTTTACAAAGGGTGAAGGTGTGTGTGCGGTGGAGACGGGCAGCGGGGGCTGATTACCTGTTGGCAGTGACATCCCTCACTGGTGCTCACGGGAGTAGAAATGGCCTGAGCTCGAGGTCCAGGGTAGACAGGGATGAGTAGAGGAGACATATGTGGCTCAAGGTAGAGCAGAGTCACAACTGGGGATGGCGAAGAGTGCCAGTACAGATGTTCAGGGTCAATGGTGACATCTGGGCTGCAGATATGCATCAGGAAGAACGTGAGGAGGCCGGAGGAGAGCAGCAGGCCTGGGAGATGAGGGCACATACGGCGGTGGGAAGGAGAGGACGAGGTGAATACGACTTACCGGGGGGGTCTCATCTACAGACTGTGTGTGTCGATGCTCTCCTGGCCTTTGGTTTTCATGGATGGACACTCGGGCGCTGTCTGGTTTTGTTTGACCGTATCCATTGATTTATTATGGATTACGTATTGATGACTTTGATGCACTGCACTTATGAATAAGCAGGCACAATGCTCTGTTTGCACTGGTAACTCGCCCTCATCCCAGTCTATCCTCCATGTCCTGGCAAAGGAAGATGCCCAGGGCTGTGGGCACCTTGGCATCTCAAACCCATTCTGCCATGAGCGGCTTATGCTGGCACTTCAGCCATTCCACAGTAGCTTTATGGAGCGGCACATGTGGACGGACGTGAGCTTCTTCAGTGCCCAGCCGGTGGTCTGCTAAATTCAGGGAGGCCCTGCCATGTTCACAATGCCGGGACGGTTCTAATTTGAACAGATGAGTGACCCGAGGCTAGAGGCTGCCATCTAGAGAAGCCCCAGGACCCTTTGAAGCCCCTTTGGCACCCTGTCATGGACCCTGTGAGCCTACGAGTCCACAACGCTGACCTGTTATAAGAAAGACCACTCGTGTAATTCAGTGCCATACCTCATAGGAGGCCCGGAGAACTGCCAGGGCATCACACAGTTGCTGGCGACAGCTTTTTCGGAGGACTTCGGCCTTCTGGGAATTGAAGAACAGAGAAAAAGAAACCCATCAAGAGCAGAAGCTGAAGAGGAGCAGCGAGAAGATGAAGAGCAGCGAGCTGGACGTGTGGACGTCCTCCCTCAGGGGTCACTCCCCGACCACGAGACAGACGAGGGGAAGGCCAAACCTCTGTGTGCTGCCGCTCGAGGTCTCGTATTCGGTCATTGAGCCGTCTGTGGAGGCCTTCGGATTCCTGCTGAAGTTTGGACTCGTAGTCTGTTTGGAAAAACGTGTGCTGCACTTGGACATCCCGCTTGAGGAAATCCACTTCCTGAAATTACAAGGAAAACGTCGGGATTAGCGGAAGGAGCCCTGAGTCGGTAGGGGGGTTTATAAAAAAACGTGAAGAATAACTGCCTGGTGAAAAGTGCAGAACAGACAAGAAGGGCAAAAAAATTAAAAACGTCTGCTAAATATTCTCGACTGGGACAGAAATGTGTCACCTGATCGAAGTCCATCGAGAGCTAAGAGAGGATCAGAAACCAAAAATAACCCCCCATTCATGAACCCTGACCTTGAAAGACCCCCCCACTCTTGTGTTTAAAGTGTGTCCTTGAAACCTTCTGAGGGGCTCATAGAGGGTGAGGACCACCGGGGAAGAACCAAAAGTCAAAAGTAGGAGCGCAGCGGTGATCAGCAACCTCGAAATAACATCAAGCGACACTCCACGGGCCCCATTTGGTCAAAGTGGACCCCTCAAATCTCATGTAGAACTTCAAGTCATCCTGAGCAGTTTTGCTGAAGATGTCTTTTATCGTTCGAGTATCACTTCCTACACAACATATGGTCCTAAAATGGCCTAAAGAAGATGAGGTTTTGGGTCTACAGCATTAGAAATAGGGGGGCAACCTCAAAAAGCAGAACATGTCGAGTAAGCAGACATCAAGACGAGTCTAAAGGTACGTCACATGTGCGGGTTTTCTTCTACCAGTTAGTTAGGAGACAACAGACCAAAAAAACGAAAACTGACAGAATCACAAAACTCAAAAAAAAAGGGTGGGAAAATACGGGACACGGACGTCCCAACACTCACTGAAAGGGTCCTCGCTGTGTTGTGCTTTTCAGGAGGAATCACTGGGGGGGTCCCTGAAATGGCCCCATGCAGACGTCACCATCCGACTCCCCGCCTAGTGATCTCCTCAGGAAACTCCACTTTCAGCGTTTCGCCATTCCGCTGCCCCCTTGAGAGTCCCGACTGACAGGTAATGACATGCGGACGCCGTCACCCTCAGACCTACGACAGGTCACCACTAGCAGCACTGGGCAGGTGAGCCACACAACACACCGGTGGCCATTTTGAGCCAGCAGATTTACGAGACTTTAAGGTTGCTTTGACCCACCCTGCCGTACCCGAGTGCAGATCATTTCATAACTGACATGCATTATTACATTAATGACGTTTATCTTTTAGGGGGTACACACCAGACCTCCATGGCTGACAAGTCTGTTTCAGTGTTGTGTGCCAGTGGACGTTGTGTTCCAGTAACGCTAAAGCAGAAAAAGAAAAACGGGATGAGCAGACCTCAAAATGAATAAACGCCAGAGTGGGACGCCATTAGGTCTGACCTCAGGAGCAGGCCTCACCTCAGGCAGCCTCACTCCAAACTCAAATGCCAGGCCTTCTAACAGGTAAACGGGACTACTGAGGAGGTGCTGAGGGCTTTAGAAATTATAAAGAGAGAGAAGAGCTGCTGAGATTAAAGAGGCTGGCATCACACAAATCACCAGGAGCAGATCAGATTCACCACCGAGGTCTTAAGGAGGCCAGCGAGTGAAGACAGAAACCCTGACACAGATTTATAGGAAGTCACTGAGCACTGGAGAGACTCTGAAGGACTGGAAAATGACAAACATCATCACGTTATATAAAAAGGGTGACCGGGCAGCGCCAATCAACTACAGGCCAGTAAGCTTAACGGGCATCACAGGTACATTAATGGAAGGAATTATTAAGGAGAAGATGGAGCAACACCTGGCAAGGACAGGACAGTCGGCATGGGCTCAGAAGAGGGGGGTCGTGTTTTACTAACAGGCTATGAGGAGGAACAAAAGGATACGACCAGAGAGGAGCAGATGAGATGATTGATGTGGACTTTCAGAAAGCATTTGATAAGGTGCCACATGAGAGGGTGGGCATCAAACATAGAGAAGTGGCAGTTCAGGGTGTGGGGTGTCGATGGGTACAGAATTGGCTCAGACACAGGAAGCAGAGGGTGATGGTGAGAGGAACCTCATCAGGTTCAAGCTGGTGAAGTCTGTAGGTGATACCAAGATAAGTGGACTGGTAGATAATCGAGAATCCATTAAATCATCACAATGGACTTGGACAGCAGACAGGCTTGGGCAGATTTGTGGACGATGAAGTTTAATGTCAGTAAATGTAAAGAATTACATGTAAGAAGTAAACGTGAGGTTTGAATACACAATGGGGGTCTGAAAATCGAGAGTCCACCTTATGAGGAGGATTGAGGAGTCGTAGTGGACTCTAAGCTATCAACTTCCAGACAGTGTTGAGAAGCCTTTAAGAAGGCTAACAGACTGTCAGGTTATATAGCGCCTTGACCTGTGGAGTTCAAGTCACAGGAGGATCTGCTCAAGCTTTATAACACACTGGTGAGGCCTCATCTGGAGTCCTGGGTGCCGTTTTGGTCTCCATAAAGACATAGCAGCACAGGAGAAGGTCCAGAGAAGAGCGACTGGGCTGAGTCCAGGGCTACAGGGGATGAGTTATGAGCTGAGCCTTTAAGGGAGATGAAGAGGAGACCTGACTGAAGTGTTTAACATGATGAAGGACATTAGTCCAGTGGATCGAGACGGTGACTTTAAAATGAGCTCATCAAGAACACGGGGGCACACAGCAGGAAACGTGTTGAGTTTAAATTTCAAACAAGCATTACGATGATTTTCTTCACACAGAGAAGCAGAGACACGTGGAGTAAGTGACCAAGTAGTGTGGTGGACATCAGGACTTTAGTGATTTGATGTTTTCTAGGACAGGACTGGCGAGCTTTGGTGGGCTGAGTGGCCTGCCCCCCAGATTGTGCCATCAGTGGGGCTTGTAACGTTCAGAATAGCCACCGGTGTCCTTGGATGGTAAGGATGGTCATAAACCTCCTTTCTACGTAGAAACCGCCGCTTTATTTAAATATTGTAACAGAGGAAGATGACGAGGACAGGAAGAGATGGAAAAAGATGATCTGCTGTGGTGACCCCTAACAGGATCAGCTGAATGAAGACGAAGAAGAAGAGGAAGAAGAAGAACAAAACAAAACTCGAGTATGGCAGAAAGGCTTTCCCTGTGGTCCCTGAACCTCGTCGTGTGGTGGTCCGGCAGTGCACCCTGTAAGTGTGTGCGCCTCACCTCCTCCTCCTCCTCCTCCTCTGACTCCATTTGACAGAGCAGATCAGCTGTTCCTCGGGTGTCTCAGGTTGTCATTTGCTCACCGCTTCACTCTGACAGTTTGTGACTCTCGTGTCCCCTTTCTCGTTGCTCTGCCACTGTGGGTGACGCGTGTGTCTGTACAACAGAAAGTGCAGTGGTGTGCGAGTGCGAGGAGTGCGGTACAGAAACACACACACGTGACTGGACTCTCCCTGTCTGTGTCACACTGCCACTCATTTCCAGTTCTGTCACTTGCAGGTCACACCGATGAGGGGTCAGATTGATAGCACCGGAGGCCCCCGATGTAAAAGTCGAGATTCGTGACAGAAAACGCTGACGTCTCCTCCAACATCACAAGAGCTGAGCTGAGCTGAGCCATCTTTAGTTTTAGTCAAATTACGAAGAGCCTGTGAGGCGACTCGTGTTAAACGAAGGACCCCAAGGTCTCGCTGCTGAGGGAGGTGATGCCCACTTTGCCAGTGACGATGACAGGGTGACCAGCGTTGGAGTCGGTATTTGGTCCGTTTTGTCATTCTTCTTCACGGTGGCAGTCAGCACTGGCACTCCTGCCAACTGGAGACCTTCCCGTTGACAGTTGAAGTGTGTGTGGCGCGTGACGTCACTGCGTCGATGGCATAAAGCTCGTCCACATCTCCCGACTCACCTCAAAGCTCTCGCTCGATTTGCTTGGATTTGGGTTTCTGGTCGCGGACCCCTCAGTTCACGCCTTGACCCCTAATTCTGATTTTCGTTCCTCGACCTCTCGAAGTTCTCGTCTCCCGCTGCCATTCCCACTGTGGACTGCGGTCGTCACGCGCCTTGTGAGCACACAGAGGGACACGTCATGCGGCCACCCCCCCGGCTCCACTTGCGAGGTGACAGGACCCCCCAGACACAGACAGATATGTGAGACCTGCAGGTGTAACGTTAGTAAAAACGAAGTCTCAAAGCCAAGATGAGCCCCTCGACTCAACTAACGAGAGACCAGTAAGGTGGGACAAGTCCGCGTGCTGACGCTGCTGCAGTTGTCATGATGTCACAAAACGGGACCCGTGATGATGACAAGATGGCACGAAGTCAACACAAACTGAACAGCAAAGTCAAATTCTCCGCAGACGTTTAAATTTCAAAATGAGACCCACAGTCAGTCACAACATGGCAGAGCATTCTGGGGTGCAAATCATGCAGCACGTGGCATTTGGGCCCGAGTCCGCGGATGCCCACCTCAAGTAACATTTGCCATCCTCCTCATCTCCTAGCGAGACCCCCGCGACTGCGGATCTTCCTGTCCATGTCCTGATGCTGCACCTCGGCTGCTTGGCTCGTCCCCCCACCCGGGCTCCACTTGTGCCCGTGTCACACGATGACCGACCGCTGCGCCTTTTCTTGTTCCCTTCGGCTGTGCTTTGTAGTGAGCCCTAAATAAAGCAGTGACAGCGCAATGAAAGGACGTCACAGAGCCCCCCGCTAGATACGCCGCTCGCTCTTCTGCCAATTTGTTTACCTCAGCGGGGAGGGAGAACAGAGGAAGGCCCTCCGTGTCCCCGGCGTTGTCCCTCCCGGCCCGGGTCTCGTGACCTTTCCCAGGCCGCATGCCTCTCCGTATGCAGTGCAGAGTGTGGCCATATGGCCACTCGGCGGGACGCCTGGAATGTGCCGGCCACTGTCCTCACACAATACTGGAATTTGGGGGGAGTGTCACCTACAGGGACAGACAACATCAGCCGTCTTCTGTCACACTGCCACTGACCTGCGCGTGTTTGCTGGGTGAGCCCGTGACAACACACAAGATCATAAATCACACAGCGGACCCCGCAGGGCCAGAGTGAGGACGGGTCGACGTTCACATCTGAAATGTCCGAGGGGCAGTCGGCGTCGGCTCGCTGCTGCACCAATCGGGTCAGTCTCCGTTCATGTAGCGCCATGTTTTTGTCAGATTTGAATGAAGGGTCCTGGAGGAGGAGCGTCAAGCGCATTTCACGTCCCACACCTTCCCTCAGACAAAGCCTGTGCTGCATGTGTTTGCTGAAAGGAGAACGCTCTGAAAAAAGGAAAATGTGGCCGAGTGAATGAAGCGCCGTGTCAGCCTGGCATTGAAACACCAGGGGGGGGTGCCATTCACAACTGCAGCGTCTTGAAAGGAAGAACGCCAACCGGCAGGCAGTGCAGGAGAGAGCGCCCCCTGCTGCTGATGTCGGCCAACAAAGGCGCTCAGGGCTCCTCATTCACTGCACAGTCAGGGCAAAGCCGTGCAGTCATCGACCCGCTCCTCGTCGGGGTCACAAGATAAGGGGTGCCAGCGATGCCAAGGATGCGGCTGGCTTTACTGGGGGATTAATGCCAAGAGACAGAATGAGAACTTTGAGGACCTTCTAAACCACCAGAGGAGACGCCGCTGCAAGCCTCTAGTGGGACATTGTGGCAAATAAAAAGTACCCAAAGTCACCAAGGTGGAACAGAAATGGGGTTGGCAGAAGGTGTGTAGAAGGTGGGGTCCATTTTATAAAAGGGGGGCAAGGAGGTGTATCCCACCTACCAGCTAAGACTCTTTGGGAAGGCCGACGCTGAGGCCAGACCCCCAAGCTCGGGTACAAAGAGTGGCACTGGCTGAGATGTGGGGGACCTGCCAGTCCTCGTCACCTGTGCTCTGCGGACTCCCCGAGGCTCCATCCCGTTATTGTGGTCCAGCCAGGCCTGATCCCTGGCTCAGCCGGCTTTGCCTTTCACTCGGTCCTTTTGTTCTGCTTTGTTACGTTTGATTGGTGGTTTTTGATGTCATTTCGCTGTGTTATTTGTGGGTGGCGCCTCAGGAGGCGGGGCCGCCCTGACATCACCACCCCCTGACTCTTTAGGCCAATGAGCTCCAATCACCTGTGGACGACGCCCGTGAGTGTTGCTGGTTCTGTGGATCTTCTTCTGTTTTCCTTCTGCTGTTGGATTTCGACTTGTTTTGGGCGCGCGTTGCCTTTAGAATTTTCTATTTTTCTTTAAGAAGTCTTTGTTTGCCCTTTTGTGCCCAAGCTGGGGTTTACGGTCTCTCCTCCTCCTCCTCCTCCTCCTCCTCCTCCTCCTCCTCTTTGTGTTTTTTTTTTCCTGTTATTCTGGTTGGCTCCCCTTGGTTGGAGGCCCCGCCCCCTTTGTCCTGATGCGACGGCCTGTCCTTCGACGTTCGCTTTTCCGTTTCTATTTGTTCTTTTTCACTCCTGGCTTTGGATTTTCGCTGTCGGCTTTGCCTTTTTTCACTCTTTACTGTTTGTTTTTGTCTGTTTTGTATATTTTATGACATGCAGGGGGTCTCTTGAGGTGATTGTCAGCCAAAGGACTGAGGGTGGGGGGGGAATGCAAACTGAAAATCGGGGCAGAGAACCGGCAGAAGGACGAAGACGACGTTAACAAAACGAAAACGTTAAATCAAAATTCACGTCAAGTCCGCTACTGCTGAGCCCTTTGGTTGCGGAAGGTTGCCGGACACCTGGAACACTTCTGGGTGGTCTGTTAATTCAGGGAGTCAGAGTTTGAGAGATGAAACTTGATGGATGGGAGGAGAGGAGATGGAGAGAGGAAGAGAAGAGAAGAGACGTGAGTTTGGTGGGAAACGGGGGGACAATAACAAAGAAAAGGTGTGTGTGTGTGTGTGTGTGTGTGTGTGTGTGTGCTGAGCGCGTGTCCTGCGTGTGTCTGTGTCAGGTGGGGGGAGTTCTGCGCCCCCACAGTCTATAAACGCTCCTCCACGTGTGAGTTCAGCCCAGTTAACGTTCAGGTAGTTAAAGCCCCCCCATGGCTAGAATGTCCCCCTGTAAACCTGCCTTTCTTGTAGAATTAAATGAAATGCCCTCGGGGGTCCCACTCCTAAGCTAAGCCCAATCTGGCATCTAAACTCCGTTGGACACAACTGGCGACTCCCACCCCTTTTCCATTTTCTCCATCTTTCCTAATAATTGCCTACCCATCCGTGTTGTGCCCTTCATCCTGGTTCCTCTTACGGCCGTAATCTCGTCACTTTGCTCGGCCTCCTTGTTGAATTCTCGATAGTTCGGCCATTAAGGCCAGCGGTCTCTACGGACCTGACTGGGGTCACAAGTGAGGGGGTCCAGGGAGAAGGGCATGGCGCCCACAGCACCAGTGGAGATGGAGGAGAGCTGAAGGTGTGGGGGGCTCAGCTGCACTTCATCAATGACAACAAACAAAACGATGCCACCCTGTGTCCACACCCCGGGTCACCAGGCAGTTCTTTTAATGTGACGATGACTCCTCCTCTGAGGAAGAACAAAGTGAAGGCCAGTGTTCACATCCTGCATGGCTGACCGTTTGCTGGACGTCAGCCCACCACATCAAATATCAAGCAGGTGGTCCCCCAGGAGTGGAACAGGACACACGTGACAATGTGGCACCCTCTCAGTGCCACTAACTACTAAACTCTAATGGTGGACGTGGCAGAATGTTGCGTTGTGGTTGAGCGATTTCGATAGGCGTGTGCGCGCGTTGCTAACGTTGCCCCCTTTCCTTCTTCCCTTTCTATGTCTCTGCTCATCACATGTATCACAAATGTCACCTTGGTTATCTCTCCATTGATTGTGGTGGTCCATCCTTCTGCTCAGAGCGGGGTCCTCCATTATTCTGTCCCCCCAACCCAACATCTCCCGATGTTCTCCTATCACCTGCCAGGCCTCACCGTGTAGCAGCCCATGCCCAGCTCACTCTGCCACCCGGTGGTCCGCACCCAACACGGCTAGGAGATGCATTTTGATTTTGAGGAGCCCAAAGGGGCAGCCTAAGGTGGTCTGAGTGAGGGTCCTCACCGCTTATTCAGAATGAAGAACTTGTTTCCTGCCCCTGGCCGGACAGTAACCCCCCACCCGCGTGTCTCCTGATGGCTGCCCACCCGTCCCCTGTAAAGGCTCAGTTTGCTGAGGTGAAATGGTGGCTATAAAAGATGGCACACGAGGGACAGGCCCACCCTGCCTATGAGGAGGAGGAGGAGGAGTTCAAGCACATGGCCGGCGCCTCACCTTCATCAGAGTGTAGATGACCTCGGTGAGCTCCTTCAGCGGCAGAATCTCATTGACGTCAGTCTGGCAGCAGCTGTCCGTGCCAAAGTGCCCACATCTCAGCTGGTCAGACAGGGAGTACCTGAGGGAAACAAACGCACACCGCGGTTAAAACGTCCCTTTGTCCCTCCAAAACAGGGACACAGGGTGACAAAGTCGACCTCATCGGCTTGGGGTGCCAGGCGTATCTCGGGTAAAGCGGCACAAAGCCGAGACACCAAGGCCCAGTGCCGCAGCTAACACCTTGTGGACTGTAGGGGGCGCCAGTGAGGGGTCCTCGGCCCCAAAACAGCAATGCAGGAGTGCAGAGGGGTCTTTGTTAATGAAAGAAGGTTAAAGGTGAGAAATGCGCGGGACTGGCAAAATACAAGCAAAGGGACAAAGCAACAGAGACGTGAGGCGGGCGCCGGAGGAGTCAGGGTGGGAGTCCACGTCATTCTTCTAAAAGATCACCAGAGACCACCGGCCAGTAAGTCAGGTACACGGCCAGAGCAGAGCCATGGAGTCCCAGGCCGCCAGTGCAGAGGGGCTGAGATTGGAGGCACAGAACCCGACTTTCCTGCCCAGGTGGCAGCATTCCGGACCACCTGATTTCAGAGTACAACGAGATGACAGCAGGGGACCTCAGCTAAAGGACGCAGCTGGACAAAGCAACTCCTGACTCTGCGGAGGTGACGCGCGTCTCAGAAAATGACACCGAGATTACGGACTTGAGGCCTGCAGAAGTCGGCGAACGAGCCGAGGAGATCGAGACCAACGGGACCAGAAAACGGTCAGCCATGCGGGATGTGAGCTCAGAAAGACGAGTTAGCAGGGAAACGAATATCAGAAATACTGAGGAGAGGGGGATCCAGTTCAGAGAACAGAAAGAAGGACCCCCGAGGGCCAGCAGACGAGAAACAGGAAGTGAAAGGCCAGTAAGATGCGAGCAGACCCTCTAAGGCCCACCGGATGTTCAGCGAGATCTCACGGTCAGTAAATGTCAAAGGTGAAGACGTCATTTTAAAGTCACGATTCCCTTCATAACGCTAAACGCTCCCCCCCGTCCCCCCGATGTCGGCCCTTATGCTCTGAAGGGGACGTCTGCTTTTCAAGTCTTCTCTCCCTTGGACCACTCACCTATAACATGTGCTGCCCTCCTATTAGTGTTCTAGGGTCCTAAATGGGCCCAAAGCCCCTCCATGTGCCTAGCGTCAGGTTGGCCTGGGTGAGGCCTGCAGTGGCCAGCGGGTCTTTTAGAAGGAGAACACGCAACGGGAGTCCAGCCGGACAGAAGGCAGCACAGCATTCCCAACTTCCTGGTCCTAATGCGGGGGGACGTCAATCCCAATAAATGAACACAGTGTCTCAGGACGCAGCACCCATCAGCTGACGCAGAGAAGTTAGGGAACGACTGCCGAGACCCCAAGGGGGACCACGTCTGATCTCGTGACGTCGCTTTCTCCATCCAGACCGGCCATCTTGAAATGGACCCTGTCAGATTGCCACGCTTGTCATTTGAATTCAAGAAGGGTGGGCTCTCAGACGTCTCCATGCTGGTGATGACTTTGGTTTTCCTGGCTTCTGCCTCCCGTCTCTCGTCCTCCCTGCGCTCATCTTGGTGAGTTGCTTTCCACACTCCGTCTCCTCCCTGCTGTCGTCACCGAGTCGTCACTCCATGAGAAAATGTCACTTCACAGGAAAACAACAACAGCAGAGGACCTCTCAGTGTCACACTTCTAATCCATTTGTACCCCTCATCCAGTGCCAGTTGCGGGCAGTGGTCTAAACCAAGAAGCCCTCCACGTCCTCCAGCTCCTTGGGAGGATACCGAGGTGCTCTTAATCTAATCTCTCCGGTGTGCCCCCCGAGGTCTCCTCCCAGTCGCCCATCGTCATCAGGTGCCCGGACCACCTCCCTTCGACGTGGCTTCACTCTGAGACCCCCCCCAAATGTCCGCTATCCCGCCCAGTGAAGGAAGCTCGGTGAATTCGTTCTGGTGGTCGCGACCCACAGCCCACGTGGTCATCACCATTCATCTCTGAGTGAAGAATCAGAGCACAACTTAAACAAAGAAGCCCCCTGAAATGGCTGCCTGGTTATGAAACTGCAGGAACAAACCCCCCCCCCCCCCCCCCCAATGGGGGGTCCCGATGACAGGCACTGCAAACTTTTGGCTTTAGATTCCCGGGATGGTCCTGCTGGTGGCAGGCTGTCATTCTGGACACTTTAATGACACTTTTCTTCGGTGGTCCTTTCCGGCATTCAGAACTGCTGTGCGGAATTTACGACTGCCAGACTTTTATTTGTCCTTGGCGACTCAGGGGTCTCACTTTGCATTTTCTTTATTTAAATGAGCTTTTTGTTTCTTTTTTCTGTAGAATTTGATTCATTAAATGACATCAGATTGTGACAGACGCAGGCTCAAATGACAAAACGCTAAGGTGGTGACAGCAGACGTGTCTCAATGAAAAGACGCCACAAACGTCAGAAGCCCAAACTCCTCCTGCATAAAACACAAAATCCGAGCCTCTTTACTGTGGGGAGACCCCCCCCCCCCCCCCCGACATAAGGAGGAGTTCACTACATGGGGGTCCCCAGGTTCAGTGCTGGCGGACCCCCCTTTTCACTTTTCACTGATCTTATTCTGTGTTTAACTGATTCATAAAACTAAGAGCGAGGGGCTCCATGTCAGCCCACCGCCACGCAGGATAAAGAATCAAAGCACACGACACGCGTCCCCTTTAACACACCCAGTGTGACGCTCCTGCCATCCAGCCTCTCGTCACTTGGTGTGTTTTGAACCCGTGTCTGGCGGACTCCACGGGTGAATTAACATGAAAACAACCAAAGAGCACAGAATGGCACCAAAAACTTCAACACCTCCAAAGGTGAATCTCACAGCACCCCCGTGTGGCGGGTCCACAGAAGGCACAACAGGAGTGTCCCTCGCACGTCACCTGAGACCAAAACGCAAACACATGAACACAGAAGTGAAAAGGACGCATAGCAGGTGGCACACACACACACACACACTGTAATGGACTGGCACTGGTGGTGCTTTCTTACCCACCTTGGAGGTCATAAAGAATGGACAGTTTGGGCATCACGGCCAGGTTTCCTACTATAATAGGACAGCATGTGATGGCCTGCCTCCCTGACCCACGTGTTCTCCTGGCATGCCGGGTGGCAGCAGCCCTCTGGCATGGCTTCCATTCGGGGCTGCATGGGAGTTGTAGTTCTGCTGGGCAGCCCTGTTTTCGGTCCTTGGGTGCCACTAGAGGGAGCTGCTGGGTCAGACTCATACTGTCTGGTCCAGAAGTGTCGAGACGAGTCAGCCGGGCACGCTGATGTCACTTGCTTTACTCGACAGTCATCATTATTTGAGCCCGATTACCATAACCGGGGGTATCGCGTAACATCAGTGACGTGGAATGCCAAGCGGCCACCTCCTCGACTGAGCGGAGCTCTGCAGGTCTGCAGCTGGACCCTGCTGGATGTGTTTGAAGGACTTGGCTTCACCCAGGGGTGCCAGAGTTGGGAGCGGAGTGGGGTGGCATTCGCCTGGAGGGCACGCAATGGCAGGCAGGGAGCTCAGTCTCTGCGGAGGTTTTCTCAAGGAGCCCATAAGATGGCATTTTTGATTAATTAAAGTGTTTACGTGACAGTGGGTCACATTTCTTTTGTCAGTGTGGCATAGTTGGTTAGGCCTTGGACTTCAAACCTGTAAGTTCAAATCCCACTACTGACACCACTCCACCTGCAGTGCACCAATTGGAAAAATGACAGGAGTGTCACCAAGTGTATCTCAAATGTTGGAAGTCACTTGGACAAGGACATCAACCAAATAAATCAAAAACTCAGGACTTCTGAGGCGAAGGTCTGCCAGGGTTTGGGGCTCTGAGACGCCCCCTACAGGCTACGCCATGCATTACATATATTTGTGAAGAGGCCTTTGGCCCTTTTTATATTTCACACAACATTTGATGTCTTTTGGCTTCAGGTGACCACAGACTCGAGACTTCAAACCACCGTGAAGCAACACAAGACGATATCTCAATGTCCTCAAGTGGTGGGGAACCCGAACCCCAGTTAAAGATGGCACAGCGCAGACTTTGATGAAGGTGGTCATGGCAAGGAGATGACATGAAGATGGCATAACACTGGACAGGGACCACCAGCCTGAAACAGCAACAAGACACATGATGCTCACCCAGGGAGTCCAGATGTGCCATCCAAACTGCTCGACAGAAGACCAAGCAAACGGAGAAAGAAGGAAGACCAGAAACCCAGTGGGCATCGACGGCAAACAAGAAACCCGTCAAGCTAACTCCCCTTTGGCACTGAGAACTGGCAGAAACCTCGAGGACCTTGGCACCTGCATCTACAGTTCAGTGAAGTGGTCTTCAGGAACAAGTTATCCATTCAAGGTGCCAAACGGACAGCACCCTGACAGATTCCACAATGCCAGGCAGCCGGTGGGTCTCAACTTCATTCTGCATGATGGTAAGGACTGGAAACACAAGGCCAGGGGGTCCTGCATCAGAGCGTCGAGCGGACCAGTAAGTCAGCAGTGAAGTGGGCCAAGAGGACAAGTGACACTCAAGGGCCTTCAGAAACCGCATGCCAGCGGGCTGATGGGTGACAGGTGAAGGGTGGGCACACCCGGATTTGGGTGTTTACCGCACTTTGTTATTAATAAAAACTCTTGGTGCCGTTAGTTTTGAAAGACTTGATGCTTTCATACATTAGTACCGCGCGTGTGTGTGTGTGTGTGTGTGTGTGTGTGAGGACGTCCACATTCTCGTCACGGCGTCACATGAAGGTGACACTCAGTGCTTGGAGTCGACATGGCAGGTGTAAAGACCCAAGTGACTTTGGTGACAGTCATTTGATTGTGGCCACTCCACTGGGCCATGGTGACCCACCAGATGGTCAGATGACAACTCATCAATGCAAGGGGTCTGTGAAGGCCATTCTGCCTGGCACAAACCAACAGCGGGTCCACTGTGGTACATTTAATGATAGATACGGGACTAACGTGTCATTGAGCCCTGCTGCGTATGGATCTGGGTAGCCGAATGCCCAGCTAACCCTTCTCCAAAGTGCCTACAATGGGCATCAGAACTGCACCCTGGATTAATGGAAGGCGGTCACCCAGTCTGATGAATCCCATTCTCTGCTGCATCATGGAGACGGCTGGGCACCTGTGTGTCATTTATCTGGGGAAGAGATGGCACCAGGCTGCACCGAGGGACGGAGACAAGCTGATGTGGGGAGTGGGAAGGTTCTGCAGGGAAACTTTTGATCTGGGCATTATTGTGGGCATTGATGTGTGATGTATGCCACTTACGTAAACACCATTGTTACAGCCCAGGCACACCCAATCATGGCAATGGTATTTCCCCCCAATTGAAGTGCCATCTTTCAACAGGATAAGGCACTGGGAATGATCTGAGAACCATGAGGAAGAGTTCAGGGTGTTGCCATGGCCTCCAGGTTGATCTCAGTCCAGTCGGGCTCACAGTGGAGTTAGAGGACCGCAGGACACCATCAGAGGTCTTGTTGTGTGCCTGCCTTGGTGGGTTGGCATGTGGAGGAGAAGCAGCACATCAGGCAGGTGGCTCATCACACACACACAGCCTGCAGGCGTGGGCACAGCTTGTGGACAGGAGCTGCCACCCCGGTTATCTGCCAGTGCGAGTGCCAAATGTGCAGGCGTCGTACAGACAACCAGCTGGATTGGAGGTGAACTGGCGGAGCGAACACGGATCTCAAACCATGCGACTGGCACTGGGAAGCACTGGACCCCAAAGTGGCTCCCGGCCGTTGGGATCTCCTGGGTCTCGTTTTTATCTCTCAGTCCATTTCGAATTCTTGGTCGCACTGAGTCCCCGTGTCCCGCTCCTTTTCTTTATCCTCATAACGACAAGAACGACGAGCAGAGCCGACGGGTCAGAGGTGGTAGACTGCAGCGCCCCCAGTGGCAACAAACGTCAGCGCTTAAACAACCCGAAGTCGTAGAAAGTGCGATACGAGGCTGTAAATCAGAGGGACAGACCTAAAGACCGAGAACGTGTCCCCTTGTGACAAACACAGACGCCCGCTGCTCTTCTCTGACATCTTCAAGCGCAGATTTCAACTTTCTGTACAAAAACGGAGCAGCAACCGCTGGCGTAATGAAAGTGGGAGTCCGGAAAACCGCCAACGGGGAAGCCACGGGGGTACCTCGGCAGGCAACTTTGGGGCCACCCGACTCCCATAAGCGCCCGCTGCCGCCAGCCCCGCTGAACTTCGTCGTTAAAAGCCTCGAGAGCGCGAGCGCATGCGCGGGCCGGTGCGGCGACCCCAACTTCTACAGCCCACCTGGGACTTACCTCGACAGCTCCTGCACGGCCCTCAAGTACGACTCCTCCGTCCACTCGGGATCTCCGGGCCAGTCGCTGCCGAACTCTCCGTGTTCGTTCATTTCCGATGCGCGATTCCGCGTAGCAGCCAGGCGTCAGGTTTCTATGGTAACGCTTCGCCAAAGAGGCGCGCTCAAGAAGCTGAAGAAGCGCGGGCACGAGTCGGCAAGAGTTTGAAAAGACATTTGAATAAAAGGCGCGTCCCGTACAAAGACTGGCACCGTGGATGGCAGGCTTGAGTCTCTCGCCAGCCTATTAGACAAAAGGGCGTGCTTGGAGGTGCCAGGCCAGAAATCAAGAAGTTCTGAGGGTGCCGACTTGTCATAAGCGGCAGGGGGGAGTATGGGGGGGGGAGCATCGAAAAAAGTATAGGCTACAGCACAGACAATAAAAATAACAATAATAATACAATATTAATAATAATAATAATAATAATAATGTGATTACTCAGCAGTTATTGGTTGGATGCCACTTGTCAGAATTTATATCTCAAGGTCAGCCTGGGACAGGCACAGACTGCACAGAAGGCGGGACATTTGGGAATTGTGCCATTCGATTGGGTGGAAGCAGGAAACAGCTGACTGCTGTATGCAGATTTTGGGTGGTAGCAGATCCGGGATTGGGGGGGCTCATCTCTCCTGGTCAGGTCACGTCAGGTTGGGAAGCAGACATTGGTACTGCACACATACGTCACTGCACCCACCACACGATGAAACAGCAACCCCCCAGGCAGACATGTGGTCCAGTCCCACCTTCCGGAAATGACCCTCCATCTGTGGCAGCCCGGTGTTATGTGGCCTGGTCCGGCCACTCGGGTCCTCAACAATGAGCCGGGTCGCCCTCGGGTAATCGCGCCACATGGCCGTAGTGCCGTAACTGACGCAGGTCATGTGCCACTTTTGGGACTCCGTAAGCAACACAAAGTCACACCAGTGGCCCCCTTCATCTCAGGTCACTGGATAGCGTCCATGTCTCTCAAACAGGGGGCACCAGGACTCTAAAGACTTGGACCTTCGTCCTTTAGCAGATATCGGGAGCGCCACACACCCCTTTGCAGCGACCTCATGACCCCCCCCCCATACTGTCCCAATCCGTCTACTGACTTCATAGGGAGAGTCACCAGAGTCACATGAATGTCACTGCCGAGGTAAGTAAACCTCTCGATGACGAGGTCGACACTCTCACCACAGACAGACAGACACACTGCTGAAGTGCCCACGAGGTCATTAAAGGCCTGGCTCTTTGGTTTTTATCAGGACCCTCGCCAGCCCGGACCCTCAGACCCCTCACTCAGACTCTCGAGACCCCCGATCAGAGTCTCCATTGACTCCACGAAGATCACAGCATTGTCAGCAAAGTCAAGATACGTGAATCTTTCTTCGCCAACAGATGCCCCACAGCCACTGGACCCCACGACCTTGCCAACACCTAGTCCATGCCAGCACTGAACAGAGTAGAAGCCAAACACACCGCTGACAGACCCCCAGAATCAACTGGGAAAGACAGAGGGTCTGCCTCCACTCTGCACTGCACTCCCAGTCCCAGTGTACAGACCGGCCATGATACCCAGCAACCTCGAGGGGATCCAGCGGACCCTCAGGATGTCCCACAGGGCAGAGTCGAACGCTTTATGAAAATCAACAAAGGCTGCCAAGAAACTCTGTTGATATTCACGTTTGTGCTCCATGAGAGTCCTCAGTGCCAGGATGTGGGCGATGGTGGACTTCTTAGGTGTAAAACCAGGCTGGTGGTTGAGCAGGTGATCACAAATCCTATTGAGGATGACACTAGCGAGGACCTTACTGGGCACCCAGAGCAGTGGCATATAAAAAAGAGTGTGGCTCAGCGAGGGCATTGGCACTGCTGCCATTGAACTGTCTGAGTAGGTGAGTGACCATCACAGAAAATAGAACTGGTTTTGATAGCCACACAGACACCTCTGGGACAACGGAGTGACGCGCTCCGGGGTCGGGCATTAAAGCAGAGGGCGGTGCGTGGCATGGCCATAGCGGGGGGAGGGGAGTGCAGAGAACTTGTGAGTAGGTGAAGAGTTTGTTTGATTTTAGATACTTCTGATTGCCTTTCCTCTGCACATTCTGAGAGATGACTACAATAATGATAATAAAAATAATAATAATAA
>JANRMT010062820.1:34555293-34583846 GCA_026402145.1 Polypterus bichir lapradei
ATAGATAGATAGATAGATAGATAGATAGATAGATAGATAGATAGATAGATAGAGTGAAAGGCTAATAGACAAAAACAAACAATATTAAAGAGTGAACTTAACTTACATCTTACAGACTTAACGTACATCTCAGAGAAATGAAAGGAAGGAGAAGATCAGGCAGCACACGTCCAGGGCAGGCGTGATGAGCCCGGGTCACACCGGGCAAGTCTGCCAGCGATTTTCAGTTGCAGGCAGTAAGCGCTGTGCCACCATCAAGTCAATCACCTGACGTGACATAATGACACCGACTAGTCTGCCACTGGCTAGGACAGAATTAAACTGGTTTGGGTGTCTCGTTAGTTTGAGGGGTGGGCTGCGTACGCAGGACAGCTGACAACCAAAGGAACTGAAGGACGCTCATCCAGAAGTCCAATGCACAGAATGTGGCGATGAGGAAGACGAGCCACTCGTGTGTTGTGAGCTTCACTAGCAGAAGAAAAGCTCGTCTGTCTGTGGTCTTGTGGTTCGTGTGCTAAAACTGAATGGCAGAAAAGATAAAAGGGCCAAAACCACCACTGTACAAAGGGGGCAGCATGCTGTTGGCTGTCAGGAAATGGACGGGCACAACTGCACTGGAAGACTGGCGCACGGTTGGTCAACATGACATGGGCTATTGAGATCTTCAGTTACATAGAGATGGCACAGCAACTCAGACTGGCAAATCTGACATACCCCATGACAAAAAGTCACATACTGTGACATTGGCTTCAGTGCACAGTCAGCGTGGGCTCAGACGAGGGGGTCGGATTTGATTAACATGCTGGAATTGTGGTGCCTACGATGTCTCAACTTTCAGAAACCATTCCATAAGGGTGGGCGCCAAACTTAAAGAGGTGGCACTTCGGGGTGTAGGCAGGTACGGAGTTGGCCGAGACACAGGAGGCAGAGGGTGATGGTGTGAAGAACCTCATTGGATGACATTAAGAGTGGTGACCAGCAGGGGGCAGCGCAGGGCCCTCTGCAATTCTTAATAAATGTATGAATGAGCCGTCAAAGACAGGAAGTACAATAAAAGTCAGCAAGTTTCATATCTGCCACCTCTCGCCCAACGTCTGCCCTCGGTGTCCGTCCCATGTGTCTCAGCCTCTCTTGCCCGACTCAGTCACGTTTTCATCAAGCCCACTTCTCAGACTCGGTCACTTCGAGGCCCATTGCTCACCTCCTGTCCACTTTTGGCAGACGGGCCCTCATTACCTGCTGTGAAAATGTCATTTGTCATTACTGTGAGGAGAGTCTGGCGGCACCTCACTAGTATCTCGTGACCCAACATCACTTTTATTCACAGTTGAAATGCTCCTTTATATCTCCTTTTTTGTTGGCACCCTTAACATATCCTGTCAGCATCCCTACCACTGAGCTGCCAATGCCAACCTGCCCATTCAGATTGCTTGGTAGGACCGGACACGCATACACACACGCACACACACACAGTAGCGTTGTATTATGTATTACCAGCAGGGGGCAGGCAGGCAGTTGGCCGAGGTCCCCAGGACTGTCACAGTGTCACCCTTTGTCTTTGCTCCTCCACAGTTTGCCAGTAACTGAATGCACAGACACGGCTGGTTTCCATTTCTGCTGGTCAGACCCCACTTTGTGTTTTAACACCCCTGCGTCTTCAGGGGTTCTCATTGTGTATTTAGTGTTTCGTGTTTTACCCGAGTGTTTGTTCACAGCTCTCTGCGCCTAAACTCGGTGAAGAGCGCTAGACAGACGTGCTGTATGTGGAATTGTGCAGCCAGACTGGTCATAAAAGAGTCTGCAGATGATACCACGCTAGGTGGGCGGACGGGCACATCATCTCAGTTCTTACAGCAGACACGCTTGGGCAGATTTGTGCCAAATCAAAAGTAACGTAAGTCAATATGCAGGTCACTTGTGAGGGGTACCAGGGGGCAGTGGACTGGTCATTAGTCACATTCAGGCAGCGGGCAGCAGCAATCAAGATGGCCAACAGAATTTGTCACACATGTAGTATTTCAGAGGATCACCCTTCAGGCTCATCGGAAATAAGCGACACCAGCCCAGGGTGAAAGGGGGCACCGTCACTAACAACACCGGACCTCCAGTGGTGAGAAGACGCCCGACTCCGCCCCTTCCGGTCAGACCCCTCTAAAAGCTCAGGTGCCCCCAGAGACAGACTCCTGGTCATGACCCACTCTACCGAGTTATTAGACCCCAAAAGCAGAGACGGCTGCCACTCATTTCCGTTGTGTGCCCGACTTTTTCTTTTATAATAATTCAGGGGCAGCCCGACACTTCCAGTCGTCCCAAATTGTGAGGTCAAGTGGCAGCCCTGAGTCGTGGAGGACATCCTTAGGTTTAATGACACACCACTGTAGTGAGGTGGCGCCTGCAGGCCTGTGTGCCATTCTAGTGTCCATATTACAAAAAGAGACAAAGCAGCACAAGAGGAGGTCTGGAGGAGAGCAGCCCAGCAGATTCAGGGGTTCAGAGGCGACAGGACTGAAGTGAGCTAATATGGCGCATCCCGGCTCAGATGTTAACATTCACTTCAGCTGCTCTTTGTATAGCGCCCTTCACCGAGCGCTGCAGCGATCAAACACACATAAAGATCACATGACCTGCACAGAAGACAGGCACTACACTCCGACAGGGTAAAGCATGGCAGAGGCTGGTGGACCTCAGAAGGCTGTTGGTCATCCCGAGAGAGACCATAACAACCAACTAGATGTTGCTACGGGGTCTGCAGTGGGTCCTCGTCATAGAAGAGGCCATGACAGCAGCCCATGAAAGAAAACATCTCAAGTACCAGAGTGGGCAGCAGAGTGCCAAGACGCTGGCTGGAAGGCCAGGGTGTACCCCATAGAGGTGGGTTTGCTGGGACTTTGCTAGCAAGGCAGTAGTTCAGCTGCTTGATGGCACCGGCATGACGGGGACAAAACTACAGAGAGCAGTGATGGAGCCGGGAGAGAAGGCACAGAGAGACGTGACTTGGGAGGATGGTCCCTGTGAGGGCAACTGTAGGTGGGGATGGGGAGGTGACCCCGATACACCACTGCCCCCCCCCCGAAGATGTACTGCAGTACCAGGCAAACCATCTGTGAATGACAGCAATCAGCTGATGACCTGGGGCACCAATGGAGGGGCGACAGACAGAAATGCCAAAGCAGGAGCCAACATCTCACTTGCCCAACGGTCCGAAGATAACAGTAATGCCGACTGCCAGCCTGGTATCATTTCAGCTTCTGAGTTTTAATAAAACACCAAACCTCTGTGGTGCCATCTCCTCACTTTGTCATGATGGGTACTGAGTGTTGACTGAAAATGGCACATTTCTCAATTTCAAGTGACAGCCACAGACAACACATGTGGGCAGACATTCTGGATTCGCGGCACGTGGCCTTTTAATTAAATAAGCTGCGATCTGCCAGCTGCTGGGGTTCAAATCATACAAAGGCTTGCCGGTGGGCCTGTGGCAGTTGCCAGCCCGACTGGTTCCCAGTTTCATCAGCGCTTTCTGGCGATTGGAAGGCCTAAGAAATGCGCGGTTGTTATTCCCAGCGGACATGTCTGGCACCGAGTTCGCGTCTGAGTTTTGATTTTCTTCTTTGGGGGGCCCGGGCAGATTAAACCCCAGTAGGCCTCCGGGTTTTTAACACCTCATTCGCCCGTCCGCCTCCTTTATTTCATTTTTGACTGGTCTTTCTTTCATTTTAATGATTTATTATTTATTTATTTATTTATTTATTTTGCGCGATTGCAGCTCAACGCCGCGCTCCCCATAAGCGTCCCTCTCCTGTTAATCGCGCACAGCCCTGAGTCCGCAGCCTCTGACGATTTCAGATTCCAGAAAGCTCGAGAACACAAACATGACGTCACGCGACGTTCCAGCCGTGCGCGCCATTCCTACGTCGTGACGGCGCGGCCCGCATTTTTGAGCTGCGATGGCCGCCGCTGCTATTTTTGCCGTCTCGGCTCATCGCGCGCTCGTCCCTGGGCTATAAATGGGCCGCGGGTGCCGACGAAGAGCATGCAGCTGTACAGCAGCGCACTGACACATTTTCCTGGATCTTACCAGCTGTCCATTCCGATAAGCTCCGCTGGAGAATCGACGCCTCGGCTCAGCATGCCCGCCTTCTCCGCCTACGACGCCGTGTCGAGCAAGCCCGCCTGCTACACCTCGACGGCGCACATCTTGATCAGCAGGCCGGCGGGACTTCACTCGGCCGAGGAGGCCTGCCGCAGGAGCTCGGCAGTCATCGGCACGGAGAGCGCGGACACCGGCTGGATCGACACGCTCTTTAACCAGAACAGGGCCGAAGCGGAAAGAGGGCGCGACGCGGACGGAGTTGCCGAGGCGGAGCCGCGAGTATCTCGGGGTGAGAGTGACGGCGAGCCCTTTGCCACACGCACCCTGCGCACGTTCAAGGAGGAGGAGGAAGAGGAAGTCGGCGTCAGCGACAAGATCGCGCAGTACCTGGCCGAGGTGGAGAGGCAGGACAAGTACCTCCAGGGCCGCGGCCGCTACAGGTTCCACATCATCCCGGACGGCAACTGCCTGTACAGGGCGGTCAGCATGGCGGCGTACGGACATCAGGGTGCTCACGAGGAGCTGCGCGAGCAGACGGTGCACCACATCGCCGACCACCTGGAGCAGTTCAGCCCGGTCCTCGAGGGCGACGTGGGCGAGTTCCTGATCAACGCCGCGCAGGACGGAGCCTGGGCCGGCTACCCCGAGCTTCTCGCCATGAGCCAGATGCTGAACGTCACCGTCCTGCTGAGCACCGGGGGCAGCCTGGACAGCCCCACCGTGTCCACCATGGCGCACTACCTGGGCGAGGAGGACGCCGGCCGGCCCTGCGTCTGGCTCAGCTGGCTCAGTAACGGACACTACGACGCCGTCTTCGACCGGCCGCTGCCCAACCCGGAGTACGAGAACTGGTGCAGGCAGACGCGGCTGCAGAGGCAGCGGGACGAGGAGCTGGCACGGAGCATGGCGCAGTCCCTGTCGCGGATGTACATCGAGCAGAACGGCGGCGCCTGAGGACTCCCCTGCCTTCGCCGCCGCCGCCGCTGCTGCTTCACTTTGCACTTTAGGACCCGCGGCCAGCCGGGAGTGTCCGTGTGTGTTTGTGTGTATGGAGCGTGGACTGCGTGTGCTGCCGGAGAGCCGGATTTTCTACTTGGAGCTCAAGGAAGGTTTCCTTAAACTCGACGTTTTGTTCTTTTTGTTTGATTTTTGTACTTTGCTGCATTTATCGGCGTGAATTGGATTTGTTGGAAGGAGTGAATGCTGCCGTTTGGACCCCCTGGCCACGTCTTATAACGCACTCGGTGGCTCTCTGGAGCTCTTCAGGCCCCCCCACCCCGCGATGTCCCCCCATTCGGCTCGTTTTCGGGGATCGCAAGTCCTTCACGTTTCGTGCCATTTTCTGTGGCAGCTTTCCAGGTTGGTGTGCGGCGCCTTTTGTACCCAATTGTGTGTCCTTTTGTGTTTCTTTCTTTTTCTTATTTCTGTTTAAAATGCTCATCTTTTGACTTTGATATTTTCTATCTGAGGGAACAATGTTGGTGTGCCAAGGGTGGAGGGCATCTGCTTTGTGGGATTCGCTCGAATGTGACTGACTCACGTCCTGTAATGTCCTACAAATAAATGACATGCTGACAAAGTGACAGAGTTCTGGGTGACTTGCTGCGCTCCGAGGGTTCATGTTTTCATGTGTCGTGTCATTTGTCACCTGCTGCAAAGAAAGCTGTGGTGCCACCTTGATGGTCACCTCGCCTCCTCTGCCAATTTCTGAGTCGCAGGGTGAGGTGACGCGTTTCTTGGGGACTTGTCATTGAGGGATGCTGCAGCCAGTAAAGCACACCAGTCGATAAAGTGAATCCCAGTAAGAGAAACTCAAAGTGTGACGGAGCCGATTGCTCTTCATCCTCCTAGTCGGGGTCCTTTGGAAGACACGAGAATGGAGTCCCCGAAACAGCTGGGACGGTGGGCATGAAGTGGGCTTTGCTCAGCAGTGCACTCGCATCTCGCCTGAAGAAGCAGCTGGCGTCGCCACGTAGTAACCTCTTTAGTTTGCCACTCAAAGGGGGCATTGGGCTTAACCTGGCAGAACACAAAGTTAAAATGGTTTCTTTTTTTAAAAATCTCCTTAGAAAATCCACAGCTGGCGACCTTAAAGCCCCCCGTGACGGGTGTTTAAAAGTGAACTGGGACCCCCAAGGGTTTGGTTCTTAAATGCTGCATTGAGTTCCCGTTTGGCGACGTCGGCGGTGGTCCTGCTGGGATCGGCTCCAGCTGCCCTGCCATGGACAGGTGGGTGGATGCCATAGAAGAGGGGCTCTGATTTTATTTGAGCGAAGACCCCCGTTAAGATTGTGACCCGAGAACAGGTGGGAGAAAGTCCTCTGAGGTACGATGTGTTTAATGTCACCATGACGTGTCACTTGGAGCCAATCTCTAGGTGCTTTTCTATTATCGGGAAAACTTCAGATGAGGTGCCCAAAGGGGACATTAATGTTGGGGACGTCTGGGTGACTGTGCTGCACCCCTCCCCCCCCCCCCCACGTTAAGGGTGGTATTTGTAGGTGGGGTTGGCCGGTCTTTGTGTCACCAAGAGCTCTAAAAACAGAAACTCTTATACAGTAGACGCTGAGGTGGGCTCCCTGCACCCAAACTAAAGGGGGGCATGCTGGGACTGTTGGCATCAGGAGCCAATGACACGTCACTGTTGGGGGGGGTGTCGCCCTTCACAATATGTCACTGGTGGGGCTGTGATGCACTAGGAGGGGCTCATACAGGGTGTCCCTGTCATGTGACTACTCTGTGTCGCTGTTCAGAGATGGCACTGCTCTGGGTAGTCGCTCTTCAAGCAGCGCCTGGCAGAGGGCACAGGAGTGAAGATGCTGTGTGGCCGCGGCGGCTGGCGTCTCTGCAGATGTTCACGTCTTTACGTCTGTGGTGGGCTCTGCCGGTGCCAGTCTGGTGGTGCTGGTGGCTTCGCTGCCACTTTTGATTTCGTGGTGGAGTTGCTTCGGTGCTCAAGTTGTATTCCCAGTGTGTGACTTGTAAATTTGAGAGGCTTGGGTGAATGAGTGACACGATGCCAGTGTGCCCGGGTATAGGTACGGCAGACGTTTGTTCATTTCCAGTTTGTGATTTTTCTCTCCTTGTGAGGGTCGCAGGTGCCATTGCCAGGCCTTTGGGATGGAAGGAGAGGTGCCAGCTGCAGGGTGACTGGCACAAGACCCTGCGTACCCCCTGGGCCAGCTGAGCGTTCAGTTTCTGCTCTGTGGTCTCAAGCAGCACCTTGACAGCCCCGGGGGTCTCTTCTCAGGCGGGTCGGCCCCTTATGAGTTTCGCGTCAAATGAATGCGTTGAAACACTTTGCCAGTGTGCCGCTGCCCCTCCATATGTCAGCCGTGGTGGCCCGTTGTCACACTCGATGATTAGCGTGGCTTTAATGTTTAGGGTCTGCCCGAGTCTGCCGTGCTTCACTTGCTTGTTCTTTTGTCGAAGGTTGCGGGCAGACAGGTTGGCATTCGGATGCTCGTCTTATAATGGACGGGATGTGCAGTGCAGTTTACAGTCTGGTGGGCGTCTGATGGTGGGCAGCGGAGGTCTTAATGGAGCTGCCTGACTCTTACATTTGGATTCTGACCAAACGGTGGTGGTCACCTGCAGGCCTCACAGTGTGGCACAAGGCAGCCCTGGAGGGAGTGAAAGACCACCAGTAAGAGGGCAGAGACGCCATCCAGTCGGGACCCCCAGTGCGGCCTGTGTGTCATCATGTCCATGATCAGCTGTTTATTAAATATTTCTAAAATAGTCAGATTTGGCCGGATTGTACCCTGACACCATGCGGCCCACCCTGAAACAACAGCGGCAGCCCCCCAGGACTGAGGAGCCGGAGAGAAGCCCCCCACAGTTTTCACGGATGCTTTGGTAAGTCTGAGTGTCATAAACTGTCACAGGTAAGAGTGCCAGTCCTCCACGGTGACGATGCCCGCCATGAAGCGAGGGGAAGTTTAGCAGTGCAGCTTCTTGACCCAGGAGGGTTTGGGGGTCCATCTACAAGGGTGGGACGTCGTCGGAGAGGAAGCCATCGCCTCTGCGCTTGGGTGAACTGTAAGGTGACCGCACGCTGGGAACTTCAAAGTAATCAAAGTGGCACCTTTGGGAAAGCGGACCCTCTAGCTCACACCAGTCCTAGGTGAAGAAGACCACCCTGAGAGCTCCTTGGTGCCCACGTGCACCAACTGGCATCAGAGCTCCACACTGGGCCTTCTCCATTCATGGAACTCATCCACTCCTTCATCTCCCCATTCAGACCTGAGCCAATAACGAGTGGCACAGTAAAGGTGAGAAGAGACCACCCCTGCCACATTTCACGAGAGCAGGCCCACTCTTAAGCATCAGCCTGGGCATGGGGTGGCAGATGTCTTTGGTGTGCCAGGGCTAGAGACCTGGATGACTGAAGCACTGCACTTGTTTGAGTGGCAGCCACTGAAGAGATGCCAGCACCGGAGTGACTGGTCCTGCCATCTTTGTGCCAGTCAGCACCTGAGGGGCTGTGTCTTGGAGCTGGCACAGGGGCGATTGGCAAACACACAAATAAGCAGAATTGCAGGAGCCGAGAACCCAATAATAAAAGCACAGACCACCATTTGGATGCCCTCTGGAACTGAAAGGAGGTGCCTTTGACCACCCGGCAAACCCAAGAGCTGTGCCAAGGATGGCACTGCGGTTTCTGACGTGGGTGCCCATATGTTGGCACAAGTCCTGATGTGTTTGTAACACTGCTGATAGACTTTTTGCGGGTGCAGCTCTGCCAACTTCACTTGCTGAGGTGGTCTTCACGAGCCTATTGTGACATATAAAGTTGCCTCCATCTGAGAGTGCCAGTGTGTGGGCACCAGTGCCCAAATGTGATGAAGACTAAAGGCATTGGCATCCAAGTTTACAGGACGTGTGTGACATTCAGCCTGGTGAGTGATGACAGCAGTGACACACACACATTAAAGCCTCACAACCACGCCAAGGACACAAGATTTGTACCTTGATGCCACCCTGCTCACTTCACCAGCTTATGTGCCTTGGCACTGGTGTTCACACATTTGTGCTCCAAACTCCCCTCTTCATGTCTCCCTGAGGCCCAGCATGGCACCCTTGTGACTCATGTCACCGTTGTCTCCTGATGCCATTTGAGTGACTGGCATGGTCCTGTCGCTGCCACCTGTGCCGATGTCTCCTGGTCCCTGTCTGCTGTCACTCTTTTGTGGTTATAGAGCCCACGCTTGGCGTAATGCCCATGGTGGGTGACATGACGTGGCTTCTCCAGAGGTCTTCCTCGCCTCTTCCTCTCATCTTCGCCCTCGTTTTGCCCCCGTGACCTGGTAATGGACTCCAGGTGGTGACTCGGCCTTTTGTCAGGTGCCATCGGCAGGCTCTCGGCTTCGGGTTTCACTGTCTCTTCAAAATGACTTCATAAATAATAAACGAGAGCCGAGCTGCACAGTCGGCCAGCTGTGCGATGGCCTCCTGCAGCCACCAAGTGCCACCCATCCTTGATGACATCGAGTGAGGAGTGTCACGGCCAGCCTCAAGTGACACAGTGGAGTTACAGCTGGCGCTTCGACACACACCAGTGGGCATCTGCTGCTCTGTAACTTTAGCATTCATCGGCCACTACTGGGGGCACCCTGATAGCTTCTGGCCTAAAGGTGGCACATGAGGTGCCCAAGCTGTGCATTTTGCCGTTGCCCTCAGCATACAGTGGTTGGCACTCATCTTTCTGTTTAAACTGAGTGAAGTGACTTGTTTGGCCTTACCCTCTGCCACTTTACCCGCCTGGCACTGGCTCTGCTGTTCTCCCCCCTCAATCTCGTGGCTGCCCTGTCAAGTCTCATTTCAGGCAAAGTCAGCGAGAAACAGAAGACAAAATGTCCTCTGGGGTCCTGCATTTGGAGATGGTGGGGAGGTTACAGTGGGCTACTGGCTGGGCTTTGGCGATCAGCGTAAAGTGGGCACTGAAGTGCCACATGGATCTCCCCGGCTGAGCCAACTTGCTGTACCTGACAGCAGTTACACTTGAAGCGACCCTCAAAAGGGGGTGACAGTTTTCAATTACAGTGACGTCCTCCCACCACAATGGGTACAAAGCATTAAAGAGAGGGCGGCAGACATGAAGTGGCTGTCCCCAGCAGGACTCGGCTTACGTGGCACACGCTCAAGGCATGGCAGGGTGACACCGACTTGAACCCGTGTTCGCTTGACTTCCTGCAGTCGTCAGACCCTTCAGACTCTGCTGTGGCTGGCACCAATGGATACACCGTGGACAAGGTGGCCATTCTGATGTTTGAGGGGCAGTTGGACCTCAATTGGTGCCCGCTGGGCAGTTTTAGTAATCGTAGTAATTATAATACCCTTCATTTATATAGCGCCTTTCACATGCTTGCGGTGACAACGTGAATGATGTCGCCTGCCTTGTCTTTTTTCTTTCTTTCCTAAAAGTCTTGAGATGTTGTAGTAAGCGATGCCAACTCCCCGCTGCCTCCCCTTGACCCAGGGTGCCTGTGTTACAAGTGATGTCCCCCAACCCTGGGACCTCTGTGAGGTGCCGCCTGAGCGCCATGCAAAGATCCCGAAAGCCCAAATTGTCTGTAATGACATTGAACTGGAAAAACATTCACAGCCTCTCAGTCCGACTCTGTAGTTGGCATGTGGAACAGATGTCAGCGGGGAGGAATTCCATGGCCTGGCACCAGGAGTGGCACACCTCTGATTGACTCTTGGGTTGCACTGCTTCACCCTTTCATTGAGCCTGATGAGCCCAAGCAGGCCTTCATAGCAATGTGTCACATTAAGGAGTCTGTCACATGTGAGGGTCCGCTGTCACTGACGTTAAGGGCAGGCCAGCGAAGGACTGAGGTGCTGCCCTCAGAAATTAAAACAAAGAGCAGGAAGAAGGAGAAAAGCCACACCCCTCACTTACCTGACTCCACCCCTTCCAGCTGTCAGCCTATCAGGAGGTTCACGTTCACTTTGGGACCACCAGCCTCCATACACCGGACCTCCATGAGGCTCCCAGGCCTCCTTATGTCGCCAATGGGACAGATGGCACTGTGAAGCCCCCTAGTGACCAGACACAGTAGGTGACAACACCCATACCTGCTAAATCGAGTTTGGAGATGTAGAAAGGGGCACCAGTCCATCACAGGACACACCCCTGAACACAGTGGGCATCCCAGCCAGGATGTGTTGTGAGGTGACGGTGGGTGACCTCTGATGTTGGATGCTATATAATCGGCTGTTGGGGTGCTGTAATCAGCTGATAGATGTGTTGTGTCGCCCCAAGTCTCCATTCCAGGATGGCACACCTTTTATGGCTGATGCCCACCATTTTCATTGCCCATTTCCTGGTCTTTTGCACTGTCCAGTAATGGCCTGTCGTGCCTCATTGCCAGTGACAGACCCCTTGGCTTGTGAAGCATCGGTGAATGCCCATGCAGGGGTGGCAGCTTTCAGACCGTTATGATCCCCCGCTATACTGTATAAATACAGATTTATGTTTCAATGGTGTCCTGTTTTTATCTGTCTTTGTGTTTACTGCACGCAGGGCCGCTAAGATGAAAGGCGCTTTATAAGAACAAACTGGACTGCAGTTAGTGAGACTTTCTTTAACCGTGGACCCTGTCACGCGGAGTGGTGGGGCACTTAGTGGCTCTTCCTGCCATGCCATGCCACCCTGGTCTTCTTCCTCTGACAGATCTGCCAGGGCCTTTCACTACCAGTTTACAAATGAACGTGAAGAGTGGTGCAATGCAATACAAAAGGCGCTATATAGAGATGACATAAAGGCAGCAGACTGAGGGGCTTCACCATACACATGTGATGAGTAGTGACCACCTCTTAGGGCAAGTGTCACCGTCCTTGCAGTTGGCTCACTATGTGACTGGCAGGATGCAAACACCCCCATCTGTCAGGGCAGGGGGGCAGGTGATGTGACTGGTCGGTGGGAATTCATTTGGCGTCAGCCAGTCGAGCTCAGAGTCTTCATTGACCTTCTAGTGAAATCGCAAGTGCGGTCTGTGGCCAGCAGAGGGCACACCTGCCCAGCACATGCAGTAGGCTTACAAGTTCATTCCTGCCAGTGAAGTTCTTACTGAAGTGTGCCAGTCAACGTGCAGCGCGCCACCCCTCTCTGGTACCACGATTAGTGACTGGTAGACATGAAAGGAGCTATATAATAGGGAGAGAGATGTGAAAAGTGCTGACTAATGGAAAGACGGCTAAATGAGTAAGGCACTATATAATCAAAAAGATAGATGAATAACATGAAAGGCGCTATATCATGAAAAGAGCAGCAAAACTCTTACTTGTGTGTAATTTGTGACTCGTCTCCACACTCCAGTGCCATGATTAGTGACGGACTGATATGAATGGCACTATATGATAAAAGGGCAGATACATGTGGAAGGCGCTATATAATTGGAAGACAGATAGATATGACAGGCACTATATATTAGATAAATAGATGTGAGTGGTACTATATAATACAAAGACAGATAGACTGGTGTGAAAGGCACTGTGTGGTAGGTTCACATGTTTCTCATTGCTCCATGTGGAGTTCAGTCTTGTGTGTGCTAATCAACATGTGACACGTCTCCACACTCTAGTGCCATGATTAGTGACGGACTGATGTGAAAGGCACTATATAATAAAAAGGTAGAGAGATGTGAAAGGCGCTATATAATAGGTCTATAAGGTTCTTACTGTCCCATGTCCAGATTCCAGTGAAGTTCCTCCTTGTGTGTGCTGATCATCATGTGTCCAGCCTCCAGTCTCCTGTCATTGTCACCCTAAAGCCTCTCCTTAAAGCTCACCTGGCACATTTGGGGCATCAGCTGTCCGATTCTTGTTGACTCCCCAAATGCCACGCAGCTCATTTTACAAGCCGCCTTGGCAGGAGGAAGACAACCATAATCCCCGACTAGCCCAGGGATCTCCAACCTTTGTTCCCCTGAGAGCTCCTCGTGTGTTCTAACGTTTCTTCTCATCGCTTATTTCAACCCAAACAAACTGAATCCGCTCGTTTTGCCTGAACGTTTACAGAATCTTGGTGTTCACAACTCACATTTTGCATTAAAACATCCCAAAAATATCGAGTTCACCTGCAAGTGCATTGTGTACGTCTGTCTGCATTTTCTGGTGTAAATCACACCATTGAGTTAAAACACAAATGCTGTCAAAACAAGACAATGCAATTCCAAATCCACAGATCTGCCTTCTTCATTTGTCATTTTGTCACATGTCACTGTGTCACTGTGTTCACAGGTCCAGTCGCGTGTGTGATGTGTTGTTTAGTTAGTCAGGTGACTGGCACTGAGGTCACTCTGATGGAGTCGTTTCAATGTCCGTCTGTCCGTCGTGTTCTGATTTCATGACAGTCACGTCAGACTCCCAGAGGTATGGAGACATTTTCAGAGCTGCTTGGTGACGATTCTTCTAGTTATCTCGCTCTACTAAGCTCCAGAAATGCTGTTGAGACGTTAACTGCAGATTATTTTGAAGGTTTACTAATATATAAAATATAAAATCCAATGTCTGTCTGTCTGTCTGTCCGTCTGTATGGCTGTCCGCTTTACTTCACGGATTTAGATCGGGTTTTCTATAATTTGCTTGAACATTCCGGTTGATTTTGCGACTGTCATTTCGCTTGTGGCACCGATTTATTTGCACGAATCTGAGATCCACGCAATGCACCGGAGGGTGATGTGCTCTCCTCATTCACTCGCCAGTTTCAGGACGTCTTCCTTAACTCCGCTTAGCAAGCGAACGAGTGACAAATTGAATTCAACTTTGTTTGATCAAATAAATTGTTACTGAGGTCTTGATGAGTTTGAGTCCGGATGTTCTCTTAAGTGTCTGCCACATTGAAAAGAGAGATTGCAGTTCAGATTGTGGGGCGTGATTTTGTGTTCAAAGGATCGTGATATCATCTTTTGGAAAGATCGCCCACCCCTAATGTGACTAATCAAGTATTCAAATTTATGTAGGATTCATTAACCCTTTGGTGAGCTACCGGTAGCTCGCAAGTGACTTGTTGGAGACCCCTGGACTAGCCAGTCCACTTCATCACATTCTGGGTGCCAACGTGGACAAGGCCAGCGGTGCAGTGGGGTCCAGAAGGTCACGTTGACTTCAGAGATCGTCAGCCACTGATGGCGTTGAGTGGAGTGACATGAAGGTCTGTACTGTTCATCTGTGAGGACACCGTAACTCTGGACCCATGACTCGAGGTGAATAGCCTGGGGACACACTGGGGCACCGTGTGACTGGAAGGTGAGGACCTGAGGACAAACCAGAGGACCGGCTCACAAGTAAAGAGAGGGACTGCGATCAAATGGCACTCTGCATGCCCACCGGCTGGCAGCGGCAGGACTCTGAAGCTATACTCTAGGCTCCTGCAAAGGATTCTGGGAAGTGTAGTTTGTGTTTTGGACCAGAGTGGGATGACTGAAGTGGCACCATCAGTACTGGCAGATCCAGGAGCAGAATACATCAAAGGGGTCGGGTCTTAGCTGGCAGAGCAAGAAGACGAGGCCAAAAGGTTGGCAGAGAAAGGATGGCAGACTCATCAGTGTTCTGGGGACCGACCACAGAGGGCATTAGAGGGGCCAAAGGGGGTTTGGATTACTGGGCACTTTCATTTTGAGAGACTCACTCCCTCTGACTGACCACCCTGGACAGCTGGACATCTGTTTGTCCTTCTGGTGTCTTGTGGGGTACTGGGCAGCTTGGCATTGATGCTGGTGGCACACTGGGTGTTCTGAGAGAGAAGATGACTTTTAAGCCTCACTGCCCATTGGGTGACGTCACGTCAAGGCTGTGACATGGAGTGTGTGGTGCATTATGGGATTGTGACTAATAAGAGAGCAGCACAGCACGGGACACACTGGAGTTGTGTCATCTCATTTTAATTCTGCTGTTTAAGTGACATCACGAGGTTGATGAAGTCACCGGCCTGCCAGCCTGCCGTGGCTCCTTGATGTCTTTGAGGAAGCTGAAGTGCGTCCTCTTCATTTGTGTTCCTGTTTGTTCTTCAGATAGTCTGAAAAGACAAAGACAACGTCCTCCATTAATGTGTGGTCAGCAGGTCGGCCCTCGTCGCCGCTCGTCGTCCTAAATGTGTTTTGTCATTGCTGATGCCTCTGCTTCGTCTCATTGGTTATGTGTCCGTCAATGCTCCTAAGGGGGCGGGGCCTCCTACAAAACAGTTTGGAGTTTTCACTTTAAATACATTGCTATTAATTAAATAATTAAAATGTATGTTTATGGGTTTTTTTTCTGGTGACTCAAGGCCCTGTTTTGGTCTTCACCACTGGGAGACCCTCTGGGGTAAGTTTTTACTGGGAAACCCCCCAAACTGGACTAAGCCTCACCATTTGAGGCCTGCTGCCTGGAGCCTGACCTGGCTGTGCCTTTTTTGAGCCCAGCGCCCTTTCTGTCATTTGTGGCAGCAGCTCAGGCCGAGTCCCCAGGCCTCACTAGTCCTGCCAAGGCCTCAGGTGTCACTTCATAGCTGTGTTTGTCAGACGCAGGAGCACACGATTTAACGGACGGATCAGGAGACAGAATTGAACAAAGTGTGAGGGTGTCACCTATAGACGTAGGTTTAGACCCACCTTCTAACCTGCCTTTCTTAAGTAAAATCCTACAGAAGGCCGTCTTTACGCAGCTAAATGACCACCTCAGTAAACCTGCTATTCCTGATAAGTTTCAGTCGCGTTTCAGAACAAATCACAGCACAGAAACGGCACTCGTTAAAGTAGTCAATGCAGACAGAGGCCGTCTATCTGTGCTCATCCTCCTCGTAGATCTGAGTGCCGCATTTGACACCATTGATCACGATATTCTTAGAAATCGCCTTAGTCAATGGGTGGGCCTCTCTGGCAGGGTCTTAAATTGGTTTGAATCCTACCTGGCAGGGAGAAAATTCTTTGTGAGTTGTGTCTTTGAAGTATAATTACCACATGATATCCAATATGGTGGTCCACATGGCTCTATCCTGGTCCGCTGCTCTTCTTAATCTACATGCCTCCGTTAGGTCAGATTATCTCAGGGCACAACGTGAGCTACCACAGCCATGCTGATGACACACAGCTGTACTTATCAATAGCACCTGATGACCCCGACTCTCTCGATTCACTGACACAATGTCTGACTTGTGTTTCTGAATGAACGAGTAGTCATTTTCTCAAACTAAATAAAGAGAAAACAGAAGTTTTAGTGATTGGCAATATGAGGTTATTAGAAATAAACTTGATGCTTTAGGATTAAAAGTCAAAACAGAGGCAAATAATTGAGGGGTAACTATGGACTCTGACTTCAATTTTAAAGCACATATTAATAATAATAATAATACCGTTTTTACTCGTGAACCACGCGCCCTCGTGTATGACGCACACCCTAATTTTTACAAAGAAAATCGCGAAAATCGTTTTGCCCCGTGTACGACGCGCGTTGTGATTGTATAGGAAGCGTTTAGAGAGCGAGCGAGCCCAAGCAGATGTAAACATTACAGAATTACATTTCCTCGTGTATGACGTGCACCTGATGTTCTAATGCTAATTGTACACGCGTAAATATGGTAATACATTTCATTTATATAGCGCCTTTCCCTTGCTCACGATCACTAGGACGGCATTTTTTCACTTAAGAAATATAACAACAGTTAGACGTCTTATATCATTGAAAGATGCTGAGAAATGAGTTGACGCTTTAGTTTTCAGTCGACTAGATTACTGTAACGCACTCCTCTCAGGACCACCTAAAAAGACATCAATCAGTTACAACGAGGGCAGAATGGAGCTGACAGAATCCTAACTAGGAAAAGAAAATCCGAGCACATGACCCCAGTCTGAGCGTCACTACACTGGTTACCTGTGCCATTTAGAATTGACTTTAAAAACCTGCTGATGGTTTATAAAGACTTCAATAATCTGCTCCATCTTATATCTCAGAATGTCTGTCACTTTACACTCCAAATCGTACGTAACTTTAGATCTTCAAATGGCAGTCTGCTTAGAATTCCAAGAAGAAGGTCAGGCCCCTCAAATCTGGAATAGCTGACCGATAGAAATTCGCCAGGCTGATACGGCGGAGCACTTTATACAACTGCTAAAAACACTTTACTTTAACATGGCCTTCTCATAACTTCATTTCAGTTTAACCCTGATATTCTGTATATGCTGTTAATTATTTTTTTTTTTTTGTGGCTCCACACTCCGTACTCATCCCTACTCTCTCTTCTGTTCTTTTTCCGGTTTTCTGTGACCTGCGCCCCCACCACCTGATCAAAGCACCGTGATGTCCCTCCACTGATGATTAAAGGCCAGAAGTCCACGTGACCGTCATCATCAAGTCCTCCCATGTGAACCCTGAACACCATGAGGACTGATTGAGGTCATTGATGTTAGGGGACTGGCTGGTCTCGTGGCCTCGGTCCCCCTGCAGATTTTATTTTTTCTCTCCGGCCATCTGGAGTTTTTTTTTTTGTGTTTTCTGTCCTCCCTGGCCATCGGACCACCATATTCTTATTCTATGTTAATTAGTGTTGTCTTATTTTAATTCTTATTTATTTGGTCTTTTTTCTTTTTCTTCCTCATGTAAAGCACTTTGAGCTCCGCTGTTTGTATGAAAATGTGTGACAGAAATAAATGTCATTGTTGTGTCACGAGGCCAAAGAGAAGTAGGAATCGAGGGCAGAAAAAGACTTTGTTCTGAAAACATTTAAAATCACAGCCAGGAAACGTATCAACAATCTTGGAGCACACGATTGGTTGAGTTGCACCAATGACGTCTCCTGGTCCTAGCCACGCCCCTAGGAACGACATGCAGTATCACGGTAACAAAAGCACAAAACGATGTCAACCGCAAAAAACACAAATGTCCCATTCATGCCAAACAAGATGACTAAAATGACTAAGAGATGTCCAGAAGTAATCGGTGACCCGACTGAACGTCACTCCCGCTCGCAGCACACGCCCGGCTCGTCTCTCCTGTTTGTCTCAGACCTCACAAGACTCTTCCTCAATTTGGAACACTTCACCATTCAGTCCTCCGTGATTCTTCTCGCCTCACGACTCATCCCTCCACTCATCCGATTTCCAAATCCACAGCAGAGTCACAGGTCCCCTGGGCCTATCACATATGGTCCAGTGTCATTGTCACCGGAGTCACAGCGTCACCTGATAGTGAGGGGTGCAAAGCAGGAACACAATGCATACACCACAGCCGCCCACCCATCTGAACTAAAAGTGGAAAACCAAAGACTTACCGGTGACTTCAGTGGCCACAGCAACAGCAGCAACCGTCACAATAATGGCAGCCACGGCACATAAAGAAGCCGTACTGATGCTCAGAAATCCAATGGTCACCGTGCATTTAATGAAAGTTATGGTCACATCCTTCCTGCATTGAACAGAAAAGAAAATCACAGCCTGCACTTCTAAACAAGCCCACCCAGTGCTTCCTCACACCCGGGGGTCTCGCAACACAAACACAGATGATTTTTTTTTTTTTTTCCCAGCTGATCCACCGGGCATCACAAGAACTCAAAAGAAGCAAAGGGAAGGTGGCACGGCCTCAGCTGGGGTCCCTGGCAAAGCCCACATCGATGTCCTCCTCGTTTGTCTTCCTGCTGCTTTGTCTTCATTGTGTCAGTTCTGCTGCTCCTCTCTCATGGTGAGTGCATGGAAATGAAAGAACTGAAGCCCTCATCGAAGAAGAAGAAGAAGAAGAAGTTCAAAAGGTGGAGGTGAGCCATAATGAACCACCTCGAAATTAGGAAACGCCGGGGAGGGTGGTGTGACGGGTGCCATTGTGGGCTGCGTAAATCTGCTGAGGGTCAGACATGTCACCGGGACATCCAGAAAGGACACGCTTTGGGCAACGCAGGCAGTGGAGGGTCCTGAAAACAGTAGAGTGAAGTAAAGAATCTGCAAAGTGGGAGAGGATGTGCAGGAAAAGCCCCGGAAGAAATCAGGAACATTTTAGAGGTAAGGGTGGCGAAAGGGCAATTGTGTTTGGCACTAGAAGACGAGTCGGGAACTGCCTGACCAGCTTGACACTCCAGCCGGTGACGGTGCACCGTCCAGTTCGGTCACACCCACCATGAAATCAAAAAGAAGAAGAAGAAGAAGAAGACAAGGCCATCGTGGTACATTGTGTGCTTTTCGTGTTGCTGTCTCTTGGGTTGACTGGCCTTCCAACTCTCTTGATTCTTTTTATCGGGATTCGCTTTTCTGGGTTTTCTTTTGGGACTGGTTTGCTGAGGACGGTCTTGCTGACACCTCCTTTGGCCTCTTTTCTGTTCTTTGGAGCATTTGGTTATATCTGATGACTTGCCTGAGGTTTACAGTCGTCCTCCCTCTGGTGGGGCTTGAGCGACATTTCAAGAACCTGACATTCTGACGTGGCGTAGGCCAATGCCAACCACTAAACTGGGTGCTGCGGCTGCCCCCGGCTCCACTCTCGGTGGGTCAGTATGACGGAATTCTGGCCCACTTTGCTGGCTTTTTTTTGGAGGCGTCACACCGGTGTGGCCATTTGGGCCCAAACAAAAGCCCATTAAACAGTTCCCTAAAAAAGACAAATGGTGAGGTTTCAAAAGTCTTTATGCCCCTGGTAGACCTCGGGTTGGGTCTCATGTGAAGGTCTCCTCCTGTACTCAGAATCCCTAACCTTCACCCTAACCCAAACCCCTGCTCTTTCTCAACACTATGGTAGCAAACCAAAACGAAGAAGAGGTGACGATGACGTGACAGAAACAGAGACCTGGAGAAGGAGACGAGACCACCTCAAAGGCACTGAAAAGACGTTCCAGTCATCAGAAGGGCACGCAGCCAGGCCATGCCACTCTCACACATGGTGCTGGTGCCAACAGCTGTCACTCGAGTCACCGTGGAGGACACTCATGGCTTAGTGAGACGCAGTGCATGCAGGAATGGCCTGGGGCTCCAAATCCTTAAAGGGGACGGTGAGGTGACGAGGTCGACCCACTCGGCCCGTTAGTCATTGTCATTCGTGATGAGTACGCGGCTCGCTACTTGCTATGAGCCTATGATATGAACTCTTAACTAAACTGTTGCTAAACTTAATGTGTACACCGTTGTTTAGACACAACTTCAAATTTGACGAAAGGCTTAGAAATAAAATTGAATGAAAAATAAAAATGTAGTAACACGGCTTACACGTCATTGGAATACACGTCAGATGTCAATGTCATGTCCAAGTGCCAGTACCCCAGCAGGCTAGTAGCTGCTCATTTACAATGGAATGAAGAAATGATAACCGAGGTGACAATGAAAACCTCACATGATTGAAATGTTCCTTTAACTTAACGATAAACTAGAAGTGTTCCGTCCTACTATGAACAATTCCTATCCTGTGCTTTATTTCATCATACGAATAATCGCAGCGGAAAACCACAAATTATCGCTCGCGCCGACGAGCAGAGAACAATGAAATGCATAAAACATAATCTACACTAATTATAAGTACCGAAGAATTTAAATACTAAAATAAACAGCAATAATGTATATGCTAACCGAAATGTAGCGGCATCGAAACAGAAATCGGCCAAAGGCAGTTTTGACCAAACGTTGTGTACTGACGACTAAAACAACTTGATGACGTAATGCGGTATTTTATATCGGACTATCGACATCGCAGACCGGACAGATCACGCTTAGCAGCTTAGAAAATGAATTCTAATGTCAAACAGTAACCAGCACATCAAATGTATTTCATTGAACAGCAGGCCCATGACCAGACCAGAGTCCGCTGCCCACCGGGCATTGCCCAAATGCCCGACTGCATTGCACGATAAAGGCAACCCAACGTGTCTGGAGGAGAAGCGTTAAGTACGAGAACGAATCAGCGACACTCAAAAAGCATCCCGCCTCTTTTCACAATAAAATCCTCGCTTCCTGCTGTGGTGCTCATCAGTCGTCCTCCCCAAGCCCGCTGGCAGCTTGCAAACTTCTGTTGTCACCAATAATCCTGGAACTGAGCTGCAGGTGACCAGCATGTGCAGCCTGACACCGAGCCACCCAAAGCCGTTCAACTTGTGGGTCGCACTCTCTCATCTGGAGCCGCAGGTCCGTCACATACGCACATCTGGCCACCTTTTGATTTTTGTTTTGTTTTTCATTCAGTTCCCTCCTTCCTTCTCTTTCCATGCCATTCATCCCTCTGTGTCCTCCCACTGTCACCTCTGCTGTCACCTCCTGCCTTCATTTCTCTTCTCCTCGGCCACTTGATGCCAGCACTGGCACTGACACCACGTGCTTGGCTCTGTCCTCTTGCCCTGCTGCTGTCTGTGCCCTCCTGCCTGTGACTTTCTGAACCTCCGCAGTCAACAGAACGAGGAAATGGAGGGCGTCAAATGTCCCGGCTTACCTGGATAAGCATCAGTCTCTGCTATTGTTCTTCTCTTCTGCTGCCACCAGCCTTAAGGTCAGGATTAACAACACCTGGGAGACGCCTGGCTTGTTCTCTCTGTCTTCACTTTTCTCCTTGAGCCTCTACTGCCATCACTCTCATCCGTTTGACTGTTGATGACTTTGCCATCTCGTCTCAGGAGAAGGTGGCAGCCATCAGCTGTCCATTCACATCACCCTCAACTGACCACACCACCTCCTCTCCATCTCCTCTTCCCACCACTGATGTTTCCAACAACCAGCTGTCCTCTCGTGTCCCCTTCTCCTCTCGTTGTCCCTTCCTCTGTCATTTCTGCAGTTACGCCTCCCTTTCCTGCTGTGTCCAAGCCACTCTCCTCAATAAGCCCTCGCCTGGCCCATCTCAAGGAGGTCACCAGCATGTCTCCCCTCTCCCTTCTATGCTAAACACATCACCATGCCATCTCAAACCGAGTCTCTTCCTTTCCGCTTGATCCTAATCCACGAGGCTTACAAGAGGAGCCATTCCACTGGTAGATGTGTGACAGCCGACTAGAGCTGCCAACATGTCCTCTGCCTCGTCTGTCTCAGAGATGGCCAAGCATCAGATCCTCCTTTCCAGCCCCTCTCTCACTTTGCCATCACTGGGACTGTCCTACTATAGTAAAGAATATTCTTCAGGTTGATCATTTGCGTGGGTGGCACAGTGGCACAGTGGGTAGCGCTGCTGCCTCGCAGTAAGGAGACCCTTAAGGGTTCACTTCCCAGGCCCTCCCTGCGTGGAGTTTGCATGTTCTCCCCGTGTCTGCGTGGCTTTCCTCCCACAGCCAAAGACATGCAGGTTAGGTGCAGTGGCGATTCTAAATTGTCCCTAATGTGTGTGCTTGGTGTGTGTGCCCTGTGGTGGGCTGGCACCCTGCCCGGGGATTGTTTCCTGCCTTGCGCCCTGTGTTGGCTGGGATTGGCTCCAGCAGACCCCCGTGACCCTGTAGTTAGGATATAGCCGGTTGGATAATGGAGGGATGGATCATTTGCATTTATTCAAAGTGTCTTAGTGCACGCTAACATGGTGAGGGTTGAATCCTAAAAAGCCCGCGCCTGCCCATTTCATTAATTTCCTCTTTGCAGCTCAAAGCCACCGACATTGTGCTGCTCAGCTTAAAAGCGTCATTCAAGGCCACGGCGGACCTTGAGAGGGCTACACAGGCCATTGTCTTAAGAAATGCAGCCATTGAGACTTTAATCACACGAGCAAACCAGAGATGCCGTGTGCTTCCACGTGCAGCCGCTGGGCATCCGGCTTCCTGTCTGCCAGCCTGGACGCCAACATGAGGTGACGAGCAGCCAACGAAAGTGCATTTTATAAGGAACAGCGCCATCGTCTTATAGACGCAGCTGCCCAGACCTCTAGCCTTGAAGGGTGTGTGTGTGTGTGTGTGTGTGTGTATTCATTGGAGTGGCTCCACATCTCATGTGCCAATGGAATCGATCGATAAACGGGTCTCAGACACCTGCACAGGGTAAGGAGTACATCGTGTTGGAAAGTTTCAGTCAGATGATGGACATTAGGTAATGGTGAAGACCTGCCAAGTGGGCATGATAAGCAGAACACAGCACTCTTCTCATTAGACTGGGAATACTGATGGACCTAACTGGGGGCCGGTCCAAGGCTACAAGGTGATTGGGAGTCAGACGAGGATGAGGAAGGGGTTTTATGATTGGAATTGTAAATAAAGTGGGGTCCGCGCCATTCATCTGAACTGGCACTGTGTGTGCATCAAGTAATAAAGTCTGAGTCTGCTGCCTGTCCTCTGACTCCAAGTGCCTTCTTTGGGGCCGAGTGTGCCCGTGCTGCCTGATCTGCTGCAACACCTGCCCCACTGAGGAGACACGTCAAGGGTGCCAGCGCTGGGCCCTTTCTATACACCTCTTCCAGTCCCAGGGTCTGTCACATCAGCGTTAAGCCAATGGCAGGCACCCACACCTGTTGTACCCACCAGAGGACTGCATGGTATCAGCCAGAATGGCTCACTGATGTTGCAACCTGAATGAAGAAAAGTTATCTCCAGCTCAGCCTGGTGTAAGGGACGCCCGAAAGGTGGAAGGAAGGATGGCTGCATTGGGGCACTGCCCTCCCACCACCCAGAAACGCTAGATGGCAGCTTCCCTGGTTTACACCAGTGTCCCAGATTCCCACAGGGCACCATGGGAATTGGAGTTTGATATCGCAGCCCTGTTGGGTACTGTGGGTGCAACCTCATAGAGAGGAGCCCGAGCCGGGTGGTAGGTGGGCAAAGCTTGCTGGGAGGAGCGGAGGAGAAGAAGACGGAGAAAGAAGAAGAACTGAGTGTTGTGCAAAGTGTGTACTTGTGGCTGTGGTGTGGCAAACGATTATGAAGAGTTTCTGTTAATAGAAATCAGATCTGGCACTGAGGGGTCTCATGGAGTGCAAACCCGAATATCGGTGGAGTTTCTTTGCAGCCTTTGCCGATTTTCGTAAAGCATTCGTCTCAGTTGATCGAGGTGCCCTGTGGGACATCCTGAGGGTTCACAGGATCCCCTCGAGGTCGCTGGGTATCATGGCCGGCCTGTCCACTGGTACTGTGAGTGCTGTGACGAGTGGAGGCAGGACCTCTGTGTTTGATTCTGGGGGTCCGTCAGCGGTGTCTTCTGCTCCTACTCTGCTCAATGATCACATCGACAGGGTGTTGGGCAAGGTACGGGGGTCCAGCGGCTGAGGGGCATCTGTTGGTGAAGAGAGATTCATGGATCTTGACTTTGCTGTCAATGCTGTGATCTTCACGGAGTCCACGGTGGCTCTGATCGGGGGTCCCGAGAGTCTGAGTGTCTGGACTTGTGAGTGTCCTGATAAAAACCAAAGAGCCAGGCCTTTAATGACCTCTTGGGTATGGCCATCAGCAGTGTGTCTGTCGGCGGAGAATGTCGACCTCGTCATCGAGAGGTTTACTGACCTGAGCAGTGACATTCATGTGACTCTGGTGACACATCCTATGAAGTCAGTAGACGGATTGGGAGAGCATTGGGGGGGTCATGAGGTCATTAGAAAGGGGTGTGTGGCGCTCCCGATATCAGCAAAGGGGCGAAGGTCCAAGTCTTTAGAGCCCTGGTGCTTCCAGTTTGTGAGACACGGACGCCATCCAGTGACCTGAGATGAAGACTGGACTCCTTCATGTGTGACTCTTCAGAGGGTCCTTGGGGGCCACTGGTGTGACTTTGTGTTGCTCATGGAATCCCGAATGAGGCACATGACCTGCATTGTGAGAGGGGGGTCAGTTACGGCACTACGGCCAAGTGGCGTGATTGCCCGAGGGTGACCCTTATTGTTGGGGACCCGAGTGGCTGGACCAGGCCAAGGGGATGCCCAAATAACACCTGGCTGCGGCAGATAGAGGGTTATTTCTGGAGGGTGGGACTGGGCCGCGTGTCTGGGATCCCAAGCTGTTTCATCGTGTGGTGGGTGCTGTACCAGTGCATGCCCCCCAGCCTGACGTGACCTTTGTGCTTTGAACTCGTGCCCTGCGTCTGTTGTGTTGGGTTTGAGGAGCGACAGTGCCCTCTAGTGTCCACACTGGCTGAGATGGACTTTCTTGTTCTCCCAGCTTGTCCATCTATTCAGTCTCTGGTACTATTGTTCTTATTCTTATTAGTCTGATGCTGTCATCCGAGATGGCTGACACTTGAGATACAACGGGTTACATTTGGTGCCCAGTGTCAGTAGCAGGATTTGGACCCCCAGCTTTGCAGTACACTGTGCCTCCCAGCCTGCCATGTGGCTGATGTCCAGCTCAGCTCATCATCACTACCACCCAACAAGTCAGTATGCAGCCTCGTGGTGGTCACTGATGTCCAGCTCTCTGTCACTGACCACGCAGTCAGTGTCATGGCTATCATGCAGATCCACAGTATCTGAGCACATCTCATGGAGTGTGCAGCCCACCTCCTGGCCGGCTGTGGTTCGTCTCGTATGAAGTGCTGCAGCTCTCGGCTGGCAGGAGGACCAACCCATGTGTCACCAAGCCATTGCAGATGATTCCCAACCAGCCAAGATGGTCACATGTCGTTTGTCTTATCAGGTCACTAGATTGGCTCCCCATGGTGGCACGTATGAAGTTCACGTACAGAGCGGTCAGTGGGTGAGCACCTGTGAATATGAAGACCCTCGTGAGGTCCTCTGCTCCTTCTGGACCCCTCAGGTGTGCTGATGAATGACCACCTCTGCGTGGTGTCAAATCTCAATGCAGACCCTCTTCATCTTGTGGAATGAGCCCCCCACCTCCACTTGAACGTGTTTACGGAGTGTCTGAAGACCCCCTTGTCAGGTGGATTGCTCTCTAGCTGATGTTCGGTTGTATGATCTATGAAGTGTAACTGCAGGAGTTTCCATTTTGTTCTGAGCTCCTCACTGATGATGGTCCAATTTGTTCCGTCACAACTGTCCCTAAACAGTCACCCCCGACTGATGTTTACTTGATTGTGGTGTTCCAATTTGCAAGTTGCTTTGGATAAAAGCATCTGCTAAGCATATAAACGGAAATGCAAAGATCATATTAATAGTTTAAAGAGAAGAGAAGAGACACTTAGGGGGACTAAAACTCAATGGAGGGGCCAAGCAAAGACACCCCACCATAAAGTGAGGGGCTCAGTTCCAGTGTGACTTCCCACTGGGCACCCATAATGCACCTGTCCATTGGCTGACTAGTTGAACTAGGTGGTCTCTGAGGGGGCTTAGGGTGAGAGACGTGGGCATTGGTCCATCTCAGGCCACATCAGTTCATCTACCACAGTGGAGCAGATGGGACACTGAGAGAGCAGCCAGTCACCTGAACCCCAGTCCTGGAGCAGCGGGCCAGTGGGGCTAACGGACCCTCCATAGTGTGTCACACTCCCTGAAGTGTCCCCTTCACATCAAAAGCCCCTTCCTCATTGCTAGACTGGAGTTCTCTTCCTGGGTGCTCCATGCGTGGACTTTGCAGGTCCCTTTAGGTGTCTTCTTGTTGCCCTCATTTCATGCCAGAGCTCAGAAACATGCCAGTCAGATGAACTGGCCATGCCCACGTGTGTGTGTTTGCCTTGTGACAGACTGGCACCATGTCCCGGTGTTGCTCCTGCCTTGTGCTTCATGACTGCTGGGTGGGCTTAGGAAACTGGATGGATGGAAAGTCATAATGACGACTCTTATAATATCCTGGTATATCAAAATCAATCAATGGGGTCTTTTCTGTTTTATGAGGCAAACATTCAACACAGGAGCCCCCTTTACAAGTGCAAGCACTTGGCTGGCATGTGAAGAAGCTGGGCAGAGAAGTGACTTGTGGCACAATGAAGATGAGGACAAGCGACAGTGGACTGGAATAAAAAGAGAAGAGCAAATGTGCTGACGGCGCATGAGGGTACAAAAAAAAAATCAACAGCCAGGGGGGTCCAAGCCCACATCACCAGACAGTTTAGAGCTGCCAGTCGGGGTGTTGTGGGGTCTGCCAGACTTGCTGATGCTGATGTCTCTTTACGTGACTGTAAATCGCTGTCCATGTGCCATTTACTGACTGAGTGCCAGTCTTGACACCCCTTTTCATCACAGACATGCGGGTCTTCAGTTTGTGTGGTCCACAGCCCCCTGTTTCTTCCTCCTCGTCGTACACACGCAGCGTGGCACTCACTGGCTGTCAGCTGTCACACACACACAGAGTCCCCGCTACTGCTTCAGTTTGATGAGCGCCCAGTGTGACTCCAGGCCGCTCTCTAGGGGGTCTCTCACGTAAACAGCCCGACATCACGAGGTGCCCACCGCAGGCCCTCTTACACCCTGCTTAGGATTAGGGTTGTGGGAGGCTCATCTGACTCACGGGGCATATCGTGATGGACAGATGTGGTGCCAGTCTGTACCCGGCCTGTGTCATGGGCACTGCAGGCTGCACTCAGAGCGTCTCTTTTACGGGGTGCGTCGCCGGGTGTGTCAGACTACACGACTGTGTGCACCTCGCTGAGGTTACGGGAGTGAAAATCAATGGAAACGTCGCTTAATGTGACTCGGGCTGACAGAACAGATACGGAAAAACAGAACGGGCACCTGACATCACCGCGGGATTTACACACACCTCACTGTCTGCAAAAGTAAAAAAAGGGCATCAACTGACACGCTGGGGTCTCGTATGTGAAGTCGTAAGTCCTGCTGTGAATTGTGGCGTCCTGCTTGTAATGTCATTAACGGCCGGGAACAACGAGGGGGGCGCCACACCCGTGAAATGCACGCGGCTCGTCTTCATTACCGTCTTTTATTTCCTTCACGGCGTTCATCGATACACGTTGTGTGCGAAAGACAAGAACAGCAAAACAAATGGAACGAGAAAAAAAAGAAAAGAAAAGAAAACTCGTTAATACGAAGTGCAAGGAACTACCGGACTGGAAAATCGAGGCCGCGAAACGACCGACAGCGCGGCGCCAACAGGTGGCAGACCTGAGCAGCGTAAAGCGCCTTCGGTACTCCGGAATGGCGGCCTCTGTTACCGTCAGCGAGAAGAAGGCCAGCTGGACCGGACCAGGGCGGAAAAAGAAGGAGGAGACGACCGCAGAAGAAGAGAAGGACATCCGAGTGTGCGGCGTGACAAACAAACACCTCACGGGGCCCAAATGCCAGCCCGTCATCTGCCACACATAAAGACATGCCACCATGCTGAGCGGCGCCCTCCCGTCCAGTGTCCCTCCTCTGTGGTCCGTTTGGACCTTTTCTTTCTTTCCGTTTGTCAGGGCCAGGTGGGACTTTTTAATTAAAACTCTCCGTTCAAGGCCAGCATCCTGGAGTCGTCTTGTCACTGCAGCAGAGGGCACTGGGATTGGGCGTGTGTGGGTGTGTGTGTTTAAGGAGGAAGCCAACTGAGGACGTGCAAGGCGACAACAACAACAGCGCATTTCATTCTCGAGCACAAAGACACACAAACGATGGCGCTGAGAGCGCGTCACATGGCCGAGAAGGGGCTACACGGTCATGTGATTATCTATCTATCTATCTATCTATCTATCTATCTATCTATCTATCTATCTATCTATCTATCATATAGTGCCTT
>JANRMT010062820.1:34604393-34627755 GCA_026402145.1 Polypterus bichir lapradei
CCGGGCTTGTTTTGACCGTTAGGTATGCCAACCTTCGAAAAAAAAAAAATTCCCTGCCCCCTCCAGGGCACTTGTAACCCTTTTTTTCTGGATATCCCTCGTAGTTACTGCTGTGGAATGCTGTTCTAGGGGTGTATCTTATTTTGAGTAAAGTGCTCAATCATTGGCTACTTGTCTTTTTTCACTACGCGTGTATTTCATGGCCCACATAATGCTTAGGACGTTTCGGGGTTAGGACGTTGACCACACCTTAATTTGCTGCTGCTAAGGGGGTGACATTGTGTGGCTCACAATGCAGGGTTTGATGTTTGGTTTAGTCACCATATTTTGGACACAGTTTGAATGAAAAACTAAGACAGCCTAATTCTTGGTGTTTATTTTATGAACTTCATTTACACAGAAAACCCAATTCTGCCTACAGTGCTGTTCTCCTTAGGAATTACATGACATACGTACACAGAAAACGTACAGCTGTTCTCCATGCACTTCCTGTGTTTCTGCGAGACGATTTTTGAGAACATGCAAGGTTGGTTATAAACTTATACCCCACATTTTAGACTTTAAACGTCCTGCTTGTGACTGTGTATTCTTTGAAGTTATTGATTGTGTTTCCGTTTCTTTCAGGATATTGACGAGGCAGAGCTTGTGAATGCGCCTGTGGCCTGTATTACAGTGAACAGGGACATCACCAGCCGTCCAGTTCACTGCCAATCTGAAACGTTCTTGGCGGCTATTGAAAGTGGAGCTGTGAGGACCCTCCTCAGGTTTGTGGCTGTCCCTGTGGTAATGTTCAGTCTCATACACTGTATGCTCAACACCTTAGTTATCCCAAAGGGCTGACAAACACTTTGGAATTCTTTCCCAAGATTGTGCTTAGTTTGGAAGATGGCAAACTGTCACCCAGACTGCAGACTGTCAAGAATGATTTGATGGTCAATACCTAGAAACTGATCTGAGAAAGCGATGTCCACCCTTTAGAGAATTGAATTGGACAACTGCACGTTTGACACTCAGTCTGACATGTAACACACTGAGGCGCAGTAGTTGTGAAATGTTACCTGTTTCACTCTGTCTCGCCGCAAATGTTGTACACATTGTCCTTCAGTCTGAAAAGTGTTAGAATCTGTGACATAATGGCACAACTGGGGACACTAAAGTCATGTGATCGAGAGCATTTGATCTGACACTGATCTAGAGGTAGCCATCAGAAGTAGAAAAGGCTCAAATTTAAAGAAGGGGATGTTATTTTATGTAACCCGTTGCTCTGTCTGTGCGTGTTTTGTATTTTTATTAGAGCATTTTATTAATGTTGTAGTAAATGTTCAAATACAACTTTTGAATGACAACAGTACATGCCTGCGTTTTATTTAATTAAAGGTGTCATTACAACTAACACATTTTGTCTTTAGATAACTCAAAATAGACAACGCTTTTAACTTATCATTTTTAAGTTACACTTTCTTAATTTGATCTGAGAATAACATTTTTAATCATAATTACATATTAATAAAATATTTGAGTATAAATATGCAGTAATTTAATTTATCTTGAGTTAAATATTACAAGTCACTTACTCAAAAAAATAGGTTTGAAAAAATTAACATTTTAAGTTAATTAACTTAATTTTTTGTGGCAACTTATTGTCTAATTTTTTTTTTAAGTTTTGCTAACTTGTTCGGGTTAACAGTGTGGTAGACATGAAAGGCGCTATATAATGAAAAGAGCAGCAAAATTCTTACTTGTGTGCTGATCAACATGTGACACGTCTCCACACTCCAGTGCCATGATTAGTGACGGACTGATATGAAAGGCACTATATGATAAAAGGGCAGATACATGTGGAAGGCGCTATATAATTGGAAGACAGATAGATATGACAGGCACTATATATTAGATAATAGATGTGAGTGGTACTATATAATACAAAGACAGATGGACTGGTGTGAAAGGCACTATGTGGTAGGTTCACATGTTTCTTATTGCCCCATGTGGAGTTCAGTCTTGTGTGTGCTAATCAACATGTGCCATGATTAGTGCCAGACTGATGTGAAAGGCGCTATATAATAAAAAGGTAGAGAGATGTGAAAGGCGCTATATGATAAGGTTCTTACTGTCCCATGTCCAGAGTCCAGTGAAGTTCTTCCTTGTGTGTGCTGATCATCATTTGTCCAGCCTCCAGTCTCCTGTCATTGTCACCCTGAAGCCTCTCCTTAAAGCTCACCTGGTACATCTGGGGTATCAGCTGTCCAATTCTTGTTGACTCCCCAAATGCCACGCAGCTCATTTTACAAGCCGCCCTGGCAGGAGGAAGACAACCATGATCACCAAGTAGCCAGTCCACTTCATCACATTCTGGGTGCCAACGTTGACAAAGCCAGCAGTGCAGTGGGGTCCAGAAGGTCACGTTGACTTCAGAGATCGTCATCCACTGATGGTGCTGAGCAGAGTGACACAAAGGTGCCAGTTTGTGTTTTGGACCAGAGTGGGATGACTGAGGTGGCACCATCAGTACTGGCAGATCCAGGAGCAGAAGGCATCAAAGAGTTCAGGGCTCAGCTGGCAGAGCAAGAAGACAAGGCCAAAAGGCTGGTAGAGGAAGGATGGCAGACTCATCAGTGTTCTGGGAACCAACCACAGAGGACATTGGAGGGGACCAAGGTGGTCTTGATTACTGGAAACTTTCATCTTGAGAGACTCACCCACCTCTGTCTGACCATCCTGGACAGCTGGACGTCTGCTTGTCCTTCTGGTGTCTTGTGGGGTACTGGGCTGCTTGGAATTGATGCTGGTGGCACACTGGGTGTTGTGAGAGAGAAGATGACTTTTAGGCCTCACTGCCATTGGGTGACGTCACGTCAAGGCTGTGACATAGAGTGTGTGGTGCATTATGGGATTGTGACTAATAAAAGAGCAGGACAGTGCGGGACACACTGGAATTCTGTCATCTGAATTGAATTCTGCTGTTTAAGTGACATCACAAGGTTTGATGAAGTCACCAACCTGAAGTGAGTCGTCTTCATTGGTGTTTGTGTTTGGTGTTCAGATACCCTGAAAAGACGAAGACAACGTCCGCCATTAATGTTTGGTCAGCAGGTCGGTCCTCGCCGCCGCTCACACACGTTCTCAGCTCACCTCCTGACTGTATTTTGTCATTGCTGATGCCTGTCATGTCTCCGTCAATGCTGACTTGTCCTAAGGGGGCGGGGCCTCACATGGGGGTCTTGATCCCATCTCAAGGTGATTTTTCGTCACGTCACGAGGTGTTGGATTTGATTTTGCTTTGCTTATATTTAAGGTCTTCGTTATTTTGCTGTTCATTTCTGTTTCTTGTTGTCTGCCCTGCTTGAGGTACGTGGAGCACAAGGAGGCGGGTCCTCCTGGTCATGTGACTGAAATGCCGACCCCGCCCACCAGGCTGCAGGTCCAATTCTCATTTTGAACCCGTGTTCATGTGAAGGTGCTTTTCGCTCTTCTCTAACTCTTTGTGTTTCTCTAAGTGAGTCGCTCGTCCATTCCAGGAGATCGCTGACCACCGTCTGTCATTTTGTTTCTTTCATTGTGTCTCGGGTGTGTTTGGCTCTCTTGGGCTGTGAAATTCTTCAGGTACAGAAACACTTGGGCTGTGTGTGTGTGTGTGTGTGTGTGTGTGTGTGTGTGTGTGTGTCTGTTCTTTTCATTTTCTTCTCTTTCCACTATTTACGTATTCTGTGAATGGAGCCCCTCCCAAAGGGCGGGGCCACCATGACATCAGTGCTGAAGGACCGCCCCATTCAGTGCTGTGGATCTCTGGTGTTTGTGGACTTTGTCTTTGTGTCACTGCCAGTGTTTGTCACTCCTGTATTCCGTCTGTGTGTCATTGCGTGTGGCATGTGTGATCTCGTGTGCACAGCTGTTCTCTTTTCATGCCAGACATGCAGCATCCTGGCAGTTCTCATGCCACCACAGCTATGGCACACATGGCCCTGCATTTCCTGTCACAGTGTTATCCTTGGTGGCCATGAGGACTCAAAGTCTGCCATGGGCAGGACATCCAAATCCTGGGTTACAAGACCAAGATCAGGCTTCAGAGACCAGAGGCACGTGGGGTGTGCCACACACGTGTGCTTTGGTGACAGTTTATGGCCTCGAATTGTTGAATGTTCCTTCCAGACTCAGGTTGGCACTGCCCACTAACTCTTTCTCCTCTTTCCCTTCAGACCAGCCGATGAACTGAGCCTCACCCTTTGGGTTCTCAGAAGTCAACCAACTTCACTTCCTCTTCTGGTCCTCATGGTCCCACCCCCTCCACCTGATGTCATTTCCGGTTCCCAGAATTCCACCATCCCATTACTTCACTTCCTGTCTACCAGGTCATTTATGGCAGCCAACTTTCCTTTCTTCCTCAGTTCTGTTTTGAGCTCACGTCTGTAAAGATCTACCTGCCAACCCAAGTATCCGGCGTGGATCCCCAAACCTTTCACTGTGTTGTGTGTGTGGTGACAGAGAGACAGACAGCCAGCCCTTGTCATTTTACATACGTAGAGACAGACGATAACAAAAGAACAATAAAGACGAGTCAGGCCAACCCTCACCTCCTCGTCCTTCTGATTTAAAGGCTTGAGATCCACCTTTGGGCCCGTGTAGGCCGGAGGCCTGCCACTTGAGTTTGAGGCAGGGCTGCCTTTGGTCAGGCGGCCTGAGCATGGAGCCTGAGCTGGCAGTGCGTCAGTCACTCAGTCAGTTGGTCGGTCAGTTGGTCAGTTGGTCAGTCATCGTCCAACCTGCTATATCCTAACACATTTCTGTCATTTGTGGCGGCAGCTCAGGCCGAGTCCCCAGGCCTCAGTAAGCCCCCCAGGGCCTCAGGGCGTCACTTCATAGTTGTGTTTGTCAGCAGCAGGAGGAAACGTTTTAACGGATCAGGAGACGAATGAATTTGACAGAATTGACCAAAGCGTGAGGACCAGACGGTGTCACGAGGCCCAGGAGAAGCAGGAATGGAGGGCAGAAAGAACACAGCCAAGGAGGTGGCTCTGAAAACGCTTAAAATCCATCCATCATCCAACCCGCTATATCCTAACTACAGGGTCACAGGGGTCTGCCGGAGCCAATCCCAGCCAACACAGGGCGCAAGGCAGGAAACAAACCCCGGGCAGGGTGCCAGCCCACCACAGGGCACACACACACACACTAAGAGGGACAATTTAGGATCACCAGTGCACCTAACCTGCATGTCTGTGGACTGTGGGAGGAAACCCACGCAGACACGGGGAGAACATGCAAACTCCACGCACTACCACTGCACCACCGTGCCACCCATGCTTTAAATCACAGCCAGGAAATGTCAGGAATCAATGGACAGTCTTCAAGTAGAACCCACCATCTCCTGGTGTTACCCTCGGAACCACCACTGGGGCTTAGCCCAGTCAGTCCCATCTCATCCAGTGACATTGTCACAGGGTTCAGAGCCTCATGTGACAGTGAGGGGTGCAGAGCAGGAAGGAATGGCCAGCCTACACGGCACACCCAGCCAATCTAAAAGTGGAAAAGTGGAAGACTTACGAGGGCAGATGTGCTGATGCTCATGAAGCCCACGGTCATCGTGCCTCTGGTGACATTTATGGTCACATCCCTCCTGCATTGAACAACAAATAAAGAAACGGGGCACCTGGTGGTCCCCAAGTCGAAACACAGACGGTTTTGTTTCCAGCTGTCCCACCAGGCCTCATGAGAACTCAAAGGAAACAAACTGAAAGTCGAGGTCACCTGTAAAGCCCGTTTTGCTGTCCTTCTCGTTTTCGTTTTGGGTCCTTTGCTCATTTCCGGTGGTCTTCCTGTTGTAGAGATCCATGTCTGCTGTCCCTTGTCTTCATGCTTCATCTGCCAGGTGCCTTGTGCTTAGTGGGTGTGGCCACCTGTCACTCTGCATGGAGGGCCTGCCCCCAGCTTTACAAAGGCTCATGGGAATTGTAGTCTTTGGTGTTATCATCAATGTGATGCGCTAGTAATGTTTAGGAACAACAATGAGGGGTCTGTGCCAGTGATGTCCCCATTGTAGACGGTATGGGGGTCTTCGTATTCTATTGTCAATGCCATTATAAAAGCATCATAGGCCCCCCAGGTAGAGTAATGTGCTGGGGCCCCTGTTTTGGCAGCAAACCTGAGACATACACAGGCATCAGAAACATCGTGGGCCCCCTGTGCTCCTAGTGCCCCCGGCCAGTGCCCCTTGTGCCCCTACATTAAGATGGCCAGGCGTAAGTTTGGAAGGTGGGGTTGTAAGCCCCATTGTATTCAGTTTTAATGATCGAGGAGACCCTTGAGGGAGTTGGGCTGGCTCAGCAATGACCGTTCCATGCCAATGATGGAGTAACTTGGCGAAGCCGTGGCATTCAGTCAACTCAAAGGTCTGTGAAGGTTAGGGAGGCCCAGGCTTGAAATATCCCACTTCTCACACCAAAACCGAAGCTTCCCATTGGCTCTCATGTTTCATATGGACAGTCGCTATCTGGAGTCCCAGTGGGATTGTGAGTGGAAGAGAGACTCCCGTGCTAAGGGAATGTGGACAGGGGATTCTTTTTAGTGCCCCCCTTAGCCGGCCCCTTGTCCTGCCATATTTGTTCCTGAACAGCCCCCAGACTGATGTCACTCGATTATGTTGTCGTATTAAGAGTTTAAAGTCCGAAGAAGATGGAGAGCCAAGCCACTAACATTTAGGATGAAGTTAAGGCCCAGTGGAGGGGCCAAGCAATGAAAGCCCACCATAAAGTGAGGGTCTCCGGTTATCAGGTAAAGTTGCTTAAAGAGCCGTGACCCACCTGTTCATTGGCTGGGTGGGCTTAGAGCTGAAGACAGAGACATTGGGAGGGAAGAAGGGACACTTGAGGGCAGTCGGTCACTTGAGCCCGGGGGACATTTTATTGAGGAGGCCTTGGCCCTGTCACTGTCACCCAGAGACATGGAGCATTTTCACAAGTCTGACTCGGGTCTCCTGCTGGTTACTGATATTGAATTCACGTCGACTCAATGCCAGTGGACTTGACAGCAGGGGCGGTGGACGTGAATGGAAGTCAGGTGACCCACATAATGCCAGGCTGTGATGGGCAAGAAGCCGCTGGCTGTGGAGCTGAGTGTCCAGTGGATGCCAGCTTAAAGATCTTCTCTGGGCTGCTGTATCTGCTGGTCACCCTCCTAAGGTCTGTCAGGACGAGGACCACTGGGGGTGACAAGCCAAGGGCAGGACACTAATTTAATGACACCAGTTACAAGAGACGCAGTAGGCACCATCAGTACAAATGAGCTGTGAAGAGTGAGGGGACACCAGTGACAATGGCATGGCACACATCCACCCACAGGACTCCATGAAGCCACAGAGCCCATCCTGTGTGCTGGGTGGGCTCACCTGTGACCATATTTACAAGCCAGAGGGTCAGCAATGGCGGGAGTAATGTACCTGCTACCCCTCACTGTTGAGGGGCCCTCTCCGAATGTCCCACCTTAGACAGTCATGGGACCTCTCGGGGACCTGATGGCCAAGCACATCATCCACCCAGGCTTTGCAATAATGTCACCTAAGTCCCTGCTCCGGCTGCCCATCTCCAAATCAATGAGCCTGGCACCAAGTGGGCATTAGTGTGGGGTGAGAAATGGTCAAGTGCAGCACATTAAAGTGACCAAATGTCTTATGTTTACTTGTCCAGCTATCTCATCATTTAACATGAACCACCAACAGCAGCATCCATCCGTCCATCTCCCAACTCTCTCTCCATCTTATCCTGAGTAGGGTCACAGGATTCTGGAGCCATCCCAGCCAGCAGAGGGCGCAAGGCAGGAGCAACACCTGGATGGACCACCGCAGCATCACAGAGAGCTGCAGTTCATAGATGGAAGTCACGGTCAGCTGTTAGGATGTTTAGGGTTTGGCCACCTCACCTACCTCTGACCCCACCTACCACTGACCACGCCCCTTCCCTTTCTTCTTCTTTCATTGGTAGTTTTAACATCCTGTGGTGCAGTACTGCCGCCTTCTGTGCAGGAAACCCCGCCCCATCTTCAGACCCTCTCTATGTGGACGGGGCTCAGTTCTTGGGAAGATGGCAGACATTTTCTGGAGTCTTCTAGAACTTTCTCCTGTGTTCCCTGTGATGCCAGTCATGCTGCCATGCCCAGCTGGCCCCACAGGTGAGTGTTTGAGTGTGGGCAGGCCTAGTGATTGGCTGGTTTGCTTGCCAGGGTAGGTTTAGCCCCACCTAACCTCCCCAAAAGGGGTGGACGGTTTGAGAAACTTTACTTAGGGTTAGGGTACACTACAAGACTTGCCCCAATTTTGCCAGGATGAACGCTGAGCGCGCCAACCTCATTGGGACCAGCAGGTACAAACAACGAGCAAATGGATGAGTGACTTTCGATCTGCTTAACCCGTGGGTGGCAGTGAATGACTTGTAGTGCCAGACTGATGTAAAGCGCCCTCTAGAGGATGAAGCCGAAGAGGCAGCTGACTTGTCTTATTTAGTGGCCTTCAATTCACAGACAGCTTTGGCTTTTCTGAGGATTTTGTGTCGGACCACCAGGGGGCACCTGTTTGCCATTTTTCTGTGTTTTTTTTTTTAAAGACTGGTGCAGCAGAGCAGCCATAAGGACCTCTTAAGGACTTCTTTGTGACCCTCAGATGGAAGAAGTGGACTTGATGATGATGATGATGATGATGATGATGGATGGCAGGTTGTCCCTGAGGTCCCCGGTTCAAGCCCTTACTCAGTGGGGTTGATTCTCCAGGTTCTCCATTTTAATTCCATGTGCCTCAGGTCCTCTGATGACTTTAAACTGGCACAGCGTGGAGGAGTCAGTCCTGTCGGCTCCTGCTGGGATGGTCAGTAAATGGATGGACTGATGGACAACAGTGAAAGTGGCCTGAGCACGGGTGCCAAAGGCTGGAGTGGTTCACATTCCTGACCTCGGAGGTGGAGGATTTGCTTGTATGCCCATTAAAGTCGGATTTCTTCTTTCTCTTCCTGAAGACATTAGTGAATTGACCAAAGATAATAAAGGCGCTATAAACTTTCCCTTGGAATTGCCTTTTGCACCCAGTGCTGCCAGGATTGGCTCCATGACCCACCCTGGAAGGACGGATTGATGCCATCGTGTGGGTAGCTGAGAAGTGAGCCCCCTTGTCTTCCAAGTTCAATCCCTGAATCGACAAATCGTTATTTTATATGGCGCCTTTGACAGAAGACCACCTAACATCAGAGAGAGGCTGAGGGTCAAAGACAGATGGAGGTCCACCTCGGTGAAGATCTTCAAGCTGCAGAGCTGAAGTGGTGGAGTTTGCGACTCCGAGGTGGCCCGTGTCTGATGGTCTCTTCCGGCTTGTATTGGGGGTCATCAGTGGGGACATTTTCTGGAGTCTTCTAGAACTTTCTCCTGTGTTTCCTGTGGGCCTTAACAGACAATCACACTCTTGATGCCAGTCATGCTGCCATGCCCAGCTGACCCCACAGATGAGTGTGAGTACTGGGACAGACAGCAACGGTGACAAAGCCAAGTGGGGGTTATGGGCTCAAGACCTCATCGTGAACCTGTGGCCAGCAGTGGAGAGGACAGCAGCCTTCATCATCTGACCATGAGTGGTGAGGATTTGGAGACACCAGAGTGCAGGACGGAGAGCAGCAGAAACACAGAAAGAATGATGGGGTCAAGATGGACGTCTAAGATACAACGAGAAGATCCTTGAGTGGTCTGTCTGACAACTCGTGACAAGTCATCTGCTTTGGTTTGTGCTTGTGGTCTGTACGGTGGCACAGTAGGTGGCATGGTGGCCTCACAGATCCCATGTCATGGTCCTGACTCTGTCCATATGATGTTAGCATGTTCTCCTTGTCCGCGTGTCACTGTGGCACTGGATGTTCAAACTGAAGACTGTGGATTGACGTGAGTGGTGCCAGTGATGGGCTGGCATCCCATCCAGGATTGGTTCCTTCCTTCCTTCCTCCTTCAGTGACTTCAATCTTTGTGACCCTCGGCTGGAAGAAGGTGGCTTAATGATGATGATGATGATGATGATGGATGGCAGGTTGTCCCTGAGGTCACCGCTCAGCTTTAATATAACAGATGTGTCACCCTACTGCGGTGTCCCCCTCAATGTGAGTCACTTTGCTGGCCTGTTGTCCCACACAGAAGCTTTGAAATTCCGACCCTCAAGCACTTTAAGGTGGAGGGTCACTAAGGAAAGGCACTATATAGAATCACAGGGCCACCAGGGACAATTTGTGTCACCAGTCTGCAGCTGAGCTATGCTGGCCCACAGTCACTCAGAGACCTGAGGTGTCCCTTACTTCACGGTGACACAAATGGAAACTCTTTAATGGAAACTCTTATATAGCGCCCTGCACCACAGTCTCACCTACAAATACAAAGCAACGCAACATTGGAATATGACAAGAGCCCAAAATGACACACACAGAAGTGCTGCGGCCAGTTGAAGTGACCCAGAATGGAGGGCTGTGCAGAAGCCACGCTCAACATGTCACCCTGAGTGACCATCCAGCAGCTACATGGGGCCCACACAGCTGGGTTGTGTTTGGGTGATGGTGGTGGGCAACACTGATGCTGAAGGCCAGGAGGACCCCAAGGTGGAGGAGAGGAGGGACAGACTTAACAAGACGATAGTAGTGGACAAGTGAGCCTGATAGACGTGAAAGGCGCTGTAAAACAGATTTATGTGGTCCTCATTGGCTCAGGTCAAACGTCCAATGAAATTCTCCCTTTCAGGTGCCAATCCACAGACCACCGGCCGCTGCTCAGTGACCCCGTGATCAGTGTTATAGATGTGAAAGGCGCTATATAATAAGTAAATATATGGATACATGTGTATGAAAGGCACTATATCATGGGTAGCCAGTGCTTTATTTGTCCCACGTGAACTGTAACAAGGCTCACCTTCTGTGGCTGTCATTTCTATCCTGGCATCATTTGGCAAGGTGGGTCAAAGCCACTGGAAGTGACGATAAGGGACGAGCTCTAAATGTGGTCACACATGCCCAGTGGCTCTCAAGAGGGCCGATGACCTGTGGTGTCTCCTGCATGGCACCATAACCCCATCACCTGGCAAGTGACCGAATGAAGGGCATCAGGGGTCCAAAATGAGGGTCTCGCACAGTGATGCTGAGGGACAACAGAAACAGCCCATCCAGGTCAAGATGTGCTTTAGATATGTAGTGGGGATGCCCGCTTGGCTCTGGTGCCAGGCACTGACCTGGGTGGGTACATCAGAGACTGGGCGGTCTCATGGCCTGGAATCCCTACAGATTTTATTTTTTTTCTCCAGCAGTCTGGAGTTTTTTTTTTTTTGTTTGTTTTTTCTGTCCCCCCTGGCCATCGGACCTTACTCTTATTCGATGTTAATTAATGCTGATCTATTTTGTTTTCTTATTGTGTCTTTTATTTTTCTATTCTTTATAATGTAAAGCACTTTGAGCTACTGTTTGTATGAATATGTGCTATAGAAATAAATGTTGTTGTTGTTGTATCACTCTTGGGGGGAGTGGTCCGTCCAACTCACCAATCCTCACGAGTGTCCAGAAGCTAAAGGTGAAGCAGTTGGACACGGAGGGCCTACAAGTGAGGCGTTTCCCGAGTCCCTCCTGCTTGACCTCCACGGTGCGGCACTTAAAGCTGACCTGCTGACCGCTCCCGTAAATCGCGACGACACGAGACGCTGTCCTGTCCACCACGGACTTCTTTCCATTTCGAGACCAGGACGAGGTCCGAGAAGGGGACATTCTGGACGCGCATGCTCATTCGTGCACCTCGTGCCCAGACTGTGCCAGCCGTTCCGCGACTCCGCGCCGAGCGAGTGCGTCAAGTTGAGTGACGGCTGGAGCGCGCGCGCCCGACGCTGTTCGACTCGGGGGCAGGGCTACGAGCGGCCGCGCGCCTCGCTCGCGCCCGCCGCAGAGCTTAGTCAGGCAGGAACGCGCCGCGCAGTCAGAGAGAGTGGCCGCTGCGGCACTTCAGTCCCTCGCGCTGCTCTGCTGCTCTGCTGTGCTGCGACTCGTAGAGACCCGCGACTGACTGGGGAGCAAAGTATCGGAAGGGAAGCGCGGAGCCGAACCGCGGCCTCTCCTCCTACCCGACGCACGAAGACGACGAAAGAAATCGAGAAAGACGGGAAGCAAAATGAATCCTCAGTGCGCGCGCTGTGGGAAGATCGTGTACCCGACCGAGAAAGTGAACTGCCTGGACAAGGTAAATTGGGACTTTGGTGGGCTCCTCTTCGGGGGGGGGGGGGATTGGGCAGGTGGGCAAAGCCTGCAGCCACGACAGCGACATCAATTTGGGTCGCTCGCAGCTCGCCACCTGACACGGGCGCAGCACTGAGAGGTGGAGGTGGACCTGGTCGCGGGGAGCGATCCCCCCCTTTAGTCCGGAGTGCCCAGGACCACACGCCCCCTTCTCGCGCTCGGTATTAGTCCGTAAGGTGGGCACCGTGACGCAGTGCGTACTCGGCTACGCCGGAGGACGTCAAACGGGCCGTGGCCGTGAAAGCCGAGCCGGCGCCGAAACGTCCGCAGTCCTCCGGTGAGTCGCGGGGCTGCTGGAGATGTCAATGCCGGCTTATGTAATGAAAAAATGCATTATTGATGGCACTGAGCGTGCTGCCCGATCGGGCTGAGGAGGGTGGGAGGCGAGAGGGTCCAGCAAGAGAAAGTACATGAGAGGAGTGTGGGGTCTCTGGGACGGTGGTCTAACTTGGTCTTTCTGTTTTATTTTCTTTACCAGTACTGGCACAAGGGATGTTTCCACTGCGAGGTCTGCAAAATGACGCTCAACATGAACAACTACAAAGGCTACGACAAGAAGCCCTACTGTAATGCGTGAGTAGCGCCGCCCGTCCGTGACACTCCCATACCTGGCATGCAAATGTCACCGTGTTATGCAAAGCGCTGCCCCTGCTGTGGCAGCCGAGAGGACGGAGAATTCCACGAACTCCCTTCCGCCTGAATAAACGTGAGCCACGGCCACAAAGGGTTAACTCTGCTCGCAGTCTCTCAGTCTATAGCGCCTTGTGCCTCATTATAATACACCTGACTACACACGCGGAGTGGCGGCGCAGGTGGCTGCCGTCACGCTGTTTGACTGTGCGGGTCAGGTGTCGGAGTCACGCAAAGCAACGCGCTCAAGTGACTTTCGTGTCGCGTGTCAGTGCCGCTTCACAGCTGTCGAGTTTCCGTGAACGACGTGGCGGGTGGCCTGACGCAGCCCTGCCCTGACGCTCGAGTGCGACTTCGTTGTGAGCAGACCGACGAGTGATGGCCTGGCCAGGTATGGCACCGTCATGGCACTACATGTCATTTTCACGCCCATTATTGTCCCCAGAGTCAGTGACTTCTCACGTTCTAATAATCCTGAGATAAAAGCTGGTGTCGCTATAAAAGGCGCTATATGAAGCTGCACCAGCCAGTTCCTCACTACCGTCTGCTTTTGTCACCCTGATAGCCGCTGTTAACGTGACTGTTACATCCCGGACACTTTTGAATATTTTTATCTACAGAAAGGCGCTATATAACACAGTTTGTTCTGACTGCATGTGGGACCCTGAGCGACTTGGGTGGCCTAAAAACACCAAAGGAATTTTGGACTCGCTTAGGATGAAGGAGTCCACTGGCCATTCAGACCTTTGAAACCTGATGAGTGAGGGGAGAGTGGACCCCTGGACAATACGGGGCCAGTTTTTAGTGACCGGTGATGGCAGGGGACAGCTTAGCTATTAGCTAAACAAATGAGCCTGATGGACTGAATGGTCTGCTCTCTTTTGTCCAATTTCTTTTGTTCTTGTGGCATCAGAGGACCTCTAGTGGTCAAACATGTTGAGCTCATTAGGCCTGGAGGACCACTGACTCAGACCTGGAGGAGGTCTGCTCTCCTACGGGGACTTGCAGCCAGAACTCCAGCTTTGGAATGTTGTGACCACGTGACACCTCACTGAGGCAGAAACCTTCTACTGGGACGAGGTGGTAGGCCATCAGGTGACACACACACACACTGACTGGTCTGATCTTGTTCTTCCACACCGGGCACAGAGTGAGACTGAGGCCAACAACAGGAGAAGGCCAGCGGGACGGGCAATTAGAACAAAGAGTAGGAGACGGAGAGATACGGAAGGGAGAAGCAAAGGGACAGAGTGAAAGAGAGAGAGAAGAAAGGAGGGGTGGAGCCTCAGCTGCAATTTGAATATTGTAAATGAAGGAGAGATAGGGGGAGGGGAAGGGGAGGAGCCTTAGTTGCACTTTGAATATTCTTAATGAGGGCGATTGAGTGAGAGGGATAGGAAGGGGAGGAGCCTGTGCTGCCACTCGATTATTTTAAGTGACAGTGACTTAGTGGGAGGGGCTCCTTGTTACCCCTCAGTCACAGATGGCTGTCTGTTTGGTTTAGTGGGAGAGCCTTCTGCCTATGATTTGGTGACCCGTGTTTGATGTCCACACATCGGCTTTAACTCATACAGATGGGCACCACCATCTCTGAAGGGTAGCGATCCACAAGTCCTTCAGAATCAGCGGGCACAGACCTTGAAGCTAATGCCATCTTTGTCCAACTTCATGACATTCCTTCACCTCTGTCCACTGCAACCATCCATGAAAGGAAAAATCAGCCCAGAAACTGCGAGGGCAACTTTACATACGTTCTAGCAAACTGGGCAGGAAAGGCACATTTAGCCTGGTACATATTTGCCACCTAAAATTGCAGTGCCATGCTGTTTATAAGAACTGGCACAGTTCAGTTTATTCAAATAAGTTTGTTGTTAAGAATTCATATTGGCTGGGCCTGACTGTGTCAATGCCACCCTGCCAAAGTGCCCCCCCTGCCCGGCACCATCCTAAATGCATACACAGCCAGCAGTCCCCAGAATGATTGAAGATGGCTATTTTGAGGGACATATTAGCATGCTGGCCTGCGGGTCATCTCCCGTACCCATCAAGTTGAATTTGGTGCCCCTTGATGCCCTCGTATATTAATTTATCACAAGCAGTTTGGATGTTGCTTTACATTTGGCCAGTAACTCCAGCCAATCCTACTCCATCATGGCTTTTTAACTGGCACCCCAGTCAGTAATGTGGTGCCCGCTGCCCTCCTGGGCACCCCATGCCTGTTTTCTTCTTTCTCTTCTCATCAGAGGAGCCTGTGGCTGTCAGCGATGGATGGGCTCTCCCTGGGGGGCCGATATTCTTGTTGTGGCCGTCAGTGCAGCGCATTGACAAGATGGAGGTGTGATTCACACTGTCTGCTTGGCGCAGATTGGTGCTAAGTGGCATGGCGTAATAAGCCTGTCGAGCAGGTGCCGTGGGTGCAGTTCAGACCCGTAGTCCGCTTCATCTGCCACTAGGCCACCCTGCTCCTGTTGGTCGAGATGCCGTCTTCACGTATCGTTAATCGATGACAGGCGCTGAGAGGTGGCACTCAGAGGAATTCATCACCAGGTGCAGACAGGCACTGCGTATGATGCCACTCTATTGGTGCTTTCTGGGCCTCCCAAATTGTGCCTGCTGGGCAGGGCGCTATATAAGAATACGTCGATTGTGCTGGTGATGACCGAGACCCTGGCGGGCTGAATGGTCTCCTACTGTTCTGAAGTGATGTGGGCGTGACATGTGCCACTCTGAAGCATACCCTGGCATCTGTCTGTCTGTCTGGGGAGGCCACAGGCCTGCAGCTTGCGTTTCAGGTGAAGCCCCAAAGGCGTCACAACCCTTGATGTTTGTATTCTCTTTGTGTATTGTGGCGTGAACAGCTGTCTCCTGTGTCACTGGCGTGTGACGTTGTCACCGCTGCTGTGTTTCAGATGGCGATGGAGATTTGGGATTAAAAAGCAAAATCAAATGTGCCGGTGTGTGAGCGCTGGTGTCAGTGTGGAGTTCTAGTTGGGCTTTCGACCTTCCTGATCTTCTGGTATTCCTGACTGAGGCCTCCGCCTCTCCGCTCCCTCGACGCTCCTCTCGTTTCCTAAACAATTCCAGAATTAACGATGAAGATGAAGACGCGTCACTCGTGACCAGGAATAGAAATTCCAAATGGTGACGCGTAATGTAAAGGAGATCAACATTAACATCACTGCACAGGAAGAAACACGCGGAGAATCGGCTTCTGCTTAACAACAACAGCAGGAGGAGGAGCAGGAAGAGGAAGAGGAAGATGGCACCACAGAGCACCTCAACTCGAGTTCCATTGTTTGTGGTCGTTTGATCCAAAGATTGAACTCAAACGCCGCCATCTTTGATAGGCGCATTAAGATCACGTCCCCCATGTCAGCAGGGTTTGATCACATGATGGTAGCCAACATGACAACTGACAACAATAGCAACAAATGGCATTGTGTAAGAAAATAAAAACAATAGAAATAAATTAGAGAGAGCAACAATATAACTCAGAAATGTAGGAGAAGAACGTCAGCCACGTGGAGTTCAGCATCGAGTGCGACTGCCACGCAGAGTCCGGCCTCACCGAGGCTGCTGACAGAGGAGGATGGCGTAGTCGGCAGGATCTGAGCTGTCGTGGGAGAAGCTGAGGCTTCACGGGGGGCTCAGCTTGGAGGGCTTCGGTCACGAGACGGGTGCTGGGCATCCACAGCCAATCATTAGCAGCCGAATGTTATTTTCTGGCGATGTCGTCATTTGTTCACAGATTCTGTTGGCTCTTTAACGTTTGTTTGTCGTGTAGAACGTCATTCTGTTATCCTTGTTTTGTTTGTTTGTCTTCTTTGCTAATTCTTATTAACATTATGTTTACACAACGCCACCACGTGGTAGCACTTGTCACACCGATGACATGACAAACGGGGCAGAGTTATCCCCTTGGTGGCTCAGGATCCTCCCTGCGTTGGGTGTGGCCTTTGGCTTCGTATTCATGTCACCCATTTATCGTCCCCAGGACACCAATGAGCTCCCAGGGGTGGAGACGGTCATCTGTGCAACTGAGGGACACATCGGTCACAGTAAGTCACCATTACCAGGGTGCACCACTGCCAGGTGTTCTGCTAAGCAAACTGGCATTCAGAAAAAGGGGGGATCGCCAGTAGAGCAGCTGTGGGCACCAGCAGAGCTTCCTGTGGTTTGACGCTCAAAGCTCCCTCCACTCTCTGGCGCCCCCTGTGGCCGTGCCGTGATCGCACAGGCTGTGCTACAGTCATAATATGATGGGCACTCAATGCCCTCCACCATCTGCCTGGTCTGCTGTTGGTAACAAAGGGCCAATGGCCGGGCTAAGTGACACTTGGCACAGTCGGCCATTTCTTGTCTCCACTGCTGCTGCACTCCGCCCCTTGGCATTCGGCTTTCTATTTTTATGCTTTGCTTCCTCCTCTTCGTGTTCTGCGTTTCACCTAAATATGGAGGGTCACGAGACGCCCTCAGACCAAAGGGTCCTTGTTGCGCCCCCCAGATGTGGAGATTGATGAGAAGCTGAAAGTTGGCTCGGTTGTGTGGCAGTAGGCACAAGTGAGGAGTCCCGAGGGTCCCAAGCTGTTTAATTTAGCTCACATTCTGGACGTGAGGCCCTGACCGCCTGGCATCGTCTGCTGCCCGTGGTTTGGATGGTCAACTCGGTTGGGTTTCTGTGCCCTCTTTGTGGTGCCTACTGATGGAGCTTGTGTGTTGGAGGTTGCTGTAGAAAGCAGCGACTCAGTCTTTAATGAACTTGTGTTTGCAGTTTCCTTCTTCACTCCGATGGCAGGGGCAGCGGCGGGCAGGGAGAGGGAGTGGGCACACATGCTAAGTGATATGGCAGTGGCAGACATAGCGTGTCCTGGGGGGGGGGGGGCCCCACATCCCCCCCCCGAGTGTGTGGGTGGGGGGGGGTGCAGGAGACAGGGGGGTACAGATTGGTACAAATGGCATGGGGCACTGGTGGGTCTCCAGAATTTGGCCTCCTTTGGAAATGAAAAGTCCAAGTTCTGTAAACAACGAGACAAACCTGCGGATTCAGAGGTGAACATGCCTAACTTTGGGGGGGGGGGGGGCCGGTTAGGGTAGCAGCAACAGTGCCAAGAATGGACCCTTTCTGCTGTCCCCTAACCTCTCTGCCCTGTGATGCCCGCTGTAAGCCGGGCACTGTGATGTGTGCTGCCTTCTACCTTGGCTGTAATGGCCTACTTTGTGAATGGCACGATAAAAACCCCACCACACAGAGGTAAGGGCAAATAGGGGCAGGGCAGAGACGTGTCACATGAGGGTCCATAAAGAGCCCTGGTGATTATTTAGTGACTGTGGCTGTCCCCCCCAACCCAAACCCCAAGGTCAAGGTGGACTAAAGCTCATCACTCTGTTTTTTTATGGGATGGCTGAGGTGCATCACCATGGGGACAAACGGCAAACCTTGTGGTGTCTCCGGTCATGAGGGGTCCAGGATGTGTGTCTGATTGTGTCGTTCGCGTGACCGTCGCCACTTTGTGAGTTTACTTCGGCCTTGAAGCTCGCTGGTCAAGTCAACCGACTCCATTCTGGATTTGAGCGCTGCCAGCTTTCATGGTTTGTAGAGGGGCTTTAGGGGGGATTCTCAACATTCGGGTAGCTTTTGTGCATTCTGCAGATTTTATTTTCATATATGCAAAAATAACAACACAAAAAAGTCAGGCGTGGACCTCAAGAATCACACACACACACACACACACACACACAGTGGCTTAGTTATTTACATTCTACATAGATAGATGGATAGAGTGAAAGGCGCTATATAACAGATAGATAGATAGATAGATAGATAGATAGATAGATAGATAGATAGATAGATGTATGTTAGTATTTTGATGGCAGTGCGCCGCAAAGCATCCCACGCATGCGCAGTTCACAGCCGTGCCAATGGCGCTCTTAAGACCTTAAATGTATGAGTCTGCAGGTCGGTCAGTTCACTGGTGCCCGGCGCACCAGTGATGAGAGTGAAATCGTAACGGCCGCCTTGGCCTCTCAGAGGGTCGCGCATGTGAGGGGGACAGTCGGAAGAAATGCTTTTGTGTTTCACATTTTTGTAAAACGATTCGAATGCATTGTGATAGAGAAGCACATAACACCGTTTTTCAAACATAACAATACTTTTTTTATATACATTTTGAACTTTGCAGCGCCGTAAGTTTAACTTTAAAAATGACTTTTGGGTTCTTGCACTAAACAGACTGGCATCACATCATCCCAGATTCAATAAAGTCCATCCATCCATCCTCTTCCGCTTATCCGGGGTCGGGTCGTGGGGGTAGTAGCTTAAGCAGAGAGGCCCAGACATCCCTTACCTTCAATAAAGTCGACGGGTAATAATAATCTTTCTCATTTACCCATGATTCTTCCTGGCTAATTTATGCAAATTTCGCACGGTTGTTATCCAATGGATGCACGAGGTCAGCGTTTCTAGCGCCGGAGAACTTTTTAGCGCGGCGGGAACGCATGTGACGAGTGGAGCCGCCGAGTCGTTAATGGCGGTGAACTGCAGGGCAGGGCATGGCATGGCTTGTAACGGCAGTTTTAACGGAGGCCCGCTTGTTCTTTTATTTCTTATTGTATTCTTGTGCACGTGCTGCGTATGACAGGTGACTGCGCATGCGTGCCGCGCTTACTCCGACGATGCCATTCTGTAGGATTTTCTTCATTTGTGGACCCTGCTGAGGTGTCCATCACGGCTGACGCCCCCTAAGAGACCCCTGAGTCGGCTCGACGAAAAGCGAGCGGGACGCGTTTCACGTTCAACATTTCAATTTCAGTTGTGTTTGATGTTTGCTTTGCTTTTTGTTGTTTTAAAGACGAATCTTTTTTATTGTTTGATATTTTAAACGTTTTTCTTTGTGCCCCTCGTTCACTGAGTGTCTGTATAGAAATACGCGACATGTGCCAGTTAAGAACATCGCCTCCCGCCTAGTAAAAGAAACCTCGGGATTTGCGGGGGTCGTGGAGGGTCTGGGGTTAATGGGCGACAAAAATCAGGTGGCTTCAGGCGGCGTTAATCCGGCGGGTCTTCGAGGTGCCCCTGCTCACTGGCGAACGTGAACGCGCCTTCATTTGTGTCAAGGACGCCCGAGCGCCGCGCCTGGGGGTCTTTCAGAGTTCCGCACTGCTTGGCCTCCCTCTCCCTGAGCCCCCCGTCCCCGTTTAATGATTAGCTCCTGACCCGAGTGACACGCTTTGAAGCTGGCAGCCTGGCACTTTCACACGGTCGCTTTGGCCAGAGAGGGAAAAATTAATGCAAACAAATGGCCGTCCGGGAGCGCGCGCGCCCCCGCAGCCCACCTCGAGTGACTTTCCCGACGCCCCTCACTGTCCACCCGCCGCTTCAGCCTGTGGGTTTGGCTGACCACCCAAGCCCACCCTTTGCTTTATATAGCGCCTCGTTCCTCGCAGCTCAGCCACGCCAAGTAAGTTAAATGCCGACTGCCTGCCATCTAATTACCCCTCACAACCTGGCATTTTCCTGGGCGGCTTCTGCGGCAGGCTGGCGTGCCCGCCGTCATCACACAAGGCGCTTTGTTTGGCCGGGCGGCTATTTTTGAAACGGCCCTGGGGCGGAGGGTCGCCTTTGTGGCGCCTGTGGGGGCGCGCCGATCTTTTGGGGGGCTCCCAGCATTCGAGTGCGCATCCCGCGGGGGACGGGCAGAGGGTGGAGGTGTCTTCTGCCCTCCCCTGACATGTCACCTTGTCCCTTCTCACTTGACATGTCACCTTGTCCCATCCTCGTGAGGGTGTCCATTCCTCTGGCCCTGCATTTGAACCCGTGTTCGTCCATGTAGTCCTCACAGGTCTGGCATGCAGTCACTTGATTTTCACGGGCAGGGTGGTCTCCTTTGTCTTTATGCCCCCCTCCTGTTATTACCTTCTCTTGATCCCCCCTGTGTTCTTGTTTAGTGATTGAAGTGCAAATGAAAGGCACTATATAGAGTGGCACAGTGCCAATCAAGTTGATTGGACCACTGCTTTCTGAGGTGTGAGTGTGTGATGTGATTGGACCAATGTGAACAGGCTGGCAGTGCCCACTGAGTCAAGAGGGTGCCAACCTGTCCTGCCCACCTCCAAACGCTGCTCTGAGATTTGTGTCCCTAGTGGACAGTGTGTTCAAGTAAACAACCCACATTGCTAAAAGTCTACCAGCCAGTGCCCACCCGCATGGAGGCTCTGATGGGCACCCAGATGAGCCACCTACAGACTGAGGGCTCACAACGACGCAGATGGCGCCAGCGCCAGCTGTTGCAGTTGTATACAAAGCTTGTATGCAAATCCATCATTTGCATATTGTCAGGGCGATGCCCAGCGACAGGCAGGTACAGTTACTGGGACTCAGAAGAGCTCTGTGTTTTCACTGCTGCCAGCCCTGTGAGCCTTCCGGGGGTCCGCAGGTGTCACCTTGCTGGGACGTTGGACCGAAACCTGGGATTGAGAGTTGTGATTTGCTATGCGGTCCCCTCATTCTGCGCCTACCCCTGGTCACACATGTGTACAGCTCGCTTGGTTCAACAACTGGTGCCCAGGTGGGCAAAGCTTCACAAAAGGAATCAGTGGACTGGGATTGAACTTGAAAGGTTATATAGCGCCTTTCCTCCTGTGTTTGGGTTGCTTTTGACGTCTTTAGGTTGTCTGAACCCGGTCAGGTGATGTGAGCGACTTGGGGGTCACTGGTGGGCTCTGGACTTTAGGACCATCTGATTTTATATAGCGCCTTTCATGCTGCACACCGTCCCTTAGCCCTGCACTCACACAGATCTTTAGGGGGCTCTTCTTTGGAGACCCTCACTCAGCTTCTCTAAAGTAATGAGCCAAAGTCGGCTGTGAGCGTATATAGCGCCTTTCATGGAGAGAGCTGAGGGGATTGAGGGAGCCAGTGGTGGGAGCAGACCACCATGCCTCTTGACACCAAGAGGTGTGCCACCCGCCTTGTGTCTCCCTGGCCTTCCTATGCTTTTGGTGCCCACACAAGGTGCCCCACAGTTTGTGTCAGGTGCTTTCATGAGATGCCCATCTGTTTCTGTGCCATTTCCTGGTCTTCTGTTTGTCCGCTGACAAAGGCCTCAGAGTGATGCTGGCAGAGATGTGAATTGGCTCTTTGTGCTCGATGCCAGCGTGATACCTATCCTGCAGTGAATGGCGCCGCTGCCACGCATCTCGATGAGCTTGGGAACAACAGACCTTAATGTGCTGGGGCGCGATGAGGGGCTTCGGTGTTTGGAGTGGAAGCTGCTTTGTCCTGCAGGTCCCTCACACACACACACACACACACACACACACACACACACACACACACACTGTGACGCTGAAATGGGCAGCAGGGCTCATCGGACGTAACCCTCCATTCATTGATTACCTCTGGCAGTCTGTAGGTTTATATAGCGCCTTTCACAATATCAGGGTGACCATTCAAACAGCTGACTGAGCACCATGTGGCCAGCTTAGGTCCCTGCATCGTTGGCTTAATGGGCAAGGCGCTATAAAGTCTGAATTGTGAGGTAAGACCTGTGGGGCTCAAAGACTTCTTAAGTGAATCTGAGTAGTCAGGCCACCATGAGACTTTACAGACAAGCCATTCACTGTCACAGTTGTCACACATGGGTGACGGAGTAGGTGATGTGGCCCTCTAGTGGCTCAGGAGATGACCCTCCCAATGACTCTGTGTGACACACCACAGGAGCCCAAAGTGACCGACGTATACTGGTCAGTGATCAGGTGGCCTGTGACTGTCACCAGGTATTCATGAATGAAAAATCAGATGAACCCAAGTCATCCATTTCCTGTCCCCAGTCAGGTGAGCCCACAGTGAGACAGGGGGGCCTCGTCCAGCCAATGCCAGTCTGCCAAGTGGAGCTCATAGAGAGTGCAGCAGGAACGAGGTGGTCACACTGCGGCCACCAAGGCTTTTCAGGAGGAGAACTTGGCACTGTGCCCTCAACCAGCCTGGCGAGTCACAAACAGCTTCTCTCTTGTGCCATTTCTGTCACGGCCATCCGGCAGGAGAACAACAACGGCCCTGTGGGGGACAATGACAGAAACAAAAACGTGGAAGGCAGTTTGGGGCCAAAGAGAAGTGAGACACTGCGGGGGTCCTGGGCCAGCCGCCCAGCGATGGCCTCCTTCTGGTCACCCTCTCCTCTCACTTGTTGTTCTCGTTCTGTCAGAGACGCCCATCCTGTGCTGGCCAGGCCATCGACCGGCCGCCCAGAGCCACACGCTGTGCGCTGAAGGAAGTCGCCTGGAAATGCGAGCTCCGTGTCCTTCCTGCCTGACGTGTGGCGCGGCTTTAGAGGGCTGTGCTGTCGCCAAACTGGACTTACTGGAGTGAGCAGATTGGCACACGTGTGTCTGTGTATAGTGCCTTACATGGTGCCAGCCATTACCACATATATCTGTATATATAGTGCCTTACACGG
>JANRMT010062820.1:34636580-34661142 GCA_026402145.1 Polypterus bichir lapradei
CCCCCCCCCACCATTGGGGTGTCACAGTGGCTGATGGAGCGAGCGCAGGTTTGAAAAACTAAAGGAGTTCACTCTGAGTTTAGTGAGGACCACGTCATGGAGATGTGACAAAGCCACCATAAGCATGGAGAAGAAGTGCGGTTGGCAGACACGAAAGCTATAAAGTGGGCCGATTTACAACAAAAATGGAAGAAGATTGGGGGGGGGGGCGGTCAATAAGAAATGAAAAAGGAAGAGACAGACAGTGAAGACACGGAAAAGGCACTCGCTTGACGCTCATATATGGAGGACCTCCCAGCAGTAACAGGGACTACTAAGGAGGAACCGAGGGATTTAGAAAGTGCAGAGAGAGAAGAGCTGTGGGGATTAAAATGGCTGAAATCACACAAATGAGCAGAGGGCCTCATCAGATTTACCACAGAGAGACAAACCCCTGGCACACTGGGCACCGGGGACATTCTGAAGGACTGGAAACTGGCAAATATGATCCCATTCTATATAAAGGGTGACGGGCCAGTAGTCTTAGCATTCATCACAGGAAAAGGAATGGAAGGAATTACTAAGGAGAAGATTGGGCATCACATGGCAGGTATGGGAGTTTGACTGAACAGTTGGCATGGGGTCAGCAGAGAGAGGTCATGTTTAACTGACAGGCTGGAATTCTATGAGGAAGAACAAAAGGATACGAGGAGAGTGGAGCAGATGATGTTATTGATGTGGACTTTCAGAGAGCGTTTGAGAAGGTGCCACTTGAGGGGGTGGGCATCAGACTAAAAGAAGTGGCGTGTAGATGGGCACAGAATTGGCACACAAAGCAGATGGTGATGTTAAGAGTGGTGTCCAGCAGGGGTCAGGGCTCTGTCTAACATACACAGTCATAGTGGACCGGTCACTATGTCTGCTGGGCAGCGGTGATCGGGAGAGCTGATTGGATGTTAGGCTATATAGCACCCTGGTGTGTGACGAGGCCTCGTCTGGAGTTCTGGGTGACGTTTTGGTCCCCAGACCATACAAAAGACATGGCAGCACCAGAGAAGGTCCAGGATGACTTCAGGGCTGAGTGGCCTGAGCTGGGAGGGGACACTGAAGAGGTCGGACATTCAGAGGGGACACAAGTGAAGTGTTCACAACTTTGAGGGACGGTGGATCCCGGCCGTCACTTCCAAATGACTTCTACGAGAATACGGGGACAGAGACGGACGTCTGAAAGCATGACAGAGACGTAAAACTGGTGAGCGTGTAGTGTGGTGGACAGCTGGACTTTAGGGCCCTGCAGAGGTCAAGCTGCGGTCACTTTGGGTGGCCTGTCCTCATCTCGGTTTTCCTCGTGTTCTGCCGTGTCTTCTTATAATCCTAAGCTCTGCGTTTTCCTTGAGTTCCTCCCCGTCCCAGCAGGTCCATCTGCACACTCACTTCTTCCAGGTGGACGAGCCGAGGGACGGAGCCACGCTGGCCACTTGTCATCTGCCAACCCAAGTGCTGAAAGCGCTCCAGATGGCCACCAGCGTCCCTCGGCCCTCCGCGTCTGGGACTCGAGGGCATTCATTTCAGGCGTTTGTGGGTGTGGGCATGTGAAAGGCGCCATATGGACTGCAGCGTGACCCCTTTGTCTTTTCTTTTTCCTCAGACACTACCCAAAGCAGTCCTTCACCACGGTGGCTGACACTCCAGAGAATCTGCGACTCAAGCAGCAGAGCGAGTTACAAAGCCAGGTGAGGCGGACGTGGGCAGGTGTGGGCACTGCTGGGGCTGGTAAAGGTGGCACCTGATTGTCACGGCACATGAAAAGCCACCGGATGCTGTGCTGCCATTGTAGGAGCGCAGGTCAGTTAAGGCGCTATATAAAGGCTGAGCCAGCGCTGCGTGAAGACAAGTGGCACTCTTGGGAGAGTCGTGCCTCGTCCCTCAGTAAGGTCCAATTATCTTGTCACTGTGCTGCTTCCAAGTCACTTGCCATCGGGAGCGCAGCTCTGTCATTATCGTCACAGCAGAGTGTCACAGTCGGCGACGGCCATCTGCAGACGAGGGCTTCAAGTGGACTTCCTCTCATTGCCACTCCTTCCTGATGTTGTTTTAGTGCCTGGCCTGCGGGCATGGAGAGCAACACAGAAGTGAGACGATGGCACAGCCATCGAGGCTCCCCCTGCTGGGTATCTGAACCCACGCCTGCAGGATTAATTGACACAGATGACGATTTCGTGTTTCCTTCTTAGGGTTTGTAAAGCATTTCCCAGAATCCATTTCAGAGCGTTCAGCTTATATAGCGCCTCTCATCTCAGGGCGCTTCGCAGCGCTAGTCCTGGTGGTTAAGTGACGCGTTCAGATGTCCAGATTGAGCTGAGAGTCCGGTGCCTTAACCACTAGGCCACTGCCAGCACAGGACTGGCTCCGATATAGCGCCTTTCACTTATGGTGAAGTAGAACACAATGCCAAGGCAATGCAGACTGACGATTTGAAACTGGTGGTGACCCCAAGATGCTCTCCACACTGGCAGGAGGCACGGGGTGGGGGCGGGCGTGTTGAACCCGGGACAGTCCGGTGGGCTGAGCTATCACATGTCTCGTGGTCAATGTGTCGGCCCCAGAGCCAGTGTCCTTGTATTGGAACTGTGACCGGTGACCAGGCTGCTGTGCCCATCCAATCTGCACTCGTGCCAGTGCAGTCATACATGAAAGTCACCATCTGCTTATGGTGGCCACTGCCCAAGAAGAGATTTGAGTTTAGTCCAGCATCCGAGCAGGAGCTGAATTGGCACTTGTCTCTGCCCCTTCCCCTGGCACAGGGGCACTATATGCCAATTGTGAATATCTGCTCAGATGTGGGCTCAAAAGCTGTGTGCCTCCAGGTAACATTTCACATTTTGAAACAAAATAAAATCATTGGGCGCAAGTGAATGGCACTGCCATCTTGGGCTGTGATAGGTGTGCTCTATCAGTTTAGCTCACTGGCATCAGAATGAGGTACCACATCCTGCCAATCAACTGTCCGTATATTTCCTGTCCCAGAAGGGTCTCATTTGCCCCTCAGAGCTGTGGTTGAAAAGAGGTGGCAGTTAGCAGCAGCGCCCCCTTTCACCCTGGGATGGAACTGCTTACCTTGCAGGACCCTTGAAGGTGTCCCCAAATCAGGTGTGTGTGACACCATCTTGGGACTGGTGAAGCACGGCCTTGGTGGGCCTTCCAGAATGTTCTTGTTGGACTGAGAGGTTACCCAGTTACAGTAGGCACATCTGCTTTATATAGCGCCTTTGCCAATGATCTTCTGTAATGGGCCCTGCAGGCTTGTGCATTTCAAAGGGCTTCTTCACTTTGCCACCCTGACATCCATTTGTCATCATCAACCTGGTGACACACTTGGTGCCCTGTGTTTTGTGGCACTTTGTGTCAAACCAATCAAGTTGGAGTCCTATTGTTTGTGAAGGCGACAAGACGTGCCTGCCGATGGCTGGACACAAAGGGCTGTCATGGGCTTCACTTAGGTGGCGCCAGGCGTCTACTCTCACTGCCCACTCTGCTGGCTAGCAGGGGTCAGCAGGATGAACAAGGCCACAACACTTCACAACACTTAGAGCGGCGTGACATTTGTGTTTGTCCTGCTTCCCAGCCCCTTTAGGGTCTTTTGACCAGAGGGTTCATGGTCTGATGTGACTCCAGAACCAGGATAGAGGACTCTGACTTCCAGGAAAGACCCCTCTGGACCGGACTGTTGTACTCAAACCAGGGTCATTTCAGCATCTGGACAGAAGGTCCAGGGATGGTGCCCGGCTGCATTGGCCACAAATGGCCACTCTTGACCTCTTCTTGGAGGTTCCCGCTTGGCTGAACTCATTTCTCTAAGTGGGCGTCCGCTCCTCACATGCACACACACACACACACACACAAACGCACACGTGCGCGCCAGTGGCCCCTTCTGCATGGCAGTCTGCTCGACGAGTCTGCGTGGGTGGCTGGGCACAGCGCGGCAGAACCATCTGAAAAATATTTTCCTTCACACATTTTGCTTGGCTGGCTGGGTTTCTTTCGCTGTTGCTGTCTCCTGCCATTAGTTGGAACAACACTGACTGGCAGTGCCACTCTGTCACACGGATCAGCTGAGTGCCAGCAGCTTAGAAGGAGAACTGCAGGAGAATGCTGGGCAGACATGGGGCCCCTCGTCGCTCTTAGTAACAATGACCCGCTCACTGATTTGAAACCAACTGGCTCAGCGGGTACCGTGGCATTGTAGGGGCACTGGGGGATTGGCACTGTTGCTTCTGAGTGACTTCTGCAGTGCCACAGTGGCCCAAAAGTGAATCATCCTGAGAGAAGAATTAAGGAAAAGGTCATTATTGACAACGTGTACCCACCTGCTAAGTTGTGTCTGTGCCTCAGCCTGTCCCTCAGGTGCCCACTGCTAGTGTACTGTGATCACTCAGATGCAGCTTTTATGATTCATGGACCACCCATCTACCCATAAGTGAATCCACTGAAGTGAGTTTATGGTCATAAAAGCAGGTGCCAATTCCAAAAGGTACTGGATGCCAGGCCGTGACGGGGCACACTTGTGTAGACATCCACAGTCATTTGGGCAGAGCTGATAAGTGACATGTGGGTCTTTGGGAGGTGAAAGGAGTGACCATGCCAACTGGAGAGTGAGTAGGCTGTGCCACCTTACTGTAATTCTAACGTGGCACCATTTTCTGCCTGGTAGGATGTGGCACCCCCAGGATAGCATGATGAATGTGGAATCCTCAGGTCACATGTCAAGACCTTTCGTGGTGACCCATGAAGTGCCCACTATAAATGGCACTATACACAATGAAATCTGAAGGACTGGATTGTTCTCTCAGCTCTGGCGTGTGTGTGTACGTCATGATCTGGTGAAACTGGCACCTCTCCTGGCAGCATAAACACAAGTGAGCTTGCCAGGTGTTGCTCACATGCCCATGCCAGGTCAAATTGTGTTACCCTGTTTACTTTGCATCACCTTATGAAAGGTGCTATATAAAATAGGAATTGATTGTCTGAACTGAGATGGCATTATGCCAGGCTTTAGATGGCAGGCAAATCAATAGCAGCCAAGTGGTAAACCAAAGTTAATGGCACTTCACATAAAACAAAAAATTAACAGACACCAAGCAGAATGGCACTTGGCATGACTTTGTACTACTGCCCCCATTCTCCACTCTGCACTTACATCCAAATGTTGGCATTGACTTGACCATCCTCCCTGGGTCATCACCCATGCCCACTTTGCCTCACAGGATGTCAGAAACCTGAAACGCTCAATGCTGCCAGAAGGCTGTGGCTTTACTGAGCCACTCTATATAGCGCCTTGTAATTGGGTTTTATATGTTTAGCCACTGCCTCAGTTTTTATTATGAAGCACAGACAAGTAGCATGTGTGCCAATGCCCACCAGAATGGGGCTCGCCGTTCTCCATGTGGGTTCATATCTGCTCCTTGCAATCTTAAAGATGGCCTGCATCCTGGCAGAACCCAGACTGGAGAAAGTGGGTACAGACGTAGAGGGAGATGAGTCTGTTGAACTCAAAGGGGCCTACATCAAGTGGTGCTACCATGGGTATGGTGGGTACTGCCAAAGGTAACTGATGGCTTCTTCCCATTTTAGGTGAAATATAAAAAAGACTTCGAGGAGAGCAAAGGACGAGGCTTCAGCATTGTGACAGACACACCAGAGTTGCAGAGACTGAGGAGGACCCAGGAGCAGATCAGTAATGTATGAAGCCCACCCATCGCCGTCTGCCACCTGTGCTGTGTGCCAGGCGTGTGAAATGACACACCAGAGACAGCAAAAGTGGTGTTTGTGATGAAACCTGAGGCGAGCAAGTGAATGTGTGTGTGTGTGAGTGTGAGTGGTCGGGGTAAGGAGCGCCTCCTGCTGAGCTTATGCAGATGTCAGGACACTGGTGCCCATGTGTAATTCCCTTGCTGACTGTGCCCGCCACCCAGTACAGCCCTGTGTGCCACCTTCAAAACACCCCCCATGACTCAGCAAAATGCTGCTGTGAGGACCACGGCTGTGTGAAGAAGATCATTGAACAAGGTGAGGAGTGTGGCACATCGGGCACTGCCACACTGAGTGTGCATCAATGGCCTGCCTGGAAGGAGAATGTCCATGTGCCATATATAGTGCCTGATCTATCTATCTATCTATCTATCTATCTGTCTATCTATCTATCTATCTATCTATCTATCTATCTATCTATCTATCTATTATATAGCGCCTTTCACAGCTATCTATCTATCTATCTATCTATCTATCTATCTATCTATTATATAGCGCCTTTCACAGCTATCTATCTATCTATCTATCTATTATATAGCGCCTTTCACAGCTATCTATCTATCTATCTATCTATTATATAGCACCTTTCACATCTATCTATCTATTATATAGTGCCTTTATCTATCTATCTATCTATCTATCTATCTATTTATGTAATATTCTGTATAGCGCCTTTCTCACCTATTTATTGTACTACTGTCATTGATTGTTGTCTTTCACCTCCATGTTTTCCCAGAGGACACCTGCACTCAGGTAAGCTTCTTGGGGTGTCAGTCAGAATTTTGGGGGTCCTGCTTTCCTCTGTATATTCCAGCTGATCCCAGAGCACTGACAGAGCTGCCTTGTTAAAGCTTCATTTACAGTTTTGCTGAATGAGGACCCCCTGATTCTTTGGGACCCTTGGGTTTAATCCTGCTCTCCCAAATGGGGGTCCTTGTGCCATTGTGTCATGTACCTTATAAGAAGGACTTTAGGTGGGTGGCTCCTTCAACAATGAAATCAGAGCCCCTCAGGTTTGTGCCATAGACAGGCCCACCCCCCAGTGCTTGTGCCCATCTGTAGTTTACAGTTATTGCAATGCCGGGGTCCTGCACCAGGATAATTGAAGGCCTGTGCTTTTCAGGTCTTAGCAGGTGGCACCCTGGGCAGAGATGGCACTGGGGGCACTGGGACACTTGCTGGCTATGACATTGACATTAAACCCCAGTTTTTCAATATGACCAAAGACCCCCATGGAAGCCAATTGGGCAGAAAGGCAGTGACGTGAAGACCAGGCCTGGCTGTGTGGGGTCTTGGGGGTCTTTGTTTTCTGTGTTCTTTTTCTCTTTTATTCTCTCCTCTTCAAATCCAAAAGTGCTTCAGCATCAACACCCTCAAGTGACAACGAAGCCTCAGAGAGGACACAGTGGACAAGATGTGCAGACTGGCATTATGAGGTAAGACCCGCACCATCCTATGGGACCCCTCGCTCTTCAATCTCCAGTCCAAAGGGGGCAGCAGCTCCTGAGACAGTGACAGGCAGACCAGGGCAGAGCAATAGACTCGAGGGTCACTAGATGGCCACCTGGTGCCTGTTGTAAGAAAACCTCCACTAGGGGGCACTCCTGCCATGCTTTACGACTCAATCCAAATTTCCTAAACTCCACGCCCTAACCTCCAAGTGCCAGTAAGAAGGTCCTGGCATCACATTGGCATTTATGGCAAATGGGTCCTTAACTTTGGTTCAGCTGGGGTTGAAGGGGCTGCTGCCTGCCACTGCTGACTTGGCATTTATTTACCTGTTGCCTGACTGGTAAACCCCCCGATATTTTTTATGGTCTCAAGCCGGGCACGGTTAAGAAAAGCCAAAGTCAAATTCCAATGTGTCCTTCTTTTACCGAAATGCTGAATCCGACCCGACAGTCCGAATCCTCCTCTTATGAGGTGGAGTCCTGCCGACTACGCCAATGTCCTCTTTGGTTTTATTTGTGTTTTAAGTCTGTGGACCCTCGCAGGGCTCATTGATGTCGCTGCCCCCTCATGTCTGAATGTTGGTTGGCCCTGACAAGTGATGCCCTCGGCCATTCACCACTGTTTTCTGTCCTCAATGCCCGTGTTCTGCCAGCTGTTTTCTGGCATGCTCTGTAGTGGTGGGTGGCAGAGCAGAAATGATGACAAAGTCACACCACTGCTAATGAATTCCTCACTTTCTCCAGATGTCCTTGACATACCCTCCTCCTCCTCCTCCTCCTCAGTATGTGTCTTCCTCCTTAACCGTTTGTTGACTGCCACACTTTTCTTTGGCAGCTCATGGATGACGTGAAACCTCCAGTGACATTCAGTGGGAGTTCACCGGAAGCTGGGAGAAGACATAAGTGGGTCCAGTCCGGCCTGTGTGACTCAATCGGTGGGCTGTGCTGATGGGCAGGGTGTAGACCATGTGCCACAGTCACAGCTGTTTTGATGTTGGCATCTGGCCCAACGAGAATGTCACCTGCTCCTGGACTGTGGTGGCTCTTTGTTAAAGTGGGACTTTTATTGAACTCAGCTCTGATCACCAGTAGGGGGCACTGCTGAGACATTTCCAGGGTTTCCTGTGCGATTGTCGCTGATTTTTTGGAGGGTTTCATGGATGGCAGTAGGCAGGACTTTTCATGAGTTTCATTCTGAGGTGACAGTGGTGTCCCTGAGATGGGCACTGGGAGCTGTGGTATTTGAAGGTGCCCCTTTAGGAACACAAATGTCTAATCTGCCATATAATGAGAGGCGACTCGTCTGAAGTGGGGCTTCACACTCTTTGAGCCTTCAGACCGAGAGCCTGGTGGCGGGCAGGCATTACCCACTGCACTCATACAGGAATCTGAGGGACACTCACAGCATTCAGGGTCTGCTCGGCCCCCTGTGCCCTCCTTGTATTGCTCTTGTGCCCCATTAGGCTGCCCTGGTTCTTTGCTAGACTGGTGCAGGGGGATCAGCCAAGTGCAGCTGGGCATCAATTGGCATGAAGGGGACCTCTTTTAGTGTAACATGTGGGCACCGCTGGTTAGCGTGCCAGATGTGTGAAGGGAGAGTCCATTTTCAAGTGCTTGCCCATGTCCAGCCCGAGAGTGTGGTGCCCTCCAATGGTGAAGACCACCTCTGGCCCTCTGAGTCACTCTGTGTCACTGAGTTCACCTGTCCCAGACGCCCCCACATGACATCCCAGAGCTGCCATGTGCCAAGGGGCAGGCCGTCCATGGAGGAGATACGTGTGTGTAGGCAGGCGCCCTCCCTGCTCTCACCTGCACGCTGCTCGGCTGTGGTGGGCTTCACTCTGGCGTCTCACCGCAGATTCATGCCAAGGTGCAGGGGATGAGCTTGTTGTGTATGTTATGGATGGACTTCTGTGAAAGGCGCTATATGAAGAGCATGCACCCAGTCCGCCGTATGCCACACAGACTCTCAGGAGTGTTAGGAAAGGCGCTATAAATAGTCACTGGTCAATTAGGATGACGTCTGGACAAGTGAAGTCAAAGCTGACGGGGGAACGTCTAGTGAAAGACGCTGCACACAATGAAGTCTGGGGTCCCTTTCTGTCCTCTCCGCCTGACCCGTGTGGACCTCAGATGACAGCCATGCTGCTCTCTTGTTTCGTCCTGTCGGGTTTGAGCCGAGGGACTGGCGCTCCGTCACAAAGGCCCATTGAACTCCTTGGCCAAGCAGCGTGAGAAGCCGCTGGCGCAGCCTTAACTGGGACCTCCTGCTGCATGGAGCCGCCGTGTAACCGGAGCCCACCCAATCTGAGGAGGCTTTGTTCTTGGCATTCCCTGAGTGGCGGGGTGAATTTGAGACGTCAGGTGCTTTCCTATCTTCTTACCTGCTGGCACAAAAGATGAAGTACAGACGACCGCCAAGCAAACCCCTGCCAGCCAAGGAGCAGCCCCTCGATCTGCTGGTCTCTTTGGGTGACGGGAAGATGGCACCATTTAACCCTCCAGTTAGTGAGAGAAGGAAGAAGCCTGGCATTATTCTAGAATGTCCTGCTGGGCATGGCGGGCATTCTGGCCACTCCCAGGTATTTCTGCCTGTCTGTCCAGCTCTCTGTTGTATAGTGCCTTTCACATCCGTCTCTCTGTCATACAGTCCCCTTTTACGTCTCTGTGTCTCTATTATATAGCGTCTTTCACACCCAGCTGCCTCTCCATGTATCGATCTTTGTATTCTCACATGCTGGCATATTTGCTAAATGGTCATTCAAATCAATCCACCTTTGCGGTATATAGCGCCTTTCACAGTGAGCCCAAGGTCATTTGCAGAGCAGACCCCCAGAGGATAATAAAGACTTCTTCAGGGTGGTCCTGAGCCGTCTTCCTGACAACAGTGCCCTCTACAGGCGTTTTCAGTTGGTTCATTTCATTCCAGCCCACAAATAACAGAAAAAAGGAAAAAAATCACCAAAGAATTCCATGAAAGCAGCCGGACGGCCATCTGACGTCTTCTGTTAAGGGGGCATCGAAGGGGGTCCACATGGTGAACGAGGGTCTCTTATTTTTTTCCCCCCCTCCCCCCGTCCCTCCATCTTGAATGTCCCTGCAGTCCCACTTCGTGTGGCTGAGGGGTCGCCGGCTGCGCTAACAGGCCTGGGGACAAAGCGGAAGTTGACCAAGTATGGTGCCCGATGGCCGGACGGCTCACCCTCACTTGTTTGTCCGTTTCAAGTCCCTTGATTTTTTATGGCGCCTTTCACAGAAGTGAGACCACTAGCCCTGACTTTCTTTCTTATTTTTATTTTCAGCCAGCCCCCCAATCTCCGAGCCCCCTGCACCCCCCACGGTTCTGCTTGAAGAACGCGAAGACGCCGTCAGGCGGACTGTAACCTGTCCAAGTGCGCCCTCTGCTGGTCATGTTTATTGCTGCGCTGTCGTTTTCATTGGCGTTGACTCGCTTAGCAAAGCGACTTACATAATCCGTCTGAGGGACTGATCAGGGACACGTGTGACAGGACAAGGGGACGGCAGCGGCCATCACAAGGGGAGCGCTCAGAACAAAGAATGATGTCACCTCTGTCAATGGACTAAGGTTGTTTGGTTGAAGTCCGCTTTATAGCGCCTCTCAAACTTGTTCTTCATCCAAACTCGGGGCGCTCTGACCAGTCAGGTGGCCCAGTCAGGGTCGCACGGAAGGAGGAGAGCGAGGTGACAGTCCCTAGCCAGTAGGGGGAGCCACTCATAGAGGCCCAGCTCGTACTGCCGAGTGGCTGCTCGGTAACCCCGAGTACGTGATGGGATCGGCGGGGTGTCACATCAACGTTGTTCGGTTTGATTTTACAAATGCGACCACCTCTATTGTTTCTTTTTTCTAAGAATTCCATTGTGTAAAACATGAACTGGAAGAAAAACATGAAGCCTCCCCAATGACCTGGCACGGGGGACTGACTTCATCTGATGCCAGCTTGTCATTGCATTCTGACAGGGCAGGGCACAGCAGTCTGTGTGCTGGGGCGTGTGGTCACTTGTCACCGGGCCAGTAGACCGCCTGCACAATAAAGGTGACGCTCTGATTACACGGGTGGCACAGACGGCATTTGTCAATCGCCATTTGATTGGCATGTGCTGCTTGGGGTGAGAGCCTTGGGCACGGGCGCGCGGGGCGTGGAGATTGAATTGAATTTCAGTCCCAAAGAGGCTGAGGGGCATCTGAAAGCTGCGGGGACCCCACAAAATCAATGAGGTGTTGCAGGGGATGCGTGTCGAAGTTTAAAGGGGTCACACGTGTGACATCATTGCTCGTGTGACCAACGACTCTGTGCCAGGCAGCGCCCACGGGCACTGCTTTGTCCCGCTTTATGCAAATCTGTCAGGGGGTGCGCTATAAACGACAAGCCTGGCGCTGATCGACGTCGTCTTTTTCTTTTAAACTCACATTTTTTTCTCCCCGTCAAAGCCCATCGGTCTCACCTGAAAGACCTCTGCCCGTCTGAGTGAAGCCCGAGTCCGATCTCGGTCTGTCCCTGGCATCGTTTCCGTGGCACATGAACTTTGCTGACGAGCGTGCCGGCCATCCGAGGGTCGCTTCGGACACAGAGAGGGGGCGCCCTGGAGCGGGTGCCACTGCCTGCCAGCGCTAACTGACCAATCAGGCGCCCGTCCGCTGAGGGCTGCGGCTATTAATAAAGCGCGCGCTTGTCGCCTCTTATCGCTCTGCGAATTCCAAAGATAAAAGCCGTCGCGGTGATCCGACAGACGACATTCAGAGGGGACAGAAGAGTCTGGAGGAGCGCAGGATGAGCGCCTCGTTCGAACAGGTAGAGGACGGCTGGATGTGGGGGGCACCGAAATGCCCAGAGCGACACCGAGCGACCCGTCCCCGTTTAACGTCGTGTCTTCTTTTCTTTTTGTGTCCCCAGACCGCCGCCGACCCCGTCGTCCAAGACCGGAACGTGGAGTTCGCCATGAAGTGCAGCGCCATCGTCAGCGACGTGAGTCACAGTGGCCGTGTGTGTGTGTGTGTGTGTGGGGGGTGGGGTGGGGGGGTGGTTGTAAGTCGCTATATACAATCAACTCATCGTGCACGGCCTTCTTCTCCTCTCCTGCGCGCACCCCGTAGCGTATAGCGCCTTTCCCTGTTCACTAAAGTCGTGCATGTCACGTGCCATTCGCTCGTCCAATCCCCGCCAGTGATGCCCCCTGTGACTACAGACCACCCACTAGCTTTCCATCCCGAGTCAGGGTCGTGGTGAACTGTCTTATAAAAGAGCAGGGTTCAGTCGTGCCATCCGGATGCCTTCTTGTGGGCAGAGCCCAGGGAAGGAGGGGCCCAGATGTGCTGGTCAGCCGGGGACTTTGGGGTCTATGGCCGTCCGTCCATCCGTCTATCCAGTAGCAAACCAGCTTAATCCAGTTTAAGAGCTTCTGGGGGGCAATGACTGCACGTCAGTTTCATGAAGTGTGTAACAGTGAGATGGAGACCACCCGACTGCCCATTTATTCAGTTTAGGGTCACTGCACCCTTAAGTCGGTGGTCCTGCCAGCCATTTACATGTGAACTTTCGATTTTATCACCAGGACTGGATGTGCTGCGTTGTTTACCTAATATAGCGCCTTGACAGGCTGATGCCTTTCCACAGTAAATAAAGATGAACTGATGGGGCATCACTTTAAGTTCATGTTAGTTTTGAAGAGAACTAAAGTCGTGTGCCAAACACCCCGACTAACGTGACAGACGATCGTCACTTGTTTATAGCGCCTTTCACGTGGCCCCAAGTGGGCAGCATTTCTTCTTTAAATTGATGCCAGTCACACTCAGACCATCATGAGGTTACCACTCATGCAGGACAATGTGGCTTTACGCCTGGCAGCTCCCTAGGTATTGTGCCGGACACTCTTTGTCAAGCCCTTTATCCACAATGTCCTTTTCTTGGTCTCCTGTCAATGGGAAGGCCGAGTCCTGAAGCCCCTCCAGAGCAACCTAGTGGCCTTGGTGACAAATGCCAGTTTAGAAAGGGTCCACAGAAATGTGCTGTGGTTGGCAGGTGGACTGTGTGACCACATGAAGGGATGGCATGTCCCGAGGTTGCAGGGCTGGCACCGCTATGTCATGTAGATGCTGCTCATTTATATAGCGCCTTTCACATTTCAATTCTACTCTTCCTGTCCCGAGGAGCTTCCTGCCTGGGTTTCTGTCTTTTTTGCATTTTCATTTCTTATTTAGATTTTGTGCCTCTGCCAGTCTTGCTTGTTCCCTGCTGGGTAGCACTGGCTGCTGCTGCCACCTTATGAGTGCCATGCCCAGGTGTTGCCAATGTGCCCTTTGCGGGTTCTTCTTGTGCCCACAAGGCTTTTCCTTCAGTACTCCATTCCAAAGCCATGCGTGTTAAGTGAATCGGACCTCCTGGACTGAGACCTGTGCTGGACTGGCATCAGAGCCCCTGAAATGGATTTGGCAGGGGTCTTAGGATATGTTCTGGCCTTCAAACTGCTGGTGCAGCCTATGGCTGGTGATGCCAAGGCTCGTGATCTGGGTGAGATGTGCCACCTAGACAGTTATGGGCACAGACTGATCTTGCAGCCACCTCACAGTCCACTAGGGGGCGCTTCGCCTGGTTCACAATGGTGGGTTTGTCACTCACTGTTGTTCTTCCACATGTGCCCCCCCTCCCCCCACATGCCCAGCATGTCCCACATGCCCATCTTCTCTCAAGCACCTCTCCGCCTCAGCTATTTTTGAGTCCACTAATTTATTTTATCACAACAAGATAAACCAAAAGAGGCCCGGAATGCGGCCGGGTGACATGTCACTAGTGATAAAGAAAAGCACAGGACAGCTGAGGTCATTGAGGGCTGGCAGCACCAGGGTCTCTCAAGGCTTCTTCGCCCAAGATTGTCATCAAGGTGGCATCGTAATGAGCACATACACATTCCAGGCACCTGTGTGCTGGTGGACCGATGGCCTGTCCAGGCTTGACACCCCCCTGGTGCTGCCCACCGCCATCCTGAGTGATGGCTTTCATGACATGACAGACATTCTGAGATGGCGTCCTTATTCTCAGCACAAGTGAGCTGGCCCGGGATTCAAGGTCTGTAAAGAAGTTTGCATTCTGGTTGGATCTCATCATCACCTCGCCAGCTCTCATGTCTTTCTATACTGGCATCGTCCAGGTGGACTCCACCATCAAGTCCATGATTTGCAAAGAAGATGCTTTATTACATGAACTGACCAATGACTGCCCAGCTGACCCTTTACCAGCAGGACTGGGCTACTGCCTCCTGCTGGACACTGAGCTCATAACACTCAGAAAAAGCACTTGCCAACCAGGGGACTGGCATCTTGGCCTGAGCTTTAGCATCCAGCTGTGCCTCTTGGCTGGCTCTGTAAGATGTGACAGGTCACCCTCCACATCAGGGGTGCAAGGCGCCGTATTTCAAGTCTACCATTCTAATGGCACATGCCCAAATGCTAACTAAGATAAGGGTGGGCATGGCAGTCATCTGATGGCATTTGGCATTGAGGGCTGCTCACTGAGTACCTTTTTGATGATTTATTTGTTGGTTTATTGATTACCTGCTTACTGATTGATTGACTGATTGATTGATTACATGTCAGTTTCCTTATGTATCGATTAATCACCTGTCTGTCTATTGGCTGACTGATTTATTGATTACCCGCCATTGTGTTTATTGCCTGCCTGTCTATTAGCTGATTGATTGATTAGCTGCCTGTCTCTTTCTTTATTGATTAACCCTCTGCCTGCCCGTTTGCTGATTGTTTGATAGGCCAGGTACACATTCCATTGACCGAGTGATTGTCCACCTGCCTTCTTATGTGCCTGTCTGCCTACTGACTTACTGATTGCCCACCTGTGTCTATTTATCGGCCTTTTGATTGATTGATTGATTGATTGATTGCCAGTCTCTGCACTGATGACCGTCTCCTGCTTGCTTCAGGTCCGATACAAAGAGGACTATGAGAGGTCCAAGGACAAGTTCTCCTTTGTCCCCGATGCCCCCTACTTTCAGCACGTCAAGCAGCTTGGCACGCTGCTCTCTGAGGTCAGTTGCTCTCCTGCCACCATTTCTTTGATCTTCACTGACAGGCGTTTAGTGACAGAGCACGTTGGGGGGCTGCTGTGCCATATGGGACCCCATGACCCCAGGAGGCGGTGGAGCTGAGCCTGGTGATGATGTGGAGATGAGGGGGGTCACTTCAGGCTGTTTGTGGTGTCCCCAACATGAATACATTGAAGATACAAATAGCAGAACATCGGGGGGCTTCAGCTCATGGACTCTCCGGGACCCCCACGACTCTAAGATGCTCACCTGCTGCTCTTGTTCTTTTCATAGGCCAAATACAAGGAGTCCTGTAAGAAGGAGCTCGCCGACTGTCTTTATGCCCGCTTGACCGAAACGGCCGAGACCCAACTGGCCAAGGAGCTGTCGCAGATTCAGAGTGAGGTACCATATACCACAATGGGGGGGCACAAGGGGGGGCGAGCCATTGGGTAGAGATGTGCTCAGTGGGTGAGAGGAAACACATGAGGGTGACTTGAGAGGGAGGTGACAGCTGAGACACGGGTTCAAGGGCATGGCCATCGTGCTGCTCAGTAGAGGTGGTCCTGGACCAGCCACCCTTCATGGGATGAGATGGTGGGCCGGCTAAACAAACAAGCCACAAATGGACTCTCACTTGGCAGATTTCCTCTGATCTTGTTACGTAAGGAGCCCCCTGATGTGGAGGTTGGCACTGAGGAGTAACCGCTGGAAAGCTGCCATTTTTGAGTTTGACAGCCACTATAGGGCAGCATTCATACTTTATACTGGAGACCAGTAGCAGGCTTCATACAGTGCTGGGCATTGTGGGGGCAGGTGAATATGTGCCCTCCATGGGGCACTCTACTAAGCAAGCCATATAGGCGGTGAGGGCACTGAGGAGATGCCATATGGGTATGGAAGCCTGATAATCTGAGTTATGGCAGCCACTAGAGGGCGGTGTCCCTACGTTATACTGGACAGACCACCTCCAGACTTGGAGTGATCCTGTGTCCCCCGGGGGGTCACTCTACTAAGGGGGCTTGTTAGGGTTTGAAATGCGTCGGGGGGGCATGAAAAGCTGGTACTTTTCAATTTCCCAACCACTACAGGGCAGCATTCATCCTTTTTACTGGAGACCAGCAGCAGACTTCATGCAGTGCTGGGCACCGGGGGTCAGGTGAATATATGCCCTCCAGGTGGCACTCTACTAAGCAGGCCATAAATCCTGAGGAGAGGCCATATGGGTATGGAAGCCTGATAATCTAGTTTATGACAGCCACTAGAGGGCAGTGTCCCTACTCTATATTGGACAGACCACCTCCAGACTTGTCACACTGGGCTCAGGGGTGTAAATGATCCTGTGTCCCCCAGAGGGTCACTCTACTAAGGGGGCTTGTTAGGGTTTGGGGGGCATGAAAAGCTATTATTTTCCAATTTCCCAGCCGTTAGAGGGCAGCATTCATCCTTTAAACTGGAGACCACCTGCAGACCCCCTCAATGTAGAGGTGAACTTGAGGCCTTCAGGGGGTGCTCTGCTAAGATGGTAAACCTCAGGTGCTCCCTGCCAGGACCCCGTGGGCTCTGACTTTGGAGTGGAGCTGTGGTTGTGTTGAGGTGGATAGCCAAGCGGGTCACCTGCCCTACCTGGCAGTGAGGGCACCTGGCTGTGTGGTTAGGCTGGCAGTCGTCTGTGTATTGTGGTCGTTAGTCGCCCCTTATAGAGTGCCATGACCTAAGCACAGGAGACACCACATTGATTTTGAACTTTAAGCATTGCCCGCCTGCCTGGATGGTGTGCCACTCCCCAGCTTCTTACTGCTTGAACCTCTGCTTGATGCCCAAATCTGCGGTCCCTGTTGGGGACACCCCACCTGCATTGGCTCTATGTGATGCCAGCCCCTGCAGCCTTGGCCATGGGTTTCCATTTCTCTTGGGCCGTTCAGGGGGGCCACAATGAGCCTGACAGATGTGGCAGGCCTGCCTGGAAAGGCACTATATAAAAATACAATGTCCTCACCAAGCCTGTGTGTCCCTCCATTCTGACACCAGTCATTCAGAAAGTGACGTTTGACAACGGCCCCAAGCGAAAGCTGAAATTGTAGAAACAGAGAAGATCGAAATCCTTGAAATATCAAAAAGCAGAAATGACTCTCCAGCGAGGCAGTGGATGGTGCCAGGTAGGTGGTGAGGGCCTGGCACTGTGCCCCACAATGTTAAGCAGGTTGGCACTGCTGCTTCTTTATTGTGACTCTTCAGCTCATTGCCTGTGTCCACCGTGACTGCCCGCTCTCCCTCTGCTGCCCCCTACAGGCCATTGAAACACTCTGTCTGCTCCTGGTTCACTCGGCTGGCACCTCTTGGTAATTTTGCCAGTTTGTATCTTTTTTTTTGGTGGTCGTGTCTTCATTCACGGTCTTCCTTCTCTCTCCCCTTTGTGCTCCTCCATGCCATTTTTCTGTCTCTTTTTGCAGAAGAAGTACAAGGAGAGTGGCCAGAAGGACTTGTCCACTTGCCTGTATGCCCAGCTGCCTGAAACAAGTGAGACACAACTGGCAAGAGAGCTGTCTGAGGTCCAGAGCGAGGTACTGGGCATTGGGTGGGTGCTGGGGTCCAATGGGTGGCACATTGAAGTCCTTATTCTGAGCTTGTGCAGCTTGCATGTTCTCCCCATGTCCATGTGGCTGCAGTCCCAGGGGGGTCCATAAAGGACTGGCACGTGCTACAGAGCGACTTCATTGTGCCACAGTGCCCAAGAGGAAAGCAGATTATATGATTGGGGTGGCAGCTGGAACAGCTAGCGGGACACGTGAAGCACTGAGTGGCTCTGAATGGCCATCAACAGGCACACAGTGACCTGGGAGGACAAGCACCGACATGGACACAGGTAGAACATGCAACGTCCCACCAGGTTTGAACCCAGGGCTGTGGAGCAATAGCACATCACCTCTTGAAACAAGAGCATGTGATTTGATATAGCGCCTTGGCACTCCCATGTAGGCGAGTTTAATGCCTTGTCATAATGCGCCTTCATGGGCATCTTGGGTACAAACCAAGGGTGAGGGTTACTGTTACTTAACCCTAATGGCCAGTGAGGAGCTACCTTGGGTGCAACCACAAATTGCTGCGTCTCACCTGCAGAGGGCGCCTTACGTGTTTAACCAGCAGATTTCCAAGTGTGACATGGAAGATGAGCTCGGACACTGGTTCAACACTATGAAGCCTCCTAAGAAAAGGTTAAAGAGAGGAAGAGCATGGAAAAGACCACCTCAAAAATCAATCGCCAGTATGAGTGGTATCCCACCGCTGACACCAAAGCACTGAGTCCATCTCCTGCAGGTGATATTCAGATGAGCTCAGTGCCATCGACACATCACACGTCCCACCATCCTCTGCCTTCATCACTCATACTGAACATCTTAGGGAAGAGTCCTCCTCTTCTGTTGCCATGGTGACAGATGCCTAAGTTAGAATGGAGAAGCTCCAGTTCTGAGGCAGTGATGGTTTGTTGACCACGTCACCTCAAGGTGTGGGCCACCAGTCACACTCTCCACCAAAGAATGGGGTGATGGCCACCCCATTGCTGATGCCAGTCTAGCAACTCCCTTTAATGCCCTTCAGCTCCTGTGAGCTGATGGCCATCCTGCTGCTGACACCAATGTGTGTGCCCACTGAGACCTGTAGAAAGCTTAACCCCAAAGCAGGGAGAAATCAGAATCGGGAAGGACACCCCACTTCCGACACCAGTGTTACTGTTGGCATCTGCCATCGATGACTCTGGGCTCTGCAGCCCACCAATGAGGGTAAAGGCGATGGTCCTCCTGCTGTTTTCCAGGTACGTTTCCTCAGGTCACCAGCAGAAGTTCCCGTTTCCTGTGCTGTCACTTTGATGTCCTGCATGTGGAGGTCACGTTACTGAGTTGTGTGTTAAAACGGCTCTCTCGGGGTCTGAGTGGCACTCTGTGTACCACCCAATGGCTGATACAGTACCTTTCATGTGGTTGTGCTCCAAGTGATAGAAGTGGTGGTGACTTTCATCTGGGAGGCACCAGTGCCCTATGCCATCTGAATGGCAGCCCTATGCACTCACTGGCATCTCTTCCTCCACAGAAGAAGTACAGACGGGGGGCTGAGGACAGCTATGCCACCTGCCTCTATGCACGGATGCCCAACCCTGGGGACATTATGTTTGCTAAAGAAGTGTCTGAAAGGCAGAGTGAGGTAAGATGGCACTCTTTCATTGTTCAGGCTTGGATGCCAAGGGGCAATTTAGGGGCAAAAAAATCTCAGGCCTGCCACCTGCTAATTTAGCACACCTGACATGTCCCCTTCATTACCTTGGTCATCTCTGTCATGGCCGCTGCCTGGCTGTCTTGTGACATTTTGTGAGAGTCACTACCATGTGAGCCACAACAAGTGGGGTGCCCACCAGCCTGGAGCTGAAGCTCATCTCCTGATCATGATGGATGCCTGTGACCCTGAACAGGACAAGTGGGTTAGAAGGTGGCAGCATCATCATAGCTTGTGTACCCGCTTGGCATGGTAAGCTTTTCATTCTTGATTTCTACTTTCTTATCTTCCTTTGGCAGATAAAGTATAAAGAAGCAGGCAGGCGGGAGACTTCCAATTGTCTGTATTCACACCTGGCTGAGACCCCCGAGACCCAACATGCCAAGGAGGTGGCACAGGTTCAAAGTGAGGTGGGCACTGAATGGGAAACTTTTTCTTGTGTGACTGGAATGGCATGGTGTTCTAAAGAAGAAGTGGGAGCAGATGAATGGGGGGGTCAGCTTCACCCAGGCCGTGGGCACTGCTCTGCCTTCACCACTTGGCGCGTTACATCAAATGAAGTTTCATCAATACGACTTACTCAGGAGTTAAGGTAACTCTGAGGGTCTCGGCTCTGCCCAGCGACAGTCTTTCTGTAATCCAGGACCAGTGCCCTGAAGTGCCAGTGAGTATCATGGTGAGACCCCAGCATTACCAAGCCGCTACCAGGCACTTTGTGTGTGGTATTGCCACTATGGGGCGCGTGGTTCTAATCACCAGGAGAAGCTGTAAGTGTCTTTATTGATACCATTGTAGACTGGCAGGCAGTGCCATACTTGTTAGGTTGACTTTCCTGTTGGCCTTCAGAGTGACTTTCCAAAACCCACCCATTTGTCCAAATTGACTTTCCCACAAATAATGGAGGACCATCTGCCCCAATATGAAAGGAGGGGGCAGAAACCTGCTGCTGCCATCTTGTCTTCTTTAGTTGTTGCCCACCACTTTTGTGTTGGTATCTCAGTGGCCTAGTTCATCTAATGAGGCTTCTTAGCCAGGACTACCCCCAGCAAGGACCCCAATATAACTCTTAACTTGTGAAACCCTGGCACACAATGCCCACTCACATTAGACATCTTTGTCACTTTTCAGATAAAATACAAAGAGGCCACTCGGGGACTGTCCAGCTGCCTTTATGCCCAGATGCCCGAAACCATTGAGACAGTGTTTGCAAAAGAAGTGGCGCAGAATCAAAGTGAGGTAAGCTTTAGTGGCATTGAATGAGGGGGACTGTGCCAGCTGCCTCCAGTGGGCACTGGAAGAAGTGCATAATGCCATAGGGCGCCTTTTAACATGAGGCATGCTGACGACACAATGTGTCCTTGCACTCAAAGAAGGAGCTGAGTGGCCCCATTGTGTCACTTGTCCCAGGATTTAACCTCCTTGTGGATAGGAAGACAATGCCATATAGCACCTTTCATCATGAAGAACACACTGACTGCCCCAATAAAGAAGGGGCATAGCAGGTCACCTGTCCCAGGACTGGGCTGCCGTCTTCCTTGTAGACATTAAAAGAAAAGCAAGATGTCATATAGCGCCTTTCATCACATGGCATACTGACTGCACAAAGTGCCTGAGCACTTTAAAATACTCAGCTAAGTGGCCGCTTTATGTGCCAGGATGGGACCGGCCACCTACTGGTGATTATACAGAAGTGCTTGAGGGTATATAGCGCCTTTCATCAGAGTAACACACTGGCTGCACCGTCAAAGAAGGAGCCAAGCAGCCATTTCAACGTGACATGCAACCCTTGGCTGCCCCCTTGTGGTTGATCGTAGACACTTGATGATTTATAGTGCCTTTCATCACCTTAAGCATATGAATTGTACCACTGTGGTCTACATGATGTACTTTAGCCCACAGTGCCCAATGCCAGGGAATCAGAGTGACCAATGTGACTCCACATCCTGACCTCTGGTGGTCAGTCACTAACAGCCACATGCGCTCAGAGTGGTCAGTCAGCCAAACACGCATGTCTTAATGAGGACCACTTGGGCTAAATCCATGTGGACAATGTCCAACTCTACACACACCCATCTAGGCTGTGAATTACCTGTGCCCCCCAGTCACTGAATGAGTTTTGGTCACCTGGAGCCGTTTGGCCCTCTTTGCTGTGTCCATATCCACTTGGCACGGCTGGCAGTGCCTATCTTTAGAAGAAAACGCCTGAAGAGTGCCACACATTAGGGTGTTAGGTGACCTCCCCTGCTGGTCACTGACTGACGTGTACCCCCCTACCCATGCCCGCCCCCTCTGACTAACCTCTGTTCTTGTGTGCCCCTCAGAAACGGTACAAGCTCAAGTACGAAATCGAGAAGGGCAAGAGCAGCTACTCGAGCTTGAAGGAGCCGCCTGACGTCAAACACGCCATGGACGTCCACAAGCATCAAAGTGACGTGAGTTATGCCTTGGCGATCAGGTGAATTGTTCTACGGTATAGCTCCTTTCACTGAGGTGGGCACAGTCTGGCTCTGTGGGTCTAATTGATCTGGTAGAACACCCCCTAGAGGCCTAAGGAGCCTGAAATCCATTCACATCAGGTCTCCTCCATTTTGTATAGCGCCTTTCATGGACAATGGCCTCCATATATTACTTAAGATGTGTGACGCGACTCATTCAGGAGTCAGGAGGGTTGAAGTGGCATCTTTGTGGGTGGTCTACACTGCAGAGGACTGTGGGGACATAAGGTGGGCCATCTCTGTGTTGTTTGGGGTTTAGAAACTACCAGGATGTGACCAGGGTCACTTAGATTCAACATGGACCTTGGGTGGGCTCTTGTGACACCAGCAGTGAGGGACCCTGCAGTTTGAAGGTCAAGTGGCTGAATGCCCAGGAGAGAGGAACGAGTGGAGATGAGGGGTGGGCCGTGGGGGATTCCCATACAGGGCTCAATGGCTTTATAGTGCCTTGCTCCTTTTTTGATCTTGACCCTCTCAGTGGCCACACACCATCAGGGATGGGCTGCATGTCCAGCTCCACACAAGTGGGTCATTGCAGTCTTCATTCATGGAGACCCCCACAATCAGCAGTGTCTTCAGAGGTGGGCACTTGTCCCTGGGCCAATGTCAGATTAGACAGGGGCATGAGCTGCAGGTGGATGGTCAGTGGGGTCCCTGTGAGTGAGCTCAGGCCATGGTGTGGTCACTTGCTGAGTGGGGGTTCAAATCCCACTGTGGTGCCATCACCCTCCTCCCTGGTGCTGTAGGTGCTGTTGGTCAAGGCGCTATATACAGCTCATCTCACACTGCGTTCATCTCCTCCCCACAGGTGTCCTACAGAAAAGGGCTGCAGGACCTCCATAAGCACAGTGACATCCCCGACAGGCCAGATATCAAGAAGGCGACCGAGGTGGCCAAACTCATCAGTGACGTACGGGTGCCAGCTTCTCAACTTCTTAAGCTGTCTTAAGTGGCGCATGAAGAGCCTCAGAGAGGCAGGCTGATGGCTCCCGAAGGTTCTGGGGAGCCCAGGTTACCCCTAATGGTTCTGTGTGTTGTGGCAGAAGAAACCTGCACAGCTGGTTTGGGTGGTCAGTATGAAAGGCACTATATAGCAGAGAGCTGAGTGAAGTGAGGGGTGGGCGGCACAACAGACACAGTGGCTGGGGGTGCTGCCTCTCAGTTCCAGCCCCAGGTTTGATCCCGGACCCCCTGCTCATATGTGCTTATATAGCGCCTTTTATAATAAGAGTACCCAGCCACCCTTTCTGAGCTGTGCACTCTGAGCACCAGCAGATGACGCTCACACTGGCCATGTGGACTGCCTCTGTGGTCTCAAGTCTTACCCACTGGGTGCCCACCCTGCCAGGCAGGTTCTCAGTGGCCCTTCTATTTATTCTGATCATTTTGGGGGGGGGCAGCGATTCAGAATCCCACTCTGCGCTTTCCTTTGTTGTTGCAGGTTACATATAAGAAGACAAGTAAAATGGGCACATACAGTGACCAGTCGATCCTCGGAAGACCCGACATCGAGCACGTCAAGGGGGTCTCCAAGCTGACCAGCCAGGTGAGCGGGGTGGCATAGTCGGCAGGATTTCAGTGATGCACTGACGAGCTGGCCGCACAAAGAGGGGGGTGAGGTGAGCCGTTAAGTCACCTGCTCAGGGTGACCCAGGCATACAGTCTGGAGACGGGACACAAGGTCACATGGGAGAGTCCCGGGACATAAACAGCCCTGTCCCCATTTGGTGACCTTATTGTTGTGCTGCCTTGTCACCATCTCCTTAGGCAGGGCCTCTCATTAGAAGGCATCCTTTCTGTCCCAGAGGGCATTACTTGACGCCCCACCCCTTGTCCCTGGTGCTTTGTGTGGCCACACCCAAACTGTGAGGGTGTGTAGGCAGGGAGGATGCGCATGGGAAAGGCGCTATATAGATCAAATGTATTATTATTATTATTATTATTGTTAAGTGGTCCATGAACCCAAACTGTGACTCTGTTGTGACAGGTGAAGTACAAGGAGAAGTTTGAGAAGGAGCTTAGGGAGCAGAAGCACCGGTTCAACCCCCAGGAGAGTGCCACCTTCAGGCAGGCACAGGCCGCTGCCCTGTGGGCCAGTGATGTGAGTCTCACTTTCAGTGGCTTTAGACTGGCATGAGGTCAAAGCGGACAGGTGGGTGGACAGACGGCCAGATGGGCGACTCCGATGAAGATCCAGAAATTAATGAAAACAGTTTAGGGGCACCAGTTCATAGTCGGGTGGTCCCATATGTCAAAGTGGGTGACCCTCTTGTTTAGCATCACTTACTGGACTGTGGCCTGGTGGCCAAGGCAGACCTTTAAACCACCTGGCTCAGGGTTCAAGACCCTCCCCTCGTGACCCTGAGTGACACTCAGACCAGATATGTAGGACTTAAACTACAGTAAGAACACTCATAATGCAGACCCTGCACTTCCACAACTGACCACCGGGAGTGTGTGTGTGTGTGTGTGTGTGTGTGTGTGTGTGTGTGTGTGTGTGTGTGTGTG
>JANRMT010062820.1:34661152-34671968 GCA_026402145.1 Polypterus bichir lapradei
GTGTGTGTGTGTGTGTGTGTGTGTGTGTGTGTGTGTGTGTGTGTGTGCGTACGCACGATAACAGACAATGGCGTTCAGCTGAGTGCCACCCTCACTGATGCAACTAGCATGAAAATCTAGAACTAGAACCCTGTGGGGTGAAGGGGGCACTGTGGTTTCAAAGGTGTATGGGAGACTGGCACACCCGCATGGCATATTGTGTATTCCGGGAGTTTTTATGGCCAGTTCTGCCCACTGCAGGCGATGCCATCATTTGTTGCTGTGGTTGAGTCTCACCCTTATAAGGCCACTTGACATTTGGTCAGTCTCACTCCCAGGCTATGCCAGCCCTGTCCAGCTGGGGGTACTTATGGGTCATCTGGATGAACCTTTGACATGATAACCCAACATCAAAGACAGCAGTGCCCCCTGCAGGCCGATTTTCCTTTTCAGCTGAAATTATCTCAAAGTGGACGATGGACAATTTTTCAAAACCAATAAGTGACAAGTGGCCCACAGCTGTCCCCCTGCCAGTGCTAATGGTCGCCAAGTCCACTCCTTCGTCTGAGCAGTTTTGTCTGCTTGTCTTTGCTTTTAGGTCAAGTATAAGCAGGACCACCGACAGCTCCATGAAGCCACCTCAGATCTGCCCAACCTGCTCCACCTGGCACACGCCTTACAAGCCAGCAAGCTGCAAAGCACGGTACAGTGGGCGCCCGCCTCTCTTTACTGGGGTGCCCATTCACAGGTTGGCAATGGGTCGAGGAGTCAGTGGTGGGTACTGAATCTGCAGATGTGAGTTTTACAGTCCAATATTTTCAGGCCACACAGCAGGTGACTGAGCCAGCAGCAGCGGGCACACTTGGGTCCATTAAAGGGCATCATGGACTGGGCTGCTGTGGACTGCTGCACCTCACATTCACCTGGCAGTGCATTGACTTGATGCCAGGGCAGTGCCATTCTCACATATGTTGTCTAATAATGTTGTATAGCGCCTTTCTGAGAGAACACCAGCAGAAAGTGTGGTGCTCAATCTACTTTGGAAGCCAACTTTATTTTGCACATACTGTAACCTTTCAAGCTTATCCTGGCACAAAGTCATACGGGCACAAGTACTGAACCCTGCTCTCCAAAGGTGTGCCACATAATGACTGGCACTGCCAATGAGCTGAACCTTGCCGGTAGGGCGCTTTTCACCCTCAGCTCTGTAATTATCAGGTGTTGACCACCTTTATGATTTATAGACTCTCTCACAGTGCCCACTGTGAGACTGGTATTTTCTCCACGTGTCTATGTGGATGTTTCCTAGTTTGTGTGTTTTGTTGTCATCTCTTAACTGACCTGGTGTGAGTGAGTGTGCCCAGTGCCCAGTGCCCCTGCCTTGTGCCTGACACTGTGAGTGCAGCTCCTTTTCCCATTAGCTCTTATATAGTGCCTTTCCTTACACAAAGCCCTTGACATGGCACCTTTAATCTCAGGAAGTGCCCAGCTCCTGAGTTTGTGTGGCAGGCACCACTGTGTGTTTATATAGCGCCTTTCATAATGAGGCTGCACATCATTTCTGGTGTCCTTGTGACCCCATAAAGATTTGTAGTGGGCTGCCCCCTGCCGGGCTCTAGTGACAATGGCAGCGTCTCTACTGCTCTCACGGACAGCGGCTCATTTGGCCAATGTGGGGGTCACTTCCACTGAAGCCCACCCTGACGGTCGTCCTTCTCTCATTATTTCCAGTACGAGTACAGAAGGCAGTATGAACGCTCCAAAGGACACTATCACTTCACTCCAGACACGGCGGAGCAGCGGCATCTCAAGGACAACGTGACTCTCCAAAGCCAGGTGTGTGGTGCCTCGGCCTGGGCACCAAGCCCACTACCAACAATGGTGCCACCCACAGACCATTCTGGGTTTCTTTGTCTCTCAGGTGAAATACAAAGAGGATTACGAGAAGTCCAAAGGGAAATCGATGTTGGAGTTCACAGACACGCAGGGCTACCAGGTGTCCAAGGAGGCCCAGAAGGTCCAAAGCAAGGTGAGGACTCAGGGGGGGCGGGGGGTGGGGATTGAATTTAAATGAAAAGGAGGGACGGGGGGACCACCTGATCAGCTCGTTGATCCCACCTGGCTCTATAGCGCCTTTCACAGACAAATTAATGAAGAATGCAATTAAAGCTACAGGAGACAATGAATGGGTACAGCTAGCTGCCAAGGGGCATCCAGGGGTCCTCTCTTATGCCATTGATTCTTTCAACTGGCTTCCCTTGACCCCCCGCTCCCCCAACCAGTGGCCCTGGGCTTGTACCATTCTGACCCATTCTGGTTTGTTGTTGGTACTCAGAACTCCTTCTAAGTAGAGAGGCCAGCTAATGTCTGGTGTCCAAGAGGTACCATGCTAGGTAGGGTGGCATTTGGAGCCAGGCTGGTGAGTGCCAGCTGACCAAGTGACCCACTATGTTTATTAGAGTGCCCACATTAGTGAAGTGCACAGAGATGATGATATCTGGCTCCCCCTAGTGGCTGAATTTGGTAGCTCTTTCATTCTCAGTTACTGGAGTGCCAGCGTTGAGTACAGGGACAAAAGACATCTGTCCTCACTAGACATTTGTCCCCTGTCTGTCCCTTTATGGATTGTATGCTAGCTTGTCATTTTATTGATGAACATCTTTGACGTGTCGTCCTTCCCATTTGTATTCCGGCCGAAGAGTCCCCTTGAAATGTGATGGTGACAGCCATGAGTGCATAGCGCGGCTCTGATGGTGACACTTGGTGGCTGTGGCTTGGCAGAATCTGGGCTCCCAAGTGAAATATAAGGGTCGAACACCACATCCCGGTGGGCTGCCAGCGCTCCTCGAGGTCACACCTGCTCTGTTCTCGTTGCAGAAGGAATACCAGAAGGAATATGAAGAGGGGATTAAAGGCAAGTCGGCCATGGACTTCGACCTGACGCCAGCCTACCTGCATGCCAAGCATGCTGCCAGCCTTCTCAATGAGGTACCCTCATCATTTAACAGCCCAGTTGGTGTTTCGATATGTGGCAATCAGGTGACTAGCCTATATAGCACCTTTCACACCCCGGGGGCCTCACGGAGCAGCACAACTCCTACATGTATAACAAACACTCCTGTATATAGCGCCTTTCGCACCTTATTCTGATGTAGTGCCCTTACATTTATTTCAATTTCTTTATAGTGACCCTCTCATCACCCACAGCCTCAGCATGCCCCTGTCATATAGTGCCTTTCATCGATTAAATGGGTTCCTGCCCATATTTACATTATATAGCGCCTTCTATTATTGTCCCCTAACAGTAATCTGTGCCCTTTTCTGTATATTTAGATCTCTTTATAGTGACCCTCACAGCCGTCACTGTCACAATGTGTCACCGAGTGGCGTGCCTCTGTCATATAGCGCCTTTCATGTCAGACGCTGACTCAGCAGGCTCGTCCTCACTTTGCCGTGGTGTGTCCATGAGGAGGTCCATCTCACGTGCCGAGACCATTGTGCTTTTCTTTCAGAGAGAATACCGGAAGGACTTGGAGGAGATCAAAGGGAAAGGCCTGACGGCGCTGGAGGAGACCCCAGATTTGATCCGAGTGAGAAACGCGGCCCACATTCTGAACGAGGTAGGGGGCTCGCCGGGAGGCCCGGGGGGCTTGTAGGTTTTCTTGAGAGAGCGCCACCTAGTGGCCACAATAAAATTCAAGGGTTAGGAGGTGCTGATGTGGGCTGCAGAAGACTTGGGACCCCCAGGAGCTGCCCACCCAACTCCTTCTGCATGTCACCCAAGGGTCCACAAGTGGATTTCACATTTAGCTCAACTGCTGTGAAATGAGCATATGAGACCCCTGTGGTGATCTACACGCCATGTGATGAGGATGGATTTTATTGACTAACAGCGTGTCCTGTCCCAGTGTCACATCAGGGTCCTCGGCCTCGGGTTCAACTCCCCTCCTGACTCTGCTTGTGATTGTAACTTCATCTTGCAGTCCAGAGACTGCGGTCCAGTGGTGGTCAGTGCTGCCCCCTAGAGTTCGGCGGGCTCTCTGCAGTACAGCCTGTGCTGTGCCTGAGTGGACTGAAAAGTCGCGGGGGTCCACTCATCGTGGTCTTCCTTGGCTTTCGTATGACTGGACGCGGCTCTTTGTCTTGCAGAAGGAATACAAGAAGGACCTCGAGACGGAGATAAAGGGGAGAGGAATGGAGGTGAGCGCCGACATGCCGGACGTCCAGAGGGCCAAGAAGGCATCCCTGATGGCCAGTGAGGTGAGGCGGTGGGCTGTGTTGTCATTGTCACCTCAAGGAGTGTGACTGGGAGGCCACAGGTACACTTTAGACAAAAGCCTATTTTATATTCAGTAGCACCTCACAACGTCACAAAGCCACAGTGGGCCACCAGCAGCACAGCAATCTCAGGGGTATAAAGCGCCTTTCCCACTAAGTGACATCACAAACTAAATCCGACTGTCACTTCAAATCAGCCCCAGCATCATAAGGCGCATGACGGGTCACCTCCATTGTCCCCTATTTACATGCTCCCTGTCTGGAGTTCTTCTCAACAGTGTAGGCCAGCCTTCCCAGTCTTCAGCAGCAGGTATTGGGGTGCCATTGGGGGTCTCACATTAGTGGTCCCGAAGCTCCTTGACAGAGGCTGTCCCTCTGGTCACTCTTCCTTCAGCAGGCTATGCTTAAGGTCACCACCACAGCCACCACCTTGGGGGGCTGAGCTCTTCCAGGAGGTCCTCTGCTGTGTGCATCCTTAGTCCTGTCCTCTTGGTCATCACTTGCAAAGACAAGTGGACACCTTGGGCCATGGGACACTTGGGCACCTCCAGGTCTGATGTCACCATCCACAACCACCAGAGAGTACACTGTCCCCTTCAGGCTAGGGGGACTCAATGCTTCTGGTGACCTCAGGGATCCTAATTGTTAGGTGTGTTCATAAATGCTGCTGCCTGTGGACACAAAACTGATGAAGAGTCCCTTTGTCACCTGGCAGAAAGAATACAAAAAGGACCTGGAGAAGGAAATCAAAGGAAAAGGAATGGAGCTGAGCGGAGACGTCCTGGAGATGCAGCGGGCGAAGAAAGCCAGCGAGATCAGCAGCCAGGTCAGCAGCGGGGGGCCGCTCAGTGGGCTACAGTATATAGCGCCTTTCATGGCTCTCTCTCTATCTATCTATCTATCTATCTATCTATCTATCTATCTATCTATCTATCAGTTATATAGCGCCTTTCATCAGTCAAGTGGGACACAGCTGGATGGACCACTGCCCATTTCTTATCATTTAGCTCCTTTGGACGGTGGTCACACATTCTGTGCAGTTGCCCCCCAGTCAGTCTTTGCCCCTCTTTGCCCTGCAGGTGACCTACCGGCAGCTGTCCGAGCTGAGGCACACGTCGTATGGCACGGTGACAGACACGCCGGAGATGCTGCACGCTGCCTATGTGAGGGACATGCTCAGCCAGGTAAGGGGACCTCGCGCCGCGCCACCGCATTTTGGGTCCGGTCAGCCCACTGAGGCACTCGCTGTGGTCTCATTGCAGAAGAAGTACAAAGACGAGGCGGATACCAGGAAGCGGTCCTACTGTGCGGTGGTGGACACCCCTGAAATCGAGCGAGTCAAGAACAGCCAGAAACTGGTCAGCTCAGTAAGTTACAGGTGGTGTCAAACAGAAGAAGGTGGCAGTGCCAGGCCAGGAGTGCCCTCCATCAGTGTCATTGACCTGAGGCTGGCAGTGCCCACTCGGCCGGTCAGCTCTACTGTCCACTGACCCCTGGTGTCTTCTGCACATTTGTGACCAGCTTCCTAAATCAAAGAGCTGTGGTGTCCACCTGTGTGCTGAGTGTCAGGTGACACCTTTGTGCTCACACAGAGAGCTAGTGGGGGACATTTAGCCACACATTTATGTGACATTCATGACGCTCGATTCTAAAAGTGGACTTCAGCTGCTTCCATATCTCGGGCTGACCAGAGTGTGGACGGAGCCTGTGGCTTGGGCTTTGGTATGGAGCTCAGTGAGTCAGGTCCACATATATTTAGTGCCTTTGACAATCTGACGACCCAATGGCAGACAGTGAATGCTGCGGAGGTGACAAGTGGCTTTAGGCCTTGGCAGAATTTGAAAAAGAATCGAGACTTTGGTGTGAATGCCCGCTCATCAGGGTCAGAGGTCAGCAGGGTGACCGCTGGGCACACCTTAGTACCTGGAGCAGCACCGCAGACTCCCACCGGGGGGCGCTACTGATACCCTGTCCCTGTGTTTGCAGGTGCACTATGCGGCTGACTCCAAGCTCCTCAAGGGGGCAGTGTGCTCCGTACCTGAGACCCCCGACATCTTGCTCGCCAAAGAGAATTCCCGCCGGATCAGCAATGTAAGTGGCATTTCAACTTGGTGATGGGCAAGCTCCCAATGATAATTTCAGCTGCTTAATCAGTGGCACAGCTGGCATTGAGCTGCATTAAGTGCCAACATGGCCAGCTGAGGCAAGACTCAAGTGGTGCCCACAAACCAGGTTATGAGGTTGACTCACACCATCTTGTATGCTGGCACCCAATTCCAAAGCCAAAGGGGCACTATGGTGGAGTGGCGGCTCTGACGCTGGGGATCTGCAATGGCAATCGGAAGGCTGTAGGTTCGAATCCCTTACATGCCAAGGGGCTCTGCTCTGTTGGGCGCTTAACCTGCCATTGCTGCGCGCTTTGAATAGTGAGAAAGGCGCTATATAAACTCTTACTTAGGCCTTCATGGTTTGAATACCTTGGCAGTAAATGCCCGGTGACACCCATGACGAGAGGGCATTTCCTAGTCAAGGCTTGAGTTGGGGTGTTACGTTGGCCACTCTGGCACTGTGACTCCTGCTATGCCCCTGGGCTGGCCACTTGGCATGCCTCACCTGGCCAGAGATTGGCACTCATTTGACTTGGCCACTCAGAGTGCACGATGATCTTGTTCTCCGCACATCAAGTGAAAGGCGCTATATAAAATACACCCTGTGATTGAAGGTGCACTACAAGGAAGGAGTTGGCACTGGCACAGCAGTGACGGAGACCCCTGAGATGGAAAGAGTGAGAAGGAACCAACAGAACTTCAGCAGTGTGAGTAGAGTGGCATGACTGGGGGACAGCTGGGCTGGGGTCTCCGGAGGACCCACAGGAGGGTGGTGACTCAGGTTTAGGCCTGTGCCCCATAGCTCTGTTCACATTTGTAGCTCAGGTGGCACATCACATCTGCAGACTGTAGCAGACTGGACATGTGGGTGTGTTTACTGGGCAAGGTGCTATATTTAACCAGTTAGCACCTGGGACTGATTCTGTGACATTAAGGTGGTCTCTTGGTCTGCGTTGAATACACAAAGACCTGTAATTGAAGTGAAATGAGCCTCATTATGAAAGACGCTATATAAAGTTAGTAGTGGGCAGCATGCTGGGTTTAAGTCCCACTCTTGTTTGACGTCCATGTGGAGTTTGCCTGTTTTCCCCGTGTTCATGTGGATGTTCCTCTCACACCCCTAAAGAGAACTGGGACCCTCTACAGTGACCCCTTGTGACTGGCAGCCATTCCAGGGTTACCTTATGTGGCTGGGATTGGTGTCGGCTCCCCTGCCCTGTTGAAGAATGAATGCCCTGTCATGTGTGTCACTTGCAACGTCTGCTGAGGGCATGATGGCAGGGCAAGTGACAGAATAAGTTGAAGAGAGCACCCAGTAGGCATACATGTTGGGTAGAGCAGGCACTACCTGGCACAGTGGCCTCCCATCATCTCCATCACCACTTGCACACATCGTGGAAAGCAGCAGCACTGGGGTCCCTCCAGATGTCATCGTCCCCAAGTCTCCTGACTGCCTTTGTAAAAGTGAACTCATGCCACCCTTGAATTGTCTCTCTGAGAAGATGCCAAGGGGCTAAACGGGCCATTCAGTTCACTGGCATTCCATGTCACTTGACATCCCAGGTCAAATACAAAGAAGACCCCGGACATGGAACGGCCATCCCGGACCCCCCTGAGCTGAAGAGAGCCAAGGAGAACCAGAGGATCGTGAGCGACGTGAGTGAGGCTTCTGTGTGAGCGGGTGGGCGATGTAGTGTCACGTGTCACGCCGGCCCACCCAATGAACTCACCATTAACACACACTTTATGTTAGGATGAGACCCTCGTTATGAGGCACTGGCCGCTACTGATGGCTGCTGCTGACCAGAAATTACATGAAGGGTGATTTGACTTTGGGGGTCCCACACAAGGCCAGCAGCAGGGGCTGTTAGAAGCCAGATGTGCCACCGCCAGTGGTCCAAGCATAGCACCAGGTGGCTACTTCACTGGCCAGCCCTCAGGGAGTGGCTCAGGTGGGAGTGGGACCTTGTCTGGATGTGTGGGTATATGTCCTGGGCAAGGCGCTATATGTAGATCCAGTCAGCACCTTTGACGGATTCTGTGAAGTTCTGAATGCCTCCCAGTCCACCTGGGCACAGAGTATAAAAATGTCATTTAGCTGAGATGGGCATTGATATGAAAGGCGCTATATCAAATAAAGGGAAGCACAGTGGCACAGTAGTTAGCATGCTGGGTTCAAATCCTGGTCTGGGTTGGCATCCATGTAGAGTTTGCCTGCTCTCCCCATGTCTGGGTGGCTTTTTCTCCCAAATTCTCAAAAATTAATGGGACCCTTTAAACTGGCCCAGTGTGAGTGGGCTTAGTGTTGGACTGGCATCCCCTCCAGCCTTGCCCTCTATGGTGTTGGGACTGGCACCAGCTCCCAGACGTTGAACTGGATTAAGCTGGTTTGAGAATGTCATGTCAGGTCTGTCATTTCTGTTAGCTGCTGTGGTTCTACATGATAGAAAAAGCAGAAGAGAGAGCTCTGTGGGCACATTTAGGGCACAGCTGGTGCTACCAGGGCACAGTGGCCTCCCATTACCACATGCACACATTGCGTAAAGCAGCAGCATTGAGGTCCCTCCAGATGTCATCGTCCCCAAGTCTCCTGTCCACTTTTATAAAAGTGAGCCCATGCCACCCTTGAATTATCTCTCTGAGAAGATGCCAAGGGGCAAAGCGGGCTCCTCAGCTCACTGTTTGCTCTTGACATTCCAGATCAAATATAAAGAAGACCCCGGACACGGAACGGCAATCCCGGACCCTCCTGAGCTGAAGAGAGCCAAGGAGAACCAGAGGATCGTGAGCGACGTGAGTGAGGCTTCTGTGTGAACGGGTGGGCCGTCGGGTTTACTGAGCAAGGCGCTATATACAGCATATGCACTTGGCACCTCTGACTGAATCTGTGAAGGTCCGAATGTCTGCCCGGGCACTGATTATAAAAATATGTCAGGAACTGTGAATGAGCTGAGACTGCCATTATTATGAAAGGCACTGCATAAAACCTTAGGGCAGTGCAATGGCACAATGGTGAGAAGCACACTACGTTCAAATCCGACTCTTGGGTTGGCATCCATATGGAGTTGGCATGTTCTGCCATGTGGGCTTTCCTCTGGCATCCCTAAAGATTATTGGGACCCTCTAAACTGGCCCTGAGTGAGTGAGTGGTGGGCTCCTGCCTTGCCCCTAATACCGTTGGGACAGGCTTTTGACCACCATGGCCCTTGATTCGTTATGTTCTATAAAATCACATGATGTCACCCCAAAGTGACCCGTGTGTCATTTTCAGATGTTCTAATCCAATCTTTCACGCATTCCCAGATAGAGCCGACTGGCTTTAATGTCACTTGTGTAGCAGAAAGTGATGTCAGGTTATGAGGTAAGATTAGCGCCACCTGCAGGACTGGCTTGTAACGGCCATCGAGCCTCAGCTGCCACAGGGTGAGAAAACAACTGAAGAAATGAGTGCCAGGCAGAAAGCGAGAGGGAGAGAGATAACTGGCCAAAGTGCAGACACCACCACCAGGGGGCACACTTACCATCCTGGACACAGTCCTGTTGTGGAGGCTGCAGGGGTCTGCTGTCCCCCCCAAACCAAATTGTCTTTTATTCCAACAGGTGAAATATAAGGAGGTGGTGACCCCAGCCACAGCCATTGGCGTGACCCCCGAAATGGAGCGGGTGCGGCGGAATCAGGACAACGTCAGCCTGGCAAGCCTTCACCCTTCTTCTTTACCCTCAGGTTCAAAGTCATCTCAGCTGTCCATGGCTGCTGCTCCCAGTATGAGGGCTAAAGCCCCTCAGTGAAGGGTCCTCCTTGGAGACCCCCGGGCGCCCAACAGCACTGGACAATTTGGACTTATGTCAAATGAGCACTTGGGAGTGGCTGATGTGGCGCTCTGGGCAGCTGTCCGGTAGGTAGGGTGGTAAAGTGGTTGAAGATTTAGACCCCAACCCTCAGGAATGTTGGTTTGACTTCCCCTCTGTGCCTAAGTGCCAGGGCTCCAACACTAAAGAAACTGGAATGGCACAGGGCTTGGGTTTGTGTTGGCTAGGGGAAGGCGCTATATAGACAACAGCTGTTGGCTGGGGGTGTGACCCTCATGTCTCAGATTTAATAGGAAACACCACAGTGCTGGGGGGCTCAATGGCCTCTTCAATGGGGGTCAAAGGAGAACAATCAGTCCCTAAAAACCAATATTGAGAAAAACGAGGGGTGAGTGGCATCAGCTAAATTACGCAACTACTTCACTCTTGGAGACCACCAGGTGGGGGCGCTATTAAACACAGGGTGGGCAGACAGCTGTCTGGGGGACTTAGTGATGCATGACCAAGTCAAGTGAGCTTGGCACAGTGAGCGGGTACACTAGTCATGACAGTGGGCACCAATGGGCGGGGAGATGGCTGTTTGTTCCTGCAGCACTGCCCCCTAGTGTCCCAGTGCCCGCTCACCCCGTCCTCCTGCCGTC
>JANRMT010062820.1:34671978-34720289 GCA_026402145.1 Polypterus bichir lapradei
CTGCCCCCTAGTGTCCCAGTGCCCGCTCACCCCGTCCTCCTGCCGTCACTTGCTGCCATCTGCTCAGCCTGTCCCTCTTTCTCTCCCCGAAGGTGAAGTACAGCAGTGATCTGAAGGCCATGAGAGGGAAGCCGTGTGCCGTCACCGATACGCCAGAACTGAGGCGAGTCCGGAAATCGCAGAACGACATCTCCATGGTAGGAGAGGTGGCAGAGGACCACCCAAAACAGTGGGCACCGAGGGCACAGCCCTGTTTAGCACCGACTAACCCACTGGGCACTGCCCGCACAGTGTGAATTACACATGCACCAGCTTGTCCTGAAGAGGGCGCTATACCCCACAGTCTTAACCTCCTTACCCCTCGGTGAATGTGTGGGCTGCCTGAGTGGTGGACGCGAGTGCGAATGACCAGGCCAGTGACTGACTCTGCCCCTTCACCCACTAAGATGCCATCTCCTCTTCCTGTGTCTCTGACTGCAGGTCAAGTACCATGAAGACTTTGAGAAGACGCGGGGCAAAGGGTTCACCCAGGTGCCCAACGATCCCAGCATGGAGATGGCACGCAGGAATGCCCAGGTGGTCAGCGACGCGGCCTACAAGGGAGTGCACCCTCACGTGGTGGAAATGGACAGGAGACCGGGCATCATCGTGGGTAGGTGTGGCCCTGGACTGGCGCGAGTCCCTACTGTCCCTCCTTGGCGCCGCTCACTTGCTCTGTTTCTGTTGTTTTTGACCGAAGACCTTAAAGTGTGGCGCACTGACCCCGGCTCCATCTTTGACTTTGACCCCCTTGAAGACCATGTCCAGTCCCGAAGCCTCCATAAGCTGGCCGGTACTGCTCTGCTCTTGCTTCTGCTTGCTCTTTGCTCTTCTTTTGCCTTTTCTGCTGCTTTGTGTTTCTTTTTCTGTTTCTGGCAGGGGCAGCCTGGCACACTGGCATCAATGCCATCCCGAGAGGTGGCACCCACGGCCCCGCTCTGTCCTGTCACCTGTCGGAGCTTGGTGTGGACATGACAGAGTCTACGCATTACCAGGGCATGACTGATGCCAGGCGCTGCCAGCTTTAGAGGGGTTCTCAGAGGACCAAGGTGGTCACTCCCACTGCCGACAGGCCCTGGTGCCCCTTTAACTTTTTGTTTGCTTTCCCTTTTGCTTCTCTGCATTCATTTGCTGTCCCACTCTTTCCTTCGCACCCCTGTAGAGAAGGCCAGGCGCTCGGGTGGGCAGCTGAGCCGCCCTCTGGGTGCCCTTGAGATGTGTGGGCACGATGACCACTCGGAGGCATCGGAGAGAAACAACAACAGCATGTCCTGCTTCAGTGAGAGCACAGCCACCGGAGGTACATGTGGCCGGGCGAGGGCAGTGGAGTGGACAAGTGCATGGTGTCCAGCACTGTAAAGGCACTATATAGAGCTGAGCCCTCACTATGAAAGGCACTATATCAAATCAAAAGGCATTCACCCAGAGCTAGAGGTGTCCGCTCATGGCATCTCTTGATTTACACCCCCCCCACCCACATGCCAGTCCACAGCATGAGGGATGATGAAGCAGTCAAGAGGTAAAGGTGGCAAGGTGACCAAACATGTGTCAGCACCTATCCCTCACCCATCTCCAGGGCATCAGTGTGGGCAGAACACAGACTCGTCCACATCACTGAAGGGTCTCTGTACCCTTCAAGTGTGCCATCCCCCTGGCACGTGCTTCATTGAATGAGCTGCTTCGTCAAGGGGGCTGTATTGAAGTGTTTGTAGTTGGCTACCTCCTGCCCGCTGCCACACTGTTCATGCACTGCCTGCCCATTCCCCGAGACCACCTCCTAAAAGCCCCTCTGTGTTGTTCCCGTGCAGCCCCGGTGCTCCCAGGAGCTTACCAGCAAGGCGGCCAGAGTCCCGGCTACGGCTACATGCACCAGACCAGCATCTCGTCCATGAAGGCCATGCAGTCCCCTCCGCATTCAGCCACTGTGGTGAGTATGGGGGGCTCAGGACAGCGTGTCTGGGGGTGGGGGGGGGGGGGTCTGGTGACAGTCCTGAGGGACAACTCCAATGACATCCAGTAGCATAGAAGCAATGAGATGAACCCCAGCTGATGGACGTCCTTACTGACAAATGGGAGGTCCCAGCAAATTTGACTGATGAGACCCACCTGATCAGCCCTCTGCTAACGAGCCCCCCGATGTCAGTGAGTGGTCAAGTCCCGGATCACCGACGTCCTTACCATCCACCAATCTGATCAATACACCCTTTATGATGAGTCCACCTCCTGTGTGACCGAGCTGACCAGTCCCTGATAATGTGGGCAGTCACTGGGGTCCAGCCTCGGACAGACCCCTGAAAGATGAACCCTCTAACCATCTGGGCTGCTGCCAGGTCCTGTCTGATAAGACCAAGCTGACCAGTCCCTTACCTCTCCTTGCTGTCTGACATGTCCATCCTGCTGACTCCCCTCCACTGGTGGCTCCTTCCCTTATGTGGACCACCCGATGAGCTCCTGATTGACAGGTCCTTCCAGGCGGCTCACTTATCGGCCAGAGTCCTAAGCCCACCCTGGCAAGTCCATCTACTGCCGAGTCTGACTGAAGGGTCCATCACCAATTAGTGCCATGTGACGCGTCCCACATAATGACAGACCCCGTCCTCACTATTAGAGCCCGTGTCGCGAGACCATCAGTGCAACAACAAACAGATGAGCCCCTATCGGAGTGTCAACAACACTGACCAGGCTGACCACTCACTGGCGAGGCACTCTGGGTCACTCATTAGTTTCTCTCCCCTGCCCCTGCTATGCCTTGAAGGACCCTTTGAACAGTGCCCCGCCAGCGAGCCACTAGCTGCAGCCCCCACCCTGACCTGGCACCCTTGTTTTGACTTTTCTTCATTGTTTAGCAGGCACGATGATCCCACCGCTGACACCATCCACAGAACAAGTCTGCTGTTCTCACTGGCTGCCCAACTCCATTGTGACTTGACCACGCCCCTTTAAACCCCACCCAGCAGGAAGTCACATCAGCCAGTAGGCTCAGCACCAGCCTAAGCCCACGTCATACTGGTGGTCCTGGTGACTCCAGACCTGCCAAATAACGAGGCACACCTGATAGAAATTCAAATGCTGAGTGACGGCGTGTCCCCAATATGGTGACACCTGTCAATCCAGTGCAGTCCCAGTGACGAGGCCCAAATCACAAGTCCTCTGCCTTCTGTGCTGACATTGACAGATAAATGACACAAAGCACCATTAAATGTCACCTTTGTGACAAGGATTGAGCAGCAAGGGGCAGCAGTGCTCCTTTGGTGGCCATAAAACACACAAACATCACACCAACCTGGAGGTCCTTTAAAACCATTTTGGTGACATCAGGTGGGCATGCCAAGCAAACCCGACCTTATGAACAAGAAGTCTCCTAAATCCTGTGCCCGGGGGCAGCGGTGCTCTTTTGTCTGTCTGGTCATTTGGGTCACTTAGCTCTCTGTTACCTTTAAAGCAGATGACACAGGTAACTGGGCACAGCATGAGGTTGCAGCCGTGGCATGGTGAAGGTGTCACCCAGGGATGGGCATTTGGGCGTAGAAGAAGCTCAGGCTTAATTTCTTCTGATTTTTCATTGGCTAAGCAGATGACCCATTGGAAAGACAATGCCCATCCCCTGTCCACCCACAGCCATGCTGCTGGCTGTAGTCTGAATGTCCACTCTGTGGGACAATGGGTGTCACACATGATGTCACACAATATCGTGACTTTCACTAAAGTATTGGAACAGAGAGCTCATTTGTGTGGCAGAAGGGTGCCCATCTGACCCCAACAAGCACAGGACTTCCAAAGCTATCTCAGACAGCCCATAGTCCTTGGGGTGCAGGTGGCATTGGGGCATGGGCACAAGTAGGTGATGTGATCACTCATTGTCTGTCTCAACAGAGAGTCTACCGGGCCATCTATGACTACGCCGCCCAAGACCACGACGAAGTGTCCTTCAGAGACGGGGACATCATCATCAACGTACAGGTCATCGATGACGGCTGGATGTATGGCACAGTGCAGAGGACCGGCAAGTCAGGGATGCTTCCTGCCAACTACGTCGAGACGTTCAACTGAGTAGCCGCCGCCGCCGCTACCTTCGAGCAGCTGACCGTAGAGGAGCCTTAATGCGCCAGGCGCCCCCTCGCTCACTCGCTCGCTCGCTGTCCTTTCTGGTCTGTCCCACTCACTGCTCTTCCTCTCTTTGTACACAAGATGGCCAGCAGGGGGCCCCACACACACTCCCCCGTCTGTCACCGTCCCACTTAGTGGGTCTTCAGGCTTCACTCTGCAATTCCCAGGAAATTCATTAGGGAGGGGGTGGAGCTCCATAATGCCAACGGGATTGGCCAGCCTGGGTAGACACCTCTGACTCCATGACCCGCTCTAGTGCCAGCGGGGCAGATGCACCAGTCTAACGCTTTACTGTTGGCACAATGAAAAGGAAGGACTAAAGCACAGGAAATCCCCATTAGAGCCCAGCGGCGCCCCCCACTGGCCCGCACCCAGTAACAATGACAATGACCCAGTTAGGCTTGTGAGGCCATTCTTGTTTAGAACACTGTGTGGCATGGAGGTGGCTGACAAAGATGATGAAGATGAGCCCCATGTATGTCCATTATCTTGCTTTGATGAAGGCCATCACTCTGGCCACTGGCACTGGGTGATCTTTATGATAAGAATGTCACCTGTCACTATGACCCTGACCCCTCTTAGTGTCACTGAGGGTGACCTTGCCTGATTTTTGTCTCTCAGCGATTGGTTAGCTCTTGATGGGAGATGCCAGCTGCCAGCCTCCATGTGATGGCTTGGCTGATGGCCTTGGACAAGACTCAACCAACTGGCACTGTGAAAATGAAATACCAAGAAAGTGCCATCTGCAACATCATTAAACTACACCCCCAAAGACTCAGCTGAAGCTAGGTGCCCAACAAATGCCAGGTGCCCACTTGGTGTTGTGTCATGTGATTGATTCCAGCTGATGTCCCCACTGTGTCATGTGCCACTGTCACCCTCCTCATGGCACACCTCATTCTGACCCCAAAGTCCACAGAGTGCCCAGATGAAATGCGCCAGCCAGTGTAGCCCCTATAAGACTATAAGATGGTGTTGTGTGTGAAAGGCGCTAAAAAGAAGGTCACCCCACATTTGATGACTGGATGAGACTGCGGTCACCCTGACTTCTCTTCCATCATTGGCCTCTAGTGGGCACTCTGGTGCCATGATGGCCAGCATTGACCTCCCGTCATCTTCATTACTTCCTGCCCTCACATATGTCTGACACACTAATGGCCACTAAGGGCCAGTGCCCCGGGCAGTAGGGCACATTGGCAACTCCTGGCACTCTACTCACTTTAGGTCACCAAGAGCAGCGCACAAGTGGGCCCCATCATGACGCCTGTGGTCCACGAGGCTCCATTGAGATTCTTGTTGCCCACATGCCAAGTTTATCGAGAGGAAGACGACCAGGGTGGGCGGTTGAGGACCCTGCATGTTGGCCTGCTGAGTTTGGCTTTGCTACCATCATTGGCCAGGTGGAAAGTCAAAGTGATGCCCACTGTTTATAGCGCCTTGTTGTAGGATGTGTGTTGGAAGTTCGACTTTAGCATAGGAAATGAAGGAAGGAGCTCCCCCTGGAGGTTTTGTGAGTTGTTGTGGGAGGGCAGCCTGAGCGAGACCTGTGCAGAAGGTGCCAGGGGGGTGTCGTGCCACATGAGCCTCCAATGAATTAAAGCCCATGTCACATTTAGGTGCCCGCTGTCTGATGTTTCACAAGGTGCAGAGTAAATGCCAGGCCAGTAGGAGGTGCCGCTTGCTCGCAGTGCAATGCTGCCCAGTGGAAGGGAATGCGCAGCTCTAATGCCTTATGTTATATAGCGCCTTTCACTGTGAGTAACGTTATAAGATGCTTTACCTAATAATCAACGCGTGTTTAGCTGGGAGAAACTGTGGCCACCTGAAGTGAAGAGCCCAGGCCTAGAGTGCCATCGACTGGCCACACCTGACAGCTGCAGGGACACACGGTAGTCTTAAGTGACGCCTTGGGGATCGAGGCTGCGATGCCAACGCCGTGTGGCTCAGTAAGTAAAACACCGAGGACGGGGACAGACATGGCCTTCCACAGGAGCCCCCCAAAGAGAACTGGCCCGCATCCCAAGGTCACCTGACAGAGCAGCCCCGTGTTCGGACTGAGCCCATGGATGGGCGCTGAGACCGCATACAACGCCAAGTGCCAGGACTGTGAGAGGCGGAGCTCAAGCGGTCTTCTATATAGCGCCTTTCATCTCGAGCACCATCACGCAGCTGAGATGAACGACGAGCAACTGGACCAATCATAACACACGAGCCCTCGGCCGTTTCCTGGACTTTCCTACCACGTTCTTCTCGTTCACTGGTACTGAGGCTGAGCGTGTGGGTGGCCATTGCTTTAATTGGGCACGTCACGTCACCAACCAGGCTTTAGAGGCCCTGCTGTAGAATTAGGAGTGGGCTCTGGGGGGGGGGGGAGCAAGGCAATGCCAGGGGGGGGGGTTGAGGGTACAGCGGTACCCTCGTCGCTTCATGGGTGAGTGGACGGGCCACCGACTCGTGACTTTCTCCACTGTCCTTCTGCATTTCAGAGCCACACCAATGAGAATAAATAAAAACGTTAGCCAATCAGAGCCTGCCTCGTCTGTCACGTCTCAGTCCAGTTCCAAACTGGGACCCCCAGCTCTCGATGCCCATCCCTCCACACAATCTTCTTCAGAGGTCACCAATTGGGGTCTGCTTCCTCTTTATCATGTTACCTCAAATCCCTGATGGGCACAGACACGGTGGTCACAATACAGCTGTGCCATACGGTGCCATCCAGCCATTCATTTATTCTCCACTTCATCCATCCATCCAGCTCTTCATTCATGACCTGGAATCCCCCCCAGAGTGGACCCTGCCATGGGTGAACAGGTCAGTTGAATGAGGGTCACTGGAGCAGCACTGCCTACCCTCTGTGCCCGTTAAATGGGGGGTGACAAAGAAAAGAAACTTTGAAGGTTGGTGACTTTATAGCACCTGTCACAGGACCTCCAGTGACAGCATGTGTGACACTCTCACGGCAGTGGCCCGTCTCCAAGCCAGCTGCCAGGAACATCGTCCACAAGCCAAAGGTCCAGCCCAAAGGTAAGGACTAAACCCACCAGGAGTGGCGATGGGCTACTTATAAGACCTGAAAACCATAAACACGAGGACATGTCTGAGGTCTTCCGTCACAACAGTCACAAAGAGTGAGCCCAGGCTTGAGAGGTGGGCACCCTCCTGACTGACTGGCACCAGTGTCACCAGCGAGGTCCGTCTGTGTTACACACAAACACAAACACACACACAGATACACACCTGTCCTGTTTCCTGCCCATCCATCAGTGCTGCCAGGATTGGCACCCATTCCTGCCACCTTACAAAGTGGACAGCTGAATTAGTTGTGCGTATGTACAGCCCCTGCCTCTCTAAGCCCTGCCCACATCTGTGTCATGCCCCTCTGTGACCACGCCCCAAGTCCCTCCTCCTATTTCCAGTTTCTTACACAAGGCACCGGCCAGATTGGACAGTGTGACCTGATGCCCACTCTGTGACCTCCTCACCTGCAGACGACGTACACGGCAGAGAAAACAGGGACCACCAGCAGCAGAGGGTACTGAGTTGGCTCCTTATTCTTGTCATGGTAGACTGACATTTTGTGAAGACGGGACTCGGAAGGGACCAGAAGACAGATGGCCAAATGCTCTGATGGTGGGCTTGCTTACTTACTCAGTCTGCCTACAAAAAGGGAAAAGGTCCCCTTCAAATGACCAGTCAAGTGACCCATGACACCCCAGACCCTCACACGTCCCTCATTGCCCACTGAGCCCAACCTTTCATCAAGATGTGGCAGGTACACGTTTATCCGCTCCATGGACACCTTGGACATCTGGCACACTTCACCTCATCTGGGGTCCCAGACCCCCCAAACACAAGAAATCAGGTGGTGAGATTTTAGAATCGAGTCTCTCAGTCTGGGAAAATGGAGTTGGAACCACTAGGGGGCAGCAGCACACCATGTGATGAAAATCTGAAATGAAAAAGAAGGGAAACAAAACAATGGGGTTAGGGGGCATCCATCCAGACCCTCTGACCAGACACCCACTCAGTGGGCACGGCCTGTAAGGGGACACTGGGCACACCTACACCTGGAGAATGTGCTGGCAAGATGGTAACTGTACTGGCATGTGCACAGTGAGGTAGACAGAGCTGTGAAAGGCACTATATGAAGGACGGGGCTCTGAGCAGCTCACCAGTCCCCTGTCCAGTCTATGCCCACTGTGCACCCAAATGAATTCTCTCTTAGCGCCCAGTGTCCCGGGTAACACAGCTCAAACATAATGACAGTTGGATGCTGGACACTGCGGTGTGACAAGGCCATCTGCGGGGGGTCTCGGGTCTGCCCAGCCAGGCTCACTTTTTAGGAGGACAGACGCTGGTCGAGTACACCTGAGCCAATCAACCCAAAGTGACACCACCAACTGGATACTCTCAGACCCCCAGCACGTGACACAATGCTGGATTAAATGAGACAATGACAGTCCACTGTAGTAACACATGACAGGGACAAATGATGGGGACTCACATGATAACAAGTCAGATGTTTTGTGTCTGTCACTATTGGACATGTAGAAGACACCCCAGGAGGTCCCAATGTTGGTGACAAGAGGCTGACATGTTTGTGCAGTGGACTGTCCGAGTGGTTAAACGGTGACCATGCTGACGTCCACAGAGTCACAGGTCCAGTTTGGGGTGGTCCTTGATTCCAGTTCAGTGGGTCACAGAGCCCCGAGGTCAGTTGCCATTCAGTCTCGACACATGAAGGGGACGATGACTCGAAGAACTGTAAAGATCATTAAAGCGAGGGACATGAATTAAGACATGGAGACCACCTGGACACTGAGATGATGGTCCAGTCACAGACAGGGACAAGCAAGGATCCAACACAAGCCCCCACACTGCCCCTTGTCACATTGGGGGGCTTCTCCCAGGGTGTCATGTGTGCTCCAGACCAAGAGAGGGCGCACTTGCTAACTTTCTCCTTGACTGCCTGTCAGCCTGGTCAGTGACGACTGATGTCACCTCCTCTGCTAGCCCAGAGGCCCCGCCTCTTCTGTCACCATGCGTCTTTAAAGACACACTGACACAGAAGGACACAATGTGTGACAAGTCTCCTCTGTGGACCACCCTCACTGTTTATATCAGAACACTTCACACCATCCATGAGACACAACGATGACAGGAGAGAAAGAAGCAAGGGGGTCCGCAGAAGAAGGGGGGATCTTGATTGGATTGACCCCAACATGAGGAAAGTAGGCAGAGGAGAATCTCAAGTGACAGTCGGAGTCACCCCATGTGCCCCAGGTGGGATAAAGGCGCTATATAACACGGGGGCCGAGTCAGCAGCTGCCTTTGAATGGGGGCGTCATCTGAAGGCGCTACACAGGTGGACGTGCTTACCTGTGTCACTGGACCGTTAGCTTTCATCTATGGTGCCTTTCATATAAAGTGTCAGTGCTTCCATCTGTATAGCGCCTTACATGATGTGCTCCACCCTCAGCGATAACTGGCCTGTTCTTCTGTTCCACCCATCCTGACCCATCATAGCTGGCACCACAGATGGTGAAGTGATCTTATAGAGATTCAGGGCTGATATTTATGGTTTGTATATAGCGCCTTACATAGAGAGCTCACCACACACTCTGCTCTCCATTCTTACTGGAGGTGGGTCACCAGTGACACTTCAATTCAGTGTCTCAGCCACTAGGGGGATCCATTTTATTTCTGCCCACCTCGTGCCAAACTTCTCATTGGTGTTAACTGTCATGCCAACAAATCCCCTCCACAGTCCCTGCCACCCATGGATGGCAGTGCCAGCTCCTCCACTGCACCCACTAAGTCAGGGCAGCCACTCAGCTTCACTCCACCAACAAGCAGCGCTTTGATTAAACGGGCACTCGTCTCATCAGCGCTGATTACCCGCTGTGCCGCTTCGAGGGGCTCTTGACTTGCGCTCCTCGTTATGACATCAAGGACACTTGTCACACAATCAAGGGCTCAGGGGAGCGGAACAGTGTGACAGACGTGTCCTCGCCAGCCAGGGCAGCCCTCCTGCTGACCGCTCAGCTGCACTGAGGCGGGTTGGGCTGTTGCTGTGTGTTGGGTGTGAAAGGCGCTATATTTGAGAACCAAAGACTAAGCTTGGACCTCAAGACCCTGGCACTCTGGCAGAGGATCCTTAAGGGGTGAAGCCTGTCAGGGTCCCAAGGTCAGTCAAGAATGACTTTTCCAACAGGAAGAAAACAACCCATCAGGCGGCATCACCCATCTACCTGCCGAGTGCCCATTTCTGAAGCGCCTCACTGCTCTGACCCATAATGTCCACCTTCTGCTTAAAGGCCAAAGCAGAAGTAGGACTGTAAGGGACAGGACACAGCTGGCCGTCACAAACCAACCGGAATGTTCCACAAAGCACAGCACGAGTCTCTGGTGAGGTCAGTCCATCAACGAGTTTATGTCACACACAGTGCCACTCAGAATGCCAGCATCACTGGAGAGAGAAAAGGAGACGGCACCCCCAACCCAATCTGTGGTACTTGAGTGGAAAAATACCAGGGTGGCCAGCTGTGCCATCTTTTGAAATGCCAAAGAGAGGTGCCAGTTTTACCTACATGGCACTGTTAGAGCTCAGAGAAGGGCACTAAATTAGCAGTAACAGGGTGGAGCTGCTGGCACCTTGGGACCTCAGAGAGCCCCCTAGTGGCTGGGGCCTGGCACTCTTACCTTGAGTCTGTGCCACTGACTCCCTGTGTGCCCCCTCCACCAACCTCTTCACGCCTGCACCATGTCTGCAAGAATGGAAAGGCACTATATACAATCAAGACTCGTTTATTATTGAATTCATTTTTATTTTGCTCACCATTTCTCAGTCCTCCTGAATGAGCACACAGACATGCAGGTCATGCCAGTCTACTGATGCCCAGCCTCAGTGCCACAGCTGCTAAGGCCAGGGTTTATGGTGCTGACCCGCAATACCTGTGTCACTTTATTCTACTTAGCATACAAGAAGAGGCTTTCAGGTTTGGGGTCTGCAGCCAGAGCTCTGCTGGCACAGCAATTGGCTAAGTTTGGTTTGCCAGGGACCCTTTGCCATCCCCAGTCTACCCGTATGAGCACTGGACCATTTTCTTGTAGAAGTAATGTGCCTTACTGTGTTGCAGACTTTAGGGGGCGCTAGTGGGTTGTTCTTCACCCTAAATGATGAACAAAATAATAAATGAAAAAAACTGAACAAAACAACGGGCACCTAACATTCATGCACTGTCCCCTTGCTGTGGTCACCTCACACTTTCACCCTTGTCCCCTTGTCTCCCTTTTTGTCTGCCTCACCTCCCCAGTGCCCATTGGCCCCCATCACCTCCAAGCTCCCTGTGCATTGGCAGTTTGAGGCTTTGATGTCCGGTTCAGGGTCACCTTTTGTAAGTCCCTCAGGGTGACCCAAGCCACCATTTAGGGGCCTGCTGGTGTCCCTGAGATCCTCCCACCGAGCACCCTGCAGACTCCCCATTATGCAGAATATGACTGGCAGTGCCAGGCTGGCTCTTCTGCCCAGTTCTCCTGTGAGTCTAATCCACCACACACTTGCCTGTCACACCGTTACGCATAAAGGCGCTATATAATAGCCAGGGTCCTAGTGCCCCCCAAATGAGCCCAGGTAAGGACATAGGGCTCAGCTGAACTCCAGCCAGTTTCATGCCCGCTTGTAGTGCCACAGCCCTGCTGCTGCCCAGTCCACCGACTCAGCGTTCTTCTCCTCCTTTCAAGGTGGCACTTCATCGGCTGTCACTCCCGACGCCTCTCGTAAACCACAGTGGCTCGCCGCTGTCACAGCTGTCAGGTGATAATCCTTTGAAGAAGGCCCTCGAGTCCCTGGGCTTAGGATCTGCTGCGTAATTAGCATGGCACACCAATCTGGCAGAGACAGCTACCAACTCTCAAGGCGCTCGCAAATCTCGGCCTGTCGAGTGCCCAGGTTTAATGGCAGGTAAGTGCGGAGCCTCTGGGGAACGGAGAGCCGGGAATGCCACCTCTGGTGCCAGTCCTCCTATCCCAGTGCCCGTCACGTGGTCCGGCCACACCTCCCACACTTTATAATGAGATCTGCTAGATCTGTAGGCCTCCTACCTCCACATCTTCTTGAACTGGAATCCTGACATTCGCCTATAGGGGGCGCCTGCAGTTTGCCTCCATTTACCATCAGCCTGCATGCCAAACTGGATTGTGCCCCCTGCTGGCATCTTCTTTGCCCATCCAGGTTCGGGGCATCTCTCATGTCTGTAACACCTACAGGTAAGCACATGTGTCACCTGAGCTCGCTTGTCTTTAAGGGGGCATATGGTCCCTACCCAGCTTTGTGCCCGCCGCTCCATCCTGGTAAATGTCCAAATGATGGCAAACAGAAATTCAGAAAGGTAAAAAAAAAAGGAATTGTTGCAAATGTGCTTAGTGGACACGGACCTCCGCAAACCAAGGACAAATCAGAGGAGACAAGTGACAAAGCACCGCTACGCCCGCTTGTCAGTTCAAACCTCTTCAGCTCATAAGTGGCATCAGCCAAGCTGGGTCAAGAGGTCAAAGTGTGCCAGTCTTTAGGTCTCTGGGGACTCTAGATTTGTGAAAATGTAACTTCTTCAATAAGAACAGGAGGGCATGGCTGTAGGTGGGCTAAGGGCAGAAGCCCTGCAGTGTGGTGGGCAAGCAGGACTTCTGAGACCTTCACACATGAGCCTGATGTCACTCTGGACTCATCAGGTCGGTGGGCAGACTGGCTCGACCTCGTCACGATTGTTCAGAAGAGAAGGTCTACAGGAGAGCAAGCAGGCTGATTGAGGACCACCAAGAGCGAGGGAGGGAGGAGGAGGAGAGACTGAGGAAGAGGGACCTACCTTGAGCCTTCGAGTCTCCGATGAGTTCTTCAACCAGGACAGGTGACAGCAGTGGCCATCGCGGCCGCACTTCAGGATAGCACAGACGGGAGGAGACCACTGAGCCCACCGAGTTTGTTTGTCCCACCGTCTCCTCCAGACGCTTCCTTCTTAGGGTCCTGGCTTCACCTCCATGCCTCGGAAGATCATTTCAGATTCCCACAAGTCTTCATCTGAAGACGTCTAAGTGCACTTCCCCTCATTCACCACCAGGTGTCCTCGATTCACCATTCAGTTCAAAGCCTTCTGCTGATTTCCTTCATCAGCGCCTTGGAGGATTTTGAAGACCTTTGATGAGGTCCCCATGCAGTCCCCTCTGCTCGAGACCCAACATGTCTGTCACAGTAGGACATGTCCCATGATGCCCCTAGCCGCTTGGCTTCAAGTGCTGCCCTGTCTAACCCACCAGAAGCTCAGCATGTTTGGGCCCGGTCAGGAAAGCCAGAAGTGGCGGTGAGGCCAGCAGGGGGCGCCTACCCTGAGGTCTGTGTGTGGATCCCAGGGACACTGTGATTGGCTGAGCCATAAAACGGCGGTCCTGACTCTCCATGGTCATTAAAGATCATTTTGTAGGGGTCCCCCGATGGCCTGCCCACCATGTCCTCATCCATTTTTTAACCCCTAATCATCTCTGACACCCCTTCACACCTTACAGCTAACGTCTGGTGGGCATACTGGCACAAGAATGGCTGCAGCACATTGCTGGTGCTTGAAGTGTCACCTCAGTGTCCATGAAAAGCACTTTCAGGAGGTTTAAAAGGCGCTATATACAAGTCATTAATGAATGAATGGAATGCAGATGGACCCTTGTCATGTGCAAACTTCACATAAATGTGTGAAATCCCCTTGGAGTTAGTGAGCTGACAGTGTGGTGGGCAGCAGGACTTTGGGGTGAGTGGCCGGTCCTCGTCACAAGTGTCACAAGTGAGCTAGTTAGCCTGCACTGCGAGTGTTTTGCACAAATTTGCTCAAAGCAGCAGTAGAGAAAGTCGAGCGGAGAGCAGGTGACCAAAGAGGACAGGCTGGGTGACGTGGACAGAGGGTGGCAGCTTATATAGCGCCCTGATGGGCAGGCACGGTCTCTCTTCTGTTGCTTTGCTTGCCCGACTCCCTTTTCCTAACTGGCCGGTTTTGGGTACACGTCGCTCACCAGGGACAGCTGGGCTCTACCGGTCCCCTCCCAGTGTGACAGACGGACGCCCCCCGGTGAGCTGTGTGTGACTCGGAGTGGACGAGCCGTCAGGCTGCCATGGCCACCTCTTCTCATGCCAGACACATGCAGTTGTCTGATTCAGGGACTCCATCGGACATGCCAGTCCCATTGGTGACGCGTCACGTGGCTCACACAGTTGCATTGTGGGTCGTGGCCTTTCTATGGAGTTGGCCAATAATGAGCCCCCCTGGAGACGCAGAGTGGAACAGCAGCTCAGCAGTGCCCTCTTCAGGCAGACGGGCAGAGCCAACATTCTTTTGACTTGCGACATTGACCAGCAGATAGAAGACAATCTGAGTGGACAGATGAGAAGCCACCTGAGATGATGGTGACACTGACCATCAGCAAGGATTCACTTGATAAGGAGGGCAGCAAGCCTGGCATTTGTGACCATTTGGCATGGGAGCTGCCTGGCACAGCCCTGGAGAGCACCTACCTCGGCAGCCATTACAACATACATACTGTAAGAGGGAGACCTGGAGACCTGGTTTGGCCAGAAGAAGGGCATGGAGACTAAGCTATCAACCGTCCTTCTGCTGATACCAGCATAGGTGAGACAACCCCACCCACAATTACAGCAGCGCAGGTGAGCTGAGAGCTGAGGAGACTTCGTGCCAGCAAAGCAGCGGGTCCAGATGTAGTATCACCACGACTGCTGAAGGCCTGTGCGCTGGAGCTGGGGAGTCCTCTACAGCGCATCTTCAACCTGAGCCTGGGACAGGGGAGAGTCCTGAGGCTTTGGAAAACATCTTGTATCACCCGAGTCCCAAAGGTATCACGTCCTAGTGAGCTGAGTGACTTCAGGCCTGTCGCTCTGACGTCACATGTGATGAAGACCATGGAGTGGCTGCTGCTTCACCACCTGAGGCCACAGGTCCGCCACGCCCTCGACCCTCTGCAGCTCACATACCAGGAGAAGGTGGGAGTGGAGGACGCCATCATCTATATGCTACACCGATCCCTCTCCACTTGGACAGAGGCAGTGGTGCTGTAAGAATTATGTTTCTGGACTTCTCTAGCGCCTTCAACACCATCCAACCTCGGCTCCTTAGGGACAAGCTGACTGAGATGGGAGTAGATTCATACCTGGTGGCATCGGTGGATCATGAACTATCTTACAGACAGACCTCAATATGTGCGTCTCGGGAACTGCAGGTGTGACATTGTGGTCAGCAGCACAGGAGCGTCACAGTGGACTGGACTTTCACTGGTCCTGTTCAGCCAACAAAAATCGGACTTCCAATACAACTCGGAGTCCTGCCACGTGCAAACGTTCACTGACGACACTGCTATGGTGGGCTGCATCAGGAGTGGGCAGGAGGAGGAGTATAGGAACCTAATCAAGGACTTTGTTAAATGGTGCGACTCAAACCACCTACACCTGAACACCAGCAAAACCAAGGAGGTGGTGGTGGATTTTAGGAGGCCCAGGCCCCTCATGGACCCCGTGATCATCAGAGGTGACTGTGCAGAGGGTGCAGACCTATAAATACCTGGGAGTGCAGCTGGATGATAAATTGGACTGGACTGCTAATACTGATGATCTGTAGAAGAGAGGACAGAGCCGACTATACTTCATTAGAAGACTGGCGTCCTTCAACATCTGCAATAAGATGCTGCAGATGTTCTACCAGACGGTTGTGGCGAGCGCCCTCTTCTATGCGGTGGTGTGCTGGGGAGGCAGCATAAAGAAGATGGACAAACTGGTGAGGAAGGCAGGCTCTATTGTAGGCACAGAGCTGGACAGTTTGACATCCGTGGCAGAGCGACGGGCGCTGAGCAGACTCCTGTCAATCAGGGAGAATCCACTGCATCCACTGAACAGGATCATCTCCAGACAGAGCGGCAGCTTCAGTGACAGACTGCTGTCACCGTCCTGCTCTACTGACAGACTGAGGAGACCCCACACCATGCGACTCGGGGGGTAAACGTTAACATTATACAAAGTTATTGTCTGTTATACCTGCATTGTTATCACTCTTTAATTTAATATTGTTCTTTATCAGTATGCTGCTGCTGGAGTAGGGGAATTTATAAAGTATCTATCTATCTAAAAGATCTTTCTTCTCCTCCAAGTCTCCTTGTCTGTCCCACTGGGTGGCCGAGTCACTTGTCCCCCTCCTCAGATGACCACAGCATTCTAAACCTCCCAGATCTCCGAACTCCATCTCGACGTCACTTCTGGGGACTTTGTCTACAAGAACACCAGACATTGTCTCCCCCGGTGGTGGCTTTCCATTCACAGACCACCTCCCTTGGAGAGGTGACACAGACCCACAAGTCACCATCTGGAGATCTTTACTCCCACCTGTTGAACTGGAGGTCTTGAGGTCATATGCCTACCTGCCTTGTGTCTCTTATGCCATCCTCCTGAGCCTGCTCTTTTATTTGCTTTGAAGTTTAAATTGTTGGGTGGCACTGCCCATTGTGGTCCATCCCAGGACATCTTTGCCCAGACTCTCTCACTCTTTGCCTTCTTAGTGGCAGTTATGCCCGTGTTGATACTCAACACCTCCCAGGTGATACTGTAGATCTCACCCCAGGTTCACCATGTTTAAAAGACCTGGATGGGCAGTGCCAGCTGTACCTGATGTCCTTCTTGACAGTTTGGCCAAACCAAAATGGATGGCTGAGTCCAATGAACCAATCAAACGGCCAGGCTGAGGAACGGCTCACAGCCATTGGGCTTGGAGTGCACAGCCAACAAAGACAAGCAGTTACATCACAATAGGTGTTTGATTGACAGCAGGCTGGGTGGGGCTATATGTTTAAGCGACGCCGCATGGGCGGGGCTTAATGCTGAGCTGACAATGGCTGGGCGGGTGTAGGTAAGTGAGAGGCAGCAGGCTCAGCCAATCGTCAAACATCAGGACCCTTGTTGATCCTCCAGAGGGTCACTGGACAATGGATGAAGTGGAGTGAGGCACTGGTCCTGTGAACTGTGCCCTGCAGGGTGGCAAGCAGCAGGCACCAGACCTCTGAGAGGACTCAGTCTGACCGATGTGCCCACTTCCCATGTCTCTGCTTTTAACTCATCTGAGGTCAGGAGGACAAAGTCGGCCAGGCTGCCAACCACACACACACACACACTTTGGGTGACACAACAAGACCCCACACCCCCCCCCCCCACCTTAACTGCTCTGCCTCCTCGGCACATCACTGCAATAACAGAGAAACACAAATGTACCCATTTTATTATATAGTGCCTTTCCAGAGTGAACAAGTGCCATCCCAGTGGAGGTCGCAGTGCAGTCCAGCCTTCTGATTTTATAGCGCCTTTCACTTGGCAGTCCGGCTCTGTCCACTTCTGTGAGTTCTGACTGCTGATAGGACCCACACAGGAAGAGTGAGTGCCGAGTCTGGGGTAGCCACTAGGGGGCCTTGTCATCTACTGTTGAGCAGGGTAGCACATCCCAAGACCACCAAGTTCTGTGGAAGGGGGAGCTGAAAGACCACCCTGCCATTTCACCATTCGGGTGCCTTAAAGAAAGTGGATGCAGCCGGGTGGCCGTGTGGATGGACTTTATTGACATGCAGACCACCAAGGACTAAACACCAAAGGCTGCAAGCGGGCATGGTGCCAGTGTGGCTATCGGGCTGGGGGTTTGGCATTCTGCTCAAGCTCTGCTCATTGCTTTATAGCGCCTTTCGTAACAGTGCTCACAGTGAAAGAGGAAGTCAGGCAGAAGAATTCACCGGACCACCAGGGCAAATGCAGCGGCCAGCAAGAAGAAAACAGTTTGTCAAAGTGACAGTCGCTCCAGCAGTGGGTCCCTACAGGTCACATCGGGGTCCTGATGCCATGACAGGAAGTGGTGATGTGGTGGCTCTGCAGGTGCCTCTTGTGAGATGAATATTTTGGGTGAGGGGGACACAAAAATAAGGCAAGAAAAAAGAAAGAATGGACAGTGTGGTCAGCTGACCCCCTCACTCAGCTGTCACATGAGGACCTTAAATAAAATGGGGTGACACTTGCAGCTGATTGTCACCCCCCACCATACTCAGTAGTTTTCTCCATCTTCTCCCCTCTCACATTCAATGTCACATTAAATGTCACAAGTCAAAGACGCCGGGGGGGCAATGGCAAGTGACGTCAAATTGCTGCTCCACAGCCCCAAAACCAGCGTACAAAGTGCTGCCACCCTCCAGTCTTCTGGACGAACGCCGAAGCATCGGGCACAAGCAGAAGGGCTCACAGGGTGGGCATCTGAGGAAGGCAGAAAGGAGCGCAAAAAAACAAAGAAAGAAAGAAAGAAAATGGGATGGACGGAGGCTCCGCTGATTGGTCAGCACCGGGTCCAGTGAGTGGGTGCGGGTCCCATTGGCACTACAAGAACGGAACAGCGGGCGGCTTCAGAGGGCACAGCCAGCCGTCTCTCCAGTCCGCGCCCCGCCGCGCTGCAGCCTCTCCTCCCGTGGTCAAGCGACGCGAGCCGCCCTCAGCATTGCTCGGACACGATGAAGCCCTCCTTCTCCTGGCCGGCCGGCTCCACTTCGGCGTAGGCAGGGTGACCGGAGCCACGGCGGAACTTCATGGCGGGCCACCTGCTCGGGCGCCTCTGTGTGGGGGCACAAGAAGACAATCGTTCAGTTCATTGTCACTCTGTGATATTCACCCGTTATATAGTGCCTTTCACATGACTGATCTACCTGTTATATAGCGCCTTTCACGTCTCCCTACACCCACAGACTTCCCTTCACTTCATGCCACTTCTTTATTAAACTGATCACCTTGTTATTAAATCAATAATTTAGACAGCCCTGACTAGCAAATGATAAAGTCGCTATATAAATGGGGCGGGGCTTCTCTGCCACATCCCCCAAGGGTCTCTGCAGGCTCTCCCCCCCCCCGTCTACATGTCTCTCTGCATCTCCCCATCATGTTGGGCTCTGTGTCTTCATGGGTCGTCCCCCTAGAACTTGGGTCTTCACTATCAAGCTGCACGAGAACTCGGTGGGCGCCAGTGGCTGACCGGACCCTGCAGACTCGCCCCACGTCAGCCCCCTCGTGTTTAATTGCACTGGCGTCCCATCCAGGGTGCTGCCCATCGACAGACTCAAATGTAAGAGTAAAAGCCCAATGAACGATTATTGGTGTTCTCAGGGTCTGGGGGCTGCAGCCTGCCCGAACAACAATGGGAACAAGGCAGGACTCAGTCCCAGGTGGGGCATTCATCCATCACTGAGCTCCCTCAGACTCACAGGGACCAAGGCTGGAATTGCCATGAAGACACATAAACTCCACACAGACATCGACCGGGCGCAGCAACTGAACCCAAGAAAATGAATGGGGGAGCTGGAGGTGCCAACCACTGTGCCACCCTCCAAGTCAAACACATGTACATACAACCTGAGGAAGAAGTGCAAATGTCCTGGCACATAATGGCACAACATGAAGAGGGCGACTCGGCCACTCACCTCGATGAAGAACAGGCTGGCCGCTGACGTGGGGTGGTGGTACATGTAGATGCTCACCAGCATGGCGCCCACCATGATGAGGATGATGAGCAGGATTCCAACAATGAGGCCCGTGTGCAGTGAGCCGCCCTTCTCCTCAGTGGCACTGTCCGCTGGAGAGGCTGTGGAGTGAGACGAGAAGATAAACTGTTAATGGAGGAAAACGTGGGCATCAGATCACATAGCGCCTTTCAGAGAGGGAGCGGTCAGGTGTCTTAGCAGCCGGGACCACCAGATGCCTGGATTGCAGTTGGTGGTCTTCACCATTGTAACTTGAACCACAGACTGGCCTGTCATTTTGCTTGCCTCCTAGGCTCTTTGTTGCCCCCTTGTGGTTTGTCAGGGAGCCTGACCCACGTTCCACTGACCTCCACAGCTGATTGGCTGGAGATGTAAGCTCAAAAACAATGGGGAGTGTCCTGAGTTAGAGGAGGAGCCTGTCCTAATTGTCATTTGGGATTTTTCAACCCACTCGAAAAGCCACCAGGAATAGCAGGTGACCAGAAAAGAAACTCAAATGAAAAGAGTTGAGGTAAGGGGGGACACGGGACTAAGGGGGCCAGTCAGCCCAGCGCCTCCAAGAACACAGAAACCCCCAAGGCACTTAGAGGGGCTTCATATCTCAGCAGACCTCACCATTCCAGGTGTAAGAGCAGAGACTCATTGAAGGCTCATTACTGTCATGTCCTCCAGAGCAGGGCCAGGGTCTACAAGGTGCTATGGGGTCTTGACCGGGGTGCTCTAATGCTTAGTGAGATTGAAAGTAAGTCTAAGGGTGGGCTTTACTGCAGAAAGGGGGTCTACAGTCTTCATGGTCACCCGGTCCAAGCCTTTCTCTTCTGATTCTCCGTGACATTGCTGTCACTTCACATTTCTCCCATGTTTTAATTTAGAAAAGTGGCTTAACATGCGAGACCAGTTGGTGCACCAGCGCCCCCCTATGGCCACATGTCATGTTCAGAAAAGCTGAAGCACCAATGAGAAGAACTGAGTGGGCAGCGGGCAGCAGGTGGCATTGCCTCTCTGTTCGAGGTCACCTGTATATTTGGATTCGTCCTCTGACAGACCTCCAATTAGGGGCAGAGCAGTGCCAAGAAGCTCTGGCAAAAGGGGTGTGAGAGCCTTGACTGACAGCCCTGGTGCCACCTGTGGGGCGGAGACTGCATGAATGACACCGGGGGCGTGGTTTAAGAGAATGCATTGCACTGGCCTTGGAAGTGAAGTCTGCTTTGCAACACTTTGGCTCACAAGGCCATCTTAAACAGGTTGGCATTGTTGAGGCTGCAGCTGGGTGTCCTTGAATGAGGCCCCACAGATTGTCACAGAGCAGGGACACATGGACCACCTTACACCTCCCACATTCCGTCAGGGGTGTCCGTTGACGTCATTACCGTGTGCTTGTCAGGAATGTGTGACTGAGGTCACCTGTAGGGCACAAGAAGAGACGTCGTGACACTGTATGTGTGTGTGTGGTGGTCCTGTGTGTGTGTGTGTACTGCACTGTCTACACTCCTGGGGTCCGACGAGCCGCTCTGAGTGGGCACAGCACTGAACGCACCATCAGTGTGAACTTCTCTCAGCATTTGCTTTGTGGATTTCTATCTCATCTTCAAATGGCTTTCCAGTTAGCGGGGGGCTCCATGGTGGTCCGGCGCATGTTGACCCGTACACACTCACCTTTCATATTGTATTTCTGAGCCTAAGAACTTCTTCTTAATGCTTTGAAATGGCGTCACTTTGGATTGTCCAGCACCTCCTAACTGACAGGAGACCCCACATATGACCCCCCATGTGACATCCTGTAAGATGGCACACTTTTTAGGGTTCCCACTATTTCTAGCCCTCTAGACCCACCAAACCCTCATTGTTTGACCACATTTTGAATGACAAACCAACAGGTGCCTTCAAACAAAAGGACCAGAAGGTCCGTCAAAAGACCCCAGGGGTTCACCCACTAATGGGATACCAGGGTCAAAGTTATCAAAGATCGGTGATGCTGGTGTGTGGCGTGTCGTTTGATGGGAACTCATGGTTGCTGATCACCAATACAATAAACCAACTGTGCTGCCCACCTAGTCCAAGTAAGCAATGTGTTAACACTGGCACTGCACCATCTGTTGAAGTGTATCTTGTAATACATGAAGTAATAAAATGCACTGCATTTGTCATTCCAACAGGTGGCACATCAGAACCATTCATAGTAATAAAATGCAATACTACAAGTGTCTGTGATGCGCCATCTGCTGGAATGGCAAATGCAATGCACTTTATTACTACAAGTGTCTGTGATGCGCCATGTGTTGGAATGCCAGAGACATAGCAAACTGACACTCATCTCTGAATTTTTCTTATGTTATTTTTTACTGGTGGTCCCAGCCCCCTAAAAGCGACTCTCAGAAGGCTCCAAATGACAAGCATGTGCCCACTTTCAGGTCAGTGACTGAAGTGAATCTGACGTAACTTGTGATCCTTTAGTAGCCCCCTCCGGACCTCCATCAGAGGTGACCAGTTTCCACCTTTGCATTGAGGACCACACTCTTCTTCTTTGATCTGTTCGTCTTCCTCACGTCTTCACAATCTGTACGAATGACCCCAATTCTGACTTTGACATCGCTTTGTCGTTTATGTCACTCTTCACGTCTTTCTGCCGTCTTTAGGGCTGTGCTGGGTGGGTGGAGCCTCTGGAGGCGGGGCCACCACCGATGCCCCTCCCCCTTGTGATCTTCCCCAAGGCCTGGCTGCTCTTGTGGTTCACATTTTGGGGGGTCTCTGAATTTCCTGCCGTTTTGCTTCCTCTTTTGTGATTCGCCATTTGGCTTTTGTTCTTCTGTGCGCTCGTCTGACGTTTCTCTCGATCTTCACCGTCGGTCCTTTTTATGGACTGGAGGTTCTGAGGGTCTTCTTCTCTCACCTCTTCTGAATCTGAAGATGGTCCCAGTTCAGGTGCTGCCCCTTGTTGTCCCGATGTTTGGAGTGAAAGGCCATTTGGAAGGTGGGGGCTCCGAGTACTTCAGGGCGGCCATTTTGAGGCCTTACTGTGGCATCAGAGGAAAAAGAGTGGCCAGAGCACCACGACGATATTCAACATGGTGGGCATCTGACTCAAAATAACAATAGAAGATACAAAACACAAAAATGGAAATCAGGGAGGACAAAGCTGGCTTGGTGACACGTACCTCCAGTGTCCTTGAGGTGCAGCGCAATCTTGGTGTCATCTGAAAGAGAGAGAAGAAAATGAAAGAGCGGGCAAAGCCAAGGTACACAATGGTGGGCATCTAGCAGGCTCTCCTGACTGGCGCATTCAAAGCCATCCTGGCCGATCGATTGTCCCCAACTGTCCCAATCTCCTTTGTCAGGCCCATCATGTGACACGTTAGTCGACACTCGTATCATGTTGACATCGGGATGACAAAACAACCTGACCACCCCCATCTCTGAGCTGCCATTTCCACCTTGGCATCAGTGTGCCAGGCCCACCAAGAGGTGAGGATATGGCACCACCCAGTAGACAGGCACTCACAACCTTTGACATCTCAGCTGAGCGTCACTTCCTTCCTGCTTTGATGTTCTGCCCCCACAGGGTACATCCTGGGACAAGCAGACATGAAGTTGTCACATGGTGGGTGACACCCCCTCCCCTCCTAAACACACCATTGGCTCTTGTGGTTGGTCCAGAGACCCCCAGAGCAGAACAGGACCAAACAGAAAGGAAACTGGAGACCAACGGATATGCCACCCTGACTTGAATCGCCACCCTCTTCTGGATGAGGCTCTGCCAGTCACATGACTGGAATTACCCAATAGATGTCTGCTTCACCGCTGAATGCCATCATTTCCTGCTCATTATTGGCATTACTCAAGGCAGAAGAAAGCCAACTGAGACCACCGGGGTTACAAGGCGGGCGCCTCCACAGGATGTGGTGAGAAGAGGACAGCAGATCAGAGAGTGGGGGGTTCAGGGAGGACCCCCAGAAACATCAGGAGCCACTTCTGATGAAACAAAATGGAGCAGCTTGGCAGTGAAGACCAGCAGCAAAATGGCAGCCGGCTGACCTCCAGTAACCTGTGGCGGAGGGTCCATCATGACATGGGGCTGCTGTGTGGTCTCTGCTTCTGGAGACCCTGAATCTGCTAAGGGGACCACCAAATCGTCTCAGCTCACCAGGGTCAGGAAACGACATGAAGGTCAAAGATTGGGGTCCTCTAGCGGGGCATTTAAGAGTCAAAAGACCCTCGAAAAGGGCAAAAAGAAATGAATTGAGGTGCCACCAAAGAGGACGAGAAATGAGCAGGAGGCTCCATGATGGCAGCTGTTGGCACTGCCACCTTACTCAGAGACTTGCGCCTCCCAGCAGTCCAAAGGGCTCCTCCAGACCTTCACAGATGTCTTCCTGCCATTGAAAACACATAAAAACAAAAAACTACCCGGGGACGGGCACAGCACCTGCTGGCTGCAACAGGGGGCACCAGAACCACAGGGTTCAAAGTCAGCCCCTGAGAAGGATGTGATGTAAGCCTAACGTGCCATACAATTTCATACCGTGATGCCCTGTGATGACATCACAAACGGAAAACGTGGCCCCGATGAAGCAGATCTGCCAACTAGAGCTGAACGTCACCATCATCATCATCAGCGGCGTTTTGAAACTTGAGCCACGCTGAGCACACGGCCACCGGCCCAACAGGGACGACAAGTCACTCTGTCAGCAGAGCCAGCAAACTGCCATTCAGCCCAGAGCACCCACCTTACCCAGCCAGCGCAGGGGCCAAAGAGAGAGAAAATGCCACGAGGATGGAAGAAGGGCACAACTCAGCACTGGGCATTATGGATTAGTGCTTTAGGGGGCTTGACAGAGATGTTTGCCATGGGGGGCCTGCAGCAGAAGGGGAGCGACCAGCTTCAGGCAGCCATGATGGCAGAGAGGAGTAGCGGGCACTGCTAAAAGCTGCCTGTGCCCTCCCCATGGCCATTAATGTGCAGCTGCTGTTACTGGGGTCCGTCACGTTCACCTGGTGTGAGCCTGGGTTGAGGACAGAAGGGGCGGAGCATTGCAGAAAAACCCCTCTGAAGGGGTGGAGCCCCACCGTGAGAGCTGGCAGACACAGAGAGTGACTGGCTGTCCCAGAGTGGCTCACAGGGACCCCAGTCAGCTGCGTTGTCCAGGAGGAGTCTGCGCCCACCGTCGCAACTGGACATCAAATGCGACGCTCTTACTGCTTTGTTCATCTTTGCACTACAGCGCCATCTGCTGGCCGAGGGGTGCGGTGCCTCTCCTGCCCTCAATCCCAAAGTGCCACTGGTGAGACAAGGAAACACAAAGACGAGGGTCTGAAAGTAAGGGTGTGACATTCAGGCCAGCAAGTCTGACAGTCACACCTCTGACTGGGATGGCTTCACGACTTCGGTGGTCCGACAGCAGGAGGAAGTGGTTAACACGAATGTTAGGCGGGGGCTCTCGCTGCTCTTCGGCTGACATTTTCATCTCCTCCATGCCAGTGGGCCAGGTGCTTTTATCGCTTACCCTGTCCAGATATTCAGGTCACACAGGGCCCCCATCTCCAGCTGCTCTTAGTGGGCTGACCCTGGTGTAGCAGCCCTTGGTGGTGCTGGGGGGGGCTAAGCCTGGTCCACCCACTTCTTCTCTGACTCGTGGTGGCACCGACTGGACCTGTTGACTTTGACCTCACCCACATTTGTATCTTTGGCCTTCTGCCTGCATGGTCTCGCTGCCCGGTGACCCTCATGAAGACGACGTGCTGCCCACCACCTCCACACTCTGCCGCTCTTTTTCTCTTCTGAGCGAATGAAGAAAACGCATGACGGTGAAGACCAGGAGAGCCACCATAAGCGCCGCCTGACGAAGTTTTAGGAGCCAACGCCAAAGTGAAAACCAAGATGATACAATGGGTGCAATGGCCATGCCCACCACATCAACGCCCACCTCCCCATCTCCATGCCCACTTCATGCCAAGTCCCTGCAGCCCCAAATCCATCCTACCTTCTGTCGGCATGCTGGTCTGCCACTGAGAAGTCGATGGCGCAGAGCTGAGCGTTGTGAAGAATTTGCTCCCTGTGGTCATCGGTGGCAGCAGCGTCGTGGTAAACGGCGGGGGCCTGGTGGTGTCCGAGATGCCATCACACACTTTTTCTTTAGCCTGGAATGAGGGATCCTGATTAGCAGGGTGCAGTCATGGGTGGGCAGTGCCCACTGAGAGGGTCACCTGCCCAGCCAGTGACAAGCAACAAAAATAAAGTCTGAGCTGTCTGCATACCCCCATATGCCCATCCCAGGAAGACCAGACACTGCATCAACAGGAAAATTCAGCAGGTGGCACCACTGAGAGCAAACCTGAAAGGTCCATCCTGTGTGTGGGGGGGCAGCACTGGGTATGAGGAGTGTGACAACACGGCGACCTCGAGCGGCAGGACTGTGCGGCTCCTCCAGTGAAGACCCCTGCTCTGCAGCTTGCTCTCCGCTGCTGTCTGTTCACCTTTGCAGGTAAGAACTTCACTAAAGTCCGTGAAAGAGATGATGGTGGCCAGGAAAGCCTACACTGCCCGCTTCGGTTGTGGCATTGGCTCTGCCAGCTTTGGCTCTTTGCTTAAGATTTTGGACTGCGACCTTCTGGCTGTGAAGGTGTTGGGTGGCACTTTACTGGTCTCTGTCTGCTTTTTTATGTAAATTAAGGCACCAATTTGAATATTCAAATATTCATTACACCACAACCTGCCAGAACCTTTTGCACTTTTATTTACAAAAAACCCTTTTGAATGTTGGGGTTGTCAATCGCTGTGGACCCCCTGCTTGGATTCACATTTGTGTTTCCTTTCATCTCGTGGCCCACTGCCTCTGGCTTATCTCAGGGGTCGCTCACTGATGCCCCACCTCTCGTATTCTGAGTGGCACGAAACATATTGCCTCCTCTTCACTTTTGTTTTCTTCAAAGAGATAACAAGATTAGTGGCGAGGAGCAGAAAAAAAACACACCTGTAGGGGGCAGCACTGCAACACGACCTATGGGAGGAAGACTCTGATGGACCAGTGAAGGCACTATGGGATAGATAGATAGATAGAGTGAAAGGCGCTATATAATAGATAGATAGATAGATAGAGTGAAAGGCGCTATATAATAGATAGATAGATAGATAGAGTGAAAGGCGCTATATAATAGATAGATAGATAGATAGTTAGAGTGAAAGGCGCTATATAATAGATAGATAGATAGATAGATAGATAGATAGATAGATAGATAGAGAGAATGAAAGGTGCTATATGATAGATAGATAGATAGATAGATAGATAGATAGATAGATAGATAGAGTGAAAGGCGCTATATAATATATAGATAGATAGATAGATAGATAGATAGAAAGGCACTATATAATAGATAGATAGATAGATAGATAGATAGATAGAGTGAAAGGCACTATATAATAGATAGATAGATAGAGAGAATGAAAGGCGCTATATGATAGATAGATAGATAGAGTGAAAGGCGCTATATAATAGATAGATAGATAGATAGAGTGAAAGGCGCTATATAGATAGATAGATAGATAGATAGATAGATAGATAGATAGATATGTGAAAGGCACTATATAGATAGATAGATAGATAGATAGATAGATAGATAGATAGATAGATAGATAGATAGACAGAGTGAAAGGCGCTATATAATAGCCTGGCCCACCACATTTGTCTTCTTCTCCAAGAAGGAAGGCCTCAGTACTTTTGAGCTGCTGGTTTTTATGTTAAAATTTTAAGAAAGGTGGCCCAAGTTCCTCCTCCAGGGGGCGCCACTACGACTGTGGGACTTTCTCCCTTCTGAGTGACCCTGCACTTTCTCTTTTCTTTTCTTTTTCTTTTCTTTTCTTTTCTTTTCTACTGGCTTATTGTCTCCCAAGCACTGTAATGGAACACAAAGGACAGAGCGATGGCCAAATGTTGGTTTCGTTTTTTCCGAGTTCCTTTAAAATGCTGGAGAGTCACATGACACATCCCATGGCACATCAGACATGAGCCCCTCCTCATTCACCACATCCCTCCACCCAATCCACAGCCAGGCTGCCTGCTGTTGACCCCCCATCCATCATCAGAGGTCTGATGCCAGGACTGCCAGGGTCAGATGAATCCATTTCTCCAACTGTTGGGCTGCCATAATCCAGTGAAGGAGTCTGCTGCCCTCTACTGGCCCCCCAGTTGCATCCAGGACCCCCAGCCTCCCCACCCCAGCAGACATCAAGCAAACAGTCAAAGGCATGACTACCTCGTCAGGGCAGTTGCTGTCCACCCAGTCCTGCCTGTGCCGATCAAACCCGCTGGAGCACCTGTAGGAGAAGAAGAAGAAGAAGAAGAAGAGGTGAACTCTGGTGAAGACCCCAGCTAGAGGTGTATTTACACGCAGTGTCCAGCAGGTGTCAGAAGGGGTCTCTAGACATTACACGTATCTAGCGCTGTTCTGACCATTGAGAGTGGGGAGCGACTTCATTCCCCAGCAGTGTGTGGTGCCCACCTGGTCTTTTATGCCAGTACAACACATACGGTGTGTGAGAAGTCAACACAGACAGACAAAGAGATTTGAAAGGCACTATATAAGAGAGACAGAAAAGAAGCCCCAGGCCCCCCAGCAGTGCTCAGGTCACTAATGGACTGCTGAGAGAACAATAAAAGAACAATGAGGGCAGCCATTGAAGAAAGCAAACTGACACAAGTGCCAGGTGAAGACGCCACCATGGAGTTAAACGTGTCACCGCCGAAGCCCCCTGCTCTGAACAAATCCAACACAAAGCTTTTTAAATACCTGAGTTGCAGGTGAGAGCCGTTTGTGTTCATCCCAACTGAAGGTCCTCCGTAGGATAAAGAGACTGAGGAGGAGAGACGGAAGAAGAAGCCTGAGAGGTGACATGTGAGCGAAGGGGACGACTGTGAGGATGACAGGCTATATAGCGCCCTGAGGTGGGCACTACAAGGTGATGAAGATACTTAAGAACACGGTGGGTCCTCAGCTGCAGTGCTGGCTTCAGTTTCAGCCTCCATTTTACAAAAACAAAAGACAAAGCAGCACAAGAGAAAGTCCAGAGGAGGACAACTGAGGCGGACTGAGGCTGAGGGAGGTGACGCAGCCCAGAAGCCACTGAGGAGGCTAATGGACTGTTGTCAGGGTATATAGCGCCCCCCCGACGTCTAGGCAGGTTAGGCTTATGTGACACACTGGTGAGGCATCGCCTGCAGTGCTGGGTTTCAGTTTCTTTCTCCATTTTATTACAGAATGACAAAGTGGCACAAGAGGAAGTCCAGAGAAGAGCAGAGCCGATTCAGGACCACGGAGAGCAGCGGCCAGGAAGGACAAGAAACCAATGGATCTCATGGAAGAGCTTGAGGTTATGACAGGACCAGCTGGGACATGAAGCCACAATGGAGGCAGCGCTCGGGTCGTACCCCACGCCGGTGAAGCCTCACCTTGAGTCGTGGCCTCCATTTTACCAGAGCCGTGCGGTCACAGGTGTTGTCCCCGAGCCATGTCACATAATCCACGCGTCAATTACGAAGGCCTCTGCTTTGTAAGAAGTACCTGAATGTGAAGGGTGTGAACACAAAATGGAGGGCATCAGCTGAAGGACCACCTCTCGCCATCACTGACCGCTCAGAAGTCCCAAAGCTCCAGAGGAGAGCCCCCTCACCTGGGGCTGATTCGGTTACCCTGGAGAGGAATGAAGGAGCCTTCAAGATGAGGGGGTCACCGGACTGACGAGGTCGGCGTCATGAAGGACATCAGCCCACCGCACGCCAGCTGCTGGTTTACTTTCCTCAACGAGACCCCGAGGACGCAGACGGACCCTAATTACGCACTCATTTCTTCACACAAAGAACAGACACGTGGAACAAGTGGCCAAGTCGCGTGGTGGGCAGTGAGACTGTGAGGACCCCCATAACCTAAGCCGGTTGGTGGTCCCTCATCCTGATTATCCCAATGTCCGTGGCAGAGCAGCAGGGTGTGTGCCAGGGTGTGACCAGCGGGCTCCGTGTGGCATGGCAGGAGGGCAGAGGGCAGCGTGTGTCCTTGTTCATATTGTGTCACCTCCCGCCTATGACACTTTTAGGTGGCAGGCCGTCTCGAGAGTGCGCCCCCTGCAGCGAGTGAGCAGACGCGACGGCGCCTCTGAGGGTCCGACACCCGCCACTGGAAGAAGAAGAAGAAGAAGAGGAAGCAAAGGAGACGAAAAAATGGAAAAGATGAAGCGGGCAGATGCTGTGATATGTGTCACCATCTGCAGGAGCGCCGGCCGTGACGTTTGATTAGCGAGCGACGGGTAGAATTGATGAGCGGTCGAGCGCGGCGTGTGAGGTGGAGCGTGGCAGGCGATGAAATAATAAAAAATCACAAGCAAGTGACAGCATCCTGTCACAAAAGACGGAGAAAAAGAGAAAGTTATTAAAGCGAAGCCGAGTGGAAAGAGAAAAACGACAGAACGTGACGGGGGGCCGGTTTGGGGGGCGGGCTACGTGTGCCAAACCACTGAAACACAAAGAGAAGCCCAAAAGGAGCAGCAGATTTATATAGCGCCTTACACGGTAAGCACCGTCCCAAAGCTGAAGCACACAGCCTGGGTATGAGAACTCCAGGGGCACGGGTTCAAATCCCATCTCACACTGACTGGCACACGATGGGCGAGTGCCCTGCACTTGGGGGGTCTCAAAATGGATGAATGAATTAGCGAGTCTGTCCGTTTCTACTCTCGTCTGATCCAAGCGACTCCACTCTGCCATTCCAGACAAGCAGGAAGCGAGAGGACCACCGCCTGCTGGGCTCCCTTAGCACCACTAGGAGGCAATGCCCACCTGGGCTTTGCACCCTAAAGCATCCCCACACTTCACACCCCAAGCCACTTCACACTGGTGGTCTCCTTCGGCCCGTGCTGCTGCCCATGTCCACTTGGGGGTCTCCCTGTCCCTATCTGTCATCCCACATGTCATTGTGTCACCCTGCAGGGCTCTCTTGGTCAGCTCACTGTCCCACCTGCTGGCCTGGCCCTCCAGGATGCTAACAGAGACCCTCGTCCATCCAATGACCCCAAGTGACTGGACGTGACAGCAGAAATCAGCTCTTTGGCGCGTCTCCTGCTTCCTCATCGCCTTTCTGTCAAGTCCTGCGTAAACAGACTGTTGATGCCAACAGCAGGCACAGCAATGGTGGGTCAAGGGGTACCTCAATTCTCGAGGATGAAGATGTGATGAGGAAGAGCAGCACCACTGGTGGTTCAACACTGATGACTATGGGCAGCCAACGGTCAAGCAGCTGTGACCCTGGGGACAGGCCACCAGGGGAGATGGCTACCATTTGGGCTTTTGTGTGTTTGCCAGTCTGACACTGAGGTCTGAAAGGCGCTATAGCTACTCGATGGAGTGTACCCTCTGCCCTCTGCTTGGCAGTGGTGCCCAGTTTGGTCACATTTAAAGCAACCAGAAAAGCAGATGAGAAAAATGAAACCCTGAAGCCCCTCGAGAAGCACCCCAAAGAGCCCCCAACTCTCCTGGACGCCTCCTCTTCATAAAGAGATTCAAAAAGAATTCCACAGTTGTGGCCAGTGGCTCAGGTGGCACCCTCCTGATTTTCTCGTGGGCACAGCCCCAGCAACGACTCTGTACATGGAAGGCGACTAAATCTTTATAATGAAATCATTTGTGGCTGCAGATGAAGAAGATGAAGCCCCTCAAACCCAGCGTCATGGCCTTGGGGGGCCGCCTGCCTACCTTTGCAGTTTGTTGCACCAGCTGCAGTTGAATGCGATCTGAGCGGAGATGCAGGAGCCGCAGCTCTGGAAGTTCAGACAAACTGGGAAGAAACAAAAAAAAGGAGAGGAAGGAGGTGAGTGGAGGTGGAGCCTGGGAATGCTGTCCATCACTGCTCGTGGCCCCACCCCCTCATCCTCATTGGCTCTTGTACTGCACAAACAAATCAGACACATGCAGGAAACATCAGCCAGGACATCTGAGAGGGCGTGTCAAAGTGGAAGCCCCGCCCCTTGCCACTCTTGTCCGTTTTGATTGTTTTTCTAATACCACAAGCCCCTCCCTCAGATGAGGCTCCGTCCCTTATCCCTTGCCCTGTTTGGATTGGCTCCTCTCATTTGGTTGAAGCTTCTCCCCTCTCTGTGTCTGCACTGGTCAGGCTGTATGTCAGGGTTCAAACTCCGCCCCTTCTGGAGTGAGGACCTGTCCAGGTGGGTTCAGAGTGTTTCGGAGCCCCAACCCCATGAGTGGCATCTATTGGCTCTTTCTGGATCCCCCTCAGTGTTTCGCAGGTTCCTCTCCCTGAACTTGTCCACTTCTGCCCTTTCTGGGTCCCAACTCCCAACTGGACTAACAAAGTGAATGGCAGAGAATTTGGGGACAGAGGACATCCATCAGCTGTTAAGTGAGACCGATGAAGTTGATCACAAAGCTACAAAGGACAGTCACAGCCACCCTGTAGAGGTCACGTGTCCTGTAGTGAGGGTGACATACCACACAAAATGGTGACACCCACGAAAATCAAGCATACAAAATGGCAACAGTCATTGTGTTTGTGACACCGTCCTGACTACATGACAATGACCCTTGTGATGTGATATAGCGCCTCTTTAGTGTCAGCTTTGGCAGCTCATTCAGTCACCCGCTGCTGCAGGATCACCACACTTGTCCTCTGTGGGCCACAGGGCACCACCAGGGACAGCAGAGTGCCATGTGGTCACTGAGCCAGCAGCCTAAGACCTGAACGAGACAAACGCATGGCAGATCTGCAGTGAGTCACAATTCAAAGAAGACGGAGGACGTGGAGCCCAGGATCAAGTGGGCAGACGAGGCGATGAGAGGGGCTTATCACGCTGGCTGGCGCGCTACATGTGACACTAATGAACCGCGGGGCACACTTACGGGAGTCGCGGCCTCAGCTGATTCAACTAATTGACTCGTCTCAGCTTCGAGAGCTCAGACGGAGGAGATCAGAGCTGCAGAGCCCACGAGGTGTGGAGGGGGGCAAATGAAGAGCAGCGGGAGAAGAACTGAGACCGAGGAAGAGGAGGAAAAACACGGATGTGCTTCACGTCACTCATCCGCTGACCGGCCACTCACTCCAAATGGCTCAGGCAGCCACAGTCCACCCGGTGTCCCACCTGCTCAGGACTCCTGCCAATCCTACCGACTACGCCGGAGATGTGGAGCGTCAGGACTGACCACCAGCTCAGAGGAGGGGCTTTGGGTCCTGCCAGCTTGAACTGGAATAAGCAGGTCAAATGGAAAGGATGGAGAGATGGAAGGAGAATAAGTACAGGATATGCTTAATTAATAGGCAGAGGGCTAAGAGAATGGATGGATGGATGGAGAAATGGAATAAAAGACATTCATATAGATAGATAGATGTGAAAGGCACTATATAATAGATAGATAGATAATTGAATGAATGAATGATGGTTAGATAGATGGATAGATAAAAGAAGGGATGAATACATGAATAAAAGAATAAACTCATTGATGCCTGAATGAACTGATGAATAGAAGATGGATGGATGGATGGAATGGCGCTGATTGTCACTCAGCTCTGCTGGCCGTCACGTCTCCAGGCCCCCTTTAATTGGCTCTCCTGGACGCGTTGTGATTTCACATTCGGGCATCTCCGAGACAAAAGAAGAAATGAAAAGGCCGAGCGCCGTCAGCTGCGTCTTTGGATGAGAAGGAAAAGCAAAAACGTTCGAGTCGAGAAAAAGCGCCTGGCGTGGAGAATCGGTGAAGTGAGAAGAGCCGCGTCAACAGAAGAGCCAGCGAATGCCTAATGGGAACACGACGCCTTCGAATGTGTGACTGCACCGATGGCAGATATGGACAGAGTGGGAGGGCAACACCCATCTGCCTCCCTGTCCTGGGATGTGAGCTCAGATGGCGAGGTGACTGGGGAGTCGGGGGGGTTTGAGCCCACCGCCTCTGATATAGCGCCTTGCACAGTGAACATGTGATTGGCAGAACTTCACACCCTGCCATATTGTACAGCGCCACCTATAGGCTCTGTAAAGGTTGGCTCAAGTGCCTCCATTGGGGTCTCACTAGGTTTTCAGTTTATAGCTTTTATATAGCGCCTTTCCCTGGTGTCACCAGCCCTCTGGTCGCCCTGCTGTCACCCTTACTTGAAAGTGGCGTCATTTCCACCGCCGAGGTGTTGCTGATCTTCGCCTTCTGTAACTCCACCCGGTGGTATTCATAGATGGTCCGTCGACGAACGTCTGAAATCAGAAAGAGAAGAGTAGGGTGAATGGAACGTCTGCCATTCAGGTCACCCAGACGGTCCCCAAAGACCCTGCCACTGTGTGACTTCAAACCCAACCTCGCCAAGTAACCACTGTGGGGAAACACAGCTTAGCAGGGCTTCCTGTTTCAGTCCTCACCCCATATAGCGCCTTGCATGGCAGGTCAAGGGGGGAGAACCAGGGTGGGATTTGAACCGATGGCTGTCTGATTTCCAGTTCACAGTCACTTGCTGCTCATGTCGAGTACTCGCAGTTACGCCAGCTAAAGAAGGTGACGAGTGACCAGAGCACAGCTGGACAGTAGCAGGCAGTGGTTTGAACCACCCTTGGATGGCATGCCAGTCATGGAGGGTAATTGTCAGACCACCAAATCAAGTTCTGTGCACATCAGTGGAGTGTCGGAGGAAACACATAAAGACACGAGGAGGACATGGAAAGTGACCAGGCCAGGACTTGAACCCGGGATCCTAGCAGCTGTGCCCACTGTGCCAGGCTGCCACTTTAGTGTCCTTCGTAATGGGCAGGGTACTTGCAGAGGTCCAGACACAACCCGTGAGCTCATCTAATGTGCCACATTCCACGCCATGGGCTCCCATTAAACCGTTTATTAAAAGTGTGGTGGGAGCCAGCGGTGGGATTTGTGTCAGGAAAGGACATCAAGGGTCCACCCAAAAGGCCCGAGCCTCCTCCATGGTGTGGACCTCCGCCATCACATCAGCAAGCAAACATCAAAAAGCTGATGGGGTAAACAGACTGGCCGGTCATCTCATCGATTGATTGATTGATTGACTGACTGACTTTGCTCTGATTTTGCCATGGCAGAGGTAACCAGTGCCAGCCTTCTGTGCCCTTCTCATCATCTCTGAGCGGGACCCCAATTCAAGTCAAGGCACAGGGGTCGCTAGTGGTCAGGTACTGCACTCATCCTGACCCTTCCAATGTACACACCTGACTTGCTATCCCCCGAGATGTACTGCTGCCATATCAACTGGTGGGCACGCTGGCTCCACCACACACTATCATTAAAGGCCTCAGCCACTTCTGCCCCCTCCCCCAAACTAAATGACACGTCCTGTCCCCCCCCCCCCCCCCCCCCACTTCATCTTCTTTGAAATTGACTGGATTTCATGTGGGTGCCCTTTGTGCTCTCCGCTCATCTTTATGCCCGCCGCGCAGCACCACGTTTTTTACACTCGATTTGCTGACAATAAATGTGTGCCAACGTCAGCCTGCCTTCGACCTTGAAGAAAATCCAAACCAGTATTCTAGTTCAATGCCCCCCTCCTGTGAGGTGGGGGGGTCTGATGGTAAGGCACAGGACAATCATTAACAGAAGAAGAGGAACTCGGGGGTCAAAGTGGACTGGTCACTCACGATCTACAAGAAGACAGTGGGCAGGAGCCATTAATGAGGCTGACACCCTGTATAGCGCCCCCTTGAGCTGGAGAGTTGTATAGCGCAGTCATGAGGCTGCCTCACCCACTCATCTCCTAAAGTGTCCCCAGGCTCCTGTCTAGGTCACCCTATTCATCTCATCTACGCTGGCCAAGCTCAGCTGAAATGGACACGAAGAACCACTGATCTGCAGGACACATTGGTGGCCAGCCAGTGGGACAGAAGTCACTGCCAGGACAAAAGTGACAGCTCCTGCTCAGTCCAGAGCTCCTGGTCCATAAGGAGGGCAGAAGACGCCCTTATGACCCAAAACCCACCCACCCTTCCATTTCTTTAATCGTTTTGTGGACGAGGTGCCATCTCTCCTGCTTTCACCAGTCTTGTGTTTATGGCGTGCATTTGAAGTGGTGGCACAAGTTATTTACTGGGTCTGCATGTGTGGTAATGATGCCCGCCACATGGCACTGCATCACTTGAGGCCCATCTATCATCAACAAGCAATGCCACCATGAAAGATGCTAAAAATCAGAAGGAGGGACACTCATACATCCCGTGGTCCTGTGATGGTGACCCCTTGTTTGGTCCTCATGTCCCCCTCTCCTCAGCCTTCTGTTCTCCTTCCTTTGCTCCTCCTGTTTATGACTCTCATGAGTCTCGTATCTTAGCGCCACATCTTCCCAATGCCCAGTGGCCCATCTGCCCCATTGGACCCTGATCTTTGTCCCCACCACCCCCGAAAGGCCGGAAGTTCAAACAACAGGATCTGGCAGGCAGGCCACGTTTGTCGTTTTTCTGTGATGAATGAAGCTCAAAGTCTCCTGCTGTTACAGTTGGGCGCTTTGGCCACTGGAGGGCGACACATCCCCAGTTCTACCCATTTTCTAAACCTGCTTATCCCAGGATGGGACTGCAGTGGCACATCCCAGTGGTCTTGGGTTGGGGGCAGACATCATTTCTGGTTGGTGGGGTCTGATGACATTATATATGGTGCCATTAGCCACGTGCACCACAAGAGGGCGCTCATGTGTAGCATGGTGACAAAAACGCTGCAGAGGGCATGCAGGGCCATTGCCATCAGAGTGTGTAGATTGCCCTATTGCGCCTTTTGATATTTGATGTCCGCCTCTAGATTGGCCCCATGTGGGGGTCTGAGTGTGGGTGAGCTTGATGCCAGGGAGCTGCTGGTTAAATGGTGACGCAGCGGGTCACCTAGCTGTCCCACAGATCCAGAGTCAGAGGTTCAAATCCCATGTCATGTCTGTGTCATTCCAAACACGTGTGCTTCATGTTGATTGGCAGCTCTAAGTGACCCATTACCAGTCAGTGTGAGTTTGCAATATGATGGACTGGCATCTCATCCGGCATTGGCTCGTGCCCTGTGCTGCCAGGACAGCCTTTGCCCCCAGTGTGGTTTGATACAAATGGATGAACCTGGCTATACTGATGGCATGGTGAGATGGTGCAGACCAGAGACAGGCACCAGAGGGCTCCACTGCCCCTTGATTTTGTCCTACCATGTCCACCAAATGCCTGTGGCCTCTTGGGCTGCTGAAACTGACGCTCAGGTGACACAAGTGAGGCCCCTGGCACTGACATCAGACACTGGGGGCCTCTTCTTGCTTGGCAGGTTTCCGTTGTAAATTGAAATCCGTCATCGCGGGCACAGCTTTTTATTATTAATCCCTCCGTTGCAGATGCAGTTAGGTGTAAATAATGACGGGAATTCATTTCACATTCCTTCGGATTATGAGGCTGCAGACTCCGTGGGCTGAGCGGTGAGAAGAAACTAATTAGATTAGCGGAAAACGACTTTAATGGGCGATAATTAAAGTTTGACACCTCAGCAATTTGGAGGAGTCGCTGAGCGAGTGGCATGGATATGTGTGTGTGTGTGTGTATGTTTGTGTGTGCCACACTACACGTCCGATCATATAGCGCCCTTTGTGTCAAAATCAGCATGTGGCCCTCCTCACCACTGTAGCCCCACCCCTTACACTGTAGCCACACCCCCTTTCTCTGCAACTCGAATGAGTGACAGGCGTGACAGCAAGCCCATGCCCTCATGTAGCCACGCCCAATTCCAGGTCCTATGAAGTAGCCCCGCCCCCTCGGCAGTAGAATATTCCAGAGATGCTGTGGCTCCCTGTCCAGGTCAGCTGTTTTTTTATTTTAGGGGTGTCTGCCCATTGAGAAACGTTGAGACCGCCCTGCCAGTAACCCCACCCTCTGAGGACCCACCCTGCTCATGAAGCTCCTCCTCCATTTCTGTCGGCTGTGAAGCCCTACCTTCCAAAGTAAAACTCCACCCCAGTCGGTCCAGGACCCCACCCCTCCACAATGGTGCCCCACCCTTTGTTTTAAACCCCGCCCTCTGGCACCTGTCTCTCTTTTTCCTTTTCCACACCTGCTTTCAGAATTGAACCGGACCCCCAGAGAAGCCCACCGCTCTGGCTGCTCATCACCGGCAGGAGGGCTGTGAAGAAGAGGCGTTCACCGACAACGAGCGCCTTCATGTGCCAAGAGGAGGTGTTAATGAACAAAGTGGCAATGGTGGCGCCTGTGCATGCAAGTTCAAAATAAATGTGCGAGCCCACCGAGCGCCTGGGCGCGATTTGCATAATCTAATTATAACCTGTGATGTGTAAAATAAAAACGGCGAGCTCAGCGCTTTACGGCGTCGGCAGGCAGCGAGGAACAAAATGAAGAAGAAAGAAAGACAAGGAAGGGGGGCTACATACTGGGAATCTGCTGAATCTTGTGGACCACCACAAAAGCGTCAGACAGGCCCACCTTGACGGGATGGTTAACGGCGCTGATCTGAGTCACCGAGATGGGGATCTGCAAGAGAAGAGAAGACAGAGAGAGACTCTTTAATATAGCGCCTTGCACAGTGCCACGTGGAAACAAAGCGCCAGTTAGGAACGCAAGCACACGGCAGGCTATGTGGCACCTCTGGGGGGCAGGAAGTTACTCTTGGAAGGTCACACAGGGGTCAGGGATTGACTTTATATAGCGCCTTTTGACAGGGACCCCTAAAAGGTACAGGTGCAGGGTGCTTGAGATCCCTCCATGCAGATGGCACAGAGACTCGGCAGTGGGCAGGGAAAGGGAGATGCCACGTCGCTGTGTTTGACGCCTTGGTCACCAGAGGGGCCCAGGGGCTGATGGGATTTCCTTCTCTGTGATGCCCAAAGCATTTAGGGTCACAGATGGACGTCACCTGTTTGGGGTCAGTGACTGCCAGCCATCTGACTCTTTAAGACCATTCATCGGACTGGCACGTCCGGCTCTCTTTGTTTGTGCCACATACTGTCCAACCGAAGCCTTGTGATGACGTGCACTGTGAAAGGCGCTATAACCGACTGTCTTCCCTGTGCTCCAGTGGGACGTTCCAGAGCCATCCTGTCGGCGAGGTCCCACCAAAGGCCCAGTGGCCAGACATGCCCAGGAAGTGCCCGCTCACCTCTTTGTAGGCAAAGACGATGCGTCCGTCGCTGTGCAGAGTGGCCTGGAAGGTGAAGCTGCCCAGGGTGTAGTTGTCCTGCAGGTGCACGTGATCCCACTGGACCACCAGAGCCGTGCCTACGAGAGACAGAAGGACAGTGGTCAAGCCTCCGTGTGGGTGATGCATGCCTGTCCTCGCTGCCCAGTTTGTCACATCAGGGTCTCAGACTCATCTGCCATTCGTGCCGAGCCTCGGGGGCCGATGGCTTTTTAAAGTCTTCTGTTAATCCGCTAAGAAGTCAAAAGTGACAAACGTGCAGCCAATGGCAGAGGTCTCTTGAAGCCCCCCTGCAAGGCGCTACATACAGTAAAGTGGTCTTGACTCCACAATCTCACCATCCTGGAAAGTGGCACATGAACAGGATTAGCCAATCAAAGTCCAGCCACCTCCCACCCATATCCCATACCTTGCAGGTGCTGCCCCCTGTGTGAGCCCGAGGGCACTGCAGCCTCACCACTTTGATATTTCACTGGCCAGTTGGAGTGAAGGGGGTGACCAAGCCATAACTGAAGACTTCCCATAATCCACCATTGAGTGACGGCACCCAAACCTCACGTGGACGTGCAGTGACACTCGTCACCAACAAGTGCATTCTGGGACACACGGCGTCTGACGGCGAATACGAAAGCCAAGCCGAAGCGTCACTTACCGTTGTCAAAGTAGCGCACCGTGGAGTTCCTCGACAAGCTGGGGTCAAAGTTGGCCATCAGGGGGGCAATGTACTGGGTGGCCGTCAGCATTCGGTGCAACACATCTCCGGTGTAGATGAACCCTGCAAAGAGGCACAGGTGGCATCAGGATGACCATCGTGGTCATGGAGCCCCCCCACTAACACCTCCTTTGTCTGTTTTGAGTGAATTAAAGGGGCTTCCTCAGTATTGTGGACCCCCGTCTTTCTGTGCCATCTTTGTTTCTTATAATGGATGGATGTTTGAGAGAAAGTGGTGCTGTGGTGCCGCGTCAGCCTCAGGACGGCCAGTGAGACACCAGAAACCACAAAAAGGAACCAGAGGAGTGCTGGGAGACAGCGGAAAGGCGCTATAAAAAGTGAGGTGAGTGGCGTTCATCCAATGAAAACTGTCTTGGTAAGCGCTGTGCAATGTGAGGAAAGGCGCTATATAAAATCCAATGAGATCTGTGGATGGTGTGTGTAAAGTGAAAGGCGCTACATGAAATGAAGAATGACTGACATCTTGCAATGCTGGCACCACATTAAAGAAAGACTGACACTCGTGCTGCAGGCTGGACCCCCATGGGGGACTCCAAGTCCCCCTCAGTAAACAGACTTGGTCAGGACCGGAGGGCCACTTGGGGGCTGGATGGGCTCACCCACGTGAGGTCTGCCAGTCAGATACCCGATGAGGTCCCGGCTGCCAGAGCTTCGCCAGTCACTGCCGTTTAAACTGCGGGTGAAAGGCGCTATATACATTAATTCCAATTCTTTGGTGTCACCCAGATTGTTTTACACAATGATACATGAAATAAAGAGTTAATTTCTTGGGGGGAGCTTTTAATGACAGACGCCGCATAAAATGACTTCATAATCTGTGACCTGTGATGGCACACATGAAAGGCGCTATATGTCAGGGTCTTCAGCCTGCGCCTGATTGATTGGGGAGCACCGAGGCTGACTTGAGACCACGAGGAACACACATTGTGACACCCCCTCCTGGTGAGAACAGTTAGTCACCGGGCTGACTGGCGCAGCATGGCGCGGGTGTAGCGGGCATCCTGAAGATGTCCCCTCAGGAGTCGGCGTCTTGCCACTCATAAATCTCTTTGCCGGCTCGCCGTTGTTTTCTCTTTCATTTTCTTTGAATAATGGATCCCACGAGACGGCTTTGTAAGAAATTGCAGATTTCACGTTCGCATCCTCCAATTTGTACGGGTTGGGAAGCGCTGAGCTGGCACAACTGAGCTCGCACCTCCTAGCAACAAATATAATTAATGAGTGGAGGCTGGCAGAAGTGGGCAGTGCCTTGCACCCCAGTTTCACACACAAGGGCCAGGGAGGCCAGAAAGTCCAAAATCTGTCACCTCCCTGAGGAGGCCACCACAGAGGACATGTCCAGTGGTGGGCACATGGCAAAAGAAATGCCCATGAAGTACCTGAAAAAGGAAGATCAGGGCACTGTTGTGATTGGCGAGGAACTGATTGTTGGAGGGTTCTGCCACTGTGCCAAAGGGGGCAACACTGGCACACTGCACTATGTAGACGAAGCTGCAGTACACCAAGGTACCACCAGGAGATGCTGTGAGTGCAAAATCAGCAGCATGGAAAAGTCGAGCTGAACCCAATGCCAAGAAGGGAGCAATGCCAGCTAGCGACACTGGCACCCAGATGGTAAGTAATGGTTTGGCGTTGCCATTCCACTTTGGTCCTTTAAGGGTCTCATTTCATCTTATACTGTGCTTTACAGGACTGCACTGTGAAAGGCGCTATATAATGTGAAGATTTCCATGATGCTCACCAATGTGGTTTAACTGTGGAGGGGCACCCTGAAAAAAAATCAAAGTAAAGCAGGCATCAGTCCTGGATGGGATGCCCACCACCCCCCACTGCATGCCACTCTCACTCAGACTGGGACCAGCAGGCCTTTGACACACAAACATCACACAGACAGCAGATGAGCTAAGATTTGAACCCAGGACTCTGGAGATTAAGGTGGCACCCCTAACCTTTGGGTGCGTCTCTGGGTCGTCATCAAAGATGAAAACCGGACAACCAGGCTAGGAATGTGGGCCACAGCGGGCAGCACATATTTAATAGAAATGAGAATAAAAGAAAGGCGCTACTCTGGACTGCATTGTCACCCCGGAAGGACCGGGGGGAGGGGTAGTCTGCCATTGGGGGTCCATAGGGTCTTATGAGACACAGGCAAAGAGTTGGCACAGTGCCACATTTGGGAAGTGTGTCCAATAGATGGCACCAGTGATAAGAATTGACTGGTGAGTTAGGAGCACCCCAGCTTGCAATATGATGTCCTAAAGCTGGCTGGGCATAAATCAGCGGAGCATGCCAATGTGGGGACTGGCTGTCACTTCTTTTGTGTTCTTTGTTGTTTCATGTACAGCATGTAGGGTGCATGTGTGGTGCCTGTCACAAGGGGGCGCTGCACCCAGACACATTCCAGAAGGCACATGTGATTGATGGGTACTCTGTGGGCACCGAGGACTGATGGAATAGGCCAGCAGAGCCACCACAGGGAGGGTGTGGCTGAGACCAGAAGTGACCCCTGGGTGGGCCGCCAAGGCCACTGTCATTGACTTTAGGGGTGCGGAGAGGGGATGGCCTGGAGCCAAGCAGCACAGCCAGTGGGGGCTTCATGTCTTTTCTCTTCATAATGGATGTCAAAGCAGGGGGATTCATAAACAGCTAATGTCCCCACAGGCCCCCCGCAATTACAGAACGAGATTACAGGCTGACAATGACAAGAAGATTTCCCAGCAGAGCAAACCGTGAATACAGCAGCAGATATTAGAAAGACGAAGACGAAGACGAAGATGAAGGCGACTTTCACGTTCAGGTCTCCTCCAGAGCCAAAGCTGCTGGGAATGCCATAAGGTGGGTACCCTTCAGTGATGGGGCGAGGCAAACACGGTGGAGCGAGCATTGGGGGGCACAAAGAAAATGAAGATGGCAAAAACACGAGAAGTGAATGTGGGGGCATCAGGAGGGCACAGGCAGGAATAACACTGGAATGAGAGGGGGGCAGTGGAAAGAGGGTACAAACAGCAAAGGCGCTATATTGATGCTCCAAACATCACGCATGTCATGATCACAAGGGTCAGCAAGGATTGAGTGACCAGAGTGTGACAGGCCACCACATTGTGACATGCCCTAGAAAAGAGGCCATCTCAGACTGGGACGCTGATCTTGAGGCAAACAGGTGGCGATGCCAGCCCAGACATTGTCTTCCTTGGCCATAAAGAGGCGATCATGAGAGTGAGCACCAGGGGGCGACATTGGGAATCGTCACCGATAGACAGCTGAGCAAAGTCTTGGAACACGCAGACCTGGGACTTCACTTCAGCAGGATGAGGTGACAGTGTCCCACCATGTGACATCATTATGATTCTCTCCTTGTTTTGTTGTGTTTTCCCCACTCACTTGTATGTCCCTTGTGCCCCCCTCCCTCCAGTCAGGTGTCACCTAGTGAGTCCTCGATATTCCTGAGATATGTCTGAGCTTTTGTTCCATAAACTTTATTAGAAGGTTGCTGTATTTGGCTGTCTTGGTGGGCCGGGGGTTTGCAGCTCCCCTCTCCCTTTGAGGACTTCATTGAGGTTAAGGGACACCGCTGGCCACCATCCTCTTACAGATTTTTGTAATTTTTGTGTCATACACATCAGTACATGAAATACAAAAGGCACTTTAAAAGGACAGAGATTTACTTACCGCCTGTTGCCACGGTGACCTCATGCAGGAGATGACCATAAAAGGGAAAATCAAAGGACAAGTTGACTCTCTGCATGAAAGGACAAAAACAAAGAAAAGTTAAAGTCAGCGGGCATCACGGGCAAGGCCAGCAACAACAATGGCAATGCAGTCTGTGCCCACTGCTGCCCAACGGGCACTTCAGTCCATTTACTGTTTAGTTAGCCAAGGAGCCTAAACTGAGAACCCCCACAGGTGTGCCCACATATGCCAAGCATGTCCCGCTCATGAAATATCTGCTGCTCATGATTAAGTTGTCCCCAGTGAGGTGACATCTTCAATCCACTGTCACGCAATCACATCGTGGGTTTGAGTGAGATGTGGCAAAAGCCCTGGCAGTGGGACTTAAAAGATGCCCATTACTTACTCTCAGTAGTCTGTTGCTGGACACTTAGGATCACACTGGCACAAGCGCCCACTTCCTCCTATGGCCTGTTTTTTCCAAGTCAGTCCCATTTTAAATTGGCACCATCTGTATCTGGTACACTCGCTGGAATAATGAGATGAAAATCTGGGCAGCCTACTCCTATGGGTCTGGTGACCGGCTAGTGGGCGTGTGCCCGTAGTTGGACTGGCACGCCCACCTTACTTGCTGTCTCATACCTAATGTTGTCAGGATAGGCTTGTGCTCCCTCTGGAGAGCAGCGGTGGAAAGTGGGCAGATGCCCGAGGGTGGTTATCAAATAAATGCCAAGTGTTGAATCAGACCAATAAAAATTTAATGAAAATCAAAGATACAGGAAATCCCCGACAGACCCCAAGTCAGCCACAAGACAGGGCAAGGTGGCAGAAAACTGATGGGCCAAGTGAGTAGGAAATGCCCAGATTGGTGCCCAGTGATAAGCCAGCCCATACAGCAGAGTTACCAATATGGGAACTGAGGAGGTTCATGACGGACCTGCTTATGAAAGGGGGGCACCCAGCAGCTAGAAGAAAGAGTGTTGGGGCACTACCAAGGAGATGCCAGTGCCAAGGTGGCAGCAGTAGTGCTCCTCCGTATAGAGAGGAGAGGAAGGGAGCAGACAGACTGTACATGTACCCAGTCACGGTGGCCCTGCATCCTTCATTGGAACAGGGGGGACTCACCTTGAGAGGTGGGCAGCGAGGTCAGGAGATGCCAGTGTTGCTGACCACAGTGGAGAGATAGTTTTGGAACTGGAGAGGGTTCAAGATGGGCTCACAAGTGCTCTGGGTGCTCTAGGGGGATGGCATCAGCGGCTAATCCTGACCCTGCAAATCAGTGCCACAATGTGCCAGGGTAGGGGGTCACTGGCAGGGGCTGAACAGCCAATCAGAGTGAGGAAGCAAGGCAAGGAGAGAGTCTGATTGGTCTGATTGAAAAGGGTATGCTAGGGGGTGTGGCCTAACAGACAGGGTACAAACCTGTGACGTAAATGCAGCTCTGGGTTACTCTGTGCAATCAGGGACTGGCATGGGGGACAAAAGGACAAGAAGGGGCAGAAAGGGGGCATAAAGCACCTAAAAACTTCACATGGCCGCACACTTAGAGCTCAGGGGTTTAGACTTCATCTACAGGCTCGGACCCCGCGGAGGGCGGTGGGGTTAGAGTGGTGGAAGTGGCAGTTATTTGTCACAAAAGACATCAGTAGACAGGACTCTGACTCCAGTGGGGATGTCTGTCCATTTTAAATGGCTGATATGCCAACTGGATGGGCTTTAGACCTTATTATTGAGCATGGGAAAGGCGCTATATAAATAAATGTATCATCATTATTACTATTCAAGTATGTGGGATGCCCTGCCAAGCTGGGTGCAGTTGTGCGGGCCATGTGATGTGACTTGGGACATGCAAATAAAGTTAGAGAGTGAGCGTGCCATGGCAGATGCCAGGCATCTGTGTGTTACAGGCACATCTGTGACAGGAGCCACTTTTAATCCTGAGACACTCCTTGTTGGGGGTAAATGCCCAGGGAGACAGATGATGGTGAGCTCACCCTTATCAACCTGATCCTCATGATGGCAGTCAAGCAGCACCCATAACTGGGCACCTCCTTCAGTGTCCTGCACTCCTGCCCCAAGAAGGCCATTTCTATATTTTTTAAGCACACACCGTGCCGCCCCCCCCCCCCCCCCAGTCCCTATGAGCCCCCCCCGACCTAAGCGTCCACTCTTTATTCCTTTCGGCCCCCTTGTCATCTGTCTAGATGCAGAAGTCTGCTTTGGCGCCCCCTTCAGGTGCTCCTTGTGTTTGTGACCTTTCAATTTTCTTGAGTTTGCTCTTTAAACAAACGTCGTTCGTGGCTGGCACAGTGGGCATTGCCAATAAGGTGTCATTGTGGACAGAGGGCTGTGCCATTTGATTGGTGTTATAGGGACCAGGTGTATGCATCATGTCATTGTAAGTCACCAAATGGGGGACAACACGAGCAGTTTAAAATTGGGAAGTCGCCATTGGGTCAAACGACTGACCACACGCAGTCACGACATCATCAGTGGCAGACATGGATGACAACAGAGAGGAGAGGGTGACAAGTGCTCTGCCTGAACTTAAGGTGGCCGAACACAACAGGACATGAGAGGACAGGAGCAGACAGGACACTCTCAGTGCCACTTTATCCAATTCGGTGTAGAGGGGGTGGTGTGTGGCAGTGCCAGTCCAGCCAACCACTCACACACCTTGGGAGAGGAGAACATGCAAAGCACATGTCTTACTTATTCGATGTTAATTAATGTTGACTTATGTTTATTTTTTTATTGTCTTTTATTTTTCTATTCTTCATTTTGTAAAGCACTTTGAGCTACATTTTTTTTGTATGAAAATGTGCTATATAAATAAATGTTGATTGATTGATTGATCGATGTCACCAGTGAGCCAATGTCAGACACAGCTGCTGACAAATAAAACGGACCCCCAAACACCCCCCCCCCCCCTTCTTACCGCGGCCTGCCGGTGAGTGTTGGACAGGATGCCGTGGATCTTCACTTTCTCCTTGTCCAGGTGGTCGATATCCACCCACAAGTCTTTGCTCGCTGAATCTGAGGGTCCGTACATTTTGGACGTGTAGTAGTTGTGGTCCGTGTCTTCCTGAAGAAAAGACAAGAAAAGTGAAACCAATCAATCAATCGGTTACATTGACAAGCCCAGCACTTGGGCTGATGTCCGTCTGTCCATCCTTATCTTAAAACAACACGTGACCAGCCGTCCACTCAGCTCAGCTGCTATTATGCCTGGTGCTGCTCAATGTGAAAGGCGCTATATACAATGTTTGGTTTTTTTTTGATAGGACTGCACCCACCATGACAGTTGTAATAAAAGCCATTGGTCAACTGAGGGTTCACCAGGTCACCAGAAAGTCTGCGTCTTGAGTTTGGGGCCAGGCTGACTAATTATTAAGGACTCCATTTAAAAGGGGCCTTCGTCATAGCCCCTGAGCGCTGGACCACCAGTGTGTCAATGGGGGGCTTTGCTTTGGTCAGAATAAAACTGAACAGTGCAGCAGAGCCGGGGGCCGTGCCCTGACTGTGGACACTGCCGGTCCACAAAGAAACATCAGCCAGGTATCAGTGAAAGCGTGAGGACTACAACTCCCATCAGGCACTAGGAGTGCACCAGGGCAGATGGGAAGGCCAGCTTGTCAGGGTGGAAGGAGCAGCAGGAAGGAGCTCAATGGGCGGGCGTGACGTGGTGTGTGAAAGTGAGAAGTTCAGTGGACACGGGACAACACGGCGACTAGGACCACTCGGTGCCCTTCATCACTGCGTATTTGTTATATAGCGCCTTTCATATCTACTTATGAGGCAGTGTCCTTCACCTCTCGCTCGTTCTGTTATATAGCGCCTTTCCTCTCTGTCTATCGGGCCTACTGTTCTATTCACTGCTCTGCACTTTGTAGTTTCTGATGCCACCAGAGGGTCGGTGACGTGCTGCAGGTTGCTCGGACACACAAGTGACATTTTCTGTGACACTTGTACTTATTTGCTGAGGTTTTTGTTTCTTCTTCTTCCTCTTCTTTGCTCTTCTATCCAAGTCCCTGACCCAAAGAGACTCACAAGTTAGAATTTTGGTGTATTTTGCCCACCGGACCGTAGACCTGCCCTTAATTTAGAACTGTTGACTGGCACAGCTCTGAGTTGTCCCTGGCAATGCCCACTCCTGGCAATGCCCACTTGTGAAGCTCTTAGCTATACAAAGCTGATGTCCTTAGCTTTGTGGCTTCCGTCCCTTAGAGTGTTGGGCTGGAGCCTTCCTCACGTTCCTCCTCCTCCTCTGCCGCCATCACCTCATTTTGCTTCATCGCTGTTTGCCCACACACGGCTCCTCTCGCTTGGCAGCTGACTATCTGATCATCTCCATTACAGCACCCTGAGCGGCGCCTTGCACACGTAATGCCATCATTTCCATGAGAATGGCGGCTTTCTCTCCAAAAGTAACTGAGACGCACACCAAATGAGCCCCGCCGGAGGTGCTCAGAATTCTTATGAGGTTCACGTTTTGTCAACTCGAGGATTCAAATGCAAATGTGGCCTGGCAGCATGGCGCTCATCTGGTGCCAAGGCCCTCCTGGCATGATGGTGCCACAGCTGGCAGACATGTTGACTAAGTAACGTCTAGCGTGTGTGAGAAAGGTGCTGGAAAGTGACTGAAGGAGAATGAGAACTTCAAAGAGGCTGAAGGACCAACTGACCAAGGCCAGCAGACTACAAGGTGTCACAAGGGCAGGTCACATGAGGCTCTTACAAGGAATGATGGCACATGGGGAGGATCTGATCAGCCTTGGCGCCGCCCTTAGCCCCACCCCATCCACAAGCTTCTTTGTTTTTTTGTCTGTAGCCCCGCCCCTTCCATGAGCTTCCTGGCTTCTGCCACATAGTCCCGCCCCTTCCACCATCTCCTTGGCTCCTGCCATAGTCACACCTCATCCACAAGGAGCACTGACTCCGCCTCTATCCCTGCCCCTTCCCCCAGCTTCTCTAAATCTGCCAATTAGTCCCGCCCCTTCCAACATCTCCTTGGC
>JANRMT010062820.1:34720299-34733117 GCA_026402145.1 Polypterus bichir lapradei
CCTCCCATAGTCACACCACACCCACAAGGAGCACTGACTCCGCCTCTGTCTCCGCCCCTTCCCCAGCTTCCCTGACTCTGCCACATAGCCCCACCCCTTCCACACCTTTGTGTCTCCCCTGACTCTCTGCAGGTCTTCACATTTTGACAGACCATTTCTGGGGTCCCAATTTGCACCCTCTGCCCCATCTGTGTCTCCCACGTGTTCTGCTGATGTCCAAATTCCACCTCTGCCTGCACTGTTATGGGGTCTCCTTCATATCAACAAGGTGGCCCAGCAGTGTACAGGAGGTGCCCGTGTGAGATGGTACTTCCGGTGGTGTTTTGGGGGATGCAGGGGTGATGGATCTCTGTGGGCCTCCTTTTGATTTCGAGGGTCCTGCCGTCCGACCTCGGCCTGTCGGCAGACGTCCCACTTCTTGCTCTTCAATAACTGCTGCTCAGTCCTGCCATACAGCATGGCGAAGCAGAGGGCACTGCAGACAGAGCAGCACCACGGAGAGCAGCTGTCAAAGGGCTGTCACTCTGACGCAGGTGACGACACCAATGTAAAGGTCACACAGACAGAACCTCAGACAAGAGGATAAAGTGACCAGCTGGCACAGGAGCTGGCACAGGAGGACTTTAAAGACCTTAAAAGCTCAGTTTATTAGTGAGGATTTGGATAGGCAGGCTGGATGGCATGCTGGGCTGAGTGACCTGCTGCTGTCCACGTGCTCCAGGTGTCCTACTGGACACGTTACATCCTCCCTAAATGACAGATGGCTGGCCCAGGTGGCAGTTCTGCACTGTCATCGTGTCATACAGGTTTGTGTCACCACCTCGTCATAGATGACCTCGTGATGGTGTCATTGCCTTTTGTGATTTCTCATCGTTCATTGTCTGGCACTAAAGTTCAAAGTTCAAACTTAGGCTCACAGGTCCCTTTAAAAACAAATGACAGAGTGTGCCATGGGGCACCTAGCTGGCAAAATGAAATCCTCACTAATGTCAGAGAGGCCAAGTCCGTCACTTGTATCCACACCACTAGGGGTCAGTAGAGTCCAGCGTGCAGAACAAACTTACAAAAAGGGCCAGGTGATGAATGAGGACTGGGTACATTAATGGCAGGAGGTGGGGCCTGGCACCCAGCTGGCAGCCCAGTGAGGTACCCCACCTGTTGGTGTTATTAGGGAGTCCAAGGGTGGTCCTGGTCCTTTGAATGTGTATGAGAGATCTAGGCTACAGGAATAATGGGGGCCACAGGGGGCACCTAATACTGAACCCCATCATGTTGACCCTTCTGGGTGAGCTGACGGCTTTGTGCCACAGACTAAGGCACCAAAACATGACACATTAGCACAGGCATGGCCCTGGGTAAAACATGGCACAGGTGGTGAGATGGCATGGTCAAGATGGTGCCCCTGTGCCAACAGTAAAAGGTCAGGGTTCAAAGGCATGATGTGGACTCAACTGGTCAAAGAATGAGTGTGGCCATCTCCCCATCATCATCCAAACCCCCACTTGAGGGCACTTGTGCCAACACAGCAATGCCTCAGTTTAAAGCCACCTGCCCATTGGCCTCTAATAAAACTCTTCTGGCAAGTGGCGAGGCCACACCTGATATCTTATGGTGGCACAAAGGGTTCCAAAACAGAGGGCAGGACCTTCACAGGCCTGCCCAGATATGGCCTGACCACAGACAGCCAGTTCCGCTCTCCTACCTGCAGGCTTCGGCCTACACAGGCCTAGAAAAAGGGAAGCTGGCTGTCCAAACACAGAAGGCTGCCTTACAAAAGCGGGGGGCCGTTAAAACCTGATGAGGCCAGCCCGCCAGGAAAGCTTTATGAACAAAGACAGTGATGACATAAAAGAACAGAAAACACAAAAATGGCACAAAGTCTAAAAAAGCGACCAGCTCCCATCAAATAGAGTGGCAGAACTCACAAACTCGACGGGCAAAGAGAAAAGACAGAGGGAGGGGCCAGCGGTGGCGACGTTAGCATGACCCCGCCTCCTGGGGCTCCACCCACACGTATTTAAAGAGAACAGACTTAAACAACAGTGCCAGCCTTTATGGCAGGCAGGCAGACTGGTAGCACATCAAGTAGAGCAGCAAGGAGGCCAAATATAAGAGCGCCCTCTGCAGACGGGCATTTGAACTCTCACCTCATTCTGGACACTCCTCACCCATCTGTCAGAAATGGATGACACAGGCGGGTTGTGCCACTCGCCTATCAACCACACCACACAGCCTCACAGAGGGTCAGCTACACAAAGAGTGGTACATTTGGGCACTTGGTGGGCACTCCACTCCAGTGGCCTGGTCAGGGTTACAAGAAATGTGCCAGTCCCAGTCAATGCCAACACATGGAAAGAGTCCCGCCTCACCAAGGATGCACCAGAGCATGTAAATCCCCTGCTGCCTGGCATTCCCGGCATCTGTCTGTGGCACTGCCTGCTGAGGAGTGGTGCCTCCTAGTGTGTGTAAAGGTCAGCGTCACTGAGGAGACTCCAAATCCAGCCCACTCGTGTCAGTGCCACCCCCACTGGGCATGACATGTGATGGTCTCCTCTTAGGTGTTCATCTGATGCCCCCTCAGGACATTTGCAGGCTCCTTTCAGGATTTCAGCCTTTACCCCAAATTCTTCCAACATTTCTTGTTGAGTCGCTGTGGAAGGCGCTATATAATGTAGAGGAAGTTGAAACATCATATAACTTGTCACTTAATCCAATTCTGCTCTCTAGTGACACATCATACCAGCAGCTACCCTTGGCAGTGCCCCGATGGACTCTCACTTGCCTTGTGTGCCCAAATGAATGGACACAGGGATCAAGCTGCCATGTGACCCTGCCAGGCCTTCACAGGCAGACACAGCACACGACAGCCCATTTCTGGATTTCATTCACATGCCAGGATGGGCTCATGGGGGGCAATGCCAGTGACAGGCGAGCTGCCAGTTCAGCACAGGGTGTGCTCCGCTCCCATTACTTCCACATTGTCACTCTTCCCAGTGACAATTTCAGGGCACCAATCATGTCAAATGTGTGACAGACATGAACCATGAAAGTCCACAGCGCCCCCTGTTGGGAATCATTGAAGAGCGCCTGGGCACACAGCTGACCAGACCCGCCACATGGCCGGGCTCAGTGAATTCCACCCAAAGTGGACCCTCCAAAACACCACTGCCACCCTGGACGCCATGTCAGTCTCTGGTGCTCAGAAGCTTCCAACACCCAAACTAGCGGGCATCAATCAGGCTGGCCCTTTGCCAGGAGAGCAATCTGGGGATTCAGGACAATCCCAAAGTGTCCATTGGTGACAATTAAAGAGGCCAACAGGTGACGTGCACCACTGACTGAAACGGCGCAGGGCTGGTTACCTCGATTTGTGTGCCACTGTCCTCCTGTGGGGTCACCTCAGGGAGCCTCTCGGGGTCAGCGGTGTCCTGCTCAAGGCCTGCCCTGTTACTGTCCATTGACGGCCATTCGTCCCTCCTCCATCTGTGACCGAGGAGCCTGACGTCCACCAAAACTTCATCGGCCACCTGAGGAAGGCCAGCAAGATGGCCATACATGCCTGAGGGAAATAAAGGAGAAAAGCTCGGGTCAGTCTTATATAGCGCCCCATGGTGGTACAAAGTCACATGACACTGCCCAGTTCACATTCTATGGCCAATGCAATGGCCAAGGCATCCCAGGAACCGTCCATCAGAGTCTGGGGGGGCAATTATCACCTCATGTAGAATGACCACCAAGAGGACAGGTGGATTTGGACCAACTGGTCACTCAAGGGTGTCAAACGCCTTCATTCTATATAGCGCCTTTGGTTAAAAGGACAGGATGTCATTTGGAGAAAGTGCCAGCTCAACTCAGGGCTTGATCACCTCTGATGTCACTGGCTGGACCACCCATTTCAATTGCCCACTCTGCCCACTCTGACATGGCAAAAAGACACAAAATCAGGTGAAGAGGGGGGACAAATAGAAGTGAAGGTGGCTCACTGGCAAAAGGACCACAATGGTGGCCTGGTGTTCCAACACCAGGAGACCTGAGCCAGGGTGAGAGGTGCCCGGGGGCCTCCGCCTGTTTCTTTTTTATATAAGGAGAATGAGAAGATCAAACAAGAAGATGACGAGAAAACAAGGAGAATGAGAAGAGAATGACAAGAGTGACGAATGTCCACCATGCCCCCTCTGCCCACGTGCCAGCATTAGCTTGTCACATGCTCGTCTGTGCCGTGACCAACGTCCCTTAGACACCCCGCTTCACCAAAAAATCATTTGAGCTTCGTTGAAATGTAGGGGGTGAAGGTGAACGGGCACACACTGTGGACGTTGGGGACACTCCAGGACATTTCAAGACTGTCTTCAATGGCACAGTTGCTTGGTGTCCACGTCCCTCCTCCTGTCTGCTTCTGCACTGCATCACAGGGGTAAGGGGGAAGACTGACCTCCATGGCCACTAGGGGGCAGGCAGCCATCAGCATCTAGTTGGTGTCATTAAACAGAAGACTTAGGGCCTGCCACTAGATGGCAGTGTGGAGGCTCAGAGTGCCTGGCAATGCAGCCTTCAAGGCCAGCGGTGGGTACTGTACTCAGGTGACCCACTGGGTGACCCCAGGTGTATGTGACGCGATGAATCATTCAAGAATTCAAGACAGCTAAAGAGCATTGGCACCCCCCCCCCCCCCATCCATCTTCATTGTATATAGCGCCTTTCACAGTATACATCGGAGGGGTGGAGCATTCAGACGAGCCAATCAGTGCTCACCGCATATATCAGGGCTGGATGCAGAGGCCCAGGACTCATCGAGGACAGAAGGCACGTTTTCACCATTGTCACTATTGTCATGCCCGCGTCCCCCTCCCCACCTCCAAAGTCAATTCTCTGTGCCGCGTCGTGTCTCGATTGCCAGGCTTATCAGCCGTGCGCCAAACTGCAGATCTCACAAAATGAAACGACTTGAAGGAAATGAAAAAGATGCCGAGATGGAGAGGATAAGAGCATCAGGATGGAAGCCACCGGCGCCACGTGGGCCACTCAGGAAGGAGAGGAAAATGAAAGCGGACGGCAAAGACGAAGTGCAAGTAGGAAAGGCAGGGGATCAACACCCCGAGAGACCCCAGGATGGCCCCCACAGATGACATCAGGACCCAGACAAAGTCACTCGAGCGATGGCCACGTGGGGCCAGTTGACCACAGTCCACCTGCTGGACATTCAGGGGACTGCACCTCCTCAGCCACAGGGACCTTCAATGACAGTGACAGGATGGGACAGCAGACCCACAGACTTGGGGGCTGTGACAAGCTGTAACATTTGTCACATGTGGCCTTCACATGCTTTGGTCACTCATCTACCCCTTGGCACAAGGGCATCCGGTCCAGCATTGTGTGAGGTCATCTGAGTAAATCAGGAATGACTTGATATAGCGCCTTTCACAGAAGGTGCCACCCTGTACAATCTGGCCTATAATAACAAGGACTGTATATAGCGCCTTTAACCAAACGGGCACAGCAGCTGACCTTAAATGAATCAAAGCCTGCAAGACAAGGGGGCATGAAGTGAAGTGGGCACAGTCCACCAAGACACGCAGGGAGCTGCATTGCCAAGCTGGCACACACTGTGGTGGCGGGGGAAGGTGCTGAGGGCTAAATGGGCACCACATTAAAAAGGGGCACGTAACTGGGCAGGGGGCCCATCGGGTGTGAAGCTTTGAGTTCTGTGTTTGCCTACCAAGAGGCAGAAGATGTGGCAAAGAGTGTGAAGGTGACCTGACGATGGCAATGCCAGGGACTCCAAGGCCACGGTGAAGTTCTTCACCATATATATATATATATATATATAGTCAATGGCGTCCCTCAGGGCTGGCAGTGCCTTGTGTGACACAACACTTGGGGTCTCTAATGGGACAGTCACAAGGGGATCTGTAAAATCTCCACGCTGGGGGTCCTCGGGGGTTTCAATCCTGGCCAGTGACTGAGCTCGTCACTTCACTCTGCCACGTCAGCTCTTTCTCGTGTTGGAGATTCTTCTCGTCCCAGGATGTCATTTGAATGATTTGTGGGCAGTAGTGCGGGGGTGGGGGGTGTGGATGGGGGCGGTCGCGTCCCGAAAACGAGGAATCCTAGAGATTAACGAGCAGCTTCACGATGCACGCTTCTGCTTTACGAGTGACCACCAAATCGACGATAAAAAGCATCTTAAGCTGATTGGAAAACAAGATCAGGACACGGTGACGCTGGTGGTCCTCTTGATGGGGTGAAATCATTTTATGAGGAGTAAACAAGACGTCCTTCCTCAATGACCAGTTAGGACAAATGACATCAATGAGTGCTGAACAAATGCCGGTACACAGCATGAAAGAGAAGCTCCTCCTCCGTCCGGATGACAGTGACAACACAGCGTTGTGTGGCATGAGTTGGCACTGCCTAACGTCGCTCTGTTACAGACCCCCAGTAGCTACACCTGCCATCTTGAATTCAACTCATTAATTTCAAAGGGAAAGGGGGGTCATGTGACCACTCAGACCCGACTACGATTTGAAGAGAAACGCCACGGTGACGTCTGTTTATTGGTTAGAGCAGACTCCGCCCTCAGGTGTCATGTGCTCCTCCGTCACACCCCTCATCATTTACGTTCCGTTTCTATATTCCTGCTGTCCGTCTTCTGTTGTACTATTCCTTGTCTTAAAGTTGGTGGGCTGCATACATCTTATTAATTATTGCCATCAATACCATCAAAGCCAAGACCTGATTGCCTGGCAGCCCACCCCACTCACCCCCACATCTTTGCCCATCTCAGAGTTGTTGCTTTGTAATCGGCGCCACATAGGGACCCGACTCTGCATTTCTGCCAGGTGTCCCTCACTTCCAGTCATCTGCACATTGAACTTCATGTTTGAGGTGGCATTGTCCTGTCACCCTGGTAATGCCAACAGACCTGTGGAGTTTGGGTTAAAGAGATGACGGCCATCTGTGTGGAGAACACGACAGTGACATTGGCAAGGCGCTATACAGCAGCTCTTCATCATGCAAGGTGTCTTCACCAGTTTCTCCAATCCCAGCACCCAGTGGCCACACAAAGCTGCCAGTCTTCAATAAAGAGCCACATACTGTAGCGCCTAATTTAGAGACAGTGAGAGGCGTCTGCCATCATTAGTGACACTGCAGTCACAACAGCGAAGCCTGTTCTGTCACTCCATCAGTGGCACATGAGACTAGAGCTGAGAGTTCAGTGTGCCGGACATTAGGTGGACCCCCCCCCACTGTCCCCCGCCCTCACATGACCCAAAAGGCAGACGGGCCTCTTTACAGTTCCCAAGATCTAAAGGGTTAAACCCTCGCTGCCTTGGTCCGCCCCATTTAGTGACCTCCTTTGTCCCAGCTGACACCTTTCTGGTCCCTTAGACTGCTGTCACAATCCTGAATGGGCCTCGTTAGTGTGTGTGCACAGTTGTCATGACGACAGGGGCGGGGCTTGTTGGCATGAGGGGCTCCTGACAGCTCATTAGCATGACAGCACCCTCCTCGGTGGTCATTGTGCCCCTGGCACCCCTCGGAGTGAATGAAACAGGCCGCCCACTCCTGGCTGCCTCCCAGGACTCGACGTTCCCGAATTCCGCGAATGAAGAACAGAAGTTCTGCTGCCGGCCATTCACGGGAGGCCAAGTGGAAAGGTGGCACTGAAAAGAATGCCAACACACCACCATTGTGCCCCTGCTGCCTCTCTCAGCAGTTCTTTTGTCCCATTCGGCGTCGCCAGCTTTCAACTAGCCTGTCCGTCCATCAATATTTAATATAGCGCCTTTCACAACACTAACAAAGACCTTTATATAATGTGTTTGGGACTTTCCTAGAGAGCGCCTTCACCAGGTGCCTACTGATTACCCTTCAGCTGGTATACCGCCTTTCAGTGAAAGTATACATTTATCATAAATAAAGGGGGCACTGGAGCCAAAGCAGAATGGGGGTGCCAGTCTGTCACCCGTCCAGTTAAACTGCATAGGAAGGAAAACCTGAAGGAATGCCAACATGGCCACTGGGAGAACATGCCAACAACGCACAGACCAGGGCTGGGCCCCACCGTGCCAACATGCCATGTCAGGTGCACACATATCAGAAGCCACGTCATGCAGTTTAGTGGGCTCTTTATGGTATGTAGCGCCTTTCTCAGAGAGCTCCAGGGCCAGCTACTTAACCTTTCATGTGTATGAGGTTGTCATCATCATCAGTTTATATAGCGCCTTTCCCCGAGTGCACCATCAGCTTTTCTTAACTATTTTTTTTTTCTGGCACCTTTTCATCAAAGTAATCCAGACGCCCATTTTCTGAAACTTTTATCCAATTCAAGGCTGACAGCAGCTGAGGCCTCCCCGAGCAGCACAGGCCAACGGCTGGATCTGGTCCTGAAGGGGGCACCAGTCCACCACCGGGCACTATGCCAACCTGCACCCTTTAGGGTGTGCGATTTGAACCTGGGGCTGTGAGACAGTAGTGAGCCACCACAAAACAAAACCTTTGTCACATGTCACCTGTCCGTGGTGCCATGATTAGTGAGTGGCAGTGTCTAACCACAAAGCGTCTAATGTCCTTATCTGAAATATGGTGCCTTTGTCCTGAAGCACCATAATAAGGCATTGGTCACTTGTCATGTAAGGACTTTCTCCGGGCACTCGAGGTCATTAACTGCTTCTGTATATAGCGCCTTTGACAGACGTATTGTCACCCACTCTCATTTAGCCAGTTAATTAGCCTTATCTGTATATAGCGTCTTCTCAGTCCCACCATCATCACTTTGTGTCACTTGGTCTTTATTTTCTATTGTTAATTGTCTGGCATGTATATATGCGCCTTTATAGAGAGACATGGTCACCCAGCGCCGCCCTGAAACCCAGCAAGAAGGGGGGCGGTGAGTCAGAGAAGCTGGCAGTAGGTGCCCCTCCACAGCTCTGGTAGCCATTGCCAGCCCAGCATGCTCAGATAGGGGTTATGCAAATTAGCATGCAAATCACGACCTGTTGCTGAGGGCAGACTGCTTAGGGGGGGGCAGCAATGGTGAAGTCACCTCGAGCCGCTGATGTTTCATGAGGGACAGTGACCGAGAGGGTGGTCTCAACACCATCCATCCATTAGTTTAGTCTGCTTTGTGCCCAACGTGGCCACTGTGCCTCACACTATGGCTGGGATGCCAAGTCATTGCAGGGCACAGCTTTAATCTAATATTAGACTCAGCCACTTGACCACCTCTGTTTAGAGAGTGGAGAATCTCAAAGTGACATGGAGTGACATGAAGAGGGTCAGAGGGCCAGGACACCTCTGTGGATGATCAAAGACAAATGCCACCAGAAGTCCCCACAAGTGGCTTGTTTGTCACCTTGGTGAAACTGAATGACAGGAGACCATCTGAGACACCACTCAGGACATCAATGGCTTCCTTCAGCCCAAAGGAGGGATGAGCACAGGGAGCGGCTCACGGACCTCCTCGGAATGCCCTTCTGGCCTGTCAAACAACATTCCATATAGCGCCTTTTTCAGGCATCCTCAGCGCACTGCTTGCTGGGTCTTCTCAGAATGCCAGCACCTTAGACGGTGACCCAGTGGCTTCATCTCTCTAGACTCACTTGAACCGTAATGCCCCTTTCCCTCTTTGGGTTCAATCCTGGCCAATCACAGTCTCATTTCCTGTAACCCCCTGATTTAGGGTTAATGCTGGGCTTCTGCCAGGCCTGGTTCTGGGGGTCTCCTCTCAGTGTGCCCACATGGTTCCTGTATGTGTGGCCCCTGGGCTGCTGCCCCAAGCTGTCCCCCAAAGGTGTTTCTTGGCACCACTCAGCTTGTTCTGCCTAATCTGCAAGCCGATTTCATGAAGAGTAATGATGGCCGTCACGATGTCTTTGTCACTAATTGCCATGCGACGGGCACTTAATCAGTCCTGAAGTGAAATCGAATGAGCGAAGGAGAAAACGCCAAAGGCAGCTGGCACCGCTTGGTGAGAGTTTTACTGAGAAGAGGGCAGATAAAGTGGAGAGGCACTCCTGTCATATAGTGCCTTGTTGGAGGGGCACATACCCAATGTTTCTCACAGGTGATCCTAGGGTCACCTGAGGGGTCAACGGTGGCACTGAATTTGCATTTGTATAAATGTGTATAGCGCCTTTCTGAAGTGCGTCATACAATCAGGTCCGCATTTCCACCAAGTGCCCAGTGGAGTCACCACACTGCCCCTGACTCAAGTGGGGGGGTGGGGGTCTGCGTTTGGCCTCTGAATGCCCCCTTACTTCAGCGCCTGTCCTTACCCTTCATTTGTGCTCCGCTGCCCGCTTCTTCACTTTGCTCTGTAAAATCTAAAAATACATTTTACTTTTATAGCGCCTTTCCCACGTTTCCTTAAAACAAAGGGATCTTGTGGCACTTCAGCTTCATGCAGGTGGCGGGTGCTATTCTCATCACTGTGTTGTCTGGTCACCAGGGCAGAAGATCAGAGCCAACGTGGATAACAACAGGGGCAAAGCAGGCGCCATTCCTGGATGGGGTGCCAGCTCACCTGCTGAAACTTTATCTGTTTAATTTAAATTCCACCATTGGCACACCGTGGCACCTGAATTAGGGTGGCATGCCATTAGAGAAATGGCCTGTGGTGTGCCCGCCTGTCTGTGCTTAGATAGGTGCATTTGAAAGGCGCTATATGAGGCACTGATCAGATGCCAGACTGACTGTAATTTCAAGTGGAAAGGCGCTACATGGAATCAGAGACCAACTGGTTTTATTGAGTCGCTTGATTTGGAGGCTCAAGTTACAGGATGGAGTGCCAGGACCCCCCGTCCAAGAATGTCACAAGATAAAGAGCACCTGACTCAAACGAGATACTGGCTGGCTGCCCAAGTGGCAATGGGGGGATGCCAGTCTGCTTCCGACCGCAGCACCATGTCACATGACCCACAGCACCGGCCTGCCCTCGGACCCCCACATCACATTATTTAGTTGGCTCGGCCCACCAGCCTCCTTCTGGATCGCCGCCTCATTTCCTCAGCCCGTGCCAAGCCTTCCTTGAAAGCATTCGTCAGCCACCGGCGTCCGTCCAAAGCTCCAGCTGTGGCCTGCGGATGGAGGACAGAAACCAAATTCTGGGAAGTCACGATAAAGAGAAGCGTCACCTTCTGTCAGCGCGCCAGCCTGGCCACGTCACTTAAATTTCAAAATGCTAAACGGTGAAAGGAGGGTCACAACCCCTTGTGCCAGGGCACCTCAAGACACCACCATGACCCAGACTGCTGCTCATGACCTTTACTTGATATGCCCTGTACAGTACCCTGTCGCTCCTGGTAAGCCTCGTGACACCCACTGGACAAGGTGCCCTTAGGAGGGCACCATAAATTTACAAGCATTTACAAGACCAAGGCCACCATCCAAAGCCACTTAGCTCACATGGCAGGTGAGGTGACCCCCGAATGATGAGAAGTGGCCAAGCAACCAGTACCAGGCCTCAGCCACCAGGTGGCCATAACACCCGGAGTGATGGGCACAGCCAAAGGCCTTCCCTGCCCCCTCACCTTCTGGTGGGCACCACGCTATCACTTTGAGTGGCCAAGCAGGAGCTGCACTACTCAGCATCAAAGAAGGACAGTCCCCAGTGCCAGTGGCTGGGGGTGTGTGGCCTCTAGTGGCAGGGGAGGAGCCAGACAAGGTCACAGTAAAATAAGGAGTGCAAATGTACAAGAAGGCTTGTCATTGGCCATTTGAGTTTCATCCTGCCACAAGTCTGCACAGGTGAAGCTGGACCAGGTGGCACGTCTGTCATTACTCCTTGGTAAGTGGGGAAACTGGACGGAGACTTCTGAGTGTCCAGTAAGGGGACATAATGAAGCCACAAGAGCCACAGACACAAATGGACCAAGCAGACAGCATTAAGTGTACTGTGCCACCCACCACAACTCTGTGCATCTGGGCAAGGGCACCAGCCTGCATGGGGTGTTCACAGCTGGTGACAGCCCACCTGTAGAGCACTGCATGGACATTAGAGCCGAGTGCAGAAATATCAGGAATGGACGAGGGACACCTTCAGGTGGCTGCCTGGCTCCACCCTCGACCCCACCCCTGCAATGACCCCGCCCTCAATTCTGCCATGGACTCCATCTTAATCGTGGCCCCGCCCTCCCTCAGCTCCACCTCAGGTCTTATGTTACGCCAGCTTAGCCACAGGTGAGGGTACCACTGCAATGATGAGCCCACGAGCCAGCAGAGGGTCACCAGCAGTGTTATGCTGACAGTTTTAGAAGCAAACCAATGCCAGTGGTGCCCACCATCTGGGGATTTTGTGCTGAATATTTAAATTAAACTTATTGCCAATGCACCCTCTCAATTGGAGGAATAAGGCAGGTGGGCGGACAGGCAGGCGGGTGGGCAGTCACCCTTAAGAGGTGGTGAATGAACACAGGGACAAGTGTGACACTTACAAATGGGCTCCTCTGCCACAGGAATGGCAACACGGAGACGCCTGAGCGATTCGGCAGAGGCTCGGATTTAATTTTAAATAAACACACAGAGAAGCCGATGAAGAAAACCAGGTGGGCATAAATGCACTTGTGGGGTGGGACTGCAATGGTACAACTTAATGGTGGTCTTCACTGAAGCACAGATCCTTATTATGCTGTTTATTGTAGCGCTGAGGTGAATGCTTCAGTTTTAATCGAATTAGAAAGAGAATTCAGGTCACATGACTAATATAGCGCCTTGTTGAAGAGCTGAGAGAGAAGACTACGACTGTACCCTCCCAAAACACCCAGTGCCCATCCGCACAGAGTGGGCTCCTTGGTGGCTGTCAGTCTGTTGTCCTTTGA